>JAPQWN010000004.1:11212500-11812500 GCA_028538565.1 Umbellularia californica | reverse complement strand
GAAGTATATTTATTTTTTTCTTCTTTTTCTTTTTCTTTTCTTTTCTTTCTTCTTCTTCTTCTTCTTCTTTTCTTTTTTTTTTCTTCATGCACGTTTTCCTTCTTTTTTTTTTTTTCGTGCTTCTCTTTTTTTCTTTCCTCTTTTTTTTTTCTTTCCATGGTTTTCATGACCGTACTGCTACGTGGCAGTGGGCCACGGCCTGTGGGCCAATTTTTTTTTTTTTTTTGCTGAGATTTTTTTTCTCTCTCTTTCGTTTTCTTTTTCCTTGTTTGCTCACCATGATAATGAGGCTATGCAATTTCAATATGTATGCATTTTCTTTCTCTCTTTTTTTTTCTTTTTTTTTTTTTTGATGCATCAAGATAGAAGGCTAGAGTCTCTAGGTCAAGCCAACATGATTTTTGACTTGGACAAGGTTTGATTGGTTTTGACCAAATTGGGTTGGAATTGGTCAAACTTTGGTCAAGGTTTTCCTAGCATTTAATGCATGATGATATATTTTTGATGCATGAGTTTTGGTAAATAGATTTGGAAGTATGATGATGCATACCTGAAAATCTTTTGCAAGTATTGGGATCTTGAGCTCGCAGCGATGTTGAGCTCTTTCTCGGTCTTGCTGGATTTTGAGGAAGTTTTGCAATTTTTGGATTCTGAAGCTCGCAGCAATGTTGAGCTCTTTTCCAGATTTTGCGGAAGTTTGATGAGATTGGCCTGTTCTCGCAGCGATGTTGAGTTCAAGCCTTCTTTGAGAATTCTCCACTGACTATGAGCTCATAGCGATGTTGAGCTCATCTTCAGGCTTCCTGTCTTTTTCGGAGTATTTTCCTTTTCGTTGGAATTGCCCCGAAACCATGACAAAATTTTGCTAGAATTTTTGTAGCAGAATTCTGTCATTTCGATGTTGATTGATCTTTTCTCTTCCATCTTTTGCAGGTAGCTCTTCTAGAACGAACAAAGGTAAAGGTCCTGTTACTGACGCACCTCGTCGGTCTGCCAGATCTTCCAATGCGGCCGTTCAGCAGGCCTGGGAGAAGGTCCAGTTTGTTGAGAAGAACTTGGAAGAGTGCGATTCCCTCAATCGTGATGAGATGAGACAGCGATTGATCGCTCTCAAGAATGAGGAGTTCTATAAGATCATGGTAAGCAGCCGTCCCTGGGTTACGGACGATCAGAGCGTTGTGCTCAAGCCTACCTTCTTCTTCGGTGATGCAGTCCCCGATGACTTGACATACCAAAGGAGATGTTTTCAGTTCTCTTACACAGCAGATGGTGAGGAGAGAACTATTTCTACCCGGTCGTCTTTTGACCGGACCATCTCGATCCCGAGCCTTTCTCCCACGTGCCCTAAGAGGGAAGATCCTTCGAGCTGGGTGAAGAGGACCAGTGTGATCAAGACCAGGGTTTTTGTTGGTGGACCTTCCGGTTTTGCAGAGAAGCCACCTGTCCGTATGGACGTGTTGATGCCAGCCAGTGGCTACCAAGGTTCTGATCATACATCGGTCGATTTAAAACCGGTGGGCCTTGGCGTTTTTCGGGGTGACGGCAGCAATTGGGTGAAGCCTTTTCGACTTCGTGGCCGTTTCAGTGCTGACTCGAGCTGGGAGTCATTGACTGATCACACCTTGAGGATTGGCGAGGCCGTTCTTCGGGAGGCCGAGATTTTTGATGCGGTTCGCACTTTTCGGCAAACCGTCGTTTTCTCCGATGAAGCTTTTATGGCCATGCTGGAGTCATTCCTTCCACAAACCAACACCTTCATTGTGACGAATGGTGAGATTGGTTTTTCTTTGAAGGAGCTGAGCGCCATCACCGGATTGCCTATCCTCGGCAAACTCTATGAGGAGTTCATGCCTATTGACAGTGTCCTTGAGGAGCAGTCTGAGGAGTTTAGACTTGTGTACTTTCAGCTCGTCGCCTTCTATGATTTTTTGAAGGAGAAAGAGGGCTCGAAAGTTAGATGCAGCAGTTGGAGAAGTTGCAGCTCCAACTTTTTTGACAGCGGGGATTCTTCTGATGGCATGGCCCAAGATGCTAGGGCTAAAACATCGAGTTTGAAGAAAATCGCTGCTATGCGAGAAGATTTGAGGAAGTTCTTCACAAGCACGGATGCCATTTGTCCTGACATCGCGTTGCAAAGAGATCTCGCTGTTTACCTCACTTATTGGCTGGGTGAGGCTGTTTTTGCTGGAGGAGATGGGACGCACATCAGGCCGCACTGTATTTTTCCGGCTTGCCAGATGGTGTTTGGAGAGCGGCTGGCTTTGGTACCTGCTCTTTACTCCTATTTGTGTACCGAACTGCTGGCTGCTGCTTTTCTGGTTCGGCTTGGGCTTTCCATGAACTGGGTATTTTCAGCCCATATCTTCTATTCATGGTATGTATACCACTGTCCTAGCTTCCATCGTTTGGGAGTTGCACAGGACGAAGATCCCTTTATGATTCGTTTGGCTAGAGGGACAGCCGTTCCCGAATCACTTTTGTCTGCCCGTTTGAGGATTCGACGATTTAGGGACGTCGAGATTGGGCAGTCTTTGGTGAAGCTTTCTCCGGGTTTGCAGAAGAAGGCTTTTGACTTTGGTGTCTCCCGTGATTCGACCAGGGCAGGGTCAGGAAGACATTATGCTTTGACAGACGCGAAGAAGAGGTGGTTCTTTAACATACGGGTTGGTACGATGGTGTACCGCAGACATCTTTTCGTCAACATCCAACCGTATGTCCCTTCGCGTTTTGCATTGCAGCTTGGCTTCTCTCAAGGTGTTGTTGGAGCGCCTTCGAGTATAGTGAAGCGTTTTAGAGGTCTGCAGGATGGGAGGAATGCATGGGCTTTTTATAGCACTGAGGACACTACCGCCATGATTTCCTATCCTGAGCTGCCCACCTTCCGGACTGCTGGCTTCACGAAGTGGTTCGTGGAGAGCTTCTCAGTGCACCGGGGGTTTTCTAAGAAAGAGCTAGATGTCAAGCAGTCTCCTGGGAAGGGTTTTGGCAAATCAGATGGTGTCAGCCGGGAGGAAGTTTTGGCCTTCTTTTCTGGTGAGAAGTATAAGATAGGCTTTCTCAACGAACAGGACATCATCAGATCAGGAGCTGCACAAGAGATTCCTGGTGAGGTCTTGAGACAACTGGAAGAGGAGGAGGCCGAGATCGATGCTATCATACAGGCAGAGCATACGAAGGCTTCCATGGAGTCTACTGAGAAGAGTAGGCCATCCAGTGAGGACTCTAGTGAGAGGCCTGATGTTGATGGTGGGGCAGGATCGTCAAGCAGATTGACCCGCCGAGGCAAGAGAAGGAGAGGACAACGCCGTAACATGAGACGGCACGATAGTCCTTCTGATCTTAAAGTTCCTCTCACCATTGTTGAGAAGGTGTCTGAGGATGCTGTCGAGCCTCCGGAGAAGAGGAGCAAAGAAGAGGAGACAGCTGGTATGATCCCCTTTCCTTCTTTTGTTTCTTCTTTTTCTTTACTCTTGTAAGAGATTTTTGTTTTGATCCACTGCTCTTGTTTTTAGCAGAGGATGATGACCTGGTGATGCCCGAGGTTCCGGCCAATGAGGCAATGACGGATCCAGTCGTGGCATCTGAGGAAGAGCCCAGGGACTCTGGAGTGGTTTCAGAACCTTCACCTGGTATGATTTGCTTTGGCTCTTTTTTTTTCTTGTTTGTGCTGTCATTTGCTAACATGTAGCTTTTGTTGTTTTCTTGTTAGCTGACTTGCCAGAAGATTCCGACGATTTCGAGCCATCCATGGATGCAACTTTTGACGATGCTTCGGATGAGCTCAAAGAGGCAGAGAGTACTCCGCCGGTCGTCGACGCAGGTATTTTTTTGCAATAATAATCTTGATATATTTTGACAAGATTATATTCATACCTTTGTGTCATTTTTTTTTTGACAGATTGTAAAGCAGCAGGAGAGGTTCCTCCGTCTTCCTTTGAGCCAGAACAGGGGATACCTGCGGCTGATGCAGAAGTAAGGGCTTCTTCCGCTTTTAATGAGTCAGCTTCTTCCGTTGGAAAGAGTTTATTGATTACTCTTCCAATGGGGCATGACATGGGCAGTCGGGCACCAGAGCATGGCGAATCCTCATCTGCACCGCACCTTCAGTATGCAAGGAAGGTGTTGAAGACTGTCTTGAGCTCATGGGTTGAGACTCTCTCTTCAGGTCATTTGGAAGCTGGTTTTGGCATGATCAAGCATGTGCAGCACATCCTCGCTGATAGCAAAGAAGTCGGTCTGGACATCGCAAGCGCCAAGGATTTTGTTGAGGAAGTTATCGCCTTGGGGGACAAATGGACTGAGACCAAGAGTTTCCCAGATGGTGAGTTCTTCGATGAGATGTTCATCAAACCTTCCAGCAAAGTCAAGCCTGAGCTGACTGAGGTCACGAAGACTCGGAAGCAGGTCGTTCGGGAAAGGAACGTTACCGAGTTATCCATCATGGGGCTGAAGCAAGACTTTGACCGCCTTGATAAGGAGGTCGTCGAGTCTAGGCAGCGTCTTGAACTTTTAGAGGAAAAAGCTGCTACCAAATGGACCGCCATTGTGGAGGCTCGCGACAAGGAGGGAACTCTCATTCGCCAAGTTGAGGAAGCTGAAGGTAATGTCCGGAGGAAGACTCAGGAGCATGAGCAGTGGCAGGTCCTCTGGGAAGAACTTCCTCGCGCTGCAGATGGGTCATGGTGTTCGGCCGCGTTTTATGGAGACATTCTGAAGAAGAGTGGCCTAAAAACTTTGGAAGTTAAGGCCAAGGGTCTGCTTGAGGAGTTGAACCTTTGGTTGAAGACCATGGTAGATTGAGCTTCTGAGTTGTAACAAACTCTTTTCTTCTTCATTTTTTTTTGGTACCTCCATGTATAAACAGTTTTGGTACTATTTTGTATCCCATTCTTTTCACTTAAATCTTTTTCTTTTGATGAAAATAATTTTGAGCAAAAGTTTGATGGGAATATTTGTTTAAGAATTTGATCAAAAGGTTGTCATTTCGTGAAAATCTTTTGTCAAAGGGTTGTTTTGGGCACGAAAGCCAATTTCTGTTTGTGGCATGAGAGCCAAAATTTGTGATGGCAAGAAAGCCGTTTTTTTTGGAATGGCGTGAAAGCCGATTTTTGTTTTGTTTGTGGCGTAAGAGCCAAAGTTTTTGTTTTTGGCGTGAGAGCCCAAGTTTTTGGATGGCGTGAAAGCCGATTTTTGGAATAGCATAGGAGCCGTCCTTTGGCGTTTATAGCCAATTTTTTTACGTTTATAGTCGGATTTGGCGTTTATAGCCGGATTTGGCGTTTATAGCTGATATTTTTTTTTTAAAACCAAGTTTTGTTTTATTGGCATGAAAGCCGATTTTGGCGTTTATAGCCGGGTTTTGGCGTTTATAGCCAAGTTTTGGCGTTTATAGCCAATTTTGGCGTTTATAGCCGAGTTTTGGTGTTTATAGCCGATTTTGGCGTTTATAGCTGAGTTTTGGTTTTCAAAATGCAGGTATCGACTAAATGTCGCCTCCCCGCTGAATGGTCTTGCAAGTATCGATGGAATGTCGCTTCCTTGCTCATTCAGTTTGCGAGTATTGATGGAATGTCACTTCCTCGCGGGCTGGGTTTTGCGAGTATCGATGGAATGTCGCTTCCTCGCGAATTGGGGTGCAAGTATCGACTAAGCGTCGCCTCCCTGCTTTTCCCAAATCTTTTGGTTTTGTGGGTACTGACTTGATGTCTTTCCCCGTGATTTTTGAAATTTGAGGTTTTCTCGAACCCTTTGAAATTTAGGTTGTGGATAGCAACTGGTTTGTTGTTTTTCCATGATTTTTGAAATTTGGGTTGTGGATATCAACTGGTATGTTGCTTCTCCACGATTTTTGAAATTTTGCAAGTATCGAATGGGGTTCGCTTCCTTGCGATTTTTGGGTTTTGGAAGTATCGAATGGGGTTCGCATCCTTCCGATTTTTTGTTTAAAGACACGAGGGTCATAAATTTTGACTTAAAACCGTTTTGGTTGTAAAAGCCGGGGCGGACTAGGATGAAAATTCCTAAGTCCTGGTCTTTGTTTCAAACCATGAATTTTGGGTTCAGGGATCGAAAATTTGGTCAAGTATGGGAAGAGGCTCCTAAACTTGGATTTTTGGATTTTGATTTGAACTTTTTTTTGAACAATGAAACGATGAAAGTAAGCATTGTTTTGAAAGTTTTTTTTTTTTTTTTTTAGAAACTTCAACATAAAGATGAAAATTTCAAAAGGGGTGGGTTTGACGAGCAAGTACCTGGAAATAGGCTTTGGCTATGTAGATATTGCTCTGACCCGTTTGAGGAAGTCTTCAAGGGTTGTACCGCTTCAAGAACTTGCCGTTGATGTGCAACATACATCTGTCTCCTTCCATGTTTAGAAGAGCGTATGCGCCGTTGGAGAAGACTTTGTCAATGACGAAGGGTCCCTCCCATTTTGGTTCAAATTTGCCTTTGGATTTGTGGGCGAAGACTATGGGTCTTTTTACTGTAAGAACGAAGTCACCCTTTTTGTAGACGCGTTGCCTGACCTTTTTGTCGAAAGATCCCGCCATGCGTGCTTGGTACAACTCAATGCTTTGTAAAGCTTCGAGTCGTCTTTCATCGAGATTATCCAGCTCTTGGAGTCTCAATTTGACATTGTTTTCTTGCGTCATGTCATTTTGCAAAGATACCCTTAAGGAAGGAATTTGTACTTCCAAAGGGACAACAGCTTCGCATCCATAGACCAAAGAGAATGGTGTACTATGGGTTGGTCCTCGAACGGTGGTTCGATAGGCCCACAAAGCTTCTAGTAGTTTGTCGCCCCAATCTATTTTGTGACTAGCGACCATTTTCTTGAGAATTTTGCAGAGTGTCTTGTTGAAGGCTTCTGCTAGTCCGTTCGCTGCTGGATTATATGGAGTCGAAGGACAACTTGGGATTTTGTATTTGTCGCAGAACCTGTAGAATCTGTGATCCCGGAATTGTGGTCCGTTATCATGGACGAATCTTTTAGGTATGCCTAAGCGACAAATAATGTTGGTGCGCAAGAACTGAAGGACTGATGAAGTCTTCATTTCGCTGAGCGTAAATGCTTCTGACCACTTGGAGAAATAATCCGTAGCGGCGAAGATGAAGCGGTGACCTTTGCTTGATGGGGGAGAAATAGGACCTATGATGTCCATACCCCAGGCTTCGAAAGGCCATGAGATTGCTGTTGGATGTAGCCATTCTGGAGGCATGTGGACATAATCTCCGTGAATCTGGCATTTTTGGCAGCGCTTGGCAAATTGCATTGCATCAGCTACCATGGCAGGCCAATAATAACCTAGCCTTTTTATTTTGTTGTAGAGCTTAGGGCCAGCCTGATGGGCTCCACAAAGACCAGCATGTACTTCTTTGAGAGTTTCCTCAGCCTCTTGTTGTGACAAGCAGCGTAGGAGTACTCCGTTGAAGGATTTTCTGTAAAGTGCTTTTGAAGGTATATCCAAATGAAAGTTTGGGGCTCGTCTTTGGATGCTTACCCGTTCTTTCGGATCTTCAGGTGGGATTCCGAACATGATGTAATCAATGAACGGATCTCTCCAGTCGCCAATCGGAGGTTTGAGGATGGATATCCGACTTCCAACCACTTGGTGGCATTCAGCAACTGCTTGGTGTATGTTGAGAGGAGGGAGAATCCTTCTTTGACACACTGTGACTTGCATGTTTTCCCCTTCTTGGATTGCCATGGATGCGGCGAGTCTAGCTAGGGCATCTGCACGGATGTTTTCACCTCTGAAGATGTGGGTGATGTGACAGATGTTAAATTTTTGTCAAAGCGACTGCGCCTTATTGTAGTAAGGTAGCAAATCAGGCTTCCTGACTTCAAATGTCTGATTCATCTGGTTGACGATCAGTTGAGAGTCTCCAAAAGCCTCCAGCATGGTGATGCCGGATTCGAGGACGAGTTCCAATCCTACAATCAGGGCTTGGTACTCAGCTGCATTGTTTGAACATGGTTCCAGTAGCGAAAAGGCGTGTGGAATCATGTATTTGTCGGGACTGACAAAGAGGATGCCGATTCCCGATATTTGCTTTCCTTTTTCATTTGTCCTGGTTGCACCGTCAAAGTACATGTCCCAGGAAGTGTTTGATAAGGAAGTTTCCACATTGTAGACAAATTCGTCTGGGAGATCGTCCCTGAGTGGAGAATCTTTAGGTAATGGATGCTCTGCGAGGAAGTCTGCTAGAGCCTGGCCTTTGATTGCTTTTTGTGGTACATACCTAATATCAAATTGTGATAGAAGGATGGACCATTTTGCCAGTCGGGCATTGAGAGAACCTGCTTTTGTGACAAGGACCTTTAGGAGGTTGATCCTCGAAATCAGGTAGACTATGTTCGACAGCAGATAGTGACGCAGCTTTTGTACAGCGAACATTACTGCAAGGCATTCTTTTTTGACTGGGGAGTAGCGATGCTCTGCACCTACCAACATGCGGCTAAGGTAATATAGAGCAGCTTCTTTTCCGTCGTCGTTTTCTTGTGCGAGCAGAGCACCCAAAGAGTGGTCGAGAGCTCTTGTGTACAAGATGAATGGTTTTCCAGTTGTGGAGGCAGCCATCACTGGAGGTGTTGTGAGGTATGCTTTGATGTCTTGAAATGCATTTTCACATTCAGCATCCCAGACAAAATCTACGCCTTTGTTCATCAGGCGAGAAAATGGACGGCACTTCCCTGACAGATTGGAGATGAACCGTCGAATATAGGCCAACCTTCCTTGAAGCCCTTTTAATTCTCTTAGGGTTCTGGGAGATGGCATTTCCAGGATAGCCTTAACTTTGGTGGGGTCAAGTTCTATTCCAGCTTTCCGTACTATGAATCCGAGAAACTTACCCGATGAGACACCGAAGAAGCACTTTAATGGATTCATCCGCAATTTGTGTTTGCGAAGTTGGAGGAAGACTTCTCGAAGATCGTCGAGATGGTCTTCTTTTCTTCTGCTTTTGATGGCGAGGTCGTCAACGTAGCATTCGACCGTTTTGTACTGCATATCTTGGAATATTTTCATCATAGCTCTCTGATATGTCGCACCTGCATTTTTCAGACCAAACGGCATGACAGTGTAGCAATACACGCCGAATGGTGTCCGAAATGACGTATGCCTTTCATCTTCAGGATGTATCTTTATCTGATTGTAGCCAGAGAATCCATCCATGAATGTCATTCGCTCGAATCCATAGGTGTTGTCAATCATCACCTCTGGTATGGGGAGCGGGAATTCATCTTTAGGACATGCATTATTTAGGTCTTTGTAGTCGATACAGACCCTTATCTGCCCGTTTTTCTTTGTCACGGGGACAATGTTGGCCAACCATTCAGGATGCTGTTCCTCGTGGATGAAGCCAACGTGTTTGAGTTTCTGAACTTCTTATTCAATTTTGTCCATCACGTCGGGACGGAATCTTCTTTGGCCTTGTTTGATAGGCTTGATTTCTTTTTGCAAGTTGAGCTTGTGGACTGCTACTTTGGGATCCAGGCCAGGCATTTCGTCATAAGACCATGCAAAGCAATCAACGAACTCACGAAGAAAAGAGATATACTCGGGTAACTCATCATCCTTCATATTCTTACTTATGAATACTGGACGTGGGTTATCAGGTGTTCCCAAGTCTATTTTTTGGACATGATCTTCTGTCGGAAGGTTTGAAGGTGGTTCCTCCACAATGTTTTCGGAGGCTTCCAACTCAACAAGACCTTCTGGAGTGCCAGAGGTATTTTCAGACTGAGGCTCTGTTTCCGTCCATGAATCTTCTTGATCAGTATCATTCTCAAGGCTATCCTTCTCAAGGGTTGCAATGAGATGGTCCCAATCATTTACTGGAACTGGGTTGAAGTAGGGTACTTCTTTTAGAGACGATGGTTCTTCTGAGTCAGAAAACCGCTCGTCTGTGTCATCGGGCAATTCCTCTTTATCATCAGAGAAATTATAGCAATTGGAGGAGCTTTCTGGACCCTTGATGAGTGACTACTGAAAGAGATATCCAGGGATATCGATGTCTTCATGAGAAGTTGAGGCTTGGTCGGTAAAGCGACTTTACAGCCATGGTGTCAACTGTCTCGTGGGAGCGGTAGGATCATACCCCAGCCTATATGAAGACTTGCCTTTGTGAAGGTGGATTTTTCAATCTTCTGGTTGACTTTTGGTCAGGGTGGGTTCCAATGGTGTGAGAATACCACGGCCACCTCCCAAACCAGTCGGATTTTGAGCGTCGTAGCCCATTTTCTTCATGATAGCTTGTGCCATTGGACTATACAGGGATAGCTGAGGCATACCTTCGTTTTGGAAAGGTTCAAGGAGAGACTTCAGTGGAGATGCTCCCGATCTATGGAAGAAGATTGCTTTTTCTTCTGGCGAAGTTGCCGGGATAACAAAAGAAGCAGACGTAGGATCTTCGATGTCTGCAGGTGTCTCCAATGGATTGAGAGCGAGCTGATCTTGCTGAGTATTAGCTTGGCTTGATGCTGAGTCATCTTCTGGCTCTGACTCCGAGTCTGTGTCATGCATAATGGACACAAAGGAGACAGTGAACTTGCCCCCAGCCTTTTGTTTTGTTTTGTTTGCTTTGGTAGTGATTACCAAAGGCTTTGGAGATTTGAAGGAGACGACGAAGGGAGCTTGGCCGCTTACTTCGAGTTTGGTGGAGGGTTTGTTTACTTCTGGTGATTGCTGAGGAGCCTTGCCTTTATCTTTCTGGAGAATGTCGGCAAAGTGAATTGTTTTTTCCTCCTGTTCTTCTTTTCCATCTTTATACATTTGAGCATCTGCAAAATGAACATCCTTGCCTTTGAAGGGCTTTTTGTCTGCAAATACTCGATGTATCAAGCCATCGTTGCCAATGAACTTGATGCACTGATGTAGAGTTGAAGGGACGACACCATTCTCATGTATCCGGGGCGTCCAAGGAGTATATTGTAGCATGAAAGGGTCCTTATCGCATACACGGTGACTTCAGAGATAAGATCACCGATTTGCAATTTGAACCTGATTTTGCCGATAGGCCTTTGAGCTCTCCCGTCCTATCCGAAGATGGATACGGACGTATGACTCAGCTTGCTAGGTGGGATGCCCAGCTCTTCGAGTGCCGAAGTAGAGATGAGGTTGAGTTCAGAACCTGGGTCGATCTGAACTCTTTGTACTGGCATTTCTTTGACGTACCACGTAAAGTACAAGGGACGGTTGTGCTTTGTTTCGCCTAGCAGGAGGTCATCCTTATCGAAGGCAATTGTTGCACTTGCTGCTTTTTGTACCGAGAGGCATTCATTGCTTGGTCCCTCAGTTTTCTTCTTTTCTCCCTTTGGGGGAGTATTTGATTTTTTGACCCTGTAGTCCATTTCAATTTGTAGGACTTGTGGGGCATGTTTGTCGACATCCGCATTCAGCCTTTGTAATTCTGAAATGAGACTATCACGAGTTTGTAGAGACATTCGTAATAAGTCAAGGATGTGCAGACGTGCCGGTATGTGTTTGAAGTGCTCAATCAAGTCGTACTTGAAAGCCTCCTTCGGGCCTGCATTTTCATTATTATTGCCACTTGGGGCGCTTACAACTTGCTTTCCCGAAGGATTTACATAAGAAGAAGAAGGTTGGTTGTAATTTTTGTGGTAATCCCGGCCAGAACGGGTACCTCTACCAACTTCAAGAGCCTCTAGAGAAGGGTCTTCTTTTGGAAGATCGTTCTCAGGATCAAGGGGTTGATCCTTTGCTGAAGATGTCTTTGTAACATCATTGGTGTCTTCAGTGATTGTGTTGCACGGAGCAATTTCCGGGAACAAGTCCTGAACAGCAGCCGGCAACTTTTCTTTATTAGCCCAGACATGGCCCGTGAGATCGGGTATCTGGGACCAATTGACTGAGTTTTCATTGAAGAAGATTTCATTGGTAGAAGTTTCTTCAAGATGATCAATCGGGAGAGGCTTGAACTCTGATGTAACAGCTTCAGGAGAAGAGGGCTGAGAGGATGGTATCTCAGTGAAAGTCACCTGAGAGGATGTAGCTCCAGATGATACATTACCGGTTGGGGTGTACGTGTCTTCGGAAGCTGCAGAGGCACTATTGCCATAGGCTATCACATTGCAGGTTATCCTGACAGGAGATGCCCCTAGTGTAGACTGTTGGGAATCGGACTCATCCTCAGATGTGAGAGGATAATCGATCCAACTGTTTTCTCCATTTTCAGGGGTTGAGGGAGAAAGTTCCCGTTGATTTTCAGGGACTTCCGGCTCTGGATCGTGACGAAGATTGATGCGATCCTGCTCCTGCTCTATGGCAAGATGTTGCAAGATTCTTGCATATTCTTCAAGATCAGGCATGGGAGCCAAATCTTCTTCGTCATTTGCTCCTTGTGGTTCGCCCATGTTGGGTTCCACTGAAGCATTTGCTGGTGCTGGATCGACAACATTTTCTTGAACAGGGCCCTGGTCTTCTTCATCACCAGACCAAGATCCTTGTGGCTGTAATGGGTTATAAAAGATTACTGGCATAAGATGAGATTCGGGAATCCATTCCTCGTCGGAGAGGTATTCTCCTATTTCAAGGGATTCTTCCCACTCATCGATATCACTGGCAGTGTCACTGGACTCGTATCGGTTCATGGAGAATCCAACTACCGAGTTGCAAGAGTATTATGCCCCCTGTGCAGTTTCATTTTTGTATAGAGGTGGCATGAAATCATCAAGAGTGAATTTTCTTACCGCCTTTGAAGTCTTGGGAAGAGATTCTTCTGTTGCCCCTAGTGAAGCAGTGGAAGAGGTTTCTTCTTTTTCAAGGACTTCTTGTTTTGGTTGAGACTTCTGCTGCTGTTTGAGCTTGCAGAGCTGTCTCTTGGCTCGCCGTCGCTGCTGAGCGGTCGGCTTTGTTTTGACGATCTCCCAATTTTCATCTTCTAGGAGATCGGGATGCACCCATATGGGTTGTCCATCTGATGTTGGATAGGGAACCAACTCTTGGGATGCTTGAGCCATTTTAATCACCTTGAATGAAGTGGTGATCTTTTTCTTCGGTGACTGATGGAACGCGCTCCGAGGCGCCGTGGGGCGGCTACCGGGGTCGGCGGAACGTGGGAGTCCGTCGGGTCCGGCCCTTTCGCGCCCTGGCGGGCCCTGAAGCGTGCATCAACATTTCTTTTATGGGTGTGCCAGATTTTCTATATTACTTGGAATTGCAAGTGGTAATCCGGAGATCAACCTTCGCAAGTAAAAAGGAAATCAACTTCTTTCAAGTTTTCCATTGCACAAATATTTAAGAAAAGAGACATTTTCTTGATTTGCCGTGAAAGGCGATTTTGTTTGGCATTTATAGCCGATTTTGGCGTTTATAGCCGATTTACAATTCTCATCAATAATGAAAAAGACAAGAGTTGTGATTTTTGTCTCTTTTAGAAAAATACAAACTACAATGAAAAGCAAGAAAAGGAAGATCTAACTTTTCAGGAGATTGTGGGGGACTCGTTCAGATTGACGGTCGCAAGCCATGTATGGGCTTCGCCATCATCCATGCAGATGAGAACAGAAGATGCTCTTGATTCGCTTGGCTTGGCTATAACCTCAGGTTTTTAGAGGACAAAGACCAAGAGAAGGTCCTATGTCCAATAAAAAGCTAAGTAGACGGGCTGAAAAGCCACGTCTAAGCCATTGGAGGCAGCAGGAGAAGGCAAGGACCTTGGGGGGGGTGCCCCCCAAGGGACTTTTGTCACCTTGTAGTGGTGGCCGGTGCAGAACTTCAGCAGAGTTTTTCTCTCTTTTTCTTTCTCTCAGATCTCTTTCTGATCTTTTTTTTAATCTTTTCTCTGATCCTGATTTTCTCCTTTTTTTTCCGATCCGAATTTCAATGGAATGCTCTCCTATTTATAGGCTTTTGGTAGCCATTTAGGAGGGTTTATGAGCCTTAATGGCTTTAATGGGAGGAGTTACAAGATTTATTTCTTGATTTTGTAACTCCTTTTTCCTTGAATCTGATTGGCCGATGGAGATTAAGGGCTTTTAATCACCTTAATTACCATAATGGGAGGAGTTTCATGGTTTAAATGCCATAAATCAATTGACTTGTAACTCCCAAATGCTTGCTTCTGATTGGGCCGTCCAAAGAAATGAATTAATGACTGTAATAAAGCGAGTCAATTAACCACATTAATTGGTCGCCGAGCAGTCGAAGAGTCGCGGGCCGTGCCGTGTCTTCTGGAATTCTTCTGGCGATGATCATCGATGGATCTTCATGCTGATCGACATCGGATGAACATGTAACTTCAGACAGTGATAGCTAAGAGCGGGCCGGTGACATCTGTCTTGTCGATTTCACGATCGGTCGGACAGAAAGTGCACTTTCTTGGTCAGCCGGTTGACGATCTTGGAGCGATCAATGATGATTTTATGCTTTTGACGGCGGATCCGAGATGTCGTCGGATATGAGTCAATTTAAAGCACTAAAAATCACATTTTCAGGAAACCACAGGGGCCAAAGTGTGCGAAACATGAAAAAAGACGGAAAAAACGGGTCACCGGCGGAAAATCCGGTGACCCGGACCTCCATGGTCGCCGGCGACCATGGACCGGCGACCATGGGCCATGGTCGCAGGGGCCTGCGACCATGGGCCATGGTCGCAGGGGTCTGTGACCCTGGGGGATTTTTCCCCTTCGGAGCCCGTTTTGCGGTCGTTTTGAGGTCTTTTTCGTCGCCGTTTTCTTCTGTATTTTTCTTGACATTTCTTCTCATTTATTGGCTTGATTTCCCTGTAGAAAACTTGATGAGAATCCTTGCATTTTTAGAGTGCAAAGTTTCCAATTTTCCGGGAAAGCCGAAGACTTTGTCGCGTAGAGCTGCTGATTTTCCGCCAGAAGCTGAAACTTGGTCAAACGATGTCGGAATGACCTGAAATTTGAGGTAGAAGCCTCCTGAGCAATAAATAAGACCAACCATAGGCTTTTGTTTGAGTTTTGAAGCCGTTTGGGGTCCCGTCGATGCTTCACTTGATCTTGCTGCGGGGAAAATGCCGAGCTTTGATATGTGGTCAAACGATGTCCGATTGACCTGAAATTTGACGGGGAGCCTATTGGAGTCATTTTGAGACGTTCCATGGGCTCCGTTTTGGATGTCATGGTCCCGGGTTGCTCCACCGCCGGTAGGCTTGATTTTCTCTCGGAGTATCGAAACCTGGTCAAACGTTGTCGGAATGACCTGAAATTCGACGTGCAGCCTTTTGGAAGCATGTTGAAGCCACTCATGCACTTGGTTTGATGAGCGAAGGCTTCGGTGGTTCCCGCCGCCGGGAGGCTTGATTTTGCTGCTTGAGCATTGATGGAGGGTCAAACGTTGTCGGTTTGACTTGAAATTTGGCATGGAGCCCTTTTGGGACATGCTGGAGTCATCTGTAGGCTTTGATCGAAGTTTTGACGTCTCCGATGATGTCGCCGCTGGGAGCGCCATTTTAGCTGTCGGAGAAGCGAAGTTAGGCCAAATGATTCTGAAATGGCCCGAAACTTCATGTGTACTCTTCTCTTGGCTATCTTGAAGGATCTTACAGTTTTTGTTTGATTCTGACAAGATTTGATTTTTTGGAGAAATTGCATTGCCTATTTATGGCAGGTTGCGACTTCATGCAGCTTTCTTGATGTTGAAGAGGCAAAGTGACATTTTTGGTGTCAACAAATGCCCCCTCGAGGTACAGAGACGAGTTGCTTGACTTTTGTAGTCGATGTGCCTCGAAGAGAGTTTTGAAGGAGAGCTTGTGTCTCGACCAAGAGTCTTTGAGCAATCCTTCCTTTGGTAGAGTAGCCTTTGAGCTTCCAGGGGAATTTTATGGTAGTGAAAGGAATCACACACCATCTCGAGGCAAAGTTTTGAAGATGACATCAGGGATGTGGATTTGGGCTTTTGTTTTTGACCTTGTGACCTAACAAGCTGTATGTGGCAGGTTAGGGGGTCAGGTTTTGGTTTTGACCTTGTGACCCAACAAGCTGTATGTGGCAAGTTGGGGGATCATGATTTGGTTTTTGGTTTTGGTCTTGTGTCCCAACAAGCTGTATGTGGCAAGTTAGGGGACCAGGATTTGGTTTTTGGTCACTCTTTGGGACTGTGTGGGTCCATTGGAGTGGTTTGGATTTTTGTGGAATGTCAATTTCAAGATTTTGGTTCAATTTGGTATATGAGGCTGGATGGTTTGATTTTTGGAAGCTCATGGGGCTTGAGATTTTTTGTATGGTTCAATCGACTCAAAAGAGGCATGGAACCATTTTTGTATGCTCTTGGGTAAGAGGGATTTTTTTTTCCTGACTAAAAGCCCATTTTTTTTTTTTTAGTGCCTAGGTGGTCAAACCTGGCTCATATGGGCTAGCCCATGGGACCTTAAGCTTTTTAGGATGGCTTAGATCTCATGTGGGGTCATTTTTGTAAAGAATATCTAAAGATATCTCATTTGGATAGAGAATATTTAAAAATATCTTTATGGGAGAGAATCTCTCATATTCCCTTAATTTGGGAGAGAATATCTCAAGGTATCTTTCTTTTTGGGAAGAAATCTCCAATATCCTTTTTTGTTGGAGAGAATCTCTCATTTGATTGATTTTGGGAGGAAATCTCTCAAAGACATCTTTCTTTTTGGGAAAGAATCTTTCTAATTCCTTCTCTTTTGGTAAGGTTACTAATTAGTAACACTTACCTTTCTTCTTTGTTTCCTTCTTTGATTTGCTCTCTCCTATAAAAGCAAGGAGGAGGCTAGATCTCTTGCCCTTATTGCTTTCTTTTGCAACAATCTCAAGAGAGTTCCAAGACCAAGAGTTCTTCTTCTTCAAGGATCTTCAAGCTTTTTCCTTCTTCTTCTCCGTCAATGGCTTCAAGTAAGTTTTCTCTCTTTTTCTTTCAAGAAAACTCCATGTAGAGAATAGGATGGTAAAAAAGAAAGTTTCTCTTCTTTTTTTTCTTTCTTCTTTTTTTTTTTTCTTTTTCTTTTCTTTCTATTCTTCTTCTCTTTTTTTTTTCTTTTCTTTTCCACGCGATTTCTTCTTTTGTTTTTTTTTTCTTTTTCTTTTTTTCACACGTTTTTTTCTTCTTTTTTTTTTCGGGCCGTACGGACAGATCCGTACGGATCTGGTCCGTACGGCCACGTGGCCTGATTTTTTTTTTTTTTTTTTTTTTAAGAAAGTTTCTTTTTTTTTCTTTTCTTTCTCCCTCTTTTTTTTGAGAAAGTTTCTTCTTTTTTTTTCTTTTTGCTCATCATGATAATGCGTTTTTATGCAAATCTAGATGTTCATGCATGTACTTTTTGTAAATTGAATTTGAGAGCATGATAACATACCTGAAAATCTTTGCAAATTTGGGAATTTGGAGCTCGCAGTGATGTTGAGCCCTTCTTGATTTTGCGGAGATTTTGAGGTTTCGAAAGTTTGGAGTTTCGGAGCCCGCAGCAATGTTGAGCCCATCTTCAAACTTTCTATTTCCGTCGGGGTATTTCCTTTTTCTTTGGAATTGCCACGGAGTCATGCCAAAATTTCGCCAGATTTTTGGTGGGACAAAGTGACCTTTTTTTTTCTTTTTTTTTTTTTTTAGCGAAATCCTGTCATTTTGATGACGATCTTTTTCTTTTCCAACCTTTGCAGGTGGTTCCTCCAGAACGAACAAGGGTAAAGAGCCTGTTACAAGCGTACCTCATCGATCCGCCAGATCCTCTAATGTGGCCGTTCAGCAGGCCTGGGAGAAGGTATGATTCTTCCTTTTTCTTTTTCTACTTCTTTCATGGGGCTTTCCATGTTCTGATTTGTTTTCTCACCCTGCTGCTGCTTTTCTTTTAGTAGAGGATGAAGACTTGCCGATGCCTGAGGTTCCGACCGATGAGGCGGTGATGGAGCCGGTTATGGCGTCTGAAGAAGAACCGAGGGACTCTGGAATGACTCCGGAATCTCCAATTGGTATAACTTCTTTCGCTTTCTCTTTTCTTTTTTTTTTTTTCCCTGCGACTTGATTTGCTAACATTTTTTTGTCAGCTGACTCGCCACAAGATTCCGATGACTTTGAACCATCAATGGACGCAAATGTTGATGATGCTTCCGATGAGTTCATGGAGGAAGAGAGTGTTCCGCCAGTCGTCGAAGAAGGTACTTTGTAGTGATGACCCTGATGGTTTTTTTTTTTTTTTTTTTTTTTTTTAACAGGATCATATTCATACCTTTCTGTGTTTCATTTGCAGGTTTTGAAGTGACAGAAGAGAGTCCATCGCTTTCTTCAGAACCAGAGCAAGGGATGCCAGAGGTCGATCCGGAGGTAGAGACCAGTTCTGACATGATTGAGGAGATGCCTCGTGTTGAGATTCCCTCTCCAGCGGCTCCAAGTGAAAAGAGTTCTTTTGTTACTCTTCCAATGGGACATGACATGAGCAGCCGATCAGCGGAGAAGGGTGAATCTTCATCCAGTTCGTCTCTTCAATTTGCGAAGAAGGTGCTGGCTCAGGTTTTGAGTTCTTGGGTCAAGACTCTCCTTTCTGGACACTTGGAGGCAGGATTTGGCATGATCCCACATGTACAGGAGATTCTGACCGACACCGAAGAGGTTGGTCTGGATGTCACAGGTGCCAGGGCGATCGTTGATAGGATCATTGCACTGGGTGACAAGTGGTTTGAGACCATGGGTTTCCCTGACGACCAATTCTTCAAGGAGATGTTCTTGGACCCTGCTGATAAGGCTAAGTCTGACCTGAATGAGGCTACACAAAGCAAGAAGCAGCTAGTTCGGGAGAAGAACAAGGAAGAGCTAGCCATCATCGGATTGAGGCATGACCTTAACGTCCTTGATAGGGAAGTTGAGGAGGCCAGGAAACGTCTTGAGCATTTGAAGGCACAAGTCGATGCGAAGTGGGCTGCTATAACAGAGGCTCGTGACAGGGAGAGTACTCTGATCCGCAGGGTTGCAGATGCCGGTCAAGTTCTCGAGAGGAGGACTCTAGAAAACGAACAATGGCAAACTGCTGGGGAAGAGCTTCCCGGTGTAAAAGAAGGGTTACGGCATTCGCCAGCATCTCATGGCAAGTTCCTGAAGAAGCGTGCCTTGGAAACTCTGACGGCTGAGGCCAAAAGTTTGCTTGAGGAGCTGAAGCTTTGGCTGGAGACCATTTTTGGCTGAGCTCCTGATTTTTTATAACAGAAACCATTCTTCTTTTTTTTTTTGGTACCACATGTATTTTTTGGTACTCTTTTTTTTGTAGTGCTTGTGAACACTTTCTTTTTTTTGGTACCACATGTATTTTTTTTGGTACTTTTCTTTTTTTTTTGTAGTGCTTGTGAACACTTTCTATTTTTTTTTTTTTTTTTTTTTTTTTGCTTTGGTACCACATGTATTTTTTGGTACCTTTTTTTTTGTTGTTCCCTACGCTCACTCAAATCTTTTTGTGATGAAAGCAATTGCTAAATGGGATTTGATCAAAAGCTTTGTCATTTTGTGAAAATCTTTTGTCAAATGGTTGTTTTGGTAGGGGAAACGAATTTGGCATGAAAGCCGGATTTTTGTGGCATTTACAGCCAGTTTGGTGGCATTGATAGCCAATTGGTGGCATTTATAGCCGGTTTGGTGGCATTGATAGCCAATTTGTGGCATTTATAGCCGGTTTTGACATGAGAGTCAGGTTTTTTTTTTTTGTGTGTGGCATTTGTAGCCGAGTTTTTTTTTTGAAAACCAAGTTTTGTTTTATTGGCATGAAAGCCGATTTTGGCGTTTATAGCCGGAAATTTTTGTTTTGGCATTTATAGCCGGATTTTGGCATTTATAGCCGAGTTTTGGTTTTCAAAATGCAGGTATCGACTAAATGTCGCCTCCCCGCTGAATGGTCTTGCAAGTATCGATGGAATGTCGCTTCCTTGCTCATTCGGTTTTGCGAGTATTGATGGAATGTCACTTCCTCGCGGGTTAGGTTTTGCAAGTATCGATGGAATGTCGCTTCCTCGCGAATTGGGGTGCAAATATCGACTAAGCGTCGCTTCCCTGCTTTTCCCAAGACTTTTGGTTTTGCGGGTACTGACTTGATGTCGTTTCTCCGCGATTTTTGAAATTTGAGGTTTTCTCGAACCATTTGTAATTTT
Source organism: Umbellularia californica (assembly GCA_028538565.1). Taxonomy (NCBI): domain Eukaryota; kingdom Viridiplantae; phylum Streptophyta; class Magnoliopsida; order Laurales; family Lauraceae; genus Umbellularia; species Umbellularia californica. The sequence goes on along the minus strand of JAPQWN010000004.1, from coordinate 11,792,426 downwards.
GGGTTGTGGATAGCAACTGGTATGTTGCATCTCCACGATTTTTGAAATTGGGTTGTGGATATCAACTGGTTTGTTGCTTCCCCACGATTTTAGGTTTTCTCGAACCTTTGAAATTTGGGTTGTGGATATCAACTGGTTTGTTGCTTTTCCACGATTTTTTAAATTGGGTTGTGGATATCAACTGGTTTGTTGCTTCTCCACGATTTTTGAAATTGGGTTGTGGATATCAACTGGTTTGTTGCTTCTCCACGGTTTTTGGATTTTGCAAGTATCGACGAAATGTCGCTTCCCTGCGATTTTGGGTGCAAGTATCGATGGAATGTCGCATCCTTGCTTTTTTTCAAAATTTTTGTTTTGAAGGTACTGACTTTGATGTCGTTTCCCCACGATTTTTGAAAAACCATTTTTTTTTTTGTTTAAAGACACGAGGGTCGTAAATTTTGACCTAGAACCATTTGGCGGTAAAAGGTAAGGTGGACTAGGGTGGAAATCCCCGAATCCGGATTTTTGTTTCAAACCATGAATTTTGGTTCAAGGATCGAAAGTTTTGGTCAAGTCAGGGAGAGGCTCCTAAACTTGGATTTTTTTTGTTTTTGAACAATGAAACAATGAAAGTAAGCATTGTTTTTGAATCTCTAGAAATTTTGACATTTAATATGAAAATTCTAAAGAGAGTGGGTTTGACGAGTGAGTACCTGAGAACAGGTTTTGGCCATACAGGCATTGCTCTTACCCAGTTGGGTAAGTCTTCAAGGGTAGTACCGCTTCAAGAACTTGCCGTTGATAGGCAGCATACATCTGTCGCCTTCCATGTTTAGGAGGGCATATGCGCCGTTGGAGAAGACTTTGTCGATGACGTAGGGTCCCTCCCATTTTGGTTCAAATTTGCCTTTGGATTTGTGTGCGAAGACCATTGGTCTTTTTACCGCAAGAACCAAGTCACCCTTTTTGTAGGCGCGTTGCCGGACCCTTTTGTCAAAAGATCCTGCCATGCGTGCTTGGTAAAGTTCAATGCTTTGTCGAGCTTCGAGCCGTCTCTCGTCGAGATTGTCCAGCTCATGGAGTCGCAATTTGACATTGCTTTCTTGAGTCATGTCATTTTGTAGAGATACCCTCAGAGAAGGAATTTGTACCTCTAGGGGCACGACAGCTTCGCATCCATAGACCAAGGAGAATGGTGTGCTATGGGTTGGTCCTCGAACGGTGGTTCGATAGGCCCACAAAGCTTCAGACAGTTTATCGCTCCAGTCTCTTTTGTGACTAGAGACCATTTTCTTGAGGATTTTGCAGAGTGTCTTGTTGAAGGCTTCTGCTAATCCGTTTGCTGCCGGATTGTATGGAGTCGAAGGACAGCTTTGGATTTTGTATTTGTCGCAAAACCTGTAGAATCGATGATCCCGGAATTGTGGTCCGTTATCATGGACGAATCTCTTGGGTATGCCGAAACGACAAATGATGTTGGTGCGCAGGAACTGAAGAACTGATGAGGTCTTCATTTCGTTGAACGCAAATGCTTCTGACCACTTGGAGAAATAATCCGTTGCGGCGAAGATGAAGCGATGACCTTTGCTTGAAGGGGGAGAGATAGGACCTATGATGTCCATGCCCCATGCTTCGAAAGGCCATGAGATTGCTGTAGGATGCAGCCATTCTGGAGGCATGTGAATGTAGTCTCCATGAACTTGGCATTGTTGGCAGCGCTTAGCAAATTGCATTGCGTCGGGTACCATGGTAGGCCAGTAGTAACCCAACCTTTTGATTTGGTCGTAGAGCTTGGGACCAGCCTGATGAGCTCCACAAAGACCAGCGTGAACTTCTTTGAGTGTTTCTTCAGCTTCTTGTTGTGACAAGCAGCGTAGGAGTACTCCATTGAAGGATTTCCTGTAAAGGATCTTTGAAGGGATATCCAAATGAAAGTTTGGGGCTCGCCTTTGTATGCTTACCCGTTCTTTTGGATCTTCAGGTAAGATTCCGAACATAGTGTAATCAATGAACGGATCCCTCCAGTCGACGATTGAAGGTTGAAGGATAGAGATCCGACTTCCAACCACTCGGTGGCATTCGGCAACTGCTTGGTGTGTGTTAAGAGGAGGGAGGATCCTTCTCTCGCACACTGTAATTTGCATGTTTTCCCCTTCCTGGATCGCCATTGATGCGGCAAGTCCGGCCAGGGCATCTGCACGGATATTTTCACCTCTACGAATGTGGGTGATGTTGCAGATGTCAAACTTTTGCAGAAGCGACTGTGCCTTGTTGTAATAAGGCAGCAGATCGGGCTTCCTGACTTCATATTTCTGATTCATCTGGTTGACGATCAGTTGAGAGTCTCCAAAGACTTCCAGCATAGTGATACCGGATTCGATGGCGAGTTCCAATCCTAGGATCAGAGCTTGGTATTCAGCTGCATTGTTTGTGCATGATTCCAGTAGCGAGAAAGCGTGTGGAATCATGCATTTGTCGGGGCTAACAAAGAGGATGCCAACTCCCGAGATCAGCTTTCTGTTTTCATTTGTCCTGGTTGCACCGTCAAAGTACATGTCCCAGGAGGCATTTGGTGAGGAAGTCTCCACGTTGTAGACAGGTTCGTCTGGGAGATCATCTCTGAGTGGTGAATCTTTAGGCAATGGATGCTCTGCGAGGAAATCTGCTAGAGCTTGGCCTTTGATTGCTTTTTGCGGCACATACCTAATATCAAATTGTGACAAGAGGATGGACCATTTTGCCAGTCGGGCATTGAGAGAACCGGCCTTCGTGACAAGGACCTTCAAGAGGTTGATCCTCGAGACCAGGTAGACTGTGTTGGAAAGCAAGCAGTGACGTAGCTTTTGTACGGCGAACATCACTGCAAGGCATTCTTTTTCGACTGGAGAGTAGCGATGCTCTGCACCTACTAGCATGCGGCTGAGGTAGTATAGAGCAGCTTCTTTTCCCTCACCATTCTCTTGTGTAAGCAGAGCGCCTACAGAATGATCAAGAGCTCTTGTGTACAAGATGAATGGTTTTCCAGTGGCAGGAGCAGCTAACACTGGAGGTTTGGTCAGGTATGACTTGATATCTTGAAATGCGGCTTCACAGTCGGCATCCCAGACAAAGTCTACACCCTTTTTCATCAATCGAGAGAATGGACGGCATTTCCCCGAAAGATTGGAGATGAACCGTCTGATGTAGGCCAATCTCCCTTGGAGCCCTTTTAGTTCTCTCAAGGTTCTTGGAGAGGGCATTTCTAGAATAGCCTTGACTTTTATGGGGTCAAGTTCTATTCCAGCTTTCCGAACAAGGAATCCGAGAAACTTACCCGACGAGACGCCGAAGAAGCATTTTAGAGGATTCATCCGCAGTTTGTGTTTGCGGAGTCGGGGGAAGACTTCCCGAAGATCTTTGAGATGGTCTTCTTTTCTTCTGCTTTTGACGGCGAGGTCATCAACGTAACATTCGACCGTCTTGTGCTGCATATCTTGGAATATTTTCATCATAGCCCTCTGATATGTGGCACCAGCATTTTTCAGACCAAATGGCATGACAGTGTAGCAATACACGCCAAATGGAGTCCGAAATGAAGTGTGTTTTTCATCCTCGGGATGCATCTTTATCTGATTGTAACCAGAGAAGCCATCCATGAATGTCATTCGCTCGAATCCGCAGGTATTGTCAATCATCACCTCCGGTATGGGGAGCGGGAATTCATCTTTAAGGCAAGCGCCATTCAAGTCTCTATAGTCAATACAGACTCTGATCTGCCCATTTTTCTTTGTCACGGGGACAATGTTGGCCAACCATTCTGGATGTTGTTCCTCACGGATGAAGCCAACGCTTTTGAGTTTTTGAACTTCTTGTTCAATTTTATCCATCACATCTGGACGGAATCTTCTTTGGCCTTGTTTGACAGGCTTGACGTCTTCTTGAAGATTGAGTTTGTGGACTGCTACTTTGGGGTCTAAACCAGGCATTTCAGCATAGGACCATGCAAAGCAATCAACGAACTCACGAAGAAAAGCGATATACTCGGGTAACTCATCATCCTTTATATTCTTGCTTATGAATACAGGACGTGGGTTATCAGGTGTTCCCAAGTTTATCTTTTCAACAGGATCTTCTGTCGGAAGGTTCGAAGGTGGTTCCTCCACAATATTTTCGGAGGCTTCCAACTCAACGAAACCTTCTGGAGTTTCAACTGCATTACCAGACCAAGGCTCTGTTCCTTTCCATGGATTTTCTTGATTGGTGATCTCCTCAAGGCTTGCTATGAGATAGTCCCAATCGCCTGTTGAGTCTGGTATTTCTTTTGGAGACGAGGGTTCTTCTGAGTCAGAATAGCACAAGTCTGCATTATCGGACGATTCCTCTTTATCATCAGAGAAATCATACCAATTGGATGAGCTTCCTGGATTTTTGTCAGGTAACTCTTTAAAGAGATATCCAGGGAGATCGATGTCTTCATGGACTTGAGATGTTGAGGCTTGGTCGGTAAAACGACTTTTAAGCTTTTGTGTCAACTGTCTCAGAGGATTATCAGGATCATACCCTAACCCATATGAAGACTTTTCTACATGACCGTAGAGTCTCCAATCTTCCAGCTGGCTTTTGGTCAAGGCGGGCTCCAATGGCGTGAGAATACCGCGTCTTTCTCCCAAACCGACTGGGTTTTGAGCGTCAAAGCCCATTTTCTTCATAATTGCCTGTGCCACAGGACTATATAGAGATAGCTGAGGCATACCTTCATTTTGAAAAGGTTCCAGTATGGAGTTTGATGAAGAAGCGTCCGATCTATGGAAGAAGATCGGCCTTTGCTTTGGTGATGTTGCCGGAACAACAAAGGTAGCTGACGTAGGATCTTCTACATCAGCAGGTGTCTCCATCGGAGTGAGAGCAGGCTGAACTTGCTGAGTGTCAGCTTGGCTTGACGATGCACCGTCTTCTGGCTCTGAGTCCGAGTCTGTGTCTTGCATGATAGACACGAGAGAGACAACAAATTTGCCCCCAGGCTTTTGTTTCGCCTTCTTCACTTTAGTCGTGATGACCAAAGGTTTTGAATTCTTGAGGGAGATAACGAAGGGAGATTGACTACTCTCTTCTAATTTGCCGGAGGGTTTGTTTTCTTCCGGTGATTTTTGAGGAGCCTTGCCTTTATCTTTCTGGAGATTTTCAGCAGGGGGTGCTATTTCCTCTTCTTCTTTTTCTCCTTCATACATTTGGGAGTCTGCGAAGTGGACTTCTTTACCTTTGAAGGGTTTCCTGTCCGCAAAGACTCGATGTACCATGCCGTCGTCGCCGACAAACTTGATGCATTGATGTAGAGTTGAAGGAACAACACCATTCTCGTGTATCCAAGGACGTCCGAGAAGGATGTTGTAGCATGAGGGGGTTTTTATTGCATACACAGTGACCTCAGAGATAAGAACACCGATTTGCAATTTGAACCTGATTTTGCCGATAGGCCTTTGAGTGCTCCCATCGTATCCAAAGATAGATACAGATGTGTGGCTTAGCTTGCCGAGTGGGATGCCCAACTCTTCAAGAGCCGAAGTGGAGATAAGGTTGAGTGCAGAACCTGGGTCGATCTGAACTCTATGTATCGGCATTTCTTTGATGTACCCTGTGAAGTACAGGGGTCGGTTGTGCCTTGCTTCGCCAAGTAGGAGGTCTTCCTTAGTGAAGGCGATGGTTGCACTGGCTGCCTTTTGAACCGAGAGGCATTGGATGCATGATCCCTCGCTTTTCTCTTTTTCTTCTTTTAAGGAGGTTTCTGAGTTTTTGACCCGGTAGTCCATTTCAATTTGGAGGACTTGTGGGGCATGTTTGTCGACATCCTCATTCAGTTTTTGTAATTCTGATATGAGATTATCACGAGTGCGTGGAGACATTCGCAATAAGTCTAGGATGTGAAGACGTGCAGGTATGTGTTTGAAGTGCTCAACCAAATCATACTTGAAAGCCTCCTTAGGGCCTGCATGTTCATCATTGTTGCCACTGGGGGTGCTTACAACATCTTTTCCCGAAGGATTTACATAAGTAAAGGAAGATTGGTTGTAATTTTTGTGGTAGTCCCGGCCTGAACGGGTGCCTCTACCAACTTCGAGAGCTTCTTGAGAAGGATCTTCGTTTGGAAGATTGTCTTCAGGATCAAGAGGCTGTCGTTTTTCATCTACTGGGGATGTATCTGCAGCAGAGTTGCCATCCTCAGTGATTGTGTTGCACGGAGCATTTTCCGGGAGCAAGTCCTGAACAGCATCCAGCAGCTTTTCTTCTTCGTTGACCCATCCATCACCCCAAGTTGGGTTTTCTTCATGATGATGAGTCGGGAAGAATGTGTATCCTGAAGTCACAGTCTCAGGAGAAGAAACCTGAGAGGGTGTCATCTCTGTGAAAGTCACGTGAGACGAGGTAGCTCCAGAGGATACATTGCTAGGCGTCGTCGGAGTGTAGGTAATCTCATCAGACGACGCTTCAGAAGAGCTATAATCCTGATATATTACATTACAGGAAGCTCTGATAGAAGATGTTGCCTGCTCGGAGTCAGACTCATCCTCGGATGTAAGAGGATCGTCAATCCAGCAATGTTCTCCATTTTCAGGAGTTGAGGGAGGAGGTACCTGATGGGCTTCAGGGACTTCCGGCTCTGGATTATGAGGAATCTCGTTGACGCGGTCTTGCTCTTGTTCTAGAGCGAGACGCTGCAAGATCCTTGCATATTCTTCAAGATCAGGCATGGGAGCCAGATCCTCTTCTTCGTCTTCTCCGTGTGGCTCAAAATAGTTGATTTCCACTGGAGCAATGACAGGTGCTGGGTTAACAGCATCTTCTTGTGCAGCCTCTTGGTCTTCTTCATCATCAGACCAGGATCCTTGTGGTTGCAAGGGGTTATACCAGATTACTGGCATAAGGTGAGTTTCAGGAACCCATTCTTCATCGGAGAGATATTCTCCTGTTTCAAGAGATTCCTCCCACTCATCGGTGTAGTTGGGCTCGAACCCATCGTCGGTGTCGCTGGACTCGTATCCATCAATGGAGAATCCAACTACCGAGTTGCAAGAGTATGATGCCCCCTGCATGGCTTCTTCTCTGAATTGAGGTGGCATGAAATCACTGAGAGTGAGTTTTCTTACCCCCTTTGAAGTCTCTGGAAGGGACGTTTTTATTGCCCCGAGTGAAGTGGTAGAGGAGGCCTCTGCCTTTTCATGGACTTCTTGTTTTGGCTGGGTCTTCTCTTGCCGTTTGAGCCTGAGGAGATGTTTCCTAGCCTGCCTTCACTGTTGAGCTGTCGGCTTTGTTTTTACGATCTCCCAGTTTTCATCTTCCAAGAGATCGGGATGTACCCATATGGGTTGTCCGTCTGGTGTCGGGTAAGGAACCAACACTTCGGGCGTTTGAATTCTTTTTATCACCTTGAAGGAAGTAGTGATCTTCTTCTTCGGTGATTTTGGTGTTTGTCCACATGACACCATGTTGACGGAGGCAGTCCCATAGTTTTTGTCAAAGGTGATGACTCCGTTTTTCCACATCTCGTTTATCTTCTCTCTCACAACAAAGCATTGATTGAGAGGATGCGAGACCATCTGGTGGTATGGACAGTACCGATGATCATTGGTTTTGCCAACGTCTCCAGGTCTTTTGGGCTCTGGCAAAATGAGTTTGCCATTTGCTAGGAGAGCCTCAAAGATTTCTTCGACGTCTTCATCGAACGGATATTTCTTTTCTACTCGCTCTTTGAAGGCATCAGAGAGTTCAGGTCTCTTACCTGCAGCTCTGTTTTCAGCTTTCTTTGGTTGCTGAGGAGCTGACTTGGTTTGCACATTAAGGACCTCTTTCTTCTTTGGTTTAGAGGTTGCAATGGCGGTTGGCTCTTTTCTTGATGACTTCTGACTGTTGAGGTCTTTAATCACCGTTTCAGCTTCCATAGAAGCTTCCAGGAGGTCTCCCAGGTTTTTTGATTTGTTGCCGATGATCATGGAGCGTATTTTAGCTCTCATGTTGTTTCGGCAGATGTCGACTAGCGACGCTTGTGGCAGTACATCTGAGCATTTGTACACCATTGCTTTCCACTTGTGAATGAAGTCATAAGTTGACTCATTCTCTTCCTGTTTTAGGCTGCAGAGCTGAGCCATAGTAACAGGATGATCCTCACCTTGGAAGTGGGTCAGGAAGCGTGTCTCCAGCATAGCCCAGTTCTGAATGGAGTTCTCCGGCAGAGTGGAGTACCAATCGAAGGCCGTACCTTTTAGGGTACTTGCAAAGAGGCGGATCTTGAGTGCATCTTGATCCGCGATAGCTCCCGTCAAAATTTTGAAGTGGATGACGTGCTGTCTGGCTGATCCTTTCCCCGTATATGTTTGGAGAGTAGGATGCTTGAATTTTGTAGGGAACGGGACCGAGTCCATCCATAAAGGATATGGTGGCTTGATCCCATGTTCTTTGAGTATATCCTCTTCTTTTGCTTTGGCGAGGATACTGTCTACGTCCTTTTTGGTAAGGGCGCGTGACTCATTTTCTTCTCCATTTCCCTCGTTATTGCTATGATTCGGAGGAGGCTCATTGTTCACCTGATTTTGGACGACAAGGAGAAGGTTTTCCATCAGAGTTTCAATCCTCTGCTGGCCTTGTTCCAACTGCTGGATGCGTGTGAGCGCATCATCTCGAGGTGGATTCTGAGGTGGCGGCTCAGAACTTGTAGCCAAGACGTTCATCCCTCGGGATTCGAACGAAGAAATCGTCCTGGTGACCGAGCTGGGGCTCATTCTTTTTGATGAAGAGCATGATGAAGGATTACTCTCCCGTCCTTGGCTGGAAGGGGCAGGAGATTCTTCGGGATGTCTTTGTGTCCTGGTGACGCTACGGGTCACCGGACGTCGGACATGGATTTTTTATGCTGACCTTTGGCGTCTTCTGGTTTTTCCAACCATATGGACGGCAGCAACTTGGTCGGGTCTTTCTTTTTCGACCCATTTGCGGGAGACTTGAAGTGTAGGAGGCTGGGTCCTTTGCTTCTCTAGTCTCTTTTGTCGATATGACGCACGGCGGCGTGCTCGACGAGCGATTTGAGCTTTGGTCAGCTCTGGTTGGGCTCTGACGATGAAGGATGTGCTCCCTCGGGCGCAGCAGCCGAGCTTGTCTTCTTTGTGGTTGGCCAAGGACAGGATGCGGACCCGGTCCTTTGCCTGTTGCAGCGAAGCTTTAAACCTTTCGAGTTCGGCCCCTGTAGAGATAAAGGGTCGAACTGAAGGGGTGTAGGCCCTGGCAGGTGCTTGTAGAGGCCTAGTGATGCATGATCTGATTTTGGGCCTGTAGGAACAAGCCGGCTCATGCTGGGTTGACTTGGGAGTCAAGTTGGAGATGGGTCTCTCCTCTTTCATGTAGGCAAGAGGGTAGAACTGGTTCTCCTTGAGTGGGGCCAGGTATGCTGGCTTGGTGGAGGTTTGAGACCTCCTTTGTTTTGGGGAAGGTCTTGGAGACCAAGTCTTAGGGTAGACCTGGTTGGTTGTTGGTCGAGGCTTCACGGGGGTGCCGCGGGCTTCGGGCTTTTGGGCGCTCGCCTTTGGTGTCACGGGAGTGACACGTTGAGAGGCGATCTTCTGCCTTTTGGCAGGCGCAGTTTGTTCTTCGGGAAGTGGGAATGGTCCCAGTGTCCCGAAGACGATGGTCTGGGGAGTCGAGGTCGACCCGGAGTTCAGAGAGTTGCCGAGGGAGTTGACGCTTCGGCAGCTGGCAGGGCGCTTGTAAGTGCGCTCGGTTTGCTTCTGTTGAAGCATGAGTTGGTGCTTGTTCTCATCGAAGATAATGGTTAAGGCTGCCATTGTTAGTTTCGAAAAAGTTCTGAAACAAGACCACATCCATTAGTAATCACAAGAATATAATGATCATAAATGGGAATTTCTATGGTTGTCTTTTCAAATCGCTTAAGGGATATGACCCAAGCGACATGAAGAAGGCAAAAAGCCATAGATGGTACAATTGTTCTGACAGCAAGTATGGTGAGCCCAGAATGAGCGTTCCAGTGACTGCTAGAAGCAATTGTAAACCTAAATTCGACTTATCGAGAAGCAGGGCTTGCTCGAAATAAGAAGAATATAAGGTAGGAGTTACAAATGTGCCGGTCACAGATACAGTAGACCCTGAAAGGGCGTACCAGTTTGCTATGGCATTCTTTGTTTTGAAATGTCAGAAATGGATTCGTCAAAGAGAGCAGGTGGCATTCCGATTCAAATACGGGCTCAACGATTTCCGCGAGCGCCAGTACTCAGAAGGGAAGAGACCACAATTTCTCGAATCTGAATCCAAAAAGTGACGAGTTTTTGGAGATTTTTTTTTTTTGAAATGATTTTTTTTATTTTATTTTTATTTTATTTTTTTTATTTTTATTTTTTTTTAAATATTTTTTTTATTTATTTTTTTATTTTATTTTTTTTTGAAAATTTTTGTTTTTTTTTTTTTTTTAAGATTTTTTTTTTAAAATCTTTTTTTTTTATTTTTATTTTTTTTTTAATTTTTTAAGATTTAAAGACGAGAGAGTACACATAGGCCTCCTAACCCGGTCTTATGAAACCTCAATTGATAGAATTGCCCCCAGGTAAGGGTAGGATTACTTAATGAACCCGTTTGGAGGACCCTTGCCTAGAACAGTCAAGCTGTCTCCACACTCTGGACAAGGCTTTTCTTGAATCAATCGTGATCAAAGAACGCAATTGGTTTAACCTTAGTGGTCTATGTCCCTTTTTTTATAAAAATCCCAAATAGACTCATCGAAGAGAAACGATGGCCCAAAACCTTAGTCGAACGGGCTCAACATTTCTGCAAGCACCAAAGAACGATAGGATAGGAACAAAGTTTCTCAATTTTGAATCCAAACTAAGAAAACTAATTTTTTTTATTTTTATTTTTTTTTAATATTTTTTTTTTTGAAATCTCTAATGAACTCATCGAAGAGAAACGATGGTCCAAAACCTTAGTCGAACGGGCTCAACATTTCTGCAAGCACCAAAGAACGATAGGATAGGATCAAGGTTTCTCAATTTTGAATCCAAACTAAGAAAACTGATTTTTTTTTTTTTTTTTTTTTTTTTGAAATCTCTAATGAACTCATCGAAGAGAAACGATGGCCCAAAACCTTAGTCGAACGGGCTCAACATTTCTGCAAGCACCAAAGAACGATAGGATAGGATCAAGGTTTCTCAATTTTGAATCCAAACTAAGAAAACTGATTTTTTTTTTTTTTTTTTTTGAAATCTCTAATGAACTCATCGAAGAGAAACGATGGCCCAAAACCTTAGTCGAACGGGCTCAACATTTCTGCAAGCACCAAAGAACGATAGGATAGGATCAAAGTTTCTCAATTTTGAATTCAAACTAAGAAAACTGATTTTTTTTTTTCTTTTTTGAAATCTCTAATGAACTCATCGAAGAGAAACGATGGCCCAAAACCTTAGTCGAACGGGCTCAACATTTCTGCAAGCACCAAAGAACGATAGGATAGGATCAAAGTTTCTCAATTTTGAATTCAAACTAAGAAAACTGATTTTTTTTTTTTTGAAAAGAGAAAGAATGGAAACAAACTCAAAGAAATAGAAATTTCCAAAAAATCCCATCTCATGTTTTTTTTAGGATGCAAAATCCAACATAGGCTACCAGCTAGAAAGTAGCCAAGGAATCCGGAAAAGAAGTATAAGCATAGAGCAAAAAGTATGATATGCAAATATTTCATTTCCGAGCACCGTGTTCTCAAATGAACGAGTCCCACCGGGTGTGCCAGCTTGATTGAACGCGCTCCGAGGCACCGGGGTCGGCGGAACGTGGGAGTCCGTCGAGTCCGGCCCTTTCGCGCCCTGGCGGGCCCTGAAGCGTGCATCAACATTTCTTTTATGGGTGTGCCAGATTTTCTATTTTACTTGGAATTGCAAGTGGTAATCCGGAGATCAACCTTCGCAAGTAAAAAGGAAATCAACTTCTTTCAAGTTTTCCATTGCACAAATATTTAAGAAAAGAGACATTTGCTTGATTTGCCGTGAAAGGCGATTTTGTTTGGCATTTATAGCCGATTTTGGCGTTTATAGCCGATTTACAATTCTCATCAATAATGAAAAAGACAAGAGTTGTGATTTTTGTCTCTTTTAGAAAAATACAAACTACAATGAAAAGCAAGAAAAGGAAGATCTAACTTTTCAGGAGATTGTGGGGGACTCGTTCAGATTGACGGTCGCAAGCCATGTATGGGCTTCGCCATCATCCATGCAGATGAGAACAGAAGATGCTCTTGATTCGCTTGGCTTGGCTATAACCTCAGGTTTTTAGAGGACAAAGACCAAGAGAAGGTCCTATGTCCAATAAAAAGCTAAGTAGACGGGCTGAAAAGCCACGTCTAAGCCATTGGAGGCAGCAGGAGAAGGCAAGGACCTTGGGGGGGGTGCCCCCCAAGGGACTTTTGTCACCTTGTAGTGGTGGCCGGTGCAGAACTTCAGCAGAGTTTTTCTCTCTTTTTCTTTCTCTCAGATCTCTTTCTGATCTTTTTTTTGATCTTTTCTCTGATCCTGATTTTCTCCTTTTTTTTCCCGATCCGAATTTCAATGGAATGCTCTCCTATTTATAGGCTTTTGGTAGCCATTTAGGAGGGTTTATGAGCCTTAATGGCTTTAATGGGAGGAGTTACAAGATTTATTTCTTGATTTTGTAACTCCTTTTTCCTTGAATCTGATTGGCTGATGGAGATTAAGGGCTTTTAATCAACTTAATTACCATAATGGGAGGAGTTTCATGGTTTAAAAGCCATGAATCAATTGACTTGTAACTCCCAAATGCTTGCTTCTGATTGGGCCGTCCAAAGAAATGAATTAATGACTGTAATAAAGCTAGTCAATTAACCACATTAATTGGTCGCCGAGCAGTCGAAGAGTCGCGGGCCGTGCTGTGTCTTCTGGAATTCTTCTGGCGATGATCATCGATGGATCTTCATGCTGATCGACATCGGATGAACGTGTAACTTCAGACAGTGATAGCTAAGAGCGGGCCGGTGACATCTGTCTTGTCGATTTCACGATCGGTCGGACAGAAAGTGCACTTTCTTGGTCAGCCGGTTGACGATCTTGGAGCGATCAATGATGATTTTATGCTTTTGACGGCGGATCCGAGATGTCGTCGGATATGAGTCAATTTAAAGCACTAAAAATCACATTTTCAGGAAACCACAGGGGCCAAAGTGTGCGAAACATGAAAAAAGACGGAAAAACGGGTCACCGGCGGAAAATCCGGTGACCCGGACCTCCATGGTCGCCGTCGACCATGGGCCATGGTCGCCGGCGACCATGGACCGGCGACCATGGGCCATGGTCGCAGGGGTCTGCGACCCTGGGGGATTTTTCCCCTTCGGAGCCCGTTTTGCGGTCGTTTTGAGGTCTTTTTCGTCGCCGTTTTCTTCTGTATTTTTCTTGACATTTCTTCTCATTTATTGGCTTGATTTCCCTGTAGAAAACTTGATGAGAATCCTTGCATTTTTAGAGTGCAAAGTTTCCAATTTTCCGGGAAAGCCGAAGACTTTGTCGCGTAGAGCTGCTGATTTTCCGCCAGAAGCTGAAACTTGGTCAAACGATGTCAGAATGACCTGAAATTTGAGGTGAAGCCTCCTGAGCAATAAATAAGACCAACCATAGGCTTTTGTTTGAGTTTTGAAGCCGTTTGGGGTCCCGTCGATGCTTCACTTGATCTTGCTGCGGGGAAAATGCCGAGCTTTGATATGTGGTCAAACGATGTCCGATTGACCTGAAATTTGACGGGGAGCCTATTGGAGTCATTTTGAGACGTTCCATGGGCTCCGTTTTGGATGTCATGGTCCCGGGTTGCTCCGCCGCCGGTAGGCTTGATTTTCTCTCGGAGTATCGAAACCTGGTCAAACGTTGTCGGAATGACCTGAAATTCGACGTGCAGCCTTTTGGAAGCATGTTGAAGCCACTCATGCACTTGGTTTGATGAGCGAAGGCTTCGGTGGTTCCCGCCGCCGGGAGGCTTGATTTTGCTGCTCGAGCATTGATGGAGGGTCAAACGTTGTCGGTTTGACTTGAAATTTGGCATGGAGCCCTTTTGGGACATGCTGGAGTCATCTGTAGGCTCTGATCGAAGTTTTGACGTCTCCGATGATGTCGCCGCCGGGAGCGCCATTTTAGCTGTCGGAGAAGCGAAGTTAGGCCAAATGATTCTGAAATGGCCCGAAACTTCATGTGTACTCTTCTCTTGGCTATCTTGAAGGATCTTGCAGTTTTTGTTTGATTCTGACAAGATTTGATTTTTTGGAGAAATTGCATTGCCTATTTATGGCAGGTTGCGACTTCATGCAGCTTTCTTGATGTTGAAGAGGCAAAGTGACATTTTTGGTGTCAACAGTGACTTTGAAGTTTGCCGACATGACACCATGTTGACAGAGGAGGAGCCGTAGTTTTTATCAAAGGTTATGACTCCGTTTTTCCACATCTCATTGATCTTTTCTCTCACAACGAAGCATTGATTGAGAGGATGTGAGATCATCTGATGGTATGGACAGTATCGGGGATCATTGGTTTTGCCAACATCTCCCGGTCTTTTGGGCTCTGGCAAAATGAGTTTGCCATTTGCTAGGAGAGCCTCAAAGATTACTTCAACATCTTCATCGAACGGATATTTCTTTTCTACACGTTCTTTGAAGGCATCAGAGAGTTCAGGCCTTTTACCTGCAGTTTTGTTTTCAGGTTTCTTTGGCTGCTGAGGAGCTGACTTAGTCTGCACATTGAGAACCTCCTTTTTCTTTGGTTTTGAGGTTGTAACAGCAGTCGGCTCTTTCTTTGATGATTTTTGACTGTTGAGGTCTTTGATCACCGTTTCAGCTTCTATGGAAGCTTCAAGGAGTTCTCCCAGGTTCTTTGATTTGTTGCCGATGATCATGGAATGAATTTTTGCTCTCATATTGTTACGGCAGATGTCGACTAGCGACGCTTGTGGCAGTACATCTGAGCATTTGTACGACATTGCTTTCCACTTGTGAATGAAGTCATAAGTTGACTCACTCTCTCCCTGTTTTAGGCTGCAGAGCTGAGCCATAGTAACATGATGATCCTCACCTTAGAAGTGGGTCAGGAAACGTGTCTCTAGCATAGCCCAATTCTGGATGGAGTTCTCCGGCAGAGTGGAGTACCAATCAAAGGCTGTACCTTTTAGGGTACTTGCAAAGAGGCGAATCTTGAGGGGATCTTGCTCTGCAATAGCTCCCGTCAGGATCTTGAAGTGGATGATGTGTTGTCTGGCTGAACTTTTCCCCGTATATGTTTGGAGAGTGGGTTGTTTGAATTTTGCAGGGAACGGAACCGAGTCCATCCATAGAGGGTAGGGTGGCTTGATCCCATGTTCCTTCAATGTATCCTCTTCTTTTGCTTTTGTGAGGATATCGTCCACGTCCTTTTTGGTAAGGGTGCGTGACTCATTGTTTTCTGCATTGCCCTCGTCATCTTCATGATTCGGAGGGGTTTCGTTGTTAGGTGGTCGACGCTGTAAAGTGAGAATCAGATTTTCCATCAGAGTCTCAATTCTCTGCTGTCCTTGTTCCAACTACTGAATGCGCACGGCTACATCATCAGGTGGTGGAGGCGACTCAGAACTTGTAGCCAAGACGTTCATCCCTCGGGATTCAAACGAAGAAATCATCCTGGTGACTGAGCTGGGGCTCATTCTTCTGGATGAAGAATCTGAGGAGTGGTTACTCCGATGTTCTTGGCTTGGAGGAGTGGAAGACTCTTTCAGATGTGTTCTTGTCCGAGAGACGCTGCGAGTCATTGGACGTCTAACACTGATTTTGGTTGCTGACTTCCGGCGTTTTCTGGTTTTGCCAACCATATAAACAGCAACGAATTGGTCGGGCCTTTCTTTTTCGACCCATTTGTTTGAGATGTGGAGAATAGAACGCTGGGTTCTTTGTTTCTCGAGTCTCTTTTGCCGATATGCAGTGCGGCGACGCATACGACAAGCAATTTGAGCTTCAGTCAGCTTTGGCTGGGCTCTGGGGATGAAGGATGTAGTCCCTCGTGCACAGCAGCCGAGTTTGTCTTCTTTGAAGCTAGGCAAGGACAGAATCTGGACGCGGTCCTTTGTCTGTCGCAATGAAGACTTGAATTTTGCGAGCTCAGCCCCTGTTGAGATGAAGGGTCGACTCGCGGGAGTGCAAGCTTCAGCATGCTTTTGCATAGGCCTGACAATGCAGGATTTGATTTTGGGCTTGTAGGAGCAAGCCGGCTCATGATGATTTTGTTTGCGGAGAGTAGGTTTCTCCTTTTTCATGTAAGAGAGAGGGTAGAACTGATTCTCCTTGAGAGGGGCCAGGTATGCTGGCTTTGCAGATGTTCGGGACCTCCGCTGCTTTGGTGAAGATCTCGGGGACCAGGTTTTGGGGTAAACCTGGTTTCTTGTGGGCTGAGGCTTCGTGGGAACGCCACGGGCTTCAGGCTTCTTGGTGTTCGCCCTTGGTGCCATTTTAGTGACACATTGCGGGGCGGTTTTCTGCTTCTTGGCAGGTACAGTGTCTTCTGCGGGAAGTGGGATGGTCCCAGTGACCCAAAGACGATGGTCCGGGGAGTTGAAGTTGACCCGGTGTTTGGAGAGTTGTCGAGGGAGATGATGCTTCGACAACTGTTAGGGCGCTTATGCTTGTTTTGCTTATCTTGAAGCATAAGCTGGTACTTGTTTTCATCGAAAGTGACGGTCAATGAAGCTGCCATTGTTAGTTTTGGAAAACTTCTGAAACAAGACCAAATCCATTAGTAATCACAAGAATATGGTGATCATAAATGGAGAACAACTATGGTTTTTGTCTTTCCAAATCACTTGAGGGGACATGGCCCAGCCCAAGGACGATGAAGAAGGCAAAAGCCATAGAGGATACAATTGTTCTAAAATGCAAGTATGGTAGGCTCAGAGTGAGCGTTCCAGTGACTGCTAGAAGCAATTGTAGACCTTAATTCAAATTACTAAGAAGCAAGGCTCACTCGAGGTAAAATGATATAAGGTTAGAGATACAAATGTGTCGGTCGCGAATACAGTAGACCCGAAAGGGCGTACTAGCACCGCTAGGCACATATGTTGCAAATCGCATCCTTGGAAAGGACACGAGATGGGATTTTTTTGAAAGGTCAAAAATTTGGATTCATAAAGGAGAGCAAATGGTGTTCCAATCCGAACAAAGGCTTAACATTTCTGCGAGAGCTAAATTCAGAAGGGAAGGAACCAGAATTTCTCAGATGTGAATCCAATAATGATGGAAGTTTTTTTGAAGGGTCAAGATTGAATTCATCAAAGAGAGCAAATGGCGTTCCAATCCGAACAAAGGCTCAACATTTCTGCGAGCGCTAAATCCGAAAGGGAAGGAACCAAAATTTCTCAACTCTGAACGCAAAAGTGACGGATGTTTTTTTTTTTTTGAAGATTTACATAGGTCTCCAATTCGATCTTATGAAACCTTGGTAGATAGATCAGCCCCCAGGTAAGGGTAGGATTACTTAATGAACCCGTTTGAAGGACCCTTGCCTCGAACAGTCTAGCTGTCTCCACACTCTGGACAAGGCTTTTCTTAAATCCACTTTGGTTAAAGAACGCAATTGGTGGAACCTTAGTGTTTTTTTTTTTTTTTTTTTTGAAAAGTTTCTAATGGACTCCTCAAAGAAAACAAATGGTGTTCCAATCCGAACCACAACTCAACATTTCTGCGAGCGTTAAATCCAAAAGGGAATAACCAAAGTTTCTTTGTGAAGTTGAATTCAAAAATAGAAAACTTTTTTTTTTTTATTTTTTGAAATCTCAATTGGACTCATCAAAGAGAAAAGATGGCCCAATCCCCAATATGAACGATAGCTGCGAACATTTCTGTTAGCTATCAAGTTCAAGGAGGAAAGGATCAAAGTTTCTCAAAGTTGAGTTTTTAAGAAAAAGAGATCATCATTTTTTTTTGAAAGAATAAAATTTTTTGAAATTATATGTTTTTTTTTTGAAATCTCAATTGGACCCATCAAAGTTTCTCAAAGTTGAATCTAAGAAAAGAAATCAGCTTTTTCTTTTGAAGTGAGAAAGAACAATTGAAATCCCATCTCATGTTTTTTTTTTTTTAGATGCAAGATGCAACATAGGCCACCAACTAGAAAGGAGCCAAGGGATCAAAGCATCACGTTCTCAAGTCAACGAGTCCCACCGAGTGTGCCAACTTGATGGACCCGAAAAGGAATCTTCCGTCCTCTCCTTCCGCGCCCCGGGGGCTGACCTGGGTCTTGGCGGAGGAGGGAAGAACTTGGGTATCAACATTTTTGTACGGGTATGCCAGATTTACTTTCTACTTGGAATTTGGAATAGTGATAATCCGGAGATTCACCTTCGCAAGTGGAAAGGAAATCAATCCTTTTTTCTAACTTTTCAAATTGCATAAATATTAAGAAAAGAGACAAGTTTGTTTTTTGTTTTTTTAGAATGCCGTAAGAGGCGATTTTGTTTGTTTGCCGTGAAAGGCGATTTTGCCGTGAAAGGCGATTTTACAAAACTCATCAAGTATGAAAGACAAGAATTGTGATTTCTTTTTGTCTCTTTAAGAAATACAAACTACAATAGAAAAGTAAGAAAAGGGATCTAACTTCTCAGGAGATTGTGGGGACACGTTGAGATCGACGGTCGCAAGTCATGTATGGACTTCGCCATCGTCCTTCAAATGAGAACGCCGATGCTTTGATTCTTTGGCTTGGCTCCTAACTTCGGTTTTTTAAAGGACAAGGACCAAGAGAAGGTCCTATATCCAATGAAAAACCGAGTAAACGGGCTGAAAAGCCGCGTTTAGGCCATGTTGGAGAAGGAGGTGACCTTAGGGGGGGTGGCCCCCCAAGGGATGTTGATCACCTTGTGGTGCTTCCGGGAGAAAAGTAACAGGACTTCGTCTCTCTCTTGGATCTTCTAGATTTTCAGAGCTTGCACTTGGGGTCTATTTTTATTCTTTTTTTTCTTCTTGGAATGGACCTCCTTTTATAGGCTTTTGGTAGCCATGAGGTGTCCATTGGCATTGATGGCCATGATGAAGGAATTGATGAGGAGTTACAAGTTGATTTTGTAACTCCTTTTTCAAGGCTTGTGATTGGCCGATGAAGGTAGTGGGCATTTAATCACCTTTATGCTTCATGATGATGGGAGTTTCATGGGTTTAATGCCATGATTGCTTAGATTTGTAACTCCCAAATGCTTGAATCTGATTGGGCCGTCCAAAATAATGAGTTAATGACCGTATTAAGTTGTCATAAACGGGTCAATTAACGTCATTAAGTGGTCGCCAAGGCATGTGAAGAGTCGCGGGCCGCGCCGCGTCTTTTGAGATTCTTCTCGTGATCATCAAGGTGGATCCACGAATTGTTTGATGTCGGATTGCGATGCAATTTCAAACATTGATTGATGTTGGTGGGCCGGTGACATCTGTCTTGTCGATTTCATGATCGGTCGGACAGAAAGTGTACTTTCTTGGTCAGCCGGTTGGCGATCTTGAGGCGATCGGTGATGATTTCATGCTTTTGACGGCGGATCCGAGATGTCGACGAAGATTAGTCGTTTTCAAGCATCAAACATTGTATTTTCCGAAAATCACAGAGGCCGGAACACCCGAAACGCGAAAAGAATCGGAAAACGGACACTTTGGTGCAAAATCCGGCGACCCGGATTTCCAGGGTCGCCGGGGGACCATGCACCCAGGGTCGCCGGCGACCTTAGGGTTTTTTGCCCTTTGGTCGCCGAGCTCCGTTTTCGGCCGATTTTGCGTCTTTTTCGTTCCTTTTTTCTTCTGTATTTTTCTTGACATTTTTCCTCAATTATTGACTTCATTTTCTTGGAGAAAACTTGAAGAGAACCTGGACGAAATCGGAGCACAGAGTTTCCCATTTTTCGGGAAAACCGAAGACTTTGTAGCCGATTTTCCGTCAAGCGTCGAAACTAGGTCAAACGATGTCGGAATGACCTAAAAATTGAGGTGAAGCTTCTTGAGTAGTGGATAGGACCAACCATGGGCTTTTATTTGAGTTTTGAAGCCGTTTGGGGTCCCATCGTTGCTTCACTTGATTTTGCTGCCGGGAAAATGCCGAGCTTGATATGTGGTCAAACTATGTCCGATTAACCTGAAATTTGACGGGGAGCCTATTGGAGTCATTTTGAGACATTCCATGGGCCCCGTTTTTTATGTCATGGTCCCGAGTTGCTCCGCCGCCGGTAGGCTTAATTTTCTCTTGGAGCATCGAAACCTGGTCAAACTTTGTCGGAATGACCTGAAATTCGACGTGCAGCCTTTTGGAAGCATGTTGAAGCCACTCATGTAATTTGTTTCATGAGTGATGGCTTCCGTGGTTCCCGCTGCCAGGAGGCTTGATTTTACTATTCGAGCATTGATGGAGGGTCAAACGTTGTCGGTTTGACTTGAAATTTGGCATGGAGCCCTTTGGGGACATTCTGGAGTCATCCGTAGGCTCTGATCAAAGTTTTGGTGTCTTTGATGATGTCGCCGCCGGGAGCGCTTGTTTAGCTATCGGAGTAGTGAAGTTAGGCCAAACGTTGTCGGAATGGCTCGAAACCTCCGGTGTACCCCTTTTTTAGCTGTCTCGAAGGATCTCTCAGTTTTTGTTTGATTCTGAAAAGATCTGATGCTTGAAGTAGCCTTGCTTGTTTTGTAGCAGGATGCAGCTTCGCGACGCTTCTTGATGTTGAGGAGACATAGTGACTTTTTTTGGTGTCAACAGAACCTTTCGAGGTGTGCCTTGATGGCATGGCAATCCTCGGTTCTGTGCCCCTTATCCTTGTGATAGCTACAAAACTTCCCCTGGTCTCGGGTGGAGGGATCACTCTTCATAGGCTGGGGCCATTTGAAGAAGGGTTGACCTTGAATATTGCCGAGGAGGTTGTAAATGGGCTCCTTGAAGATGGTGTTGACGGCCTTATAAGAGGTGCCACCTGGATTTGGCTTTGAGCTGCCTCCCAAGGTGGGAACAGAACGTACTACCGAGCTGGATGGCTCTCTGTTTCGGTCGGCTTCCCTCTTGGCCAACCTCCTCTCTTTCCTTGAGGGTCGGCCCTCCTGAGCTGGAAGGCCATGGCTCTCCCGAGCTCGGACCTCATCTTCTTCTTGTTCAACATAGTGGTTCACCCGGGCCATCAGTGCTTTCACGGAGGCCACGAGGAATCGCACCAGTTCCTTCCGAAGCTCATTGCCTGGCAGCAGAGCCTGTTGGAAGGACTTGATAGCTACTTCGCCGTTGGCATCTTCGATCACGCTGTAGATGGTCCAGAACCTCTTGGCGAACTGATTGATATTCTCGGCTGGCCTCACTTTGATTGAAATCAGGTCGGCGTCAGTCTTCGGGATGACCCGATGCGCTTGGAACTTCTCGACGAAGGAGTTTCGGAGCTGTTGCCAACTCGAAATCGATCCCTTGGAGAGCGTACAGAACCACCGATGTGGGAGGTCACCCAGGCTGGAGGAGAAGACCTTGCAGTCGAGGTTGCCGTCGCCACCGAACACCGACATCTTTTGAGTGAAGTGTCGGAGATGCGCTTCGGGGTCTGAGGTTCCATCGTAGAGATTGAATCTAGGGACACTGAACTTGTCGGGGAGAGGGTAATCTCTGATTTCCCAAGTGAATAGAGACGTACCGTGGTTCTCGCTGTTTCTGGTGGCTAGTCGACCTCGGGTGAGGCCAGCGAACTCCATATTCTGCTGCACGGCAAGCTGGATTTACTGATCAATATAATCAGCCATGTCGGGGTCGTCCTCCCGCCTTTGTCTCTGGCGCTGCTGCTGGTCAGCGCTGGCGTGGGTGCTGCTCGAGCCCTCTTCGCGAGCTCGGGCACGCCTTTCTTTTAGTTGCTGTCTCAGGTCCGGTCGAGCCTCGGGACCCCTCCGAGCTCGCTGTCGAGGTGGAGGCTTGTGCGAGGCCCTGGGCAGGGCTCTGCCCTTTGCCTGGAGCTGTTGCTGGAGATGGAGGATCTGGGCTATTTGCTCCTCAATGAGGGTGTTCTGAGCCTTGATTGCTTCGGCGTGCGCCTCGTCCTCCTGCTCCAGGGCCATATCATCGTCGCCCTCGTCGTTGAGGTGCACGTGGTCCTCCCCCATGTGGTCCGGATGGTGGACTGGCGCGTATCAGACTGTACTGGAGCCTTACCCCGTTGGGCCTGTCCCTGAAGAGGAACATCCCTACTAGGTGGCTCGGTGAAAACAACCTCCAGTCGTGGACGCTCTGCCTGAATGGTAGTTGGTCTGACCCTTTCTATCGCGGGACCGCGGCGAGGAGAAGCTGCCACTTCTCTTGACGATGAGTGTGTCACCGTGACGGGCGATCCTACACTTTGAATACCAGGTTCTCCGCCAACTTTCCTCTGCTGAGGGTTGGGCGGTGTCTGCCCGGTAACTCCTTGCTGGTTCGTCACCAGCGCTCCTGCCCAGTTTGTCACCAATGGAGGCGGCAGATGAGGCAGGAACGTTTCTGGTTGCTTGGACCTGGATGGTCCAGCAATGCTCTTTCCCTTCCTAGCTTTCGGAGGCATGGCTTTCAGGATGAAAATAGGGATTTTTCAAATCGCTCCCCACAAACGGCGCCAAATTGTACGTGCCTAAAAATTACGGACTTGGATTAGATGATGGTGGAGGTTAGTAAGGTGCTGTTTCAGCTGATCGGGAACGTCTTTGATGATCTGGAACCTGAAAGGAAGAGGAAAACAGAGGTCAGGGCCCGAGGCTGCTGTCAGCCAAAGGCACTCCGACGCCTGAGTTAGTGCAGTCACTGAACTAGGGTGAAGTGGGGAAGAAGGTGTGAGCAAAATAACAGAGTGTGGGCTGTGTATATTGCATATACCTGTTCATGGCTGACCATGCCAGTATATGTAGGAGGGAGTAGAAGGTTCCATAGTGAAGGTAGGTGAGGATACTTGTCCCATTGGATATCTCCTCAAATCCCTCACATAAATGTGGAAGTGATAGGGAAGGTCCCTTATCAGTATTCGGCGGCCACCCTATCTGTCAGGGTGCTATGTAATGCAGCTGTCCCATCTCATAATGGAGATTAGACGCTCGGTGTTCACCTCGGCGCTTGGCCAAACTGGAGAAGGCACCGAGGCCCAGAGCGCGAGCTCGGGAGCTACTGCCGAGGTGTGAGATGCCGAACTCCAAGAAAATGTGTTCGGTCTTCTTTACCGAGGTAGACCGGGTCTCGGTACTTGCTGGCACTATTGCCGAGCTGATGGAGACCGGGCCCAGAGCAAGCCCTAATCGGTACTTCTACCGAACAAGGAGGTAATTTCTGGATTACGGAAATACCCCACACACATGATTCATACAGCAGCTCGGTATGGATCAAAATATCCTCTTCCAGTTCAAATATTTACGATAACAGGATTCATACAGTAGCTCGGTATGGATCAAAATGTCCCCTTCCAGTTCAAATATTGAAAAAGTTCAAAACTTAATTGGCATCGTTATGCATGGGGAAAGTTCAAAAGCACTGGTTACGTTGACAATCAAAGCAAGTTCAGAAAAGGTTTTTTTTTTTTTTTTTTTCCTTCACTAATGGAGTATGTTTTCATATCTGAATTGACATCTTCCATTCCACCAGTAGCTTAGATGATGATGCTACCTGCTAAATGACCTAGAACAGTGTTCCAGTACAACCCCCCCACCCCATGATTATATCATGTTTATATCCTTTTTAAACAATTTCCATCTCGAAAATCCGCTTTTCCTATATAGAAAAACCAAAGGGCATTTTCGTCCATACCTTTATGTACATGTTTAAACCGGCACCATTACGTACAAATATTGTTAATATTCGTTGCAATTTTTAATTTCAACGTATTTCATGACTTTTATAGACAGAGAACGTGAGAGCTGACGGGTACTTTAGTGGGTGATTCCAGATGGCCCACCGAGTGAGACCATATTTGACCTAACGAACATCTAAGACTTTGGTAATAATAATAATAATAATAATAATAATAATTGAGGATTTTACGGAAAAAATTATGAAATTTAGCCATTCCTCGTGAAGGGTCCCCATAAATTGTGCAGCACAAATTCGGTCATCCCGCCATTTTATTTTATTTTGTTATACTTTTTTTGAGCCACGATAGCATTGCCTTATGGATAAGTGGAAAAGATGTGAATACAAGTTTTCGGCCATTTATTTGCGTGGAAAAGCTGCAAATACAAGTTTTCCACCAGTACTACAAGGCGGAAAAGCTGCGAATATAAGTTTTCCCATATTCATAAGGGCAGAAAAGCTACACCTAAACCTACAAATACAAATTTACCCTGTCGAGCAACCTTTCTCTCTTGTTCTCTCTCGTTTTCTCATGGATGGGTTCATGGATTGTGGGTAGGCTGTACATGATAATGTACCAGTATTATAAGATTGTGATGCAGCGAGCGTTGATGGATGACTTCAGATGTACAATGTCCCACGAAACCTGTTGATTATTCCCAAAGAATAATGCCAGGAACGATGGGTGCCTACAGTTTTGTTGATCCCTGCGAATACCAAAACGATAGATAAAGAGAAAACTCTCTGAAATAGACCTTCAATCTTATTCAAAAACTACTTTGCCTTCCGGCTTACAAAGAAATATATAGGGAACTAACCCTAGATCTCACAGATCCGAAATTTACTAAATATGGTAAGTTTACCAAAAATGGCAAAATCCTACCGAATATGGACTCTACTAATAAAAAGTGCTGGAATGAAGGCAGAATCGACGAGACGCGATTGTGACTTATAAAACTTGATTTATTCTAAAAACAAGAAATTGCCAAAAATAGAAAAAATGCCTTTTTCGAGGCCTAAACAATGGAATTCGACTTAAAAACCAAGACTCCATTGCAAAGAAATGGATCTTGAAGATCTCGTCGTTTCCTTTCCAGAATGGGGTTTTTTTGCGCGATTCCGACTCTGGGGCCCGACTTTTGCCTAGTGGCGCTTGGGCCCAGTACGGTGGGCCTTATTTCGATCCAATGCATCCATGTACTCATCTGCTTCAATCTGCACTACATCAGATTGTTATTAGAACCATTCTTTCATGTTATGTCTCCCTTTTTTTTCCCTCCTTGTCTCTTTCACTTTTCAAGATAATTCTTGGGAATTTGGAAAAACAAAGAAATAAATAGTATGTTAGTCAATAGTAATCTTTTCATAAAGCCTGTGGTACTGTTTTCCTAAGATGGTTGGGAGAAAATGAAGTGGGGGAGATAGAGAAATAGGTGGGAGAAGAGAAAAAATAAGTGGAAGAAGAGTATTTTGTGAAAACCGCGTAAAGCGACGCTAGCGTGGCTCCTATCAGACATCGCTCCCCTCAGCTTTAAGAAAACGAAAAAGGTCCTGATAGACCCCATTTGTGCTAATAATATTAGGGGACCCTTCGGAAGGAATGGCCAAATTTTGGGACTTGTCCTGTAAAATCCTCATAATAATTCTATGATTTGGTCAGGCCATGTTGCTAAGTAAGGTTGGAAAACTTACGACTTGAACTCGATTCGTCCATTATAAAAATCACTCCTTTTTTACCAAACTCGAACTGGTGAGTTATTTATTATAATAGCACACTTTTTGGTGAAGGAATTATCAAAAGAATGAAACTCATCCCATCCATAATAATTCTTACTCATCGAAAAGGTTTTGTCCATAATAATGCTCACTCATCAAAAAGGTTTTGATAAAGTTATTGGCTTTTGATTATAGGTTTTGATTATGGAAACTTTTGAATATGCTAAGAAATTCCTTAGTATTGGCTTTTCCTACATTTCTAGGAAGTTTAACATTGCTGCGCACATTGCGGCTTTTTTTTTTTTTTTTTAACCGTAAGTTTGTATTAATCACAAAGAACAAAAGAATATTAATGTGGCTAATGTTGGTCTTAATTTTGTTCTGATAAAATTACAAAGAAAAAAAAAGTTTGCTTTTATGAGATACCGGATTGCTTATGTAAGCTTTTCATTTCTTGCTAGTTATGAATAAAGTAGCCCTTAAAAAAAAAAAAAAACGTTTTGCCTTGGATTAAGTTTATTCGTATAGGATTTCTTATTTTTGGTAATAGAGGTATAAGATTTCTTATTAAACGCTAAGAATCCTTCATGGATCATGAATACCTATTGATTTTTAATAAAGGAAATATATAGTTGTTCCTTCTCTATCTTCAGCTCAAGCAGACGTTACCATTTGCCTATGATTATATCTGGTGGTAGGGGTTTAGGATTTCTTATTGAAAGTAAAAACTCCTCCAGCCTATCACCTAGTTACATATGAATGAAGTAGCCCTTAAGCAAACCAAAAAAAAAAAAAAAAAACACAGGCAGATTATGCTTGTTGAATGTTAGACTCCTTCATGGATTAGGAGTAATTATTAAAACAAACACATATAGTTGTTCCTTCTCTATCTTGTGCCCAAGGTGAGCACCCATCAACCAATGACTTATTTGCTTATGAATAAAGTAGTCCTCTACAAAGGACAAAAACATGTTTTCTCATTTTTGGTGAAAGGGGTATACAAATCTCTCATTAGTACCTCCATGATTATTATTATAGAAAATATACAGCTGTTCCTTCTGTATCTTGAGCTCAAGCAGAGCTTACTTATCAGCTGTACAGAGAATCATAAGAAGGAAAGAACCATGTCGAATAAGGCTTGGCCCAAATCGCAGGCATCCTTTTTGTAGCTTCAGTTATGGTTTATGGTATATATTATTTTGGGTTTGTTTGTTGCATATAATTGATTTCTCAGAAATTCTAAAACTTCATATTTGTATATGTGGTTAAAAATGAAGAATGGAAGGTGAATATCAAAAAATGACTATTAAATAACCTCCCCTTTAATGAGAATAGAATAAAGGCAAAATGAAAATTGAATATCCAGTCATTGCCCTAATAATCCATCTCAGGAATGTAAAGCACCCATTTAGATCTTTGCCTTATATCAGGGGCGAACCTCGGTGTTGCCATGCAGGTACGACCGCACCAGCGAGGTTCGTCAAATTTTTTAAAAAACAAGTTAAAATTTCAATTTTTATTATTTAACCTCTTAACTTGACCATTGCAAGCACCACCCAATTGAAAATCCTTGGTCCGCCATTGCCTTATATCCTTTCAACCCCACTTCTTTAATAATCTTAAGGTGAAGCTCATTCGACCATGAAATCCTGTGTACCCAATTCTTATGTATTCAATGCAAACTGCCTTTACTAGACCTATTGGGATGAGAAAAGGTATGAGTTTACACGACCAGCGGCCCTCTCAACGATCGTTTGATATGGATATCTTTCAATGAATTTAATTTCTTTGAGTAACGTGAACTCGACGGTCACAACCATCAGAGATGTATGGCACCTTGTTTCAATGGTTGTAAGGTTTTCTTTATATCCAACCATCTTTTGTGGTTTTATATTGGGAAAATTCTAAAAAACGTCCCATTTTAAAAACACCCCTTTTTCTAAACCTTTTTTTTTCTTTCTTTTTTTTTTTTTTTTTTGTCAAGGGGCCTATGTTGAGTCAATCTAGCCTTTTCACACACACTACCCTCCATGAATAGGTACAAGACCAAGTTCGACATTCATCCAACTTTTCCTCACCGTTGGATTGAAATAATGATTAAATGATGCCTCCAAACCATTAGATTTCAGGCTCATTAATCAACAGGTTAAGATGATCTTATGGACTCAAGATTTTGTATATAGGTAGGCATCATAGGGATCTTTTCATCTAATAGACTTTCATGATCATCATGTATACCAGTGGGCCCAATTAGGAGGGGCGTTTTCTCCTAAAAAATGCATCGGCGTTGTGTAGCGCTCCCCTTTATAGTGTTAAATGGTGCTGTATTGCGTAGGTCAAAAGAAAGTACAAGACGGCTAGATATAGTTATAACCATCCCTTTACAGTAGACCCACTAGAAATAGTTAAGCGAATGATATCTTCATCAGGGGCGGACCTAGGAATTCTTCCTTGGGAGGGCCACTTATAAAAAATAAATGTAGTTTTCAAAATATGTAAGGGATTTTCTGAATATTCTAAGGGGCCATATGTAAAGAAATTATAAAAAATCTGAATAGTTAGAGGAGTTCTTGGGGGCCGGCCATGGCCCTTACCAGCCCTCTTGTGGTTCCGCC
Source organism: Umbellularia californica (assembly GCA_028538565.1). Taxonomy (NCBI): domain Eukaryota; kingdom Viridiplantae; phylum Streptophyta; class Magnoliopsida; order Laurales; family Lauraceae; genus Umbellularia; species Umbellularia californica. The sequence goes on along the minus strand of JAPQWN010000004.1, from coordinate 11,764,285 downwards.
AATGATCTTCATACTAAGGGTGTCAATGAGCCTAATTCAACCCAAGTTGGCCCCAGATCCAAGTCAATTTAGGCCAACCTAGACATGCCCATGTTTACGGTTGATCTGGGCCAAGGGTCACAAGCCAATTAGACTGCTATATATAAGGGTCATTTATTTCTTTAAATACATATCCTATATACATACCCATTATATATATATGAAGCGAAGTGGAAATCAATTCCAATTCGATTCAGTTGATTTTGACTCATCAATTTAATTTAGTTTGACCCTAGCAAACGGGTCGGGTCAAGGTAAAGAACACTTTTTGGACCCAACCCGACCCGTGTATTTTTAATGACATGATAAAAATTAATTATGGTATGTGCTGAGACTCGAACTCAGAACAACATGAATTTCAAAGGAGCAACCCTACCACTATGCCATAGAGCATCTTTTTGTTAATAATTGTCAACAAAAACTTAAAATTAGTTAATGAGGAAGGGAGCCAGCCCCACTTTGGAATATTGACCGAGAGTTGAAATTTATTCACTAGATATTTATAAAAATAACTATATTTTTAGAATATTGACCCCTATAAATACTATTGTTATTATTTTCATACTTATGCATTGTACTTTAAGCATAGATGATCAAACTTTTGAAATAACTATTTTATATGATTTCCTATAGAGTCTTTAATTTTCTATGACAACCATTTTACAACTTTAATTTTCTATGACAACCATTTTACGATAAAATTAAACTCAAATTAATATATAATATATGGAATTGATCAACAAAAATAATAAGTTTCATAATTAATAAGAAAATGACAATATGATTGAAAAAAGAAAAACTCGCAACAACAGTGTGGAGCTAAAGAGGAGGCAGAAAATTTTCCATGTAACTGATGTGCTACCATGCAAGCTTGCCGAGGGAGAAAGTGTGAGGTTTTTTTTTTTTTTTTTATGTGTGTAGCTTTAATTTTTATCAATCGTGATGTAAATGGAGTGGAACACTACGATATACCCTATCTATTAAAAATCACAATCATTAAAACAAACATTATTGCTATTTATAGGATACCTCAAATTTTCATCTCATTCCGGGTTATTTCCACGGTCAAATTGATTTTCTGGTAAAAAAAAAATACAAAATACTAGAGTTTTTCAAATGAAGTTTTTTCTGTGATTTGGACTCTCCATCATGCCTTTTGTCTATTAAGAAACTCCCAATATAATCCTATTTCTATCAAAGCAATAGCATTTGAGTGTTAATGGGTCCCAGTGTCTAAGTGTCACTAATCTAAGGAATTTCATGTATTTTTGTTTGTTTTAATTATATAAATTTTTTCCTTTTTTTTTTTTTAAGAATGTGAAATGATAATTTCTGGGCTGTCTGGTTTATTTAATCATTAGTCTTTTTTATTTAATCCACTTTCTGTTATGGGTTGTTTGGTTTCTTTTTTATCTATTGATTTTGATTGTACACTTTCTTTTAAGAATGCGGAACTAATGGTAAAAAGAATCTCCAATAATATTGGTCCATCTAAATGAAGAATTAAGCCCATACTTATTATCATCATTTTCTACTTTCTCCAGTATAATTCTATTTCTCTATGTCAACAAGAGAACTTTCATTTTTTCCATTCATTTGCTTTTAGGTTCATTGTATTTTATTAAAGAAACTTCAATGATTTTTTTGTTTATTTGTATCTCCTTTTAGTACCGTCTCATGTCTCATTTGCATGCTTAGTTTAGATCAGTGTTCAACCCATTTTAAAATGTGAGCATCTTGAGACAATTGATGCAATAATTAAACGTTTCAATTTGAGAGGTAAATCTTTTTTAATTCATTTACTTTTGAGTTCATCATATTTTATTTGAGCAATTTTAATTATGTCATTTTAATATGATTTAAAAGAATCATCATTTTAAAATTTCTATAGATTTGCAATATTTTTATGGTTTGTATTTGTATGGTTTTCATAGATTGTGATTTTCTTTTTTTCCCCTTTTTTTTTTCAACTTTTGGGTCCTAGGTTCTCCTTGGTTTTTTTTTTTCTTTCTTTTAAATCACTTTTTATAATGAGATTTTCTGTAAATTCTCATTTGTCTGTTGTATTTTTTGTTTTTTTAATGCTTATAATGTGTTAATTATTTATTTTACTTTCATTGGGTTCTTTAAGTTCTCTTTGTGAAATCTTTTTATGGATATTTCTTATTTCTTTTGTAGCTTCAGATTTCTATTTTTGAGTATTAGATTATCATAAGTTGGTTTGGTTGTTTTAAATTTCTTTTATCATTGTATTGCCTATGGATCCTGTGTGGTGTGGTTATCTAATACCGAGGTGATCTTGACCTTAACACTGAAGTAGCAATTAGGGGTTGCACCGACCTCATTCAACCCAGTTCGGCAATATGCCAGCTGGCGCCAAGTTGGAGTTGGACTCGGTAAATGTACCAGCCTCGCTCTTTCTGGGCTCTGTCTCAAGCGTCTCGGTACCAGTACCCGACTTCGAGCAACCCTGATCTCGGTAATATCCATCTCGGTCCATTCGACCGAGATGGGCACTGTCCGTCTAAATCTCTATTATGAGATGGGACGGCTACATTGCAGAGTCCCCCTGACAGATAGGGTGGCCGCCGAATACTGATAAGGGACCTTCCCTATCACGTCCACATTTATGTGAGGGCTTTGAGGAGACATCCGATGGGACAAGTATCCTCACCTACCCCCTCTAAGGATCCTAAGAGTGGGCTGATAGGATAAGTATCCCCACCTACCTCCACTATGGAACCTTCTATTCCCTCCTACATGTACCTACATGGTTATCCCATAACAGGTACGCAAGATACATAGCATGCGCTTTGTTATTTTGCTCATCTTCTTCCCCACTTCACCCTAGTTCAGTGACTGCACTAACTCAGGCGTCGGAGTGCCTTTGGCTGACAGCAGCCTCGGGCCCTAACCTTTGTTTTCTCTTCCCTTTCAGGTTCCGATCATCAAAGACGTTCCTGCTCAGCTAAACAGCCTATCCGTAAACTCTAATCATCATCTAAACCAAGTCCGTAATTTTTAGGCACGTACAATTTGGCGCCATCTGTGGGGATGCGATTTGAAAATCTGTATTTTCATCCTAACAGCCATGCCTCTAAAGACTAAGAAAAGAAAGAACATTGCTGGACCGTCCAGGTCCAAGCAGCCAGATACATTCCTGCCTCTCATGCCGCCTCCACTGGTGACAAACCAGGCAGGGGCACTGGTAACAAGCCAGCAAAAAGATACCAGGCAGACACCGCCCAATCCTCAGCCGAGGAGAGTTGGTGGAGAATCCGGTATTCGAACTGTAGGATCGCCCGTCACGGTGACACACTCATCGTCCAGGGATGCAGCGGCATCTACTCGCCACGGTCCCGTCCTAGACCGGGTCAGGCTGACTGCCTCTCAGGCAGAGCGTCCACGTCTGGAGGTTGTTTTCACCGCGTCCCCCCGTAGGGATGTTCCTCCTCAGGGATAGTCCCAACGAGACAAGGCTCCAGAGCAGTCCAATCCTCGCCAGTCTCATCATCAGGACCATATGGAACAGGACCACGTCGACCTCGACGATGAAGGCGGTGACGACATGACCCTTGAGGACGATGCCGAGGCTCAAGCCGAAGCTATCAAGGCTCAAAACCTCGTCATTGAATAACAAAAATAGCTGATCCTCCAGCTTCATCGACAGCTCGAGGCAAGGGACGGAGTCCTGCCCGGAACCTCTTACACTCCTCCACCTCGACAGCGAGCTCGGAGGGATCCTGGGGGTCGGCCGGACCTGAGACACCAGCTAAACGAAAGGCGTGCCCGAGTGCGCGAAGAAGGCTCAAGTAACACCCATGCCAGCGCTGACCAGCAGCAGCGCCAAAAACAAAGGCAGGAGACCGAGGTCGACCCCGACATGGCCGATTATATTGATCAGCAAGTCAAGCTCGCCGTACAGCAGAATATGGAGTTCGCTAGCCTCCCCCGAGGTCGGGTAGCCACCAGAAACAGCGAGAACCACGGCACGTCTCCATTCACTAGGGAAATCAGGGAACATCCCCTCCCTGATAAATTTAACGTCCCGCGGTTCAACCTCTATGACGGGACTTTGGACCCCGAGGCGTACCTCCGACACTTCACCCAGAAGATGTCAGTGTTTAGCGGTGACGGCAACCTCGATTGCAAAGTTTTCTCCTCCAGCCTGGGTGACCTCCCACTTCGGTGGTTCTGTGCACTCTCCGAGGGATCGATTTCGAGCTGGCGACAGCTCCGAAACTCCTTCGTCGAGAAGTCCCAAGCACACCGGGTCATCCCGAAGACTGATGCCGACCTGATTTCAATTAAAATGAGGCCAACCGAGAATATCATTCGGTTCGCAAAGAGGTTCTGGACCATCTAAAGTGTGATCGAAAATGCCAAAGACGAAGTGGCCACCACGGCTTTCCAACAAGCTTTGCTGCCGGGCAATGAGCTTCGGAAGGAACTGGTGCGGTTCCCCGTGCCCTCGGTGAAAGCACTCATGGTCCGGGTAAACCAGTACGTTGAGCAAGAAGAAGATGAGGTCCGGGCTCGGGAGAGCCATAACCTTTGGCCGGAGGGCCGACCTTCGGAGGGCCGACCTTCGAAGAAGGAGAAAAGGCTTGCCAAGAGGGAGGCGAGCCGAAACAGAGAGTCATTTAGCTCGGCAGCACATCCTGTTCCCACCTCGGGTGGTAGCTCGAAGCTGAAGCCAAGTGGCGCCCCTTACAAGGCCGTTAATACCATCTTCAAGGAGCCTATTTACAAGCTCCTCGGTAAGATCAGGGACCAACCCTTCTTCAAATGGCCCCAGCCTATGAAGGGTGACGCCGCCTCCAGAGATCAGAGCAAGTTATGTGCCTATCACAAGGATAAAGGACACAGAACCGAGGATTGCCATGCCTTCAAGGCACACCTCGAAAGGCTCGTGAAAGACGGACACCTCAGAGATCACGTCATAGAGGAAGGCAGAGTGAACCATGCCCAGCAACGCCAACCCAAATACCGGGATAGCGATGAGCCTGTAGGGACCATCGACGTCATCCACCTGGCCCCCGCTCCTAGGGGCAGCGACCAGGCCCGCGCTGAGGCCAGGAGGGCCCAGCACGGTAAACAAGTAATGACGGCCGAGCTCGGTCCCTCAGCGAAGAAGGCGCGTGTAGAGAGACCAAAGATTTGGTTCTCTGATAAAGACTTGGCCGGGGTCCAGCTACCCTATAATGATCCTCTTCTCTTGACTATGAGGTTACAGAACTTCAATGTCAAGAGGATTCTAGTGGATCCCGGGAGCTCCTCGGAAATCCTCTATTTCGAATGCTTCAAAGGGATGGGTCTGAAAGAGGAAGACCTGCAGGAAGCTCGCACCCCATTAGTGGGATTCAGCTCCAAGACAGTGTATCGTAAAGGGAAGATCTCCCTCAAGGTCGAGGTCGGAGGAGCCCCAATGACAGCAGACTTCCTGGTGGTAGATGTACAATCTCCATACAATGCCATCATGGGAAGAACCTGGCTTCATAACATGGAGGCTGTTCCCTCAACCCATCACCAGAAGCTCAAGTTCCCGTTACAGAACGAGGACGGGGGCTTCGAAGTTGTCATAGTCCGCGGTGACCAACAAATGGCCAGGGAATGTCTCATGGTCGTGGTCCCCGGAGAAGCAGAGCCACAGCGAGTTCATATGACCGAGCTCGAGGTCGAGCTCAACGCTGTTGGCCGAACTCCCGAGCAGAAGAGCATTGAAGAGCTTACTGAAGTCAGGATCGATCCTAACGATCCGGAGAGGTTCTTCATGCTCGGTAGCCAGCTTGCTGATGAAGAAAGGGCCGAGATGCTTGACTTCCTGTTACGAAACAGAGAGGTCTTCGCTTGGACCCCATATGAAATGCCTGGCATCGACCCCGAGGTCATAAGCCACAAGCTGAATGTGGATCCCAAGCACAAGCCTGTAATGCAAAAGACTCACAGGACGGGCATCCAGCAAGCAGAGGCTGTTACCGAAGAGGTCAAGAGATTGTTAGCAGCTGAAGCTATCATAGAAGTCCACTACCCTGTATGGTTAGCCAACACGGTGGTGGTCAAAAAGAAGAGTGGGAGCTGGAGGGTCTGCGTAGACTTCACCGATCTCAACAAAGCCTGCCCCAAAGACAGCTTTCCCCTCCCAAAAATAGACCAGCTAATTGATGCCACTGCCGGGCATGATAGGGTGAGTTTCCTCGATGCCTACCGAGGTTACCACCAAATTTCGATGCACGGGCCTGATCAAGAAAAAACCGCGTTTATAACACCCAGAGGTATTTACTGCTACAAAGTGATGCCCTTCGGGTTAAAAAACGCTGGTGCCACCTACCAGAGGCTGGTAACCAAAATGTTTCAGGTCCAGCTAGGCAAAACGGTCGAGGTCTACATTGATGACATGGTCGTTAAGTCTAAAAGGTCGCAGGACCACTTGATTGACCTACATAAAACCTTCGCCGTCCTCAAACAGTACAAGCTCAAACTGAACGCCTCCAAGTGTGCATTTGGCGTCGGCTCGGCAAATTCCTGGGCAGCCTGGTCACTAGACGAGAAATAGAGGTCAATCCCGATCAAATCTCGGCGATCAAGGCCCTACAGAGTCCAACATCGGCAAAGCAAGTCCAGAGACTTACAGGAATGGCAGCAGCCCTGAACCGCTTCATTAGCTGAGCTTCAGACAAATGCCGTTCCTTCTTCCAACTCCTTAAAAAGAGCTCAGGGTTGCAGTGGACGCTGGAATGCGAAAATGCCTTCCAGAAGCTCAAGGGATACCTCTCTTCACCTCCCCTGCTTTCCACTCCGGCACAGGGTGAGGTCCTATACTTATATCTGGCGGTTTCGGACCATGCAGTAAGCTCGGTACTCATAAGAGAAGATGACGGGCAGCAAAAGCCAATCTATTACACAAGCAAAATCCTGCTGGATGCCGAGACGAGATACTTGCCGTTGGAGAAGCTCGCATTTGCACTCATCAGTGCTTCTCGAAAGCTCTCCCACTACTTCCAAACATATTCTCATGTCTCATTTGTATGCTTAGTTTAGATCAGTGTTCAACCCATTTTAAAATGTGAGCATCTTGAGACAATTGATGCAATAATTAAACGTTTCAATTTGAGAGGTAAATCTTTTTTAATTCATTTACTTTTGAGTTCATCATATTTTATTTGAGCAATTTTAATTATGTCATTTTAATATGATTTATACAAAAGAATCATCATTTTAAAATTTCTATAGATTTGCAATATTTTTATGGTTTGTATTTGTATGGTTTTCATAGATTGTGATTTTCTTTTTTTGCCCTTTTTTGTTTCAACTTTTGGGTCCTAGGTTCTCCTTGGGTTTTTTTTCTTTCTTTTAAATCACTTTTTATAATGAGATTTTCTGTAAATTCTCATTTGTCTGTTGTATTTTTTGTTTTTTTAATGCTTATAATGCGTTAATTATTTATTTTACTTTCATTGGGTTCTTTAAGTTCTCTTTGTGAAATCTTTTTATGGATATTTCTTATTTCTTTTGTAGCTTCTGTTAAACCCTATGCTGTGTTTGCAATTTGATGTCCAACATTTGCATCATGTTCATCTCATATCATTTCTCACAGTTTTATCTTGAAAATCACAGGATTTTCAATCAACTTGCTCAAACACTATTTCGAAGCTTTTGGTTGATTTTAGTCTTATTTTGAAAATTTTTTTTTAATAAAGCCATGTCTCAAAAACCTGTGTTTCAAAGTTCTTCCAGTTAGATGTTTTTTGAAACCTCAGAACTTCAGAAAACAGTCTTACCATACTATCGGTCAGCCTGTCGGTCAGGTGTCGGTTAACCGACTTTGGACCGAAGCCTGACCGAACTCACTCGGTTAGCTTTCCTGAAGGGTGCTTCTGATGTCGGTTAGTGTGTCGGTTAGGTGTCGGCTAACCGACCATAGAAAATGAACTAACCGAACACTCTGTCGGTTCGATTTCAAGAGAGCTGCATTCTCATATATTATACACATCGGTCAGCTTATCGGTTATGTCTCGGTTAACCGACAATAGAAGATGCTAACCGAAAGCATGCTTCCAGAAAAACAGGAAGTTGGAATTTTACAATCATTTTTCTGTCGGTCAGCATGTCGGTCATGGCTCGGTTAACCGACCTTGCTTCTGAACCTGACCGAAGCTCTCTCGTTAAAATTCCAGAGAGGTGTTTTCTGACGATGTTTTCACTGTCGGTTAGCATGTCGGTCAAGCCTCGGTTAACCGAACATTTCGGCTAACCGAACCAAGCTTTTTGGTCAGCAAATTTTCGAAAATATGACCGTAGGCGTGTGACCGTTGGGGGTGTCGGTTAACCGACCCCTGGATGTCGGCTAACCGACATATAGCCGTTGGCCCAAAATTTCTATAAAATCCAAGTCTTTCCTTGGCCAAAGGAGTTTTTTTTTTTATGGTCTGAGAAGCCCTCTTTGACACACATTAAGAGAAAAGAAAGGGAATCAAGCCAAGGAAAGCTAAGGGCCATTAAGGAAAGCTAAAGCTTAGATCAATGAAGTTAAATCTCCAAGTAAGCTTTGCTTAATCGTAAACATAAGTTTTATGCTTTGTCTAAATTATTGGTCAATGATTTTTAGCATATTAACTATGATGTGTTGAATCCATTCCTCTCTTAATCTTTGATTTAAGTTATTGGATTCTTCACCTCGATTCAAATCAAGTTTGTTGTAGAAAATTTCATAAACATGTTTTATCAAAACCTTTAATTTCTGTTATAACATGTTTCATTAACTTGTATGAATCTTCTTTGTTGTTTTCAATCTTTAAAACCTGAGTTAAATTACTTTGATTTTGAAAACAACATATCATATGCATCACATGTTTGGACATAATTAATTTCATACAACTTGCAAGCTTTTGATTTTCATATCATTAGCAAGTTTGTACTTTGCACATGTGATTTGCATATCACGTCAATCAAATCATTTTATATGCATTAAACTTTTAATTGCTTCAAGCATAAACTGATTGAGCTTTCATTTTAACCTTGATTGAAGATTTCACACACACACATCATAAGCATACATTTTTGCATTCATAGTGTTCGTGTGAATTTGATTTTCACTTTCACATTCGCCTATTTTAGAGGCAATATATATGGGGCTTAATGTATTTCTCTCCTAGTGTTTAGACACCTTCTTGAGAAAGAAAAACTATTTGTATGTAAGGTTATTGCTAAGCCTAAGAAAAGCAAATTGTTAAGGTTATTGCTTAGCCTATTAAAAAGAATAAATAGTGGAAATCCAGTGGGGTGTAGATTCACAAGCCGGTAGTGGATGTAGGCACATTGGCCGAACCACTATAATTCTTGTGTTGTGGTGATTGCTTCTTGTGGTGATTGTTGTTTAGCTTCCGCGTTTAGTTTGTTGCTCATCACAAGTGGTTAATTGTTTTAAAGAAGTTTAAAATTGGCATAACTAGTCAATATCTTGTAGCTCACCCTATTCACCCCCCCCCCCCCCCCCCCCCCCCTCCTCCTCTAGGGTTAGGATCCCGGACTTTCAATTGGTATCAGAGCCTCGTGCTCTATATTTAGGATTAAGTGTTTTGGAACTCTTGATTAGGTGTAAAAACCTAGAGCTAAGACCCTAATTGGATTAATCTTGAAAATCATTAGAATGGATTCCACTAAGATAGAATGTGTAGATTCTTTTGTAGATTCTTCTAGTCTCCTTCTTCCATCCATTGGAGATTCAAATCTTGAACATAATGAATATCAACTTGAATCAAGTGAAGAAGAAAATGAAAATCAAGATGATCTTCAACAAGCATATGATGATTTGTATACCTTATACTTAAAGCTTGTTAAAAATCATAATAAGTTAAAAGTAGAATCTAAAAGACTAAACAAAGAATTAGTCACTTCAAAAGATGAACTTAGAGAGAAAGATGAAGTCATACAATGCCTAAACTCTAAGTTTATGATCACTTCACACAACTTGTCTAATGCTCAAAATGAACAAAATGAAATTGAAACAAATAATGATGAGCTAAAGAAAGAAAATTTGAGTTTAATAGATACAATAAAAAGACAAGATGAAAACATTATCTATCTTTTATCAAAATTAAAAATTTCTATGGATAACTTGTCAAAGGTTCAAGAAGAATTAAATGTATCTAAGAGAAGTTGTGAAGGACTTACCAAAGAAAATTCAAATCTAAGTGATCACATAAGAAATCAAGTTGAAGATATTACAATTTTAGAATCCAAGTTAGTAATCACCAAAGAAAATTTATCCAATGCTCAAAGTAATGTAAAAACCTTACAACTTGGATCTAATGTTAATGAACTTAAACTTGAATTGAAACTTGCTTATGAAAAGGTAAACAAGTTTAATGGAATTGAAATCCAACTCATAAAAGTAAATAATGAAAATTCAATTCTTAAAAACAAAGTCACTCAACTTGAGACTCACAAGCAAAAGTTTGAGTACAAATTTACCCAAAGTGAAGAGAAACTTGAAAATTTATTTAAATTGGGTAAATCACATGGAGATAGGACGGGTCTTGGATTTAATAAACATACTTATCATGACCCTAAGTTCATCAACAAATTTGTAAAAGGTAAGTCCTCTCTCTCTAGCACTCCCACCAATTTGCCCAAAACAAAATGTCATTATTGTGGTAAAGAAGGGCATTTCAAATTTGAGTGCAAACTAAGAAGGAATCATATGTCAAAACCCATCTATGAATCAAAGGAAGTGAAATCAAATTCTATGAAGGGTAAGACATTTAAATCAAAGGAATATTCTTTAAAGTTCAAACAAGTCAAATCAATTCAACAAGAGTCTCCTAAGATAGATTTTAAAAGGACCAAACAAGTCCAAAGTTATCAAATTAAATCTATCAACAAGAAACCTTTCACTTTACCTCCTTTAACCTTAGAAATGAAAGAAATTTTGAAAAAGGTTGAAAAATTGAAATTAAAATTCAAAATGCAAAAAGAAGGAGGAAAAGTTAAAGAAATAATAATATAAAGAAAAGTCATCATCAACCACCAAGGACTAATGATCATTGTAAAATTATCAAAACAAGAATTGATGACAAGTCTACTAAAATTGAAAAATTATCTCCCTTTGTTGGTGGAATCTCAAACATAGGCTTAAAGGTTCAAGACCTTAGATGGATACCTAAGTTTAGAATTTTAGACAAACATTAAGGCCTTTGGAATTAGAATAGACCAATCACTTCTCATAATTTACATCTTTATATTGGTCCTAAGTTTAGTTGACTCTAATTCCCTTGACATTCTCTACATGTTTAAGTTTTACTTGTTTGAGAACTAATTGTTGAAAATGCATTTTTTTTTTCAAAAGGTATTTTATGTTAAAATGCATGTGTTTAATCAATCTAATTTGAAAAAGTTTTTTTTTTTTTTTGTTCCTTATGATTATCTTAATTGTTCTCTATAGTCAATATCTTAAATAACCTCAAACTAGTGATCATAAGTCAAAAATGTAGATTTAGTGGATTATTCCACTTCTCTACAGGTGTCGGCTGACCGACACATAAGTTATCGGCTAACCGACAACTCACAGGGACGAATAAATTCCTGCGCATAGAATGAAAACCCCCTTCACTATTCATCATCTTCTCCCCTTTCGTGCCCTAGACGAGTATTCCCAGTCTCCAATCCTCAAAACCCCTCCCCATTGCTCGAGAAACATCTTTCAATCAGATTAAAATCTTTTTTCGATCATCTTCCAAGCAAGGACATCATCATCTTCATCTCCTTCGTCACTGTTGGGTCTCATGACATTGACAGGCAACTGTGAAACCGTGGATCAAGCTTTGGCCATTTTCTCTGGTCTCTTGCAAGCATTTCCTGATTTCTTCAAGGGAATCGTCATCAACAAAAGAGCCATCTCTTCCAAGCTTGGAACAGTCTGTTTTCCCCTAGGTTCAAGGTGACTGTTTTATCCAAAATATTCCCAAATTTCCATTTTCGAATTTTCTTGGAATGTATGGATTATTTATGGTCATTATGGGGTATTTGCAAATATTGGAGGACTTTTGATCCAATTTTGGGGCATCCACAGTCAACAGTGCTCTCATTCTCTTTGTCTGCACACTAAGTGCTTGACGATTTGACACAACCAAAATCTGTATAATCTTTAGTGACTCTCCTACCCCCTGAGCTTTGGGAAAAAGATTTCAACTAATTCACATTGAAAATTTTTCAATCTTGCCCAACCATCATGCCTCCAAGGATGAAAAAAGCCATACCTAGGCCCTCTAAAAAGGGAAAGACCACTGCCACATCTAGTAGGCCAATAGATGAGCACTCAGATTTTAGTGACTCCCCTCCACCACCATCCATAGAACTGAGGGTTGATGTGAACACTCTGCAATTATTGAGGAATAGGTCTATAGCATTGGAACGAAGAGTGTTAGTGAATCAAATCAAGAACCATGACTCGATGGGAGTAGTTCATAGAGTTGGTTGGGATGGAATTCTTCATTGGGGTGGAGATGCCTATCCCACATTGGTGAGATCTATGTATGCATCGATCTCCGGCACACACATTGGGGACAATACCTGTTCTTTTACTATCTCTTTCGAAGATAGGAATGAAGAAATCACACCTGAGAGGATAGGGAACATTATGGGGATACCTTGCACCCCGAATGGAATTACATTGGTATCCGATTCCCCTACTGAAGATGAGAGAACCCAGGCTACCAGGGACATTTGTGGTTTCAATGCCTCTTGGGATAAACGAAAACATCATCTCACCCTAAATTCTCTCTTTCCCATTTATAGGATTATCCATCATTGTTTCACATATAATGTCTACCCTAGGATGGGAAATAGGACTGAACTTACAGCCTATATGGCTAATCTTTTGTCCAAGGTGGTTACGAGTACACCCATATGCTTGCCCTCTATTATCTGTCATACGATCATCAAATTTCATAACACCGTAGGTCTGAAAAATGCAATACCATTTGGTTATTTGATGACTCAATTGGCATTCTCATTTGGGATACCCAAGCCTTCTGGGGAGCAACCAATGTTCAAAACTCCATTATCACCAGCTAATGTGAATCAAATGAATCTAATTCCAAATGCTCAAATCCCAATAGCTGATGATCCTCCTTTGGCTCAAGAACCCCCTCCTCCTACTCATGACTCAACATCTATGCCATCTCCTCGTCCTTCATCTTCCGTGGACCGATTGGCTGCACTTGAGAGATATATGGCCTTCATAAAGAAAGAGCAAAAGAAGAACAAGAAGACACTAAACAAATTATTTCAGTATCTCTCCAGAATTTCAAAAAGTTGTAGTCGAGATGATGTTGCAGCTCCACCTTCTCCGTCACCACCACCTCCAGACTCGGAGTAGAAGATTCTTGATGTCACCACTACTTTTGTTTTTCATTGGTATTATGTTTGGTGGTGTAGTTTGGTTCATTTGGTTTTGGAGGATGTATTGAATGTTGATAATGTTTATGTTCATAGTTTATGCTTTTCTCTTATGATATAAACATTTTCAATTGAGACATGAATGAAAACTTGTGGATTAATTTGTCTATCCATGGTGGGTTCCCCTTTGCTTTTATATTCAACATTTTTCAAATGATATCAATATTATGCTGTGAGAAAGGTATATGTTTGCATGAGCCTTGTGTGCAGACTATTTAGCAATTTGATGTCAATGGGGGAGAAGAAATGGTAAGGACGAAGTGTGATTTCTAACACAATGAGGGAGAAAAGGTAGAAAAAGGATGTGGGAGAGAATTTGTGTGGAAGCAAACACTATGGGGGAGTAGAGAAGAGTATAGAAGAAAAGAGCAAAGAAATCTTCTAGAACAAAGTGGGAGAACAAGGAGACTGGGGGAGCAAAAAAAGAAAGGAAGAACTTGAAGAAGCCAAGCCAGAATCAACTCAGGAGGAGTTGAAATTTAAATAGAGATCAAGAAATGAATGATGTGTTTTTATATTTTTGTGTGTTGCCATCAAATTGCAAAGGGGGAGATTGTTAGACCCTATGCTGTGTTTGCAATTTGATGTCCAACATTTGCATCATGTTCATCTCATATCATTTCTCACAGTTTTATCTTGAAAATCACAAGATTTTCAATCAACTTGCTCAAACACTATTTTGAAGCTTTTGGTTGATTTTAGTCTTATTTTGAAAAGTTTTTTTTAATAAAGCCATGTCTCAAAAACCTGTGTTTCAAAGTTCTTCCAGTTAGATGTTTTTTGAAACCTCAGAACTTCAGAAAACAGTCTTACCATACTATCGGTCAGCCTGTCGGTCAGGTGTCGGTTAACCGACTTTGGACCGAAGCCTAACCGAACTCACTCGGTTAGCTTTTCTGAAGGGTCCTTCTGATGTCGGTTAGTGTGTCGGTTAGGTGTCGGCTAACCGACCATAGAAAATGAACTAACCGAACACTCTGTCGGTTCGATTTCCAGAGAGCTGCATTCTCATATATTATACACATCGGTCAGCTTGTCAGTTATGTCTCGATTAACTGACAATAGAAGATGCTAACCGAAAGCATGCTTCCAGAAAAATAGGAAGTTGGAATTTTACAATCATTTTTCTGTCGGTCAGCATGTCTGTCATGGCTCGGTTAACCGACCTTGCTTCTGAACCTGACCGAAGCTCTCTCGGTTAGAATTCCAGAGAGGTGTTTTCTGACCATGTTTTCACTGTCGGTTAGCATGTCGGTCAAGCCTCGGTTAACCGAACATTTCGGCTAACCGAATCATGCTTTTTGGTTAGCAAATTTTCGAAAATATGACCGTAGGCGTGTGACCGTTGGGGGTGTCGGTTAACCGACCCCTGGATGTCGGCTAACCGACATATAGCCGTTGGCCCAAAATTTCTATAAAATCCAAGTCTTTCCTTGGCCAAAGGAGTTTTTTTTTTTTTTTTTTTATGGTCTGTGAAGCCCTCTTTGACACACATTAAGAGAAAAGAAAGGGAATCAAGCCAAGGAAAGCTAAGGGCCATTAAGGAAAGCTAAAGCTTGGATCAATGAAGTTAAATCTCCAAGTAAGCTTTGCTTAATCGTAAACATAAGTTTTATGCTTTGTCTAAATTATTGGTAAATGATTTTTAGCATATTAACTATGATGTGTTGAATCCATTCCTCTCTTAATCTTTGATTTAAGTTATTGGATTCTTCACCTCGATTCAAATCAAGTTTGCTGTAGAAAATTTCATAAACATGTTTTATCAAATCCTTTAATTTCTGTTATAACATGTTTCATTAACTTGTATGAATCTTCTTTGTTGTTTTCAATCTTTAATTTTAAATTGCAAAATTGGAAGTCCAATTAAGATTTACATCGAGAGTCCACTTTTGTTAACCTTCTTTAGGTGAATTTAAAATTTTAAAATATCAATTATGGCCTGAAGATTAAAGAGTTTGGTTGATGCAAGTGTTATTGAGAGTTTTTTTTTTTTTTTTTTTTAACAAGTTTTGGGTATGGATTGCTTTCTTCAAATTCGAAGCTATCCCTTCATCTACAGTAAGATCTACCTGATCCGGCCCCACACCTTGTCAGAGATATGACGTAGACTGCGACATCGTGCATTCTTATATATTTTAATTTTGATTGTAAGTTTTACCATCTCAATATAATCTAAACTAAATATTATTTAAAAATTATATTCTTTTTAATATTATAAATTACATTGCCCGTGCTAAGCGCGGGCATGTTTTGCTAGTTATATATATATATATATATATATATATATATGAAGCGAAGTGGAAATCAATTCCAATTCCCTTCAATTGATTTTGACTCATCAATTTAATTTAGTTTGGCCCTAGCAAACGGGTCGGGTCAAGGTAAAGCACACTTTTTGGACCCAACCCGACCCGTGTATTTTTAATGACATGATAAAAATTAATTATGGTATGTGCTGAGACTCGAACTCAGAACAACATGAACTTCAAAAAAGCAATCCTACCACTACGCCACAGAGTATCCTTTTGTTAATAATTGTCAACAAAAACTTAAAATTAGTTAATGAGGAAGGGACCCAGCCCACTTTGGAATATTGACCGGGAGTTGAAATTTATTTACTAGATATTTATAAAAATAACTATATTTTTAGAATATTGACCCCTATAAATACTATTGTTATTATTTTCATACTTATGCATTCTACTTTAAGCATAGATGATCAAACTTTTGAAATAAATATTTTATATGATTTCCTATACAGTCTTTAATTTTCTATGACAACCAGTTTACGATAAAACTAAACTCAAATGAATATATAATATATGGAATTGATCAACAAAAATAATAAGTTTCATAATTAATAAGAAAATGACAATATTATTGAAATAAGAAAAACTCGCGACAACAGTGTGGAGCGAAAGAGGAGGCAAAAAACTTTCCATGTAACTGATGTGCTACCATGCAAGCTTGCCGAGGGAGAAAGTGTGAAGTTGGTTTTTTTTTTTTTTTTTCTTTTTTATGTGTGAAGCTTTAATTTTTATCAATCGTGATGTAAATGGAGTGTATCTATTAAAAATCACAATCATTAAGACAAACATTCTTGCTATTTATGGGATACCTCAAATTTTCATCTCATTCCGGGTTACTTCCACGGTCAAATTGAGTTTCTGGTAAAAAAAATACAAAATACTAGAGTTTTTCAAATGAAGTTTTTTCTGTGATTTTGGACTCTCCATCATGCCTTTTATCTATTAACTCCCAATATAATCCTACTTCTATCAAAGCAATAGCATTTGAGTGTTAATGGGTCCTAGTGTCTAAGTGTCACTAATCTAAGGAATTTCATGTATTTTTGTTTGTTCTGATTATATAAATTTTTTCCCTTTTTTTTAATAATGTGAAATGATAATTTCTGGGTTGTCTGGTTTTTTTAATCATTAGCCTTTTTTATGTAATCCACTTTCTGTTCTAGGTTGTTTGGTTTCTTTTTCATCTATTGATTTTGATTGTACATCTTTTTTTAAGAATGCGGAACTAATGGTAAAAAGAATCTCCAATAATATTGGTCCATCTAAATGAAGAATTAAGCCCATACTTATTATCATCATTTTCTACTTTCTCCAGTATAATTTTATTTCTCTATGTCAACAAGAGAACTTTCATTTTTTCCATTCATTTGCTTTTAAGTTCATTGTATTTTATTAAAGAAACTTCAATGGTTTTTTTGTTTATTTGTATCTCCTTTTAGTACCGTCTCATGTCTCATTTGCACGCTTAGTTTAGATCAGTGTTCAACCCATTTTAAAATGTGAGCATCTTGAGACAATTGATGCAATAATTAAACGTTTCAATTTGAGAGGTAAATCTTTTTTAATTCATTTACGTTTGAGTTCATCATATTTTATTTAAGCAATTTTAATTATGTCATTTTAATATGATTTATACAAAAGAATCATCATTTTAAAATTTCTATAGATTTGCAATATTTTTATGGTTTCTATTTGTATGGTTTTCATAGATTGTGATTTTCTTTTTTACCCTTTTTTGTTTCAACTTTTGGGTCCTAGGTTCTCCTTGGTTTTTTTTCTTTCTTTTAAATCACTTTTTTTAATGAGATTTTCTATAAATTCTCATTTGTCTGTTGGATTTTTTTTTTAATGCTTATAATGTGTTAATTATTTATTTTACTTTCATTGGGTTCTTTAAGTTCTCTTTGTGAAATCTTTTTATGGATATTTCTTATTTCTTTTGTGGCTTCAGACTTCTATTTTTGAGTATTAGATTATCATAAGTTGGTTTGGTTGTTTTAAATTTCTTTTATCATTGTATTGTCTATGGATCCTTATTTATATTTATTTTTATAGCCTTTTTAATAAGATTTATTTCCTTTTATTATAATTTCTCACTTGTGATGGGTTTTTAGTTTTCCTTTTATGATGGTTTTTCATGAATTTTTGGGTTCTTTTGTCTTTGCCCATTTGTGCTCCATTTTTGAGTTTCTTTTTTTTTCTTCTTCTTCTTCTCATGAGTGTTTGATTATTTTAAATTGCTTTTGTTATTGAGTTGATTATGGATTTTCGTTTCTATGTTTTATTTCTATGTGTCTTTCAAATTTCATTGGATTTTATTCATAGCTTATATTGTTTGTTTGTTTTGAGTTTATTTTTTAGTTTTCTTGATCATTAATCTTCAATTTTCATGGGCTTGTGTGTGTGTGTGTGTTTTTTTTTAAAAAAACTATATGGAATAGGTATTGAATTTTTATGCACTTCTTTTTTTTCTTTTTTCCCTCTCTCTCAGCCTAAGTCCTTTTGCATTTAATTTTAAAGAAACTAATCATAAAGTTTTTTTTTATAATTTTTTATATTATGATTCTATTGGCACGGGCAAGGGACTCAATTTCGAAATTGGAGTCCAATTTCGCAATTGATTGAGAAATTGGATCTCAACTTCAATTCTAAATTGCAAAATTGGAAGTCCAATTAAGATTTACATCGAGAGTCCACTTTTGTTAACCTTCTTTAGGTGAATTTAAAATTTTAAAATATCAATTATGGCCTAAAGATTAAAGAGTTTGGATGATGCAAGTGTTATTGAGAGTTTTTTTTTTTACAAGTTTTGGGTATGGATTGCTTTCTTCAAATTCGAAGCTATCCCTTCATGTACAGTGAGATCTACCTAATCCGGCCCCACACCTTGTCAGAGATATGACGTAGACTACGACATCGTGCCTTCTTATATATTTTAATTTTGATTGTAAGTTTTACCATCTCAATATAATCTAGACTAAATATTATTTAAAAATTATATTATTTTTAATATTATAAATTACATTGCCCGTGCTAAGCGCGGGCATGTTTTGCTAGTTATTATATATGAAGCGAAGTGGGTTTCAGTTCCCAATTCCATGCCAATTTGAGATTTGATTTTGACCGGCTTACAATTCTTGACCTTCCACCAATATCAGCCCTACTAATTAATGGCCCTTTCAACCATACTAACTAATGGCCCATTTAAAACCTGTAACTTCTCTCTTCATTTCCTTTTCAACCATTCAACCAATATACGAATAAGATGCAACTCTCTCCATGATCTCTCCACATATATAATGATCAACTCTACAACAATATTCTAATTGTTTGGAAGGCATGCAATGCACCCTTGATAGGGGATTACTGTTGCTAATCGCATGAGAGCGGATCTTTAGTTTGAGTCCTCTCCAAATTGAGTACGATAAAGCTTTCATGGGTTTTTGTTGCCCGTATTAGTTTAATTTGCATCATGTTTCATCCCACAGGAATAGTTGATCATGTACAAAATATCTTCGTAATTCATGGTTGTGGGAGTTTGCCGAATGTTAATTTCCTTCTGCTTATAATGTTGAACAACAAATTTATGTTGCTTCTAACATTTCACATTTTTTCCTTACTTTAGATTCTGTATTACTGTATGCGGACATTTACTTGCTGGAAATAACCAAGCTTTCCGGTATAGCTACCGTGCCATAAACTTTGTTCAACCTCTTTGATGAATTGTTACCATGTATGAACATCTATTTCTCATATTCATTTAGGCCCTTTTCTAGCTGGTGTTCTTAGTTGCATGGCTGGGCAAATAAAAAATCAATTATAAAGGAGAAGCTAAAACAACTGATGATATGCATAGGAAAACCATTTTTAATTGTATGAGTAACTCATATTATATGTTTGATTTTAAATTTTAGATTTAGTTTCTGATAAATGAGATTTTTCTTCCTCTTTAAAGCCATTAACGTGACAAAGGAACGGATGTTTAGCTTGGAGAAAGCAATTGGGGTTTACCACTTAATCGTACGTTGTAAATAATTGTTAATGGGTAGAAAGGAGAAGTAAAAGATCTCTGGATCTTCGGTTTTTGCTAGAATTTTTTTCTTTCCATTTTCTTTTTACTTGAAGAAAACATAGATGTGTATAGGAAACAAGTATTATTTATTTGTGTCAAAAATATGATTGCAAGTTAATACTTAGTGAATGTATGAATTGGTCCAATCTTATCATATATTATTTGATTTTCTTCCCTCCCTGTACTGATTTTTCCAGTATGTTTGGATAAAGCTGTGCGAATGGGTGCCTATAAAGGTCTTTCAAATTGGAAATCTTTGATAGAGGGAGTGATGAAATTTATTAGTATGTTCGCTAAGTTACATTAATTATGATAAATCTCAGTACTAAGCTTTATTTTAGATTAGGGTATATTAAAATATATAACTAGATAAAGAAATGACTAATGAATAGCTTTCCCTACATAGGTTTTTATGCTTTAACATCAATTATTTTAGATGAGGATGTATAAAAATGTACGATCAGATAAAATAAATGAATCTTCTATCAAATGGCCCTCAAGTTGGTGGGTGTCTATATGCCAGGGAGCATTAGATCATTTGCACAGGAACAGCTCCATATAACATTTTAGTAACCAGTAAGGAATTCGCAAATTTGAGGATTTTATATGCTCTCCCTTTTAGCTGAGGACTTAATTTGTAGGGGAGATTGTACCTAGTAATACTAAAAAAAAAAAAAAAAAAAATCTTAGATGTCCTAAATATCCTGGGATGGATAATTGCCAAACTCATGCATTCTGCAACTTTCTGAGAAGTGAAAATCTTTTTCCAAGGATTTGGTTGCCAAACATGATAGAAAAAATTACTGCAGTAGAAAACATATTTTATTTCGAAATCTGTAATACTCCCTAATGCCATGGGAATTGAATAATTTTAAAAAATAGAATAATGCCATACTAATGTTATATCATCATTAAATTTTTACAATATTCTACTTAATGACAAGGCACCTTAGCATCATAGTATCGATTGAGAATCAATCATTGGTCTTCACATTGATAGTTCTTTTCTTTGACCAGTGATGCAATCTACCATAATAATAATAATAATAATAATAATAATAATAATAATAATAATAATAAAATAATGTCAATGATATCATGAGTACTTCCAAAATAAAGACTAAAAATTATCATGGGGATCATATACTAATTACCATGAGCCTAAGGTTAGTGATGGATAAAGGATCCTGACCATTGATATATACTTGGTTTATTTCTGTGGAGGAACGCTGATCTGGGCCAGTGACAAGATAACTATCTGAATACTTTGCTGTTAATGGACTAGCACTGGATCAGTTCGATGATGGATTTTGAACTTTCTGGGTTGGGCCTCTTTAATATTTGGTTTTTTAACTAATCACTTTAACAGCCCTACTATTGATCGAAGGGTCAGGATCCACAAATCTAAAAGAGTTTATGCAACATCTGCAAGGAGGTTCGTTACGGCTGTTCACGGGCCGGGCTAAGGCATATCTATGCATGGCGTTAGAAACACTGGCCGTAAAAGCAGGCCCAAGCCCGCCCATTTAATCAATCAGGCAGGACCGGGCCGGGTCGAATTGGGATTTTATCACTTAAGTGTTCATTTGATCAATGTTTGAACTAATTAAATTAAATTACATGCATTCCTTACCGGGGCTGGGCTTCGGGTTTTCTATCACTTAATCCAAGCTTTGCCCAAAGCAAACTGGGCCAGTATCGGGCTGGCGCAGCCCATAAGCACCCCTAAGGTTTATCGGACCATTAGAGACTAATAAAGAAAGAAGGTGGACCATTAACGAAACAATCACTCAAGATTTTAGCAATAGGAATTGAGTTAACAAAGAGTAGTAAATTCTAATTTCGCACTGTGGGGCCTGTTTCGACTATCCTATGAATGTCTCAGTACCCACCCTTTCCATGTGTGAAGGGAGTGGAACTCCACAAGGGACCCATCTATTGAATATTTGAACAGCGTAAAGTGAACGCCTTGCCATTTATGGAGGACGTGCCACAAATTAGGAGTTGGTCCGACAGTAAGATTGAGCATCTCATGCATTCTCAATCATACGCATTAATTACATTATTAATTATATGCTTAATCTTACAATGGGACCCTCTTGTATTGAATTATAACTTAGGAGATCCCACATAAAGGGAGGGCCTTCATTTTGAATGGTAGGCTGCAAGCATAAGTGAGACAACATTCATAGGATCCGGACTTGCGAGCTGGAACAACCCAGACCCAACACACGGAATATGATTCTTGGGCCCATTCAATTTCAGGGTTTGGGTTTGGGTCAACCAAATCGGATCGAAGGATATTCGGGTTCGGGTCTGGGTCCATGTAGTTCTGGATCAAGCACCCGAACTGCAAACAGATAAGCAATATTATTAACAATGTTTAAAACGCAGCAGTGAAGACAACAGGTAGAGCAGATGGTTTGGTCCAACCTAGTTTCACTGGCTTAATGAAATAATAATGAATAAATAAATAAATGATATAAAATAATTACTGGTGAGACAAACCAGTTCAACCATTGGTTTTTACTGGGTTGGGCCAGTTTTATTCACCAATTCCCCAGTTTTTATTTAACCGGACCTGTGATCAAGTTTCGTTAGAACCAGGTCCAACAAGCTGGCCTAACCCAACTTCTAAATATTGATTATTATATAATATTATGAATTAATTCAACCCTTTGAACAAAAGTTGGTCACTCTCGACCAAAAGAAGTTCTCCATAGCCTGAAACCCTAGTCCGTTCTCTGTGGATTCGACCTCTTTATGAGCGAAGTGCTACACAGCGATAAGCTCTGTCCTCCGCTTAGGACACACACCCAAATTCAGCTAAGCGTTTCTGGCGCCGTTGCCGGGGAACGGCAATTGAGGTAAAACAGCTTTGTGAGTATTTCTTCTTGTTTCTTTTGTTTTTAGTTTCTTTTAGAATTAGGTGATTGTTTTGATAATTGGGGTTGTTTGTTGTATATGTCCTCTCATTACCGTAGGGACATACACAACAGATTGATCAGAGTAGATCTTGCAGAAGTTCCGGTAATTGATTGGCCAGGGATCGACATTTTTGTTGAGCTTCCCCTGCCCGATCCTACTTTTGAACCAATGGCAGATCGACAGAATAATAATGACCCCCGTAATCAACATAATCAGGCTGTACCACCTAGGACAATGGATGATTATTTGACCCCTAGGTGGACTGATGCTCCATCTTGTATTATAGATGAAGCTCAGGGTGCAAATGCATATCAGGTCAAACCGAATATTTTGACTCATCTCCCTACTTTTCATGGAATGACATCTGAAATGCATTATTTGCATGTCAAAGAGTTTAATGCCATAATTGAAACCATGTGCCCTGCAACTCAAAGAGAGTCAGCCAAACTTCGGCTGTTTCCTTTCTCTTTGAAGGGAAATGCCAAAAATTGGTTGAACAATCTGAGATCTATCAGAATCACCACATGGGATCAATTGCAAAAAGAGTTTTATAAAAAAATACTTTCCTCATCAGAAAACAATTGCATTAAAGAAAAATATCCAGAGTTTTGCTGAAAAAGGGGGAGAGTCTTTTCATCAATGTTGGGATCGGTTTCATGAGACGCTGAACTTGGTCCCTCATCATGGTTTTACTATTCCTGAGTTGGTTACGATATTTTATGAGGGATTGAGTTCGACAAACAAACAGTTCATTGATATGATGTGCAATGGTACTTTCCGTGCCAAGGAACCTCATGAAGCTTATGCATATTTAGAGAGTTTGGCAGAGCAGTATCAGGTTTGGGACACCACCAATCCCAATGATAGAACTACTCCAAATGTGTTTCCTAGTGTTACTACTGCAGGAAAGTTTACTTTGACTGAAAAGGAGGATTTGAGTGCTAGGATAGCTCAACTTACCCGTCAGATAGAAGGTCTAGAGCTGAAAAGAGTTAGTGAGATTACTCCTACATCAGTTGCCCAAGTGGATCAATTGTGTGCAATTTGTTCACAGAATGATCATGGTACAGACAATTGTCCTACCATTCCTTCCATTAAGGAGTTGCTCCATGGTAACCCTCCATCTGATGTCAATGCTGTGAATCCCCAGCAGAAATCTTCTGTTCAATCTAGCCAATATCAGAATTTCAATCCTAGGTACAATGATCATCCCAATTTTCGGTGGAGGGACAACCCTCCCCAATCTCACAATCTTGGTTCTTCGGGTTTTCAGTCTCAACCCTATCAAAATCAAGTGCAATTTCCTCAGTCTAATCAGAGTCAAGGGCAATTCTTTCATTTTGCCCCACAATATCAGCAGCAGAGATTCCCATCTCAGCAGCAGTTTCCACCTCAATCTTATCAGCCATTTCAGCAACAAGGACCCCCGCAGGGCCATGCCCCATATCAACCTCCCCATAAGAGAAGTCTAGAAGATACCTTTCAAGCATTTTTGAGTAGTCAGACTTCCATTAATGAGCAGAACAACAGGACTCTTGAGAACATCAAATCTCAATTATCTACACTTACTAATGCGGTGAGTGCTAGTCAAACCACAAGGGGTGCCTTGCCTACCCAAGCTATTCCTAATGTTCAAGGCCAGCACTTTGTGGAAGATTCCGGTGAGTTGAATGCTCAATTGGAACAACTTAAGGCTGTCACCATTTTGAGGAGTGGTAAGATCATTGATAAGACCATCCCTCCCAAGCCATCTACACCTGATGTTTCTACTTCCATGGCACCTCCTGCTTCGCATGAAGTGGAGGAGCCTAAGGATTCTGAGTCTAGGGATGAATCTTCAAAGAGATCTAATGAGTCCAATGAAATTAAGAAAGATGAGTCTTCCACTTCTACCATTCAGGACCCTAGAGTCCACGCTTTCCAACCCCCAGCTCCTTTCCCTCAGAGGTTGAGAGGGAAGTCTAAACCAGATCTTGCAGAATCTCTTAGGGAGCTTTTCTCTCAAGTTAAGCTCAACATTCCTCTCTTGGATGCCATCAAACACATTCCTGTCTATGCGAAATATCTTAAAGACTTGTGCACTTACAAGCGCAAGTTCTTGCATCAAAACAAGGTCCTCCTAGCAGCCAATGTCAGTACCACCATCTCTGGTTCTCTTCCTCCAAAATTCAAGGATCCTGGTTGTCCGTGCATTTCAGTAGAGATAGGGGAAAAGAAGATAGAGAGAGCTTTGTGTGATCTAGGAACGAGTGTCAATCTTCTCCCATATTCGGTCTACCTCCAACTCGGGTTGGAGGAACTTCAGCCCACGTCGATTACACTTCAGCTGGCAGCTAGGAGTGTTAGAGTCCCAAAAGGAATTTTGAAGGATGTGTTAGTTCAGATAGGGAGTTTCGTGTATCCCGCAGATTTCATTGTGTTGGGCACATGTCCAAATCCAGGGGTTAGTGATCAAGCCCCTATCATTCTAGGTCGTCCTTTCCTAGCCACCATAGATTCAGTCATCAAGGTTAGGAATGGGAACATGTCCATCACATTTGGAAACATGACCCTTGATCTGAACATCTACAATGTCGCCTCCCAATTGGGAGATGATGAGGACATACATGAGGTGAGTTTGGTAGAGAGCTTGGTTCAAGAACATGTGGACACACACTTATATTCAGATCCATTAGAGACATTCTTGACCCAAGAGGAGAGGGAGTTTCTTGAGTCCCCTGAGGTAAGTATCTGTATTCACTATTAGATGATGTTGAGGAGGTGAAGGGTGCTGCATTTTGGGCACCAAAATTTGAGGAGCTTTCGAAATCGGAATCTAAGCCAATGCCTAGTAGTGAGGAGGCCCCTAAGCTTGAGTAGAAGCCTTTACCTTCTTCGGTAAAATATACTTTTCTTGGTGTCAATGAGTAATATCCTGTGGTGATTTCCTCTTCTCTTGAGGAACACCAAGAGACCCAGCTGTTAGAGGTCTTAGGTAGGCACAAGAGCAATTGGGTGGACCTTAGCTGATATACAAGGGATTAGTCCCTTAATTTGCACCCATAGGATTCATTTAGAGGATGTTGTCAAACCTTCCCGCCAACCCCAGCGTAGATTAAACCCTATTCTGAAAGATGTGGTTAGGAAGGAGGTTCTGAAATTGCTAGATGCTGGGATTTCTATCCTATAGCTGATAGTAAATGGGTGAGTCCTATACAGGTAGTGCCTAAGAAGGCAGGGGTAACTGTTGTGGCCAATGAAGAAGGAGAATTGATCCCTACTAGAGTTGCCACGGGGTGGAGAGTTTGTATTGATTACCGCAAGCTTAATGCCAGTACGAAGAAGGACCACTTCCCTCTTCCCTTCATTGATCAAGTCCTTGAGAGAGTGGCCAGTCATACCTTCTATTGTTTCTTGGATGGTTATTCAGGATATAATCAAATTAAGGTGTCTTTAGAAGATCAAGAGAAGACTGTTTTCACTTGTCCCTTTGGGACCTTCGCTTATAGGCGCATGCCCTTTGGGTTGTGCAATGCCGCTGGCCCCTTTTAGAGGTGCATGATGGGTTATTTTGATGACATGGTCGGGGACTTCTTGGAGGTATTCATGGACGATTTTTCTGTTTTTGGAGATAGCTTTGCGGGGTGTTTAGAAAATTTAGAGAAAGTCCTAAAGAGGTGTGAGGAGAAGAAGTTAGTCCTGAATTGGGAGAAGTGTCACTTCATGGTGACACAAGGGATTGTATTAGGCCATATAGTTTCTTCTAGAGGAATTGAAGTGGACAAGGCAAAGGTGGAATTGATCTCCCAATTACCTTCACCCAAATGTGTCAAGGATATCCGATCCTTCTTAGGTCACTGTGGTTTCTATAGGCACTTCATTCGTGCTTTCAGCGCTATTGCACGCCCCTTGTGCAATCTTTTGACCAAATATGCACCATTTGTTTGGACAGAGGCTTGCGAAAAAGCCTTCAGCGCTTTGAAAGCGTGCCTCACTTCTCCACCTATTATGCAAGCCCCGGATTGGAATCTTCCTTTTGAGTTGATGTGCGACGCTAGTGACTATGCCATTGGTGCCGTTTTGGGTCAAAGAAGAGATAAAGTCCCTTATGCCATTGCTTATGCCAGCAAAACCTTGAATGATGCTCAACTTAATTACACCACCACAGAGAAAGAGTTGCTTGCTGTGGTCTTTGCTCTTGATAAGTTTAGATCCTATATCATAGGGTCTCCTATTGTTGTTTTTACTGATCACGCAGCGCTCAAGTATCTGATGAGCAAACAAGACACGAAAGCATGTCTCATTCGGTGGGTTCTGTTGCTCCAAGAGTTTAATATCACTATCAAGGATAAGAAGGGGGTTGAGAATGTAGTTGCGGATCATCTTTCGCGACTTGAGTTTGAGGATAAATCATTCCATCTTCCAGTCCTTGATTCTTTTACCGATGAGCAGCTGTATTCAGTGTTGACGTGTCCGTGGTATGCAGATATCGTCAATTATCTCGTGACAGGGCAGCTTCCTACTGACTGGACTTCTCAAGTGAGAAGGAGGTTCTTAGTGGAGGTGAGAAAGTACGCTTTCAATGATCCGTATCTTTACAAGTATTGTGCTGATCAGATTATTAGGAGATGTGTCCCGGAGTCGGAGCAACAGAGTATCTTGTCATTCTGCCACACTGAGGCGTGTGGGGGTCACTTCTCATCAAGAAAGACCATTGCAAAGATTTTGCAGTGTGGCTTCTTCTGGCCCACTCTTTTTAGAGATGCCCATGAGTTTTGTCGATCTTGTCCTCAATGTCAGCGATTAGGAGCTATTTCCAAGAGGAATGCCATGCCCCTTCAGCCCATGCTTATCATAGAGATCTTTGATTGCTGGGGTATAGATTTTATGGGTCCTTTCCCTAGTTCTTATGGGTTCCTCTACATTCTCTTGGCTGTTGATTATGTGTCCAAGTGGGTAGAGGCTATTCCCACTAAGACCAATGACCACAAGGTTGTGGTCAAATTCATGAAGGAGAATATCTTGTCTCGATTTGGGATGCCCAAGTCCATGATTAGTGATCAAGGCACTCATTTTTGCAATCGTGCATTCGCGGCCTTGATGGCCAAGTATGGGATCACTCATAAGGTGTCCACTGCCTATCATCCTCAAACCAATGGGCAAGCCGAGTTAGCCAATAGGGAGGTCAAGCACATCTTAGAGAAAACTGTGAATCCTAATAGGAAGGATTGGTCAACTCGGTTGACTGATGCCTTATGGGCTTATCGAACGGCCTACAAGATAGTTTTAGGGATGTCTCCTCATAGGCTTGTGTATGGCAAGACTTGTCACCTTCCGGTCGAAGTAGAGCATAAAGCATTCTGGGCTCTCAAGACTTTAAATTTCTCCTTGCCCAAGGCAGGTGTCCTTAGGAAGTTCCAATTAAATGAATTAGAAGAGATGAGGAGAGAGGCCTATGAGAACGCTAGCATCTACAAATCCAAGGTCAAGGCTTTCCATGATAAAAACATTGTGAGGAAAAACTTTGAGGTGGGGCAAAAGGTCCTTTTATATAACTCAAAACTTCATCTCCACCCGGGAAAGTTGCGTTCAAGATGGGCTGGACCTTACTTTGTGCACAAAATCTACCCTCATGGTGCTGTTGAGGTTTTTAATAAAAATGATGGTAAGATTTTCAAAGTTAATGGGCAAAGGCTTAAGCCATTTCTTGGAATTTTGCAAAAGAGGAAATTGTGGAAGAGTTAGTGGATCCGGTTTATCCGGAACCCACTAGTTCTTAATCTTTCTTGACTTTGTTTGTGCCAACTTGCATGCATTCTATTTTTCTCTATTTAATGTCTTTATCTCGTTTGTGTGCATGATTGGCCTAATTGCATCTTAAAATAAATAGCGGATGATGCTACTCCGTATCACATCGTTCTTGATGTGATGTCTTGGAATCTGACTTTAAAAGACCAATGAAAAGTGGAAAATTTTTGGGGGTACACCATCTGTGCTTACCCCATTTTTTGTTTCTAATCAATGGTTGGTGTCTAAGTCTTAGCAGGTTGTTCGTACTACAACACCAACCTTGGAAAATTGGTAACTTCGTTCCTCTCTTTTCCCTTTGTTCTTAGTTTTTTTAATCATTGAGGACAATGTTTCGTCTAAGTTGGGGGCAGAGGCATGAAATTCATTCATGCATATAGTTAATTGTTCATACATGCATATAGTTCATTTTTCGCTAATTAGGATTTGTTAATCCAAGCCTTGCATTCATTTCATCGAAATTTCATCGAAATTCTCAATTGTTGCCTTCTTTTATTACTAAGTGTCTTTGAATGATCGTGTGAGTTAATCATCACATTGAATTGAATTCATACCATATCCCCTGTTTTTTAGAGTGCTTGAGTGATAGATTAGATTCCACACACTTGCAAGTTCATACTTTTGTAGCCTTGAATTGCACTCAATTTGCCTCTTTTGGAAGTGGTGGCACAAACTGTTAATACAAGGAAATTTCGTTGTCTATGAAACCAGAAAAGAGTCACCCTTGTACCCTTGTTTGAGCCATGTTTTATATTCCCTTATTCTTGTACTAAACCTTAGGGGACCGGTGTAAAGGAAGAATTTCTGCAGGTGAAAAATGGTTGCTTATTGAAAATTGGATTTGGTTGTGATGAGTATAAGGATAACTTTACAGTGGAGTTGAGCTTCTATGCCTTTGTAGTGGAGTTTTTGAGTGGCTGAAATGAAGGCATTTTATGAAGATGGATTCATTGAGACTTCTGCTTTTTCAATAGTCCGTTGCATAGTTTGTGAAATTCATGAATGAGTCGCTTCGATGGACTATAAGTGAGGCTCACAACTGCAGATATTTGTGGAATAAAATGGTTGAAAATCAGGGGAAGAAGGTGTTGGCTTTGTAGTCATTCATTCAAAAAAAAAAAAATGAATGAATGGCAATACCGGTAGAAATACCGGTTCAAAAAGAGAAATCTGAGGCAGAGAGGTGAGGTTTCAAAAAAAGAAAAAAGAGCAGTTCTACCGGAATTTCTACCGGTAGACACATAGAAATGAATCTCAGTACCGGTAGAAATACCGGTTCAAAATGAAGAATCTGAGGCAGAGAAGCTAGGTCATTTTGCTACTAATTCTCTACCGGTAGTTCTACCGGTAGAACATTCTCTACCGGTATTTCTACCGGTAGAAAGTGCGGGCCCAGGCGAGCCTATATATATTTTTCCCCTGTTCTGTTTTTCATTTCATTTCATTCTTCTCCTTTCTCTTGATCCGATAGCTTCTCCTCCACAAACCCTAACTCCCAAACTTCCAAAACCCCCACCAATCCTATCAATCTTCTTCCAAAACACCCAAATACCTTCTCTTCATCACATTTCTCCCTCAACCTTCGGAACCAACTTCCATAAATCCCAAGAAAACCCTACATTCCGAAACCCCTATCCTTCCCCCAAATTTGCTTCTCACTTCCATACCTTTCCAGAAGCTTCATTCTTCATTCCACATTTCACCCTCCTCATTCTCCAAAACCCTAAGCCATGCCTAGAACAAAGAATCCAAAAGTGGGGGGTGCACCAAAGAGAAGTGCGGTTGCGAAAGGGAGAAAATCCAAAGGTAGCACTTCAGAGCAAAGTGAGAGAAGAGCAGAGAAGAGACCTAGGGAGTCCTCACCCCCTCCTCCACAGAAAAGTGCAGGGCAAATCAAATGGGAGAAGAAGGTAGACAAGAAATCATTTGTGATTGAACGGAGGGTGGATGTGGGAAAGCTGGGAAATGGGTAATGCTTCGGAGTAGTGATCACTAGTAAGCTGGAGTACATGGACACTGGCTTTGCGGGGTATATTCCTAATTTTGTTCGTCAATTCTACAAATCCATGGAACTTGTCATAGCGGGAGGGGAACAAATAACAGCCATTGCGAATGGAACCAAGATTAGAGTAGACCAATATATTATTGCTAAGGCTTTAGGGTATACCCCAGTGGCTAGGGAGAGAGTCACATACCCTAGGCCTCAAAATGTTCCTTTGGAAATTCCTTTTGATCAATTGGTGTTGAGAGGGGAAGCTGTGGTGGAAGGGACCACAACAGTGGGAAATTTAAATGGAGAAGCAGGGATGTTGAACAAAATTATGCATTACAACATTTTTCCTAGAGGTGATGAGAAGATGCTAGGAAAGAAGGAAATGTAATTACTTTGGGTGATTTGGAACCCAGAGGAAGGGGTAAATGTGGCTCAGTTCATTTTTAATCAAATGAGGAGATACCCTGAAGAGTCCACAGCCAAGGCAGCCCTCCCCTACCTTGCCTCATCACCAATATATATATGGATCAGAAAGTGGTGAAAGGTCCAGATGATGGGCTTTTGCCTAGTGATAGAGGGGCTATCACTGTCAAGACAATGGCAAAAGCCCGATCACAAAAGAGGGACCCTCCAGCAGCAACTCAACCTTCTTCCTCTCTTCCAAAGCAAGTGAAGGGCTCCTCATTTCAGATCTATCAGAAGGACTTCTTAAAATGGATTGGCTGCTAAGTTGATGGCTGCATTGAGGGGCAGAATGTGATTAAAAAGGAATTGGAGAGGCAGAGATCCAGGCAAGAATATCTGATGAAGTTTGCGGTGTCTCAAGGAGCTGATCCCTACATGTCACCTCAGAGGGAAAAAGAGGCAGGCCCAAGCCAGCCAGATGTTGGTGGTGCTGCAGAAGAAGAAACTGAGGGAGAGGATGATGATGAAACAGATGATGATGATGGGGAGGATGACACAGAAGAGTTGGTCAGTGAATGAATTGTCCAGTGGTGATTGGTCCTAGGTTTGTTAGTGGATGATGTTGTTTTTGCATTGTGTTAATGGAATTGTAAATGGGCATGGCCATGGGGTAGTTGACCCAAACCATGTAAGGCCTTGCCCCATTTTGTCTAAAAACTTTCATTCATAACCCTTTCAATGCAACCCTAAAATCCTTAATTAATCTGTTTGTGTCATTACTTCCAGCAGCTTGCATGTTTGAATTGTCTGCTACTTTAGTGTTTTTCTGTATGTGTGTGATGTTAGCTAGCATGGTGAAATTAGTTTACATGGGATATGTTTGTTGAAATGAGTGACAGCTGCTTTGAGTGATTTACCTTTGTGAGCTTTGGAATTAATTTTGATGTGATGGCTAACTCATTTTAATCTGAACATCTTGATTGAATGTTTGATTCTATGAGATGTAGTTATTGAAGTTTTCATGGTCTTAGACATTTGCATCAATTGGGCATAAGTTATGTATTTCCATGTTTAAATGAGAATTGTTTGTACAGAGAAGATAGCTTCTTCTTAATTTGCTAGGGACTAGCAAAGTCCAAGTTGGGGGGTGTGATAAGTACCCAATTGTTGTGCAATTGGGGACTTAATTATCTTCTTTTTTTCCATCATTCGTGTTTAAATTCATTCGATTACATATAATTTTGCACGGGTATTGGTTTTTGGTCATTTGCAGAAATGTTATGAAGAATGAAGCTTCTGGAGGATGAATGAATCAAAAAGAGAGCAAAGAACTGAATCACATTAGTCAACCGGAAGATCTACCGGTAGAAATGGTCTAAAATTGGACAGAGAGCTAAAGAAATGGAGCCATAACAGTTCTACCGGAATTTCTACCGGTAGAACTGCTCTAACCGCAAGTTCTACAGGAATTTCTACCGGTAGAACTGCTCTAACCGCAAGTTCTACCGGTAGAGAAGGCTGAATTTCTGATAGAGACTTGAAGAAACTGAGAGTCACTGTTCTACCGCAAGTTCTACCGGTAGAAGTGTTTCAACCGCAAGTTCTATAGGTAGAAATGGCTGATATTATGGCAGAGAGTTTGGACATGAGAAGTGCACCTATTAAACCGGAATTTCTACCGGTAGAACACTCGGATTTGGATAGAATTTTACTTTTTGGGGCAGTTTTGTAATTAAAGATGTGGGGACCTATATAAAGCCTGGTAACTCGACAATTAGGGTTATCTGGGAATTGTCTTTGTTTCCCAGCCCCCTTTTCTTTTCTTCTTTGATAGATGAGTGTATAGAGAGTTTTCAATTGAAGATCAATGTTCAATTTTGCTAAGTTCTTGTATTAAGACAGAATCCTTCATTTTAATTCAAGTTTTCAATAGAGGTAATCTTTCAATTATGTTCGTTCTGTTCTCTTGTTTTCTTAGAATCTGTTTGAAGAGATCTCTATTAATGGAGGGTTAAAATCTCAGATGGTTTGACCTAAAGGGAACTCACCCCAGGTTTTACATGGTTTGTTCTTTCTGATTATGCTTTGATGATGATCAATAGTTTCCACTGACTTTCTGTTTTTAGAAATCATAATTGAGATGTTAAGCCTTTGACTAATTGTGTTCATCTATGATGATACAATTAGTGCTTAGGTCGATGACTCTCAGGTTATTGAATAGAATGTCTTAGAATCTCTTTGGAAATTATTCATTTAGATTGATATTTGATTTCCACGAAGGAATTTTCCAGGTAAGAATTGGATTGCTCCAAATCTAATCTGTGTAATGGAAAGGAAGATGAAATCATGTAAATCCGGGTGAATTGAACCCTAGGTTGAACCATCTCTTTAGCTTAACAATTTCAATTAGCCTTCTGCAGTGTTAATCAGTCATCAGCTTAGAATTAATTCAACCCTTTGAACAAAAGTTGGTCACTCTCGACCAAAAGAAGTTCTCCATAGCCTGAAACCCTTGTCCGTTCTCTGTGGATTCGACCTCTTCATGAGCGAAGTGCTACACAGCGATAAACTCTGTCCTCCGCTTAGGACACACACCCAAATTCAGCTAAGCACCCCTCCATTAATGGAGATCTCTTCAAATAGATTCTAAGAAAACAAGAGAACAGAACGAACATAATTGAAAGATTACCTCTATTGAAAACTTGAATTAAAATGAAGGATTCTGTCTTAATACAAGAACTTAGCAAAATTGAACATTGATCTTCAATTGAAACTCCCTATACACTCATCTATCAAAGAAGGAAAGAAAAGGGGGCTGGGAAACAAAGACAATTCCCATATAACCCTAATTTTCGAGTTACCAGGCTTTATATAAGTCCCCACATCTTTAATTACAAAAGTGCCCCAAAAAGCAAAAATCATCTCAAATCCGAGTGTTCTACCGGTAGAACTACCGGTAGAAGTAGTTTTACCCGTAGAACTACCGGTAGAAGTAGTTCTACCGGTAGAAATTCCGGTTTAACAGGTGCACTTCTCATGTCCAAACTCTCTGCCATAATATCAGCCATTTCTACCGGTAGAACATGCGGTTGAAACACTTCTACCGGTAGAACTTGCGGTAGAACAGTGACTCTCAGTTTCTTCAAGTCACTGTCAGAAATTCAGCCTTCTCTACCGGTAGAACTTGCGGTTAGAGCAGTTCTACCGGTAGAACTTCTGGTAGAACTGTTATGGCTCCATTTCTTCAGCTCTCTATCCAATTTTAGACCATTTCTACCGGTAGATCTTCCGATTGACTGATGTGATTCAGTTCTTTACTCTCTTTTTGATTCATTCATCCTCCAGAAGCTTCATTCTTCATAACATTTCTGCAAATGACCAAAAACCAATACCCGTGCAAAATTATATGTAATCGAATGAATTTAAACACGAATGGTGGAAAAAAGGAAGATAATTAAGTCCCCAATTGCACAACAATTGGGTACTTATCACAGCCCCCAACTTGGACTTTGCTAGTCCCTAGCAAAATAAGAAGAAGCTATCTTCTCTGTACAAACAATTCTCATTTAAACATGGAAATACATAACTTATTCCCCATTGTTGCAAATGTCTAAGACCATGAAAACATTAATATCTACATCTCATAGAATCAAAGATTCAATCAAGATGTTCAGATTAAAATGAGTTAGCCATCACATCAAAATTAATTCCAAAGCTCACAAAGGTATATCACTCAAAGCAACTGTCACTCATTTCAACAAACATATCCCATGTAAACTAATTTCACCATGCTAGCTAACATCACACACATACAGAACAACACTAAAGTAGCAGACAATTCAAACATACAAGCTGATGGAAGTAATGACACAAACAGATTAATTAAGGATTTTAGGGTTGCATTGAAAGGGTTATCAATGAAAGTTTTTTAGACAAAATGGGGCATGGCCTTACATGGTTTGGGTCAACTACCCCATGGCCATGCCCATTTACAATTCCATTAACAAAATGACAAAAACAACATCATCCACTAACAAACCCAGGACCAATCACCACTGGACAATTCATTCACTGACCAACTCTTCTGTGTCATCCTCCCCATCATCATCATCTGTTTCATCATCATCCTCTCCCTCAGTTTCTTCTTCTGCAGGACCACCAACATCTGGCTGGCTTGGGCCTGCCTCTGTTTCCCTCTGAGGTGACATGTAGGGATCAGCTCCTTGAGACACAGCAAACTTCATCAGATATTCTTGCCTGGATCTCTGCCTCTCCAATTCTTTTTTAATCACCTTCTGCCCCTCAATGCAGTCATCAACTTTGCAGCCAATCCATTTTAACAAGTCCTTCATATAGGTCTGAAATGAGGAGCCCTCACTTGCTTTGGAAGAGAGGAAGAAGGTTGAGTTGCTGCTGGAGGGTCCCTCTTTTGTGATCGGGCTTTTGCCATTGTCTTGACAGTGATAGCCCCTCTATCACTAGGCAAAAGCCTATCATCTGGACCTTTCACCACTTTCTGATCCATACATATATTGGTGATGAGGCAAGGGTAGGGGAGGGCTGCCTTAGTTGTGGACTCTTCAGGGTATCTCCTCATTTGATTAAAAATGAACTCAGCCACATTTACCCGTTCCTCTGGGTTCCAAATCACCCTTAGTAATTCCATTTCCTTCTTTCCTAGCATCTTCTCATCACCTCTAGGAAAAATGTTGTAATGCATAATTTTGTTCAACATCCCCGCTTCTCCATTTAAATTTCCCACTGTTGTGGTCCCTTCCACCACAGCTTCCCCTCTCAACACCAATTGATCAAAAGGAATTTCCAAAGGAACATTTTGAGGCCTAGGGTATGTGACTCTCTCCCTAGCCACTGGGGTATACCCTAAAGCCTTAGCAATAATATATTGGTCTACTCTAATCTTGGTTCCATTCACAATGGCTGTTATTTGTTCCCCTCCCGCTATGACAAGTTCCATGGATTTGTAGAATTGACGAACAAAATTAGGAATATACCCCGCAAAGGCAGTGTCCATGTACTCCAGCTTGCTATTGATCACTGCTCTGAAGCATTCCCCATTTCCCAGCTTTCCCACATCCACCCTCCGTTCAATCACAAATGATTTCTTGTCTACCTTCTTCTCCCATTTAATTTGCCCTGCACTTTTCTGTGGAGGAGGGGGTGAGGACTCCCTAGGTCTCTTCTCTGCTCTTCTCTCACTTTGCTCTGAAGTGCTACCTTTGGATTTTCTGCCTTTCGCAATTGCACTTCTCTTTGGTGCACCCCCCCACTTTTGGATTCTTTGTTCTAGGCATGGTTTAGGGTTTTGGAGAATAAGGAGGGTGAAATGTGGAATGAAGAAAGGGAGCTTCTGGAAAGGTATGGAAGTGAGAAGCAAATTTTGGGGGAAGGATAGGGATTTCGGAATGTAGGGTTTTCTTGGGATTTATGGAAGTTTGATCCAAAGGTTGAGGGAGAAATGGTGATGAAGAGAAGGTATTTGGGTGTTTTGGAAGAAGATTGGTTGGATTAATGGAG
The DNA here is from genome assembly GCA_028538565.1 of Umbellularia californica. Taxonomy (NCBI): domain Eukaryota; kingdom Viridiplantae; phylum Streptophyta; class Magnoliopsida; order Laurales; family Lauraceae; genus Umbellularia; species Umbellularia californica. The sequence continues at coordinate 11,727,756 of JAPQWN010000004.1, read as the reverse complement.
GTTTTGGAAGTTTGGGTGTTAGGGTTTATGGAGGAGAAACTATTGGCTTGAGAGAAAGGAGAAGAACGAAATGAAATGAAAAACAGAACAGGGGAAAAATATATATAGGCTCGCCTGGGCCCGCACTTTCTACCGGTAGAACTACCGGTAGAGAGTGTTCTACCGGTAGAACTACCGGTAGAGAATTAGTAGCAAAATAACCTAGCTTCTCTGCCTCAGATTCTTCATTTTGAACCGGTATTTCTACCGGTACAGAGATTCATTTCTATGTGTCTACCGGTAGAACTTCCGGAAGAACAACTCTTCTTTCTTTTTCTGAAACTTCACCTCTCTGCCTCAGATTTCTCTTTTTGAACTGGTATTTCTACCGGTACTGCCATTCATTCATCATCATCAATTTTTTTTTTTGAATGAATGACTACAAAGCCAACACCTTCTTCCTCTGATTTTCAACCATTTTATTCCACGAATATCTGTAGTTGTGAGCCTCACTTATAGTCCATCGAAGCGACTCATTCATGAATTTCACAAACTATACAACGGACTACTGAAAAAGAAGAAGTCTCAATGAATCCATCTTCATAAAATGCCTTCATTTCAGCCACTCAAAAACTCCACTACAAAAGCATAGAAGATTAACTCCACTTTAAAGTTATCTTTATACTCATCACAACCAAACCCAATTTTCAATAAGCAACCATTTTTCACCTGCAGAAATTCTCCAAACCCCCCATTCCTCCTTTACACCGGTCCCCCAAGTTTTAGCAAAAGAATAAGAGGATAAATAACATGGCTCAAAAAAGGGTACAAGGGTGACTCTTTTCTGGTTTCATAGACAACAAAATTTCCTTGTATTAACAGTTTGTGCCACCACTTCCAAAAGAGGCAAATTGAGTGCAATTCAAGGCTACAAAAGTATGAACTTGCAAGTGTGTGGAATCTAATCTATCACTCAAGCACTCTCAAAAATAGGGGATATGGTATGAATTCAATTCAATGTGATGATTAACTCACACAATCATTTAAAGACACTTAGTAATAAAAGAAGGCATAAATCATGTATTTCATGAAAGTTGAATTTCTAATTGAGAATATCGATGAAATTTCGATGAAATGAATGCAAGGCTTGGATTAACAAATTCTAAATAGCAAAAAATGAACTATATGCATGTATGAAAAATTAACTATATGCATGAATGAATTTCATGCCTCTCCCCCCAACTTAAACGAAACATTGTCCTCAATGATTAAAAGAACTAAGAACAAAGGGAAAAGAGAGGAACGAAGTTACCAATTTTCCAAGGTTGGTGTTGTAGTACGAATAACCTGCTAAGACTTAGACACCAACCATTGGTTAGAAACAAAAAATGGGGTAAGTACAGATAGTGTACCCCCAAAAATTTTTCACTTTTCATTGGTCTTTTAAAGTCAGATTCCAAGACATCACACCAAAGAACAATGTGATACGGAGTAGCATTATCCGCTATTTATTTTAAGATGCAATTAGGCCAATCATGCATACAAACGAGATAAAGACATTAAAAAGAGAAAAACAGAATGCATGCAAGTTGGCACAAACAAAGTCAAGAAAGATTAACAACTAGTGGGTTTCGGATAAACCGGATCCACTAACTCTTCCACAATTTCCTCTTTTGCAAAATTCTCAAGAAATGGCTTAAGCCTTTGCCCATTAACTTTGAAGATCTTACCATTATTTTTATGAAAAACCTCAACAGCACCATGAGGGTAGATTTTGTGCACAAAGTAAGGTCCAGCCCATCTTGAACGTAACTTTCCCGGGTGGAGATGAAGTTTTGAGTTATATAAAAGGACCTTTTGCCCCACCTCAAAGTTTTTCCTCACAATGTTTTTATCATGGAAAGCCTTGACCTTGGATTTGTAGATGCTAGCGTTCTCATAGGCCTTTCTCCTCATCTCTTCTAACTCATTTATTTGGAACTTCCTAAGGACACCTGCCTTGGGCAAGGAGAAATTTAAAGTCTTGAGAGCCCAGAATGCTTTATGCTCTACTTCGACCGGAAGGTGACAAGTCTTGCCATACACAAGCCTATAAGGAGACATCCCTAAAACTGTCTTATAGGCCGTTCGATAGGCCCATAGGGCATCAGTCAACCGAGTTGACCAATCCTTCCTATTAGGATTCACAGTTTTTTCTAAGATGTGCTTGACCTCCCTATTGGCTAACTCGGCTTGCCCATTGGTTTGAGGATGATAGGCAGTGGACACCTTATGAGTGATCCCATACTTGGCCATCAAGGCCGCGAATGGACGATTGCAGAAATGAGTGCCTTGATCACTAATCATGGCCTTGGGCATCCCAAACCAAAACAAGATATTCTCCTTCATGAATTTGACCATAACCTTGTGGTCATTGGTCTTAGTGGGAATAACCTTTACCCACTTGGACACATAATCAACAGCCAGAAGAATGTAGAGGAATCCATAAGAACTAGGGAAAGGACCCATAAAATCTAAACCCAGTAATCAAAGATCTCTATGATAAGCATGGGCTGAAGGGGCATGGCATTCCTCTTGGAAATAGCTCCTAATCGCTGACATTGAGGACAAGATCGACAAAACTCATGGGCATCTCTAAAAAGAGTGGGCCAGAAGAAGCCACACTGCAAAATCTTTGCAGTGGTCTTTCTTGATGAGAAGTGACCCCCACACGCCTCAGTGTGGCAGAATGACAAGATACTCTGTTGCTCTGACTCCGGGACACCCCTCCAAATAATATGATCAGCACAATACTTGTAAAGATAAGGATCATCGAAAGCGTACTTTCTCACCTCCACTAAGAACCTCCTTCTCACTTGAGAAGTCCAGTCAGTAAGAAGCTGCCCTGTCACGAGATAATTGACCATATCCGCATACCACGGACACGTCGACACTGAATACAACTGCTCATCGGGAAAAGAATCAAGGACTGGAAGATGGAATGATTTATCCTCAAACTCAAGTCGCGAAAGATGATCCGCAACTACATTCTCAACCCCCTTCTTATCCTTGATAGTGATATTAAACTCTTGGAGCAACAGAACCCACCGAATGAGACGCGCTTTCGCGTCTTGTTTGCTCATCAGATACTTGAGCGCTGCGTGATCAGTAAAAACAACAATAGGAGAGCCTATGATATAGGATCTAAACTTATCAAGAGCAAAGACCACATCAAGCAACTCTTTCTCTGTGGTGGTGTAATTAAGTTGAGCATCATTCAAGGTTTTGTTGGCATAAGCAATGGCATAAGGAACTTTATCTCTTCTTTGACCCAAAACGGCACCAATGGCATAGTCACTAGCGTCGCACATCAACTCAAAAGGAAGATTCCAATCTGGGGCTTGCATAATAGGTGGAGAAGTGAGGCACGCTTTCAAAGCGCTGAAGGCTTTCTCGCAAGCCTCTGTCCAAACAAATGGTGCATCTTTGGTCAAAAGATTGCACAAGGGGCGTGCAATAGCGCTGAAAGCACGAATGAAGAGCCTATAGAAACCACAGTGACCTAAGAAGGATCGGATATCCTTGACACATTTGGGTGAAGGTAATTGGGAGATCAATTCCACCTTTGCCTTGTCCACTTCAATTCCTCTAGGAGAAACTATATGGCCTAATACAATCCCTTGTGTCACCAAGAAGTGACACTTCTCCCAATTCAGGACTAACTTCTTCTCCTCACACCTCTCTAGGACTTTCTCTAAATTTTCTAAACACCCCGCAAAGCTATCTCCAAAAACAGAAAAATCATCCATGAATACATCCAAGAAGTCCCCGACCATGTCATCAAAAAACCCATCATGCACCTCTGAAAGGTGCCAGGGGCATTGCACAACCCAAAGGGCATGCGCCTATTAGCGAAGGTCCTAAAGGGACAAGTGAAAACAGTCTTCTCTTGATCTTCTAAAGACACCTCAATCTGATTATATCCTGAATAGCCATCCAAGAAGCAATAGAAAGTATGACTGGCCACTCTCTCAAGGACTTGATCAATGGAGGGAAGAGGGAAGTGGTCCTTCTTCGTACTGGCATTAAGCTTGCGGTAATCAATACAAACTCTCTACCCCGTGGCAACTCTAGTAGGGATCAATTCTCCTTCTTCATTGGCCACAACAGTTACCCCTACCTTCTTAGGCACTACCTGTACAGGACTCACCCATTTACTATCATCTACCGGATCGATAATCCCAGCATCTAGCAATTTTAAAACCTCCTTCCTAACCACATCTTTCATAATAGGGTTTAATCTACACTGGGGTTGGCGGGAAGGTTTGACATCATCCTCTAAATGAATCCTATAGGTGCAAATTAAGGGACTAATCCCTTGTATATCAGCTAAGGTCCACCCAATTGCTCTCTTGTGCCTACCTAAGACCTCTAACAGCTGGGTCTCTTGGTGTTCCTCTAGAGAAGAGGAAATCACCACAGGATATGACTCATTAACTCCCAGAAACGCATATTTAACCGAAGAAGGTAAAGGCTTCAACTCAAGCGTAGGGGCCTCCTCACTACTAGGCATAGACTTAGCTTCCGACTTCGGAAGCTCCTTAAACTTCGGTGCCCAAAACGCAGCACCCTTCACCTCCTCAACATCATCCAATAGACAATAAAGATACTCGACCTCGGGGGACTCAAGAAACTCCCTCTCCTCTTGGGTCAAGAATGTCTCTAAAGGATCTGAATATAAGTGTGTGTCTACATGTTCTTAAACCAAGCTCTCTACCAAACTCACCTCATGTATGTCCTCATCATCTCCCAATTGGGAGGCGACATTGTAGATGTTCAGATCAAGGGTCATGTTTCCAAATGTGATGGACATGTTCCCATTCCTAACCTTGATGACTGAATCAATGGTGGCTAGGAAAGGACGACCTAGAATGATAGGGGCTTGATCACTAACCCTTAGATTTGGACATGTGTCCAACACAATGAAATCTGCGGGATACACGAAACTCCCTATCTGAACTAACACATCCTTCAAAATCTCCTTAGGGACTCTAACACTCCTATCTGCCAGCTGAAGTGTAATCGAGGTGGGCTGAAGTTCCTCCAACCCGAGTTGGAGGTAGACCGAATATGGGAGAAGATTGAAACTCGCCCCTAGATCACACAAAGATCTCTCTATCTTCTTTCCCCCTATCTCTATTGAAATGCATGGACAACCAGGATCCTTGAATTTTGGAGGAAGAGAACCAGATATGGTGGTACTGACATTGGTTGCTAGGAGGACCTTGTTTTGATGCAAGAACTTGCGCTTGTAAGTGCACAAGTCTTTAAGATATTTCGTATAGACAGGAATGTGTTTGATGGCATCCAAGAGAGGAATGTTGAGCTTAACTTGAGAGAAAAGCTCCCTAAGAGATTCTGCAAGATCTGGTTTGGTCTTCCCTCTCAACCTCTGAGGGAAAGGAGCTGGGGGTTGGAAAGCTTGGACTATAGGGTCCTGAATGGTAGAAGTGGAAGACTCATCTTTCTTAATTTCATTGGACTCATTAGATCTCTTTGAAGACTCATCCCTAGACTCAGAATCCTTAGGCTTCTCCACTTCATGCGAAGCAGGAGGTGCCATGGAAGTAGAAACATCAGGTGTAGATGGCTTAGGAGGGATGGTCTTATCAATGATCTTACCACTCCTCAAAATGACAGCCTTAAGTTGCTCCATTTGAGCATCCAACTCACCGGAATCAGCCACAAAGTGCTAGCCTTGAACATTGGGAATAGCTCGGGTAGGCAAGGCCCCCCTTGTAGTTTGACTAGCACTTACCACATTGGTAAGTGTAGTTAATTGAGATTTGATGTTCTCAAGAGTCCTGTTGTTCTGCTCATTGATGGAAGTCTGACTACTCAAAAAGGCTTGAAAGGTATCTTCTAGACTTCTCTTATGGGGAGGCTGATATGGAGCATGACCCTGTGAGGTTCCTTGTTGCAGAATTTGCTGATAAGATTGAGGTGGAAACTGCTGCTGAGATGGGAATCTCTGCTGATGATATTGTGGGGTAGAATGAAAGAATTGCCCTTGACTCTGATTAGACTGAGGAAATTGCCCTTGATTTTGATAGGGTTGAGACTGAAAACCCGAAGAACCAAGATTGTGAGATTGGGGAGGGTTGTCCCTCCACTGAAAATTGGGATGATCATTGTACCTAGGATTGAAATTCTGATATTGGCTAGATTGAAAAGAAGATTTCTGCTGGGGATTCACAGCATTGACATCAGATGGAGGGTTACCATGGAGCAACTCCTTAATGGAAGGAATGGTAGGACAATTGTTTGTACCATGATCATTCTGTGAACAAATTGCACACAATTGATCCACTTGGGCAACTAATGTAGGAGTAATCTCACTAACTCTTTTCAGCTCTAGACCTTCTATCTGACGGGTAAGTTGAGCTATCCTAGCACTCAAATCCTCCTTTTCAGTCAAAGTAAACTTTCCTACAGTAGGAACACTAGGAAACACATTTGGAGTAGTTCTATCATTGGGATTGGTGGTGTCCCAAACCTGATACTGCTCTGCCAAACTCTCTAAATATGCATAAGCTTCATGAGGTTCCTTGGCACGGAAAGTACCATTGCACATCATATCAATGAACTGTTTGTTTGTCGAACTCAATCCCTCATATCAATGAGGTTTCAATTATGGCATTGAACTCTTTGACGTGCAAATAAGGCATTTCAGATGTCATTCCATGAACAGTAGGGAGATGAGTCAAAATATTCGGTTTGACCTGATATGCATTTGCACCCTGAGCTTCATCTACAATACAAGATGGAGCATCAGTCCACCTAGGGGTCAAATAATCATCCATTGTCCTAGGTGGTACTGCTTGATTATGTTGATTACGGGGGTCATCATTATTCTGTCGATCTGCCATTGGTTCAAAAGTAGGATCGGGTAGGGGAAGCTCAACAAAAATGTCGATCCCTGGCCAATCAATTACCGGAACTTCTGCAAGATCTACTCTGATCAATCTGTTGTGTATGTCCCTACGGTAATGAGAGGACATATACAACAAACAACCCCAATTATCAAAATAATCACCTAATTCTAAAGGAAACTAAAAACAAAAGAAACAAGAAGAAATACTCACAAAGCTGTTTTACCTCAATTGCCGTTCCCCGGCAACGGCGCCAGAAATGCTTAGCTAATTTTGGGTGTGTGTCCTAAGCGGAGGAAAAAATCATCGTTGAGTAGCACTTCACTCATGAAGAGGTCGAATCCACAGAGAATGGGCTAGGGTTTTCAGGCTATGGAGAACTTCTTTTGGTCGAGAGTGACCAACTTTTGTTCAAAGGGTTGAATTAATTCTAAGCTGATGACTGATTAACACTGCCGAAGACTAATTGAAATTGTTAAGCTAAAGAGATGGTTCAACCTAGGGTTCAATTCACCTGGATTTACATGATTTCATCTTCCTTTCCATTACACAGGTTAGATTTGGGGCAATCCAATTCTTACCTGGAAAATTCGCTCGTGGAAATCAAATATCAGTCTAATTGAATAATTTGCAAAGAAATTCATGAAATTCTTTTCAATAATCTAAGAGTCATCGACCTAAGCACTAATTGTATCATCATAGATGAACACAATTAGTCAAAGGCTTAACATCTCAATTATGATTTCTGAAAACAGAAAGTCAGTGGAAACTATTGATCATCATCAAAGCATAATCAGAAAGAATAAACCATGTAAAACCCGGGGTGAATTCCCCTTAGGTCAAACCATCTGAGATTTTACCCCTCCATTAACGGAGATCTCTTCAAACAGATTCTAAGAAAACAATAGAACAGAACGAACATAATTGAAAGATTACCTCTATTGAAAACTTGAATTAAAATGAAGGATTCTGTCTTAATACAAGAACTTAGCAAAATTGAACATTGATCTTCAATTGAAACTCCCTAGACACTCATCTATCAAAGAAGGAAAGAAAAGGGGGCTGGGAAACAAAGACAATTCCCAGATAACCCTAATTTTCGAGTTACCAGGCTTTATATAGGTCCCCACATCTTTAATTACAAAAGTACCCCAAAAAGCAAAAATCATCTCAAATCCGAGTGTTCTACCGGTAGAAGAAGTTCTACCGGTAGAAATTCCGGTTTAACAGGTGCACTTCTCATGTCCAAACTCTCTGCCATAATATCAGCCATTTCTATCGGTAGAACTTGCGGTTGAAACACTTCTACCGATAGAACTTGCGGTAGAATAGTGACTCTCAGTTTCTTCAAGTCACTGTCAGAAATTCAGCCTTCTCTACCGGTAGAACTTGCAGTTAGAGCAGTTCTATCGGTAGAACTTCCGATAGAACTGTTATGGCTCCATTTCTTCAGCTCTCTGTCCAATTTTAGACCATTTCTACCGGTAGATCTTCCGGTTGACTGATGTGATTCAGTTCTTTACTCTCTTTTTGATTCGTTCATCCTCCAGAAGCTTCATTCTTCATAACATTTCTGCAAATGGCCAAAAACCAATACCCGTGCAAAATTATATGTAATCAAATGAATTTAAACACGAATGATGGAAAAAAGGAAGATAATTAAGTCCCCAATTACACAACAATTGGGTACTCATCACTTACCCATAGAGGAAAGAAACTAGTAAATAGTAGAATGGAAATGACGAGTTAGCTTTTTATAACCTATTCATGCCTTTAATTTGAATACCGATTTTCATAATGTGATTGAGACATTTGTGGGCTCTAATCGTTATTATCTTCCCATTCACATTTAGTAGGTGGTTGATTTGGGGTTCCTCTTACATCTCCAATGAAGCCTTTACATTGTGGCCAGTTTGGCAGTTTATGATGATATATTTTTATGTACATTTGTATGCAGCATCACGTAATTTTAGTCTTAGGGTGTACAAGTAATATTAATATATAATTTTTTTTTAGACCGGAGATTTATAAGAATAGATTCAGGTTTGGGTTTAGATAGATCTAAGTTAACCAAGACTCTGGCAAAGGAAAGGATTTTCTGGCCCTTAGTGATTTGGTCCAGCTTGATTGGCTGCCCTAGAGTACTGGCAATGGAGAGTATGATATTTTGGCTCCAACAGTGATAGGGTAGCCCTTTGATTCTAATCCATACCGGAGCTAAGGAAGGCCAAGAAGATACCTCTTGGCCTGGGGACCAGGGGAGGAAGAAGACTTTTTGTTTATCCAGGGATAGTGGGGAGAGACCTAAGATGTAGGCTTTGTCTTCCGGAGAGTTAAAACGGAAGAGGAAGAAGCCCTTGTTATTCAGGGAGACGAAGCATGGTCTAGACAAGGGCCAGAGCTTAGCTCTCTCTTCAACCCATTCAAGAGATGGACGCCTACCTGCAAATCTGCCAATGACTGCATTGGTGAAGGAATCTTTGCTAGATTGAATCATGGAGTGAGGAATAGTTAGGGACGGTTTGCCACTTTTCCAAGAGGAGGGAGGGAAGGGAGAAGGAAAACTAGTGTGGAGGGGGAATTGAAGGTCAGAAGGGATGAAAAGGTTTGCAAAGGAAGGCCTCATCTGAGAGGTGGAATTAGCTAAAAGAAAAGGAACAGAAGAAAAAGGGGCTAGAGTGTTACCTGGTGTTTGGGAAGGGAACTGGTGCTCGGTTGGATTAAAGAGACAGTCTGGGTTATGGGATCTGGGACCTGCTTTAAGGCATTTGTGACCTGATTGTTGGGTATTGGGGAGACAGGGGGTATTAATGGTTGGCTTGGGAAAGGGCGAGAGTTAAGATTTGGGTTGGATGGTTGGCAGGGGAAGGGGGGAGAGGTATTCGGGGGATTAGGAAAGAGGGAGGCAGGTTGGGGAATAGAGGGTTGGCCAGATTGTGGGAAAAAGGGGACCGGTCGGGGAGCTGCAGGCCAAGTCGGTGGGGAAGCTATAGGTGAGGAAGAGGTGGGAATGTGGCCGATGAGAGGGGGAAAGTTGCTGGGAAGAAGACTGTTGGGTATCAGCTGCAAGTCAGAGGAAGGAGAAGGAAGAGCTAGACTAACACTTGAAGCTAAAGATGGCGGAAGGGGAGGAAGGGCTGAGGCAGGAGGCGGCGGAGGCAGTTGTGCTGGCGAAATAGGGTTTGACATCGCTGACTTCGTTTCTGACTGCAATTGTTAAAGAGAATCTAAGTGTAAAGCACTCATCAACTCAGTTTTGTCCAAGGAAATTCCTCCTCCCCAGCCTATTGTACACTGAGTCATAAGAAGGAAAGATCCAAGTCGAATAAGGCTTGGCCAAAATCGCAGGCATCCGTTTTGTAGCTTCAGTTATGGTTAATGTATATATTATTTTGGGTTTGTTTGTTGCATATAATTGATTTCTCATAAATCATAAAACTTCATATTTGTATATGTGGTTAAAAATGAAGAATGAGAGGTGAATATTAAAAAATGACTATTAAATAACCTCCCTTTTAATGAGAATAGAATAAAGGTAAAATGGAAACTGAGTATCCAGTCATCGCCCGCCCTAATAATCCATATATATCTTAGGAATGTAAAGCACCCGTTTAGATCTTTGCCTTATATCCTTTCAACCCCACTTCTTTAATAATCTTCAGGTGAAGCTCATTCAACCATGAAATCCAGTTTACCAATTCTTATGAAGGTCAACACAAACTGCCTTTATTAGACCTATTGGGATGAGGAAAGGTATGAGTTTACATGACCAACAACCCTCTCAACGATAGTTTGGTATGGATATCTTTCAATGAATTTAATTTCTTTGAGTAACATGAACTCGACGGTCACAACCATCAAAGATGTATGGCACCTGGTTTCAATGATTGTAAGGTTTTCTTTATATCCAACCATCTTTTGTGGTTTTATATCGGGGAAATTCTAAAAAAGCCTCATCTTAAAAACGTCCCTTTTTCCAAACCTTTTTTTCTTTTTGTCAAGGGGCCCATGTTAAGTCAATCTAGTCCTTTCACGAACACTAACCCCAACGAATAGTCACAAGTCCAAGTTCGACACTAATACAACTTTTCCTCACTGTTGGATCCGCAACAGTGGGCTTGACTTAATAATCTGACCTGGGTGTAATCAGGCTCCACACATAACATAAGCAGCATAAATACTTTTCAACACTCCCTCTTGGGTGAAGCGCTTTACTCAATAAAGCTCAAACTAGATCTACATCATCAACCAGTAATCTCCAATTTCAGTGTGATGGGCTTGCTTTCTAATGAAACCTAAGCTCAAACTCAATTTATATACAATCACACTTAGCTCAGCCTAATTCAAGCAAGGCTCAAGCTGAGTTAAGCTCAGCTCGGCAGGCTTTGAGATCAATGCTTTGCTCAACTCGCCTTGACTCATTTCTATCCCTACTCGAATTAATTCTGCTTGCATGGGGTTCAGATTCACACATGTAAACCCAAAGAATGCTCATCTCTCGACTGTTACAACTAAAGATGTACACATCAAACAGGCTATACGCCCTTTAATATAAAACTAATCTTTATATTACTTATTGTGATTACATACACCGGATCTTTGTATCACAAAGAGATTCACTAATGTGTATCTCATTTTATTTTTTGGAGTTGAGATTTGCTTCCTTTATTTAGCGCGGGCGCATACGTATATTTATGTATCATCAAAGAGCGAGGAGACATGTCCCAGCTCATCCCAAGTTGATGGATTCCTTCAGTGGCACTGGTTCAAAACATATTGACGTGATATGAGCATTAGTCCTGCTATGGGGATCTGCAAAGCCATCAAAGTCATGATGGTACATCAGCACTCCAGACCTAGCCGAATTTGGAGCTACTCCCACGTAATGCTTTGACAGAGAAGTAGGTTTCAAACACTCTGCATTTAGTTCCTTCCAAGCATCACTGATGAGATCCTTGATATGGTTCGCTGCAACTTCCTCCGAACTACCAGTTTCATGCATATAACATTGGACGGATTTTGGCACGTCCCCACGTTGTTGCTCAGCCTTCAAACATTAGAAAAAGAAGTTAGAAAGGATATCACCTTAGAAAGTCAGCTAAGACATACATAAGAACCTGGAGTCCCACACACACAACCACACATTGCACAAGTAAAGTAGTCAAGCAATCACACGTGAAGAACCCAATAAAATTACATGATTCGGCTTTGTGCCCACATCCATGGAAGAGACCTGTCATCTTAGTCTTTTAAGTACTCTTTCTTCCTTTTCCCTAGGGTTAGATTTACAATTAATTACATTACATGTGTACTATCTTAAGCTAAGAGAAAGCTTCGGCACAAAAGGCAAAAGTTCCCTTGAACCTTAAACCTAGGCCTAACTTTCCGAGAGTACCGATCCTATTAATTACTAACTAGGAATACAAGACATGCAAATTAACAACCTATCAACGTGGAGGGGTTGAAAAGAGGGTAGAAGAAGGTTGAAGTTAATTAATGAACAAAGGAATATATTGAGGTTAATTAAAGTTTTTCAAGCTTAGAAGAAAAGGTATTTTGTAAATACCATCCAAGGTTTATAGGATTTATAAATAAGCCCCTATTGCTTGAGTATTGTTAGACCCCGACCCAGACCAACTCGATTAGTACTAATTAAGTGCATGTTTAGTCTTAAGTGAGTCTTAGTGCTAGCTGGGTTAGAATGTGATTAGACTTAGTCTGGATTATAGCTTTGGGGTTTTTGAGGACGTTTAGTATGAGTCAGACACGCTCAGGGACGCCCTGAGTACACATGTAAGAATGGGTTTTCGTTCTAGATATCTTGTTTGATCGTGATTTATATTTCTTTTGAATGGTTTTATTATTTGTGACAACTTTCGTTTTAAACCTGCATGCATTTGAGGCCCAGAAACCAAGTTTTGGCCCAATAAGGGTAAATATGTTTTTTCATGCTAAATCTGGGCACAATTTTCTAAGTCGTGAAATTACATCAAAATTATACTTTTCCAAAACTAGATTTTTCAACGATCGTTTTGTTCTTCTTCGTCGATCCCATCCGGGGTTCACAAGATCGTGTTTTAAGCGTTTCAAAACTCAGCTGCCAGGGACCCACTTGCAGACACTATATAAACTCTTCCTCTCATTCATTTCCCTTTTTCCAAATCCCTGCACTTGTTCTTGACCTAGAGCAAGAGAGTGAAGAAGGCTACCTCTTGATCTTTTTCCCCTTGAATGATCTAGCTAGAAGGCTCCAACCTCATATCCAAGACCACCATCCTCTTCCTCTCTTCACAAGCTTTGGTTGGAGTGTTTTTGGAGCCAAGCCATTGCACTATTCATCATCTTCAACCTCCTTCCTTCTTGTTTTGCTAGCTCAAGGTTAGTGTTTCCCTCCATTCCTTCCATTTGATGTTCTTTGGCTCATTAAGAGCTTGTTTATCATGATTCCAAACCCATTTTCGAAATGGGGGTTTGTAGTGGCCAAAATGATGATTTTTGTATGCTCCATTTTGGGGGTTTTTGTGTAGATTTCATGGAGCACCTCTTCTTATTGATTTTGTGAAGCTTTCTTTGGCTTTGGTTAGAGGCAAGTAAACTTTCTAGGCTTCTTTTACATATTATGTCATTTGGGTTTCATTATAACCTACAATCCATGCTAAATGTTAGATTTGTGATCTATGCATTGATTTGTTTTGGAGTGGATGATTGATTGTGTTTTTGACCCTTGGTGAGCATGGTGGCTCAAGGGTGTTGTTTGGTTCAGAGGTGAGAAGAAGAAGAAGAAGAAGAATGTATGAAGATGAATAAAGAAAAGAGCAGTTTCTGCACTCAGACGCGTTCAGGCAGAAGCCTGTTCGCTCAAGCGACCATATCGTCCGCTCGAGCGAACATGCCTCTGTTTTGAGGGATTTCGAACAGAAACCCATCCGCGCGAGCCAACTTCTGGGTTGGCTCGTGCGAACAAGTTTCTGTCTGGGGTTCGCTCGAGCGATGGTATGACCGCTCTAGCGAACCTGATGCTCACAGTTTTGGATTTTCAATCCTTTTCTAAATTTCTTGGAAATTGAAAACTAGACTATGCATTAGACTTTTAATTGACGTTGTGTAAATTGGAATTCCAAATGTGTACCTTACCTTCGGGGACATCAAGTCATGTAAATTCTGACATTTGGGTTTCAACTTCACAAAGGTCAATGGACAGTCTTAGCCTATGCTTGATGGTTTCGTTTACACTCCTGATTTGATGCTTCATGTATTATCATGCTCTCGTATGGATTTCAAGTTAAGCTTGTTTTAAGACGTGTTTTAAGAATAAGAAAAAGGGAATCATTTCTTAAGCTTGTTAAGCATTTATATTATGCTATTTTGCTAGTCTTGTCAGGATACGTTGGCTAAATGATTTCCCTCTTGTTTTGTCGTGATTCTCGAACGTGTATTGCCGTGTTTTCGTGCATTCATGAGATAAGTGAATACCACTTGATGGAACGCGCTCCGAATGCTGTGGGTGCTACCGGGGTCGGCGGACGTGGGAGTCCGTCGGGTCTGGCCCTTTCGCGCCCGGGGGGCATGAAGCGTGCATCAACATTTCTTTTGTGTGGGTGTGCCAGATTTTCTATTTTACTTGGAATTGCAAGTGGTAATCCGGAGATCAACCTTTGCAAGTAAAAAGGAAATCAACTTCTTTCAAGTTTTCCATTGCACAAATATTTATGAAAAGAGACATTTTCTTGGTTTGCCGTGAAAGGCGATTTTGTTTGGCATTTATAGCCGATTTTGTGGCGTTTATAGCCGATTTTGGCGTTTATAGCCGATTTAAAATTCTTATCAATAATGAAAGACAAGAGTTGTGATTTTTTTTGTCTCTTTAGAAAAATACAAACTACAATGAAAAGCAAGAAAAGGAGGATCTAACTTCTCAGGAGATTGTGGGGGACTCGTTCAGATTGACGGTCGCAAGCCATGTATGGGCTTCGCCATCATCCATGCAGATGAGAACAGAGGATGCTCTTGATTCGCTTGGCTTGGCTATAACCTCAGATTTTTAGAGGACAAAGACCAAGAGAAGGTCCTATGTCCAATAAAAAGCTAAGTAGACGGGCTGAAAAGCCACGTCTAAGCCATTGGAGGCAGCGGGAGAAGGCAAGGACCTTGGGGGGGGTGCCCCCCAAGGGATTTTTGTCACCTTGTAGTGGTAGCCGGTGCAGAACTTCAGCAGAGTTTTTCTCTCTTTTTCTTTCTCTCAGATTTCTGGATCTGTAGTGCTTTGGCAGTGATCTGATCTCTTTCTGATCTTTTTTCTCTGATCTCTTTTTTTCTGATCCCTTTCTGATCTTTTTCCTCTGATCCCGATTTCAATGGAATGCTCTCCTATTTATAGGCTTTTGGTAGCCATTTAGGAGAGTTTATGGGCTTTAATGGCTTTAATGGGGGGAGTTACAAGATTTATTTCTTGATTTTGTAACTCCTTTTTCCTTGAATTTGATTGGCCGATGGAGATTAAGGGCATTTAATCGCCATGATGGGAGGAGTTTCATGGTTTAAATGCCATGAATCAATTGACTTGTAACTCCCAAATGCTTGCTTCTGATTGGGCCGTCCAAAGAAATGAGTTAATGACTGCCATAAAGCTAGCCAATTAACCACATTAATTGGTCGCCGAGTAGTCGAAGAGTCGCGGGCCGTGCTGTGTCTTCTGGAATTCTTCTGGCGATGATCATCGATGGATCTACATGCTGATCGGCATCGGATGAACATGTAACTTCAGACATTGATAGCTAGCAGCGGGCCGGTGACATCTGTCTTGTCGATTTCTCGATCGGTCGGACAGAAAGAGCACTTTTTTGGTCAACCGGTTGGCGATCTTGGAGCGATCAATGATGATTTTATGCTTTTGACGGCGGATCCGAGATGTCGTCGGATATGAGTCAATTTAAAGCACTAAAAATCACATTTTCAGGAAACCACAGGGGCCAAAGTGCGCGAAACGCGAAAAAGGATGGAAAAACGGGTCACCGGCGAAAAATCCGGTGACCCGGACTTCCATGGTCGCCGGCGACCATGGGCCATGGTCTCCGGCGACCATGGGCCGGCGACCATGGGCCAGGGTCGCCGGCGACCCTAGGGGTTTTTCCCCCGTTTTTGGTCCGTTTTGCGGTCTTTTTCGTCGCCGTTTTCTTCTGTATTTTTCCTGACATTTCTTCTCATTTATTGGCTTGATTTCTCTGTAGAAAACCTGATGAGAACCCTTGCATTTTTAGAGTGCAAAGTTTCCAATTTTCCAGAAAAGCCGAAGACTTTGTCGCGTAGAGCTGCTGATTTTCCGCTAGAAGCTGAAACTTGGTCAAACGATGTCGGAATGACCTGAAATTTGAGGTGAAGCCTCCTGAGCAATAAATAAGACCAACCATAGGCTTTTGTTTGAGTTTTGAAGCCGTTTGGGGTCCCATCGATGCTTCACTTGATTTTGCTGCGGGGAAAATGCCGCGCGTTGATGTGCGGTCAAACGATGTCCGATTGACCTGAAATTTAACAGGGAACCTATTGGAGTCATTTTGAGATGATCCACAGGCTCTGTCTTGGAAACCATGGTCCCGGGGAGCTCCGCCGCCGGTAGGCTTGATTTTGCTGCTCGAGCATTGATGGAGGGTCAAACGTTGTCGGTTTGACTTGAAATTTGGCATGGAGCCCTTTTGAGACATGCTGGAGTCATCCGTAGGCTCTGATCGAAGTTTTGACGTCTCCGATGAAGTCGCCGCCGGGAGCGCCATTTTAGCTGTCGGAGAAGCGAAGTTAGGCCAAATGATTCTGAAATGGCCCGAAACTTCATGTGTACTCTTCTCTTGGCTATCTTGAAGGATCTTGCAGTTTTTGTTTGATTCTGACAAGATTTGATTTTTTGGAGAAATTGCATTGCCTATTTATGGCAGGTTGCGACTTCATGAGGCTTTCTTGATGTTGAAGAGGCAAAGTGACATTTTTGGTGTCAACACCACTAAGCTTGGACTGCCCTTTTAGCTTGATCCACTACCTGGGGGTCCTTAAACTTGTGGCATGTCTGCAGACTAGTCGTGTATTATATTACACATCATGTGTGTTCGTGATCCGGTTCCGCGGCCGGATACCCCGTCTACTTTATGTGGCGTGGGATCGTGTTTCTCGTGTCGTGCTTGTCGTGCGTGCTTGCTCTTGTCATCATGTATGACGGAGAAAGGATGAGCTCAATGTGGATTTGTCTTTTCATGATAATATAAGTATCCATGCTAGTTTCGTAAACTTGAGACGTGTATTTAAATCTTGAACTGTTTTAGCATTATTTCTTATATTCACGCCTAAATTGTTTATTTGCCAAACCGTCGTGTTTGATGCATGCTATATTTGATGTCCATGTGCATGAGTCTTCCCGCTTGACAAGAAGTGCCCGGAGGAGGCTGCGCATGAGTGGCAGCCCAACGGCGTCATCTAGACGCCGGTCGGGATCGTGATTCTTCGTTCACTTAGTTGGGTTGTTCTTTTGGGGATCTTTTGTTGTATTGGCCTTTATTGGCCTCTCTTTTGGGTTGTAATCTGAATTAATGTACTTTTGTTAAATTTTCCAAAAACTTAATCTTGATAGGAATGCATTGATGACATTCTCTTTTGATACCAAGTCTTGATATTATAATTCTCCTGTATCAATTGTGTTTAAGTTTTGTGTGACACGTTTGCTACATGCTTCCGCATACCCATTCGTGTGAGTTCGACCCGTGTCATGGGATCCTCATCGTGGAAACCTGTGGGAAATTAAATAGCGGCGGTGTGTTTTGTGTTAGTTAATCATACCGCCGCAGCGTCGCGGGCCCGGGTCTCGGTCCGGGGTCGCGACAAGTATTTACTCATACTTCTGAACTTTTTAATTTTTAATGTTTTTAGTGTCTTCAAAATCAGTAGTTCTAACAAAGAAAGGGCAACCATCATAAAATTTTTATTGATATGAAAAAACCTTCTAACCAAGTAACCATACCTTTGAAGTGGCCAAATCATCAAATAGTCGAAATATGATCGATGCCCAACGGAGGAGATTTAGATCTTCGGGGATTAAATCAATTTCCTCCTTTGATATATGTTGTTGTATCATGGGGTATGAGAGACCCAATACAAAGGGCGCCCCAACTGAGACTAAAGCATTGTCTAAATACTCATCAAATTTAGGTATGTAACCACTGTTGAACCATTGAGCTTCCTGAAAGTACGAGTTACTTTGCATTGCCCACTGTAAATTACAAAGTCACAAGCAACACAACCAATTAGTACAAAGCATCGAGGGGAATACACTACAGGGAAATATTCACACCGTATTATTATTGTACAAAGTCCTTTACACAATTATAGTGATTGTAAGTAATTAAGGACCACGTCGGATTTGGGTAGCAGACTACCAATTGAAGACTAGATGATCTTAGGCATTAGTAGAGGTAGCATAAATACTTTCAACACTCCCCCTTGGATGGAACCCACTCCTCATCAGTTCAGATATTTCAATGGACAATCCGTATGTATCTTATTGTACTTGAAACTTCATTTTGTAATGTATAAATATGTGTTCTTGTGGAATCCAAGGTGTATTAATTCTTGTCCCATCTCTCTCTTATATGCGCACCATAAGCTTGAAGGATCTTTTTCTTTACAAGAATTTCTAGAATTAATGTACAGCGTGTCCCACGAATTTCAAATATTGGGTTTTTTGAAATGCTACTTAATTCTTTCTTTTCTCAATTCCTTATTCCATTCATGTTGGGATTTCTACTTAAGAATTTCATGCACGCTGTATGTCATAGTTTTCCTATTTTACTGCTATTGGAAGTTCTTATTGAATTAAAAAACTTTATGCATTTCTTGGGCCTATTAGTTTGTAAGGTAAAGTAAAGTAAAATGGAATAAAGAGTTAAATCAAGAAAACTGGGTGCTTTTACTCCCAATTGTTAGATTGTATGGTCTCAATCCATCAGATGATATAATAAATTGATTCATTTCTTTATTTATTAATAATATCATGCTTTCCTTTCATGAGATGAATTGTGTTTTATTACTTAATGCATGTAACCAATACATATAACGTATTGGTTCATGAGATGAACCGGGTCCCATTAGTATATTAGATGTGATATATGTGTATGAATAGGGAAGTTTAGGAAAGTTTAGGGTCTTCTTTGCAATTTATTCCTTAGACGGGAGTGCAATTGGATTTATATAGTGGAGTTATTTGCAATTAACTGTGGCCCGGATTGCACATGAGATGTGGGGTCGTTGTATCCCTGTTGGAGCCAACTTTCTATGGAATCCCTAGTGGTCCCCACGCTAGCCCAAGTTATTAGAAAATTATCAATCCTACTTGAACTCTGAAAGGAAAGAATTAGAAAGTACCTATTGCTATTTGAAGTGAAACTTCGAATAGTGATAATAGTAGGTTACTAATTGTTGTGAAAGTGAGACTTCTATAATAAGTGGAAATGAGAAAGTTACTAATTCTTAATGAAAGTAGAACTTCTATTTTAATTAGTAAGAGGGTTTGGTTGAAGCAATATATAGAGGTCTTAGGGGCTGGACGTCCCACACTAGAATCATCCCCATTGGAGTGCACGCCTAGAGCTCTCTCTCTCTCCTTCTAGTTCTCTTCCGAATTGCTTAGAGCTTCTAGTTGATTTTCTCTTGAAGATCCCACCATTCTTCTTGAGAGAAGAGATCTAAAAGCGGGTCATAGCATGGAAGACAACAAGGTCTTAGAGATCTTAATATGCTACAAGAAGAGTTTTTGTTCAAACTAATTCTCTTCATCTCCATCAGAGCACAACCGTGCTCCTAATGTATAATCTACTTCTTTGTATGTTGTGGATTGTTTATTGCTGTACATGGTTGATGAGATTGAGGGATTGGATCCTGAATGTAGTTTATGGCCTTATGGGTAGTTGATCTCTGAGTCAAGTGGGTCAAAAGTTTTGAAAATCTATCCACGAGGCCCACCAACTTCGTCCACTTTTTCATCTTCTTGATTTTACACTCAACGCTATTTTATTTTACTCTACATAAACATTACAGTGCATGAAATGTATAGAATCTCAGCTACTAAATTGCTCATTGATGCATGCATACAGTTGTGTACATGTCTCTCCCGTTCAGTGAAAGGAATCCCACTGCATTGAGGGTAGAAAGAAGTTCCACACGATAACTCTCGCGGACACCACACGCACGCACACAGGAGAAAAAGAATCTAGATCCTCTATTGCAACTATTACCCAAAACCATGTAAAGACGTTGTGGGGGTCCATCCTCCAGGTAAATCACATCCTAACCAATAATAGAAGCTCATGTTTCAATTCAAAAAGAGGGGGTCTGACGGTCTGATTGAGATTCTTGATGGAAAGTCATCGGTGATTCCATGTTAGCACCCACAGAAATGCAATACTCATATAGGCGACCTTTAGAAATTAAAAAAAGAATTGCGGCCTCACTTTCATAAATTTCAAGATATTGTACGACTCCAGTCCAAAATGGATACATACATATGTGGGTCCCAAGTACTTATGATGCCAAAGTTTCACCGCCCGAATTGAGGAATTTCAAAAATCCCAAATGCTTGCTTGAATTTGAATATGTTTGATCGTGGCCATTTAAAAATTCTGGAATTCCCGAAGCCTCGAAATACTACTACAGAAAATGTGAATTTACTGTAGAAAATTTCAAAATTTCCTTTAAATTGAAAATCTTGTCAACAATTCAAGTATATAAACAAGGGCAAAGGA
This sequence comes from Umbellularia californica, assembly GCA_028538565.1. Lineage (NCBI taxonomy): Eukaryota > Viridiplantae > Streptophyta > Magnoliopsida > Laurales > Lauraceae > Umbellularia > Umbellularia californica. The sequence goes on along the minus strand of JAPQWN010000004.1, from coordinate 11,707,091 downwards.
AAAGCCTAGGGAATTCATCAGTGAAAACTGTGGAACTTTCAGCATTTATCGAATGTACCATCCTTGTCATTGGATCATTCTCATAAAAAAAAAAATCCCAAAATATTTAGAGACATAAAAAACCGTCCAAGTCTTAAATGAAAGAAAAGAAAATTTGTACCAGTTTCTTCAGATAATGTGTAGCATTGAATCCCTTCTCCTTGAGGATAATGTATGCCGTCTCATTGGTTGTATTAAATAACGCCAAGTAGAACAGCTTCATATACTCTGGTAGTTGATCAATTCCCTCTAAATCCCACCTATATGCAAATAAAATCAGTAATCAGTCATTGTCGTTTCATGTATTTAGGTTGTAACCATGGCACAAGATACCACGATGATAGGAGCGATATTGATGTGGGACAGAAGTAGTCACGGAGCAGGAAAAAAAAATAAAATAAAGAAGCAACTCAATGTTCGTCCATCATGATTTTGTTTGCTTTGTCGCATGGAATTTCAACACAAATTCACCCACGGTTTGAAAAGGCCTGATTTGGGATTAAGGTCAGGCCGCACTTATATTTCGAGGATTAGCGGTTGCTCTTAGCAATGTACGTCGGGCCTACATGATACGAATTCCTTGATCTTAGCAATTTATATATATATATATATATATATATGATTTTAGACGATTTAATTTGAAAATCGAAGCTTAATTTGTTTCAATTTCACACTCAATTTCGATTTTGAGTGGACTCATTCAACTTTAAAATAAGAAGAGGCTTATCTAGCTAAGGAGAGATTTGAGTTTTCTGTTCATTTTCTCACTTCTTTCTCTATCTCTGACAAAGTTTATTCTCTCACGTCTCTCTATCTCTCTCATACTAGTCTCTCTCAAAGTTTGAGACAAGAAACTCACCTTTCACAGACCGAGCGTCGGCACTCACCTTATGGGGCCCACCTTAGGTCCCACCGGGCATGGGTCTAGCGGGAATTGAAAGATCTCCCCTCACTCGGTCGATCGTGTATAGTGACAGGGCTACGATCATCACCAGCCCCACTTCATCTACGGTCAAGAAGTTTTCACCATCCAAGTTGAGTGCACACCCGATTCCAACAGTCCACCTAATTTGAATGGGTGCGAAAGCTCGGGGCCTATGCCTATCAGTGGGGTCCCTCATTAATGGTCCACTTGAGTGGTTCAAAATATGGCTTCCACCACGTGTTCCATAGCACTGGCGCCGGTGCTCTGCTGAGGCTCTCCAACTAAATTAATTATATAGTTTTTAAATTTTATGGTGGGACTGACTCTCATTGGAGTAAAACTTAGGAATAGCAAATACCGATAAAAAGATCTCCAACATGGTCCTATACAGTGACAAGGGCTCCGATCATCACTGACCCCACTTAATGTAAGGCCCATCTACGCAAGGAAAAGAAAAGAAAAAAATAAAAGCAAATTGGGCTAATACCGATTAATGGTGTCCGTGAAGACTTTCAGCTCATCTGGCAAACCATGCACATCATAAATGTCATCCATTACCGTCATAAGGACTATGGCTTTGGTAATTTCTATTCTGCACTGGGAGTATTGAGGCTCGACAACTACTCCAATTAGAAAGAGATGGTTCTCCAACAGTCTGTCTCGGAAGAATCCCAACTTCTCTGGTAACCCCAACAATTCCCACCACCTGAAAATATACATGATTCCAAGCAGCAAGCAGTAGTGGCAAGAGCCGTTTTAGAGTGGAAAATAAAATAAATAAATGAGAATATTACAAAGAGAATTTTCATGGAATTGATGTTATTAATCTAGAGATTGGATAAAGTTAGGTTGACAATGGTTCCCATGGGGTTGGGTTGAACCTTGAGGGTAACATGTATAGGCTCAACCCACCCGAACACAACCTATTTACTTATCAGGCTATAAAAACGGATCCAATTCCTTAAGTTCATCTTTGGAATAGTTGGCCGGAACATATAATGATCTGATTGAACCATACTTGCCCACTTGGTGTGGTCAACCGATCTGTATTTATTCTCATTATTGTTGTTGTTGTTGTTGTTATTATTAAGTTCTATATACAGCATTACAGTGCCTATTGGAAGAATGGTCTGGAGCTCTCACATTGATAATTCCTTCAGTTCAGTTTGGTACACCATTTGCACCATGTTGAAATCTAGCTTCGCGAAATCAAGCAAGTCATCAATCCTCCCATCTTCCGTTTCATATACATCTATGTACCATCTAGCTTCCAGTCTCGGCGCCCTCCAATGCAAAGGGATCTCCAAGGCATGTTCTATTCTATCTGCCAGCTTCCTCTCCACCCTTTCCTTCAGAATCTTCAAATTCGCGGTGGAGAAGACCTGAGCTTCCTCCAAGATGGCTTCACCTTTCACGCCAAGATGTGCAGCCTCATACAAGCTCAGAAGTCCCAATGCATCCTCACACAGGCTTGCCTTGAAACCTCCTCTTTCCTTCTTAAATTTGTTGAATATGTCTTGCATTACATGCACCCAAACGTAGTTCATCAGCTAATTATTTAATATCAGTTGGACACAATAATTGCAGGGTTTTGTGTTGTTTATTTAGAAATGAGTAGGTACTATAATTTTTCTTTTTCTCTTTCTTTTGTTTTTTTCATTCACGGATCTAATCCTTTCTTTTATCTCGAGCCTCGCAAAATCCACACTAATCATTTCTTTATTGAAATAGAAAAATTGATGGTGCACTCATCCAACATTCATTCACTGTTGGATTGAACTTCAAAAATCTAAAGTTGAGATTTTTTTAAAATTTAAGATTGTTTTTTTTTTTTTTTTTTTTTTTGATATGATAATTTGGTGGAGCTGCTTTTTTGACTCCCTTCGCATTGGGAGACCTTTTCATATGCTCACCTCCCATTAATAGACAAACATGTAGGGTCATCATAGATAAAAGCTACGGATTGAGACCCCCAATCAGGCTCAGCTAAAAATAAGGTCAGGTCTTGGACTTCACCCTTTCTTTCCTCTGGGTGAGCTGGGACACATTTTCAGCCCTGATGTTGTGATGGCATACCTGATGAAAGGTTACACCCATGTTGCCTAAGCAATCTAAAGTAGAGAGAAGTGTGGTGCAGACTGTCCTTAATTGCGTGCTCCGTGTTCTCTGAGTGAAGCCCATTCAGTGCATCACTGATTTCTTCCTCAAACTGGTAGGTCACTCCGAGGTGTTGGACAGCGTCGATCAATCCAAGCAGATGGCCGTTTGGCTGTGTGATGTCTTGTAGCCGGCGCCGAACTGTTTCCTTGAGTCTTTTGTGATGGTCATGACTCAATGCCTGCAACCACCCACAAATGTGCAAAAATAAACTGTCTGATGTGTACGGCCCGTTGTGATCCCATGACATCAAGCTTATAAACCAATTGGATGAGACCACTCATGAAAAAAAAAAAAAAAAAATCCAAACACTCAAATTCAGTCCAAACACTGCATGTCTGTCTGATAGAGTACATAGGAGTTGAATGCATAGAAACTAAAATCGGTTCAGTGGAAAACCAAGTCCAACCCTCCCCATGGAAAGTAGTTTTTTGCGGAATTATGGAAAAGTTAATTCGGGCCAAACCCAACAGCTGCAGCACCAACGTGAAACTTTCAATGTTTTGGATAATCATTTTCACTTTGTATGCTTTTTTCCGTGGAAAAGTATCCGTACAAATATACCCTTATGGTCAAATTAGCTCCCAAATGATTATTAAAGAGGTGAGCATTGAAAGATATAAGGTACCAATATTGATGAGATCTTAACTTTTTGTAGGATCTAAATCACTAGGGTGCTTATTCCTTCCAATCTTTCCTTGATTTAACTTCCCTTAAATGTAAAGTTTTTTTTTTTATTGTCACTCTTTAATTATATTAACCTTTGACTCTTCATTTTTAACCACTCCTACAATAATTATGTATTATGCAAGTGAAGGGGTGAAAAAGGTTAGAAAAAGAAAGGAAAAGAAAAGAGTGGATAGTAAATAACGGAATGCAAGACTTACAGCTGCAGCAGTGCAGTCTCTTCTTGCCAGCAGGGCGCGAATGCTATCAATATCCCAAAAGGTCGAGTGATAGTTTGCAGAGCGGCGTACCTCAATGGAGTGCATGCTTCCCTATGATACCGTCTGTCCTCCTCTACTGATCACTTCAAACAAGTCTACTCACGGCACTTGTATATGGTCACACTTCCGCATGCAGTATATATAGAGGGGAGGAGGGTGCGATTTTAAGGGAGAGAGTCCTTATCAATTTTTTTTAAATATTTACGATAACATGATTCATACATTATCTCGGTATGGATCAAAATATCCTCTTCCAGTTCAAATATTTACGATAACAGGATTCATACAGTAGCTCGGTATGGATCAAAATGTCCCCTTCCAGTTCAAATATTGAAAAAGTTCAAAACTTAATTGGCATCGTTATGCATGGGGAAAGTTCAAAAGCACTGGTTACGTTGACAATCAAAGCAAGTTCAGAAAAGGTTTTTTTTTTTTTTTCCTTCACTAATGGAGTATGTTTTCATATCTGAATTGACATCTTCCATTCCACCAGTAGCTTAGATGATGATGCTACCTGCTAAATGAGCTAGAACAGTGTTCCAGTACAACCCCCCCACCCCATGATTATATCATGTTTATATCCTTTTTAAACAATTTCCATCTCGAAAATCCGCTTTTCCTATATAGAAAAACCAAAGGGCATTTTCGTCCATACCTTTATGTACATGTTTAAACCGGCACCATTACGTACAACTATTGTTAATATTCGTTGCAATATTTAATTTCAACCTATTTCATGACTTTTATAGACAGAGAACGTGAGAGCTGAGGGGTACTTTAGTGGGTGATTCCAGATGGCCCACCGAGTGAGACCATATTTGACCTAACGAACATCTAAGACTTTGGTAATAATAATAATAATAATTGAGGATTTTACGGAAAAAATCATGAAATTTGGCCATTCCTCGTGAAGGATCCCCATAAATTGTGCAGCACAAATTCGGTCATCCCGCCATTTTATTTTATTTTTTTATACTTTTTTTAAGCCACGATAGCATTGCCTTATGGATCAGTGGAAAAGATGTGAATACAAGTTTTCCGCCATTTATATGGGTGGAAAAGCTGCGAATACAAGTTTTCCACCAGTACTACAAGGCAGAAAAGCTGCGAATATAAGTTTTCCCATATTCATAAGGGCAGAAAAGCTACACCTAAACCTACAAATACAAATTTACCCTGTTGAGCAACCTTTCTCTCCTGTTCTCTCTCGTTTTCTCATGGATGGGTTCATGGATTGTGGGTAGGCTGTACATGATAATGTACCAGTATTATAAGATTGTGATGCATCGAGCGTTGGTGGATGACTTCAGATGTACAATGTCCCACGAAACCTATTGATTATTCCCAAAGAATAATGCCAGGAACGATGGGTGCCTACAGTTTTGTTGATCCCTGCGAATACCAAAACGATAGATAAAGAGAAAACTCTCTGAAATAGACCTTCAATCTTATTCAAAAACTACTTTGCCTTCCGGCTTACAAAGAAATATATAGGGAACTAACCCTAGATCTCACAGATCCGAAATTTACTAAATATGGTAAGTTTACCAAAAATGGCAAAATCCTACCGAATATGGACTCTACTAATAAAGAGTGCTGGAATGAAGGCAGAATCGACGAGACGCGATTGTGACTTATAAAACTTGATTTATTCTAAAAACAAGAAATTGCCAAAAATAGAAAAAATGCCTTTTTTGAGGCCTAAACAATGGAATTCGCCTTAAAAACCAAGAGTCCATTGCAAAGAAATGGATCTTGAAGATCTCGTCGTTTCCTTTCCAGAATGGGGTTTTTTTGCGCGATTCCGACTCCGGGGCCCGACTTTTGCCTAGTACCGCTTGGGCCCAGTACGGTGGGCCTTATTTCGATCCAATGCATCCATGTACTCATCTGCTTCAATCTGCACTACATCAGATTGTTATTAGAACCATTCTTTCATGTTATGTCTCCCTTTTTTTCCTTCCTTATCTCTTTCACTTTTCAAGATAATTCTTGGGAATTTGGAAAAACAAAGAAATAAATAGTATGTCAGTCAATAGTAATCTTTTCATAAAGCCTGTGGTACTGTTTTCCTAAGATGGTTGGGAGAAAATGAAGTGGGGGAGATAGAGAAATAGGTGGGAGAAGAGAAAAAATAAGTGGAAGAAGAGTATTTTGTGAAAACCGCGTAAAGCGACGCTAGCGTGGCTCCTATCAGACGTCGCTCCCCTCAGCTTTAAAAAAATGAAAAAGGTCCTGATAGACCCCGTTTGTGCTACATAATATTAGGGGACCCTTCGGAAGGAATGGCCAAATTTTGGGACTTGTCCTGTAAAATCCTCATAATAATTCTATGATTTGGTCAGGCCATGTTGCTAAGTAAGTTTGGAAAACTTACGACTTGAACTCGATTCGTCCATTATAAAAATCACTCCTTTTTAACCAAACTCGAACTGGTGCGTTATTTATTATAATAGCACACTTTTTGGTGAAGGAATTATCAAAAGAATGAAACTCATCCCATCCATAATAATTCTTACTCATCGAAAAGGTTTTGTCCATAATAATGCTCACTCATCGAAAAGGTTTTGATAAAGTTATTGGCTTTTGATTATAGGTTTTGATTATGGAAACTTTTGAATATGCTAAGAAATTCCTTAGTATTGGCTTTTCCTACATTTCTAGGAAGTTTAACATTGCTGCGCACATTGCGGCTTTTTTTTTTTTTTTTTCAACGGTAAGTTTGTATTAATCACAAAGAACAAAAGAATATTAATGTGGCTAATGTTGGTCTTAATTTTGTTCTGATAAAATTACCAACAAAAAAAAAAGTTTGCTTTAGATAAGTGTTAGTTTGATGAGATACCGGACTGCTTATGTAAGCTTTTCATTTCTTGCTAGTTATGAATAAAGTAGCCCTTAAAAAAAAAAAACGTTTTGCCTTGGATTAAGTTTATTCGTATAGGATTTCTTATTTTTGGTAATAGAGGTATAAGATTTCTTATTAAACGCTAAGAATCCTTCATGGATCATGAATACCTATTGATTTTTAATAAAGGAAATATATAGTTGTTCCTTCTCTATCTTCAGCTCAAGCAGACGTTACCATTTGCCTATGATTATAACTGGTGGTAGGGGTTTAGGATTTCTTATTGAAAGTAAAAACTCCTCCAGCCTATCACCTAGTTACATATGAATGAAGTAGCCCTTAAGCAAACCAAAGAAAAAAAAAAAAAAAAACACAGGCAGATCATGCTTGTTGAATGTTAGACTCCTTCATGGATTAGGAGTAATTATTAAAACAAACACATATAGTTGTTCCTTCTCTATCTTGTGCCCAAGGTGAGCACCCATCAACCAATGACTTATTTGCTTATGAATAAAGTAGTCCTCTACAAAGGACAAAAACATGTTTTCTCATTTTTGGTGAAAGGGGTATACAAATCTCTCATTAGTACCTCCATGATTATTATTATAGAAAATATACAGCTGTTCCTTCTGTATCTTGAGCTCAAGCAGAGCTTACTTATCAGCCTATTGTACAGAGAATCATAAGAAGGAACGAATCATGTCGAATAAGGCTTGGCCCAAATCGCAGGCATCCTTTTTGTAGCTTCAGTTATGGTTTATGGTATATATTATTTTGGGTTTGTTTGTTGCATATAATTGATTTCTCAGAAATTCTAAAACTTCATATTTGTATATGTGGTTAAAAATGAAGAATGGAAGGTGAATATCAAAAAATGACTATTAAATAACCTCCCCTTTAATGAGAATAGAATAAAGGCAAAATGAAAATTGAATATCCAGTCATTGCCCTAATAATCCATCTCAGGAATGTAAAGCACCCATTTAGATCTTTGCCTTATATCAGGGGCGGACCTCGGTGTTGCCATGCAGGTACGACCGCACCCGCGAGGTTCGTCAAATTTTTTAAAAAACAAGTTAAAATTTCAATTTTTATTATTTAACCTCTTAACTTGACCATTGCAAGCACCACCCAATTGAAAATCCTTGGTCCGCCATTGCCTTATATCCTTTCAACCCCACTTCTTTAATAATCTTAAGGTGAAGCTCATTCGACCATGAAATCCTGTGTACCCAATTCTTATGTATTCAATGCAAACTGCCTTTACTAGACCTATTGGGATGAGAAAAGGTATGAGTTTACACGACCAGCGGCCCTCTCAACGATCGTTTGATATGGATATCTTTCAATGAATTTAATTTCTTTGAGTAACGTGAACTCGACGGTCACAACCATCAGAGATGTATGGCACCTTGTTTCAATGGTTGTAAGGTTTTCTTTATATCCAACCATCTTTTGTGGTTTTATATCGGGAAAATTCTAAAAAACGCCCCATTTTAAAAAACCCCTTTTTCTAAACCTATTTTTTTTCTTTCTTTTTTTTTTTTTTTTTTGTCAAGGGGCCTATGTTGAGTGAATCTAGCCTTTTCACACACACTACCCTCCATGAATAGGTACAAGACCAAGTTCGACACTCATCCAACTTTTCCTCACCGTTGGATTGAAATCATGATTAAATGATGCCTCCAAACCATTAGATTTCAGACTCATTAATCAAAAGGTTAAGATGATCTTATGGACTCAAGATTTTGTATATAGGTAGGCTGAAAGAACTTGCGACTCAGATCTGATACATCCCATGCAAGGGACGTCCATGGCTAAATGAAACATGACAGATTTTTTACAAATCTGATTTCAGCAATGTGCAGCAGAAATACAGCCATGAAAATCGCATGTAAAACTCCACCGAATCATGATCAACATGTGTATAGTTAAAGGAGATTGTAGAAGACTAATACCTTGATGATATTGAAGCTTCAAATCTCTGGAAAAATAGATGCAAAGGGCTGAACTCAGACTAGCAATTCTGCAACAGGTTGCTGGAATTTTCTGCAGTAGTGTTGCCTTTGATCTTCTTCTCTATTTCACTTCCAAATCTGATTGGCTAAGATTGTGGGATCTTAATCTAGTTTTGTAGAAGGGTTTTCTGAATAATATGTGATGGAAATCTCCTCAAGAAAGAAGAGAGAAGGGGCTAGACGTGTGGGGCTTTCTCCTTGTAATACACGCCCAAAGGAGTACTTCCTCCTTTTATGTAAATCACAAAGAATCCTTTTCCAATAAGTTTCTCCTACTAATTCTCTTAGAAGTCCTAAAAGGAAACCTCAATCCTAAGATTAATTTCCTCTTAGATACATTCCTAATTAGAAAAGGAAACTAAATTATAGGAATACTTATCCAAGGAGGAGTCTAACCTTCCAAGTAGAGACACCTACTCAAAGTTGGAGACCCCACACTTAGAAATTCCTATATTGGACGTCCCACACCTTTGTAACCACACCATGGCCCATATTTTAATAATTTGTCTAGAATTAAATTCATGCATGCCATCAAAGGCCTATTTGAATTTAAACTCAAAATTATTTTTCCATAAAAATAATTCAACCACATTTCTACTAAACAAATTAGTAAACCATGCCAATATAGGAAAGTGACTAGAGAAGGGACCAAAAGACATATTTGCCCTTGGCTCCCAAAATGACCAAAATGTCCTTACTAAACTCATAGCAATATTAAGCCCATTTTAACCTTAACTCATTCCACTAGAGAATTAAGGTTGCACTCCAGGGACAAATATTTAATAATAAGCTCGTTAGGAAATGACTGTTGTCTTTGACCTACTAAGTGAAATGACCTAAGTGCCCCTCTATGTAACATCCATAATCAAGTCAGGTTATCTGATGTACTATCAACCTTCTCAATTACATCTCAACCTTAGAACTTCATATCCTAGATTTGATCATCATGCAGATATCATTCTCTTGGTCCAGGGAGCGACCCACAAGTTTAATATCCATAAGGAACATCCATATACTAAGATTTTAGATTTTGATGATCAATCGGATAATTCTAAGAGGACGATCAATCCATCACTAGATGGCATAGATTCTATATTACATTTGCACGTCCTAATTGATCAAGCCCAAGTACCTAAAACACAGAGTTGTTGACCCATGTGAAGGATCTCACCCATAGTGAATTAAAGCACAAGAACTTGACTTCGTCAGTTCATCCACAAATGTTCAAGATTAAGAGCACTGGTCACTCAGTAGCACGAGGTGACTTGATCTCTCTCAGTGATAGTACTATTTTATAGATCACACCTACAATGGTCCTGTTCAATGCATGACATATGCACTAATGAGATAGATCCGGAAAAGACCTCCCATGACTTAGGTAAGTCACCCTGAATTCAGGAGAGTATCTCACTATAACTTATACCAAGATGAAGTGCCCAACTCCATCTCTCAGTTATGAACAAATTTGTTGTTTCCGGTGTCAATGAATTAGACCTATCTGTGTGTAGCCGCTACACACCTAATTTATTTACTAGAAACAATGGGCCTTATACAACCATACATATATACATGTTTTAAAGAGAAAATAGTCATTCCATTAATAAACCAATATATATCCAGTAACAGAAGATGAAAGTGAAGTTAGTGGGCTTTAGGGCATACACCAATCCCAACATAGGCATCATAGGGATCTTTTCATCTAATAGACTTTCATGATCATCATGTATACCAGTGGGCCCAATTAGGAGGGGCGTTTTCTCCTAAAAAATGCATCGGCGTTGTGTAGCGCTCCCCTTCATAGTGTTAAATGGTGCTGTATTGCGTAGGTCAAAAGAAAGTACAAGACGGCTAGATATAGTTATAACCATCCCTTTACAGTAGACCCACTAGAAATAGTTAAGCGAATGATATCTTCATCAGGGGCGGACCTAGGAATTCTTCCTTGGGAGGGCCACTTATAAAAAATAAATGTAGTTTTCAAAATATGTAAGGGATTTTCTGAATATTCTAAGGGGCCATATGTAAAGAAATTATAAAAAATCTGAATAGTTAGAGGAGTTCTTGGGGGCCGGCCATGGCCCTTACCAGCCCTCTTGTGGTTCCACCAATGATCTTCATACTAAGGGTGTCAATGAGCCTAATTCAACCCAAGTTGGCCCCAGATCCAAGTCAATTTAGGCCAACCTAGACATGCCCATGTTTACGGTTGATCTGGGCCAAGGGTCACAAGCCAATTAGACTCCTATATATAAGGGTCATTTATTTCTTTAAATACATATCCTATATACATACCCATTATATATATATGAAGCGAAGTGGAAATCAATTCCAATTCGCTTCAGTTGATTTTGACTCATCAATTTAATTTAGTTTGACCCTAGCAAACGGGTCGGGTCAAGGTAAAGAACACTTTTTGGACCCAACCCGACCCGTGTATTTTTAATGACATGATAAAAATTAATTATGGTATGTGCTGAGACTCAAACTCAGAACAACATGAATTCCAAAGGAGCAACCCTACCACTATGCCATAGAGCATCTTTTTGTTAATAATTGTCAACAAAAACTTAAAATTAGTTAATGAGGAAGGGAGCCAGCCCCACTTTGGAATATTGACCGAGAGTTGAAATTTATTTACTAGATATTTATAAAAATAACTATATTTTTAGAATATTGACCCCTATAAATACTATTGTTATTATTTTCATACTTATGCATTGTACTTTAAGCATAGATGATCAAACTTTTGAAATAACTATTTTATATGATTTCCTATAGAGTCTTTAATTTTCTATGACAACCATTTTACAACTTTAATTTTCTGTGACAACCATTTTATGATAAAACTAAACTCAAATGAATATATAATATATGGAATTGATCAACAAAAATAATAAGTTTCATTATTAATAAGAAAATGACAATATGATTGAAAAAAGAAAAACTCGCAACAACAGTGTAGAGCTAAAGAGGAGGCAGAAAATTTTCCATGTAACTGATGTGCTACCATGCAAGCTTGCCGAGGGAGAAAGTGTGAAGTTTTTTTTTTTCTTTTTTATGTGTGTAGCTTTAATTTTTATCAATCGTGATGTAAATGGAGTGGAACACTACAATATACCCTATCTATTAAAAATCACAATCATTAAAACAGACATTCTTGCTATTTATAGGATACCTCAAATTTTCATCTCATTCCGGGTTATTTCCACGGTCAAATTGATTTTCTGGTAAAAAAAAATACAAAATACTAGAGTTTTTCAAATAAAGTTTTTTCTGTGATTTGGACTCTCCATCATGCCTTTTGTCTATTAAGAAACTCCCAATATAATCCTACTTCTATCAAAGCAATAGCATTTGAGTGTTAATGGGTCCCAGTGTCTAAGTGTCACTAATCTAAGGAATTTCATGTATTTTTGTTTGTTTTAATTATATAAATTTTTTCCTTTTTTTTTTTTAAGAATGTGAAATGATAATTTCTGGGCTGTCTGGTTTATTTTATCATTAGTCTTTTTTATTTAATCCACTTTCTGTTCTGGGTTGTTTGGTTTCTTTTTTATCTATTGATTTTGATTGTACACTTTTTTTTAAGAATGCGGAACTAATGGTAAAAAGAATCACCAATAATATTGGTCCATCTAAATGAAGAATTAAGCCCATACTTATTATCATCATTTTCTACTTTCTCCAGTATAATTCTAGTTCTCTATGTCAACAAGAGAACTTTCATTTTTTCCATTCATTTGCTTTTAAGTTCATTGTATTTTATTAAAGAAACTTCAATGATTTTTTTTGTTTATTTGTATCTCCTTTTAGTACCGTCTCATGTCTCATTTGCATGCTTAGTTTAGATCAGTGTTCAACCCATTTTAAAATGTGAGCATCTTGAGACAATTGATGCAATAATTAAACGTTTCAATTTGAGAGGTAAATCTTTTTTAATTCATTTACTTTTGAGTTCATCATATTTTATTTGAGCAATTTTAATTATGTCATTTTAATATGATTTAAAAGAATCATCATTTTAAAATTTCTATAGATTTGCAATATTTTTATGGTTTGTATTTGTATGGTTTTCATAGATTGTGATTTTCTTTTTTTCCCCTTTTTTGTTTCAACTTTTGGGTCCTAGGTTCTCCTTGGTTTTTTTTTCTTTCTTTTAAATCACTTTTTATAATGAGATTTTCTGTAAATTCTCATTTGTCTGTTGTATTTTTTGTTTTTTTAATGCTTATAATGTGTTAATTATTTATTTTACTTTCATTGGGTTCTTTAAGTTCTCTTTGTGAAATCTTTTTATGGATATTTCTTATTTCTTTTGTAGCTTCAGATTTCTATTTTTGAGTATTAGATTATCATAAGTTGGTTTGGTTGTTTTAAATTTCTTTTATCATTGTATTGCCTATGGATCCTGTGTGGTGTGGTTATCTAATACCGAGGTGATCTTGACCTTAACACTGAAGTACCAATTAGGGGTTGCACCGACCTCATTCAACCCAGTTCGGCAATATGCCAGCTGGCGCCGAGTTGGAGTTGGACTCGGTAAATGTACCAGCCTCGCTCTTTCTGGGCTCTGTCTCAAGCGTCTCGGTACCAGTACCCGACTTCGAGCAACCCTGATCTCGGTAATATCCATCTCGGTCCATTCGACCGAGATGGGCACTGTCCGTCTAAATCTCTATTATGAGATGGGACGGCTACATTGCAGAGTCCCCCTGACAGATAGGGTAGCCGCCGAATACTGATAAGGGACCTTCCCTATCATGTCCACATTTATGTGAGGGCATTGAGGAGACATCCGATGGGACAAGTATCCTCACCTACCCCTCTAAGGATCCTAGGAGTGGGCTGATGGGATAAGTATCCCCACCTACCTCCATTATGGAACCTTCTATTCCCTCCTACATATACCTGCATGGTTATCCCATAACAGGTACGCAAGATACATAGCATGCGCTTTGCTATTTTGCTCATCTTCTTCCCCACTTCACCATAGTTCAGTGACTGCACTAACTCAGGCGTCGGAGTGCCTTTGGCTGACAGCAGCCTCGGGCCCTAACCTCTATTTTCTCTTCCCTTTCAGGTTCCGATCAACAAAGTCGTTCCTGCTCAGCTAAACAGCCTATCCGTAAACTCTAATCATCATCTAAACCAAGTCCGTAATTTTTAGGCACGTACAATTTGGCGCCATCTGTGGGGATGCGATTTGAAAATCTGTATTTTCATCCTAACAGCCATGCCTCCAAAGACTAAGAAGGGAAAGAACGTTGCTGGACGGTCCAGGTCCAAGCAGCCAGATACATTCCTGCCTCTCATGCCGCCTCCACTGGTGACAAACCAGGCAGGGGCACTGGAACAAGCCAGCAAAAAGATACCAGGCAGACACCGCCCAATCCTCAGCCGAGGAGAGTTGGTGGAGAATCCGGTATTCGAACTGTAGGATCGCCCGTCACGGTGACACACTCATCGTCCAAGGATGCAGCAGCATCTACTCGCCACGGTCCCGTCCTAGACCGGGTCAGGCCGACTGCCTCTCAGGCAGAGCGTCCACGTTTGGAAGTTGTTTTCACCGCGTCGCCCCGTAGGGATGTTCCTCCTCAGGGACAGTCCCAACGAGACAAGGCTCCAGAGCAGTCCGATCCTCGCCAGTCTCATCATCAGGACCATATGGAACAGGACCACATCGACCTCGACGATGAAGGCGGTGACGACATGACCCTGGAGGACGATGCCGAGGCTCAAGCCGAAGCTATCAAGGCTCAAAACCTCGTCATTGAAGAACAAAAATAGCTGATCCTCCAGCTTCAACGACAGCTCGAGGCAAGGGAAGGAGTCCCGCCCGGAACCTCTTACACTCCTCCACCTCGGCAGCGAGCTCGGAGGGATCCTGGGGGTCGGCCGGACCTGAGACACTAGCTAAACGAAAGGCGTGCCCGAGCGCGCGAAGAAGGCTCAAGTAACACCCACGCCAGCGCTGACCAGCAGCAGCGCCAAAAACAAAGGCGAGAGACCGAGGTCGACCCCGACATGGCCGATTATATTGATCAGCAAGTCAAGCTCGCCGTACAGCAGAATATGGAGTTCGCTGGCCTCCCCCGAGGTCGGGTAGCCACCAAAAACAGCGAGAACCACTGCACGTCTCCGTTCACTAGGGAAATCAGGGAACATCCCCTCCCTGATAAATTTAACGTCCCGCGGTTCAACCTCTATGACGGGACTTTGGACCTCGAGGCGCACCTCCGACACTTCACCCAGAAGATGTCAGTGTTTAGCGGTGACGGCAACCTCGATTGCAAAGTTTTCTCCTCCAGCCTGGGTGACCACCCACTTCGGTGATTCTGTGCACTCTCTGAGGGATCGATTTCGAGCTGGCGACAGCTCCGAAACTCCTTCGTCGAGAAGTCCCAAGTACACCGGGTCATCCCGAAGACTGATGCCGACCTGATTTCAATTAAAATGAGGCCAACCGAGAATATCACTCGGTTCGCCGAGAGGTTCTGGACCATCTACAGCGTGATAGAAAATGCCAACGACGAAGTGGCCACCACGGCTTTCCAACAAGCTTTGCTGCCAGGCAATGAGCTTCGGAAGGAACTGGTGCGGTTCCCCGTGCCCTCGGTGAAAGCCCTCATGGTCCGAGTAAACCAGTATGTTGAGCAAGAAGAAGATGAGGTCCGGGCTCGGGAGAGCCATAACCTTTGGCCGGAGGGCCGACCTTCGGAGGGCGGACCTTCGAAGAAGGAGAAAAGGCTTGCCAAGAGGGAGGCAAGCCGAAACAGAGAGTCATTCAGCTCGGCAGCACATCCTGTTCCCACCTCGGGTGGTAGCTCGAAGCCGAAGCCAAGTGGCGCCCCTTACAAGGCCGTTAAGACCATCTTCAAGGAGCCTATTTACAAGCTCCTTGGCAAGATCAGGGACCAACCCTTCTTCAAATGGCCCCAGCCTATGAAGGGTGACGCCACCTCCAGAGATCAGAGCAAGTTCTGTGCCTATCACAAGGATAAAGGACACAGAACCGAGGATTGCCATGCCTTCAAGGCACACCTCGAAAGGCTCGTGAAAGACGGACACCTCAGAGATCACGTCATAGAGGAAGGCAGAGTGAACCATGCCCAGCAACGCCAACCCGAATACCGGGATAGCGATGAGCCTATAGGGACCATCGACGTCATCCACCTGGCCCCCGCTCCTAGGGGCAGCGACCAGGCCCGCGCTGAGGCCAGGAGGGCCCAGCACGGTAAACAAGTAATGACGGCCGAGCTCGGTCCTTCAGCGAAGAAGGCGCGTGTAGAGAGACCAAAGATTTGGTTCTCTGATAAAGACTTGGCCGGGGTCCAGCTACCCCACAATGATCCTCTTCTCTTGACTATGAGGTTACAGAACTTTAATGTCAAGAGGATTCTAGTGGACCCCGGGAGCTCCTCGAAAATCCTCTATTTCGACTGCTTCAAAAGGATGGGTCTGAAAGAGGAAGACCTGCAGGAAGCTCGCACCCCATTAGTGGGATTCAGCTCCAAGACAGTGTATCCCAAAGGGAAGATCTCCCTCAAGGTCGAGGTCGGAGGAGCCCCCATGACAGCAGACTTCCTGGTGGTAGATGCACAATCTCCATACAATGCCATCATGGGAAGAACCTGGCTTCATAACATGGAGGCTGTTCCCTCAACCCATCACCAGAAGCTCAAGTTCCCGTTACAGAACGAGGACGGGGGCTTCGAAGTTGTCATAGTCCGCGGTGACCAACAAATGGCCAGGGAATGTCTCATGGTCGTGGTCCCCGGGGAAGCAGAGCCACAGCGAGTTCATATGACCGAGCTCGAGGTCGAGCTCGACGCTGTTGGCCGAACTCCCGAGCAGAAGAGCATTAAAGAGCTTACCGAAGTCAGGATCGATCCTAACGATCCGGAGAGGTTCTTCATGCTCGGTAGCCAGCTTGCTGATGAAGAAAGGGCCGAGATGCTTGACTTCCTGTTACGAAACAGAGAGGTCTTCGCTTGGACCCCATATGAAATGCCTGGCAACGACCCCGAGGTCATAAGCCACAAGCTGAATGTGGATCCCAAGCACAAGCCTGTAATCCAAAAGACTCGCAGGACGGGCATCCAGCAAGTAGAGGCTGTTACCGAAGAGGTCAAGAGATTGTTAGCAGCTGAAGCTATCATAGAAGTCCACTACCCTGTATGGTTAGCCAACACGGTGGTGGTCAAAAAGAGGAGTGAGAGCTGGAGGGTCTGCGTAGACTTCACCGATCTCAACAAAGCCTGCCCCAAAGACAGCTTTCCCCTCCCTGATGGACCCGAAAGAAATCTTCCGTCCTCTCCTTCCGCACCCCGGGGGCTGACCTGGGTCTCGGCGGAGGAGGGAAAATCTCGGGCATCAACATTTTTGTACGTGTATGCCAGATTTACTTTCTACTTGAAATCTGGAATAGTGATAATCCGGAGATTCACCTTCACAAGTGGAAAGGAAATCAATCCTTTTTTCTAACTTTTCAAATTGCATAAATATTAAGAAAAGAGACAAGTTTCTTTTTTTTTTTAGAATGCCGTAAGAGGCGATTTTGTTTGTTTGCCGTGAAAGGCGATTTTACAATACTCATCAAGTATGAAAGATAAGAATTGTGATTTCTTTTTGTCTCTTTAAGAAATACAAACTGCAATAGAAAAGTAAGAAAAGGGATCTAACTTCTCAGGAGATTGTGGGGACACGTTGAGATCGACGGTCGCAAGTCATGTATGGACTTCGCCATCGTCCTTCAAATGAGAACGTCGATGCTTTGATTCTTTGGCTTGGCTCCTAACCTCGGTTTTTTAAAGGACAAGGACCAAGAGAAGGTCCTATATCCAATGAAAAACCGAGTAAACGGGCTGAAAAGCCGCGTTTAGGCCATGTTGGAGAAGGAGGTGACCTTGGGGGGGTGGCCCCCCAAGGGATGTTGATCACCTTGTGGTGCTTTCGAGAGCAAAGTAACAGGACTTCGTCTCTCTCTTGGATCTTCTGGATTTTCAGAGCTTGCACTTGGGATCTATTTTCATTCTTTCTTCTTGGAATGGACCTCGTTTTATAGGCTTTTGGTAGCCATGAGGTGTTTATTGGCATTGATGGCCATGATGAACGCATTGATGAGGAGTTACAAATTGGTTTTGTAACTCCTTTTTCAAGGATTGTGATTGGCCGATGAAGGTAGTGGGCATTTAATTGCTTTTATGCTTCATGATGATGGGAGTTTCATGGGTTTAATGTCATGATTACTTGGATTTGTAACTCCCAAATGCTTGAATCTGATTGGGCCGTCCAAAATAATGAGTTAATGACCGCATTAAGTTGTCATAAACGGGTCAATTAACGTCATTAAGTGGTCGCCAAGGCATGTGAAGAGTCGCGGGCCGCGCTACGCCTTTTGAGATTCTTCTTGCGATCATCACAAGTGGATCCACGCATTGTTTGATGTCGGATTGCGATGCAATTTCAGACATTGATTGATGTTGGTGGGCCGGTGACATCTGTCTTGTCGATTTCACGATCGGTCGGACAGAAAGTGCACTTTCTTGGTCAGCCGGTTGGCGATCTTGAGGCGATCGGTGATGATTTCATTCTTTTGACGGCGGATCCGAGATGTCGACGAAGATCAGTCGTTTTCAAGCATCAAACATTGCATTTTCCGAAAATCACAGAGGCCGGAACACCCGAAACTTGAAAAGAATCGGAAAACGGACACTTTGGTGCAAAATCCGGCGACCCGGATTTCCAGGGTCGCCGGGCGACCATGCACCCAGGGTCGCCGGCGACCATGGGTCAGGGTCGCCGGCGACCTTGGGCCAAGGTCGCCGGCGACCTTAGGGTTTTTTGCCCTTTGGTCGCCGGGCTCCGTTTTCGGCCGATTTTGCATCTTTTTCGTTCCTTTTTTCTTCTGTATTTTTCTTGACATTTTTCCTCAATTATTTACTTCATTTTCTTGGAGAAAACTTGACGAGAACCTGCACGAAATTGGAACACAGAGTTTCCCATTTTTCGGGAAAACCGAAGACTTTGTAGCCGATTTTCCGTCAAGCGTCGAAACTAGGTCAAACGATGTCGGAATGACCTAAAAATTGAGGTGAAGCTTCTTGAACAGTGGATAGGACCAACCATGGGCTTTTATTTGAGTTTTGAAGCCGTTTGGGGTCCCATCGATGCTTCACTTGATTTTGCTGCGGGGAAAATGCCGAGCTTTGATATGTGGTCAAACGATGTCCGATTGACCTGAAATTTGACGGGGAGCCTATTGGAGTCATTTTGAGACATTCCATGGGCTCCGTTTTGGATGTCATGGTCCCGGGTTGCTCCGCCGCCGGTAGGCTTGATTTTCTCTCGGAGCATCGAAACCTGGTCAAACTTTGTCGGAATGACCTGAAATTCGACGTGCAGCCTTTTGGAAGCATGTTGAAGCCACTCATGTACTTTGTTTCATGAGTGATGGCTTCTGTGGTTCCTGCCGCCGGGAGGCTTGATTTTGCTGTTCGAGCATTGATGGAGGGTCAAACGTTGTCGGTTTGACTTGAAATTTGGCATGGAGCCCTTTGGAGACATTCTGGAGTCATCCGTAGGCTCTGATCAAAGTTTTGGTGTCTTTGATGATGTCGCCGCCGGGAGCGCTTGTTTAGCTGTCGGAGCAGTGAAGTTAGGCCAAACGTTGTCGGAATGGCCCGAAACCTCAGGTGTACCCCTCTTTTAGCTGTCTCGAAGGATCTCTCAGTTTTTGTCTGATTCTGAAAAGATTTGATGCTTGAAGTAGCCTTGCCTATTTTTAGCAGGATGCAACTTCACGAGGCTTCTTGATGTGGAGGAGACAGTGACTTTTTTGGTGTCAACAAATGCCCCCTCGAGGTACAGGGACGAGTAGCTTTTGGAGTCGATGTGCCTCAAAGAGAAACTTGGAGGAGAGATTCCAACTTGACCAAGAGTCTTGAGCATTTTTTTTTTTTTTTTTAGAATAGCCTTCTGAGTTTCCGGGGGTATTTTATGGTAGTGAGAGGGATCACATACCATCTCAAGGCAAAGTTTTGAAAATGACATGGGGTGTTTGGATTTTAGGTTTTGGATTTTGGTTTTTGACCTTGTGACCTAACAAGCTGTATGTGGCAAGTTAGGGGGTCAGGGTTTGATTTTGATTTTGACCTTGTGGCCCAACAAGCTGTATGTGGCAAGTTGGGGGGTCAGATTTGGGTTTTTGGTTTTGGTTTGGTTTGGATTGGGTTTTGGTTTTGGTCTTGTGACCTAACAAGCTGTATGTGGCGAGCTAGGGGACCGGAATTTGGTTTTGTGAAATGTCAATTTCAAGATTTTGGCTCAATTTGGTTCATGAGGTTGGATGGTTTGGTTTTTTTTTGAAACGCATGAGACTTTTTTTTTTTTTTTAATGGTCTCATCAACTCAAAAGAGGCATGGGACTATTTTTGCTCTTTTCTTTTTTTTTTTTTGCTCTTGGTAAGAGGAATATTTTGACTAAAAGCCACTTTTAGTGCCTAGGTGGTCAAACTTGGCTCATATGGGCTAACCCATTGGACCTTAGGCTTTGGAGATGGCCTAGATCTCATATGGAGTCATATTTGTAAAGAATATCTAAAAATATCTCTTTGGTGTAGAGAATATCTAAAGAATATCCTTTCTTGGAGAGAATTTCTCAAGTTTTCTCCTTTTTGTGGAAAGATTCTCTCAAAATATCTTTCTCTTTGGAAAAGTAACTAAATTTTGGCACTTACCTCCTTTCTTTTCTCCTTGTTTCCTCTTTTGGCTTGCTTTCTTCTATAAAAGCAAGAGGGTTGGTTCTTTTGCTCCATTGCTATCTTTTTGCAAGAAATCTTCAAGAGTGCTCCCCAAGACAAGAAGTGCTTTCTCTTCTTCAAGGATCTCCAAGCTTTTCTTCTTCTTCTCCATCAATGGCTTCAAGTAAGTTTTCTTCCTCGTCAAGAATCTCCATTGTAGAAGTATATTTATTTTTTTTTCTTCTTCTTCTTCTTCTTTTCTTTTTTTTTTTCATGCACGTTTTCCTTCTTTTTTTTTTTTTTTTCATGCTTCTCTTTTTTTCTTTCCTCTTTTTTTTTTCTTTCCATGGTTTTCTCTGTTTTTTTTTTTTTTTTTTTTTCTAAAAACCGTGTACTCTCTCTTTTTTTCTATTTTTCTTTTTTTTTCCCCTGTTTGCTCACTATGATAATGAGGCTATGTATGCATTTTTTTTGTTTGATGTATCAAGATAGAAGGCTAGAGTCTCTAGGTCAAGCCAACATGATTTTTGACTTGGACAAGGTTTGATTGGTTTTGACCAAATTGGGTTGGAATTGGTCAAACTTTGGTCAAGGTTTTCCTATCATTTAATGCATGATGATATATTTTTGATGCATGAGTTTTGGAAAATAGATTTGGAAGTATGATGATGCATACCTAAAAATCTTTTACAAGTATTGGGATCTTGAGCTCGCAGCGATGTTGAGCTCTTTCTCAGTCTTGCTGGATTTTGAGGAAGTTTTGCAATTTTTGGATTCTGAAGCTCGCAGCAATGTTGAGCTCTTTTCCAGATTTTGCGGAAGTTTGATGAGATTGGCCTGTTCTCGCAGCGATGTTGAGTTCAAGCCTTCTTTGAGAATTCTCCATTGACTATGAGCTCGCAGCGATATTGAGCTCATTTTCAGGCTTCCTGTCTTTTTCGGAGTATTTTCCTTTTCTTTGGAATTGCCCCGGAACCATGTCAAAATTTTGCTAGGATTTTTATAGCAGAATTCTGTCATTTTGATGTTGATTGATCTTTTCTATTCCATCTTTTGCAGGTAGTTCTTCCAGAATGAATAAGGGTAAAGGTCCTGTTACTGACGCACCTCGTCGGTCTGCTAGATCTTCCAATGCGGCCGTTCAGCAGGCTTGGGAGAAAAAATTCGCCAGGTTGAGGAAGCTGAAGGTAATGTCCGGAGGAAGACTCAGGAGCATGAGCAGTGGCAGGTCTTCTGGGAAGAACTTCCTCGTGCTGCAGATGGGTCACGGCGTTCGGCCACGTTTTATGGAGACATTTTGAAGAAGCATGGCCTAAAAACTCTAGAAGTTAAGGCCAAGGGTCTGCTTGAAGAGTTGAATCATTGGTTGAAGACCATGTCGGATTGAGCTCCTGAGTTGTAACAAAATCTTTTCTTCTTCGTTTTTTTTTTGGTACCTCCATGTATAAACAGTTTTGGTACTATTTTGTATCCCATTCTTTTCACTTAAATCTTTTTTTTTTATGAAAACAATTTTGAGCAAAAGTTTGATGGGAATATTTGTTTAAGAATTTGATCAAAAGGTTGTCATTTCGTGAAAATCTTTTGTCAAAGGGTTGTTTTGGGCATGAAAGCCAATTTCTGTTTGTGGCATGAGAGCCAAAATTTGTGATGGCATGAAAGCCGATTTTTTTTGGAATGGCGTGAAAGCCGATTTTTGTTTTGTTTGTAGCGTAAGAGCCAAAGTTTTTGCTTGTGGCATGAGAGCCCAAGTTTTTGGATGGCGTGAAAGCCGATTTTTGGAATAGCATAGGAGCCGTCCTTTGGCATTTATAGCCAATTTTTTGGCGTTTATAGCCGATTTTTTTTTTTTTTGAAAACCAAGTTTTGTTTTATTGGCATGAAAGCCGATTTTGGCGTTTATAGCCGGGTTTTGGCGTTTATAACCGAATTTTGGCGTTTATAGCCAAGTTTTTGCGTTTATAGCCGATTTGGCGTTTATAGCCGAGTTTTGGTTTTCGAAATGCAGGTATCGACTAAATGTCGCCTTCCCGCTGAATGGTCTTGCAAGTATCGATGGAATGTCGCTTCCTTGCTCATTCGGTTTGAGAGTATTGATGGAATGTCACTTCCTCGCGGGCTGGGTTTTGCGAGTATCGATGGAATGTCGCTTCCTCGCGAATTGGGGTGCAAGTATCGACTAAGCGTCGCCTCCCTGCTTTTCCCAAATCTTTTGGTTTTGCGGGTACTGACTTGATGTCGTTTCCCCGTGATTTTTGAAATTTGAGGTTTTCTCGAACCCTTTGAAATTTGGGTTGTGGATAGCAACTGGTTTGTTGTTTTTCCACGATTTTTGAAATTTGGGTTATGGATATCAACTGGTATGTTGCTTCTCCACGATTTTTGAAATTTTGCAAGTATCGAATGGGGTTCGCTTCCTTGCAATTTTTGGGTTTTGGAAGTATCGAATCGGGTTCGCATCCTTCCGATTTTTTGTTTAAAGACACGAGGGTCATAAATTTTGACTTAAAACCGTTTTGGTTGTAAAAGCCGGGGCGGACTAGGATGAAAATTCCTAAGTCCTGGTCTTTATTTCAAACCATGAATTTTGGGTTCAGGGATCGAAAATTTGGTCAAGTATGGGAAGAGGCTCCTAAACTTGGATTTTTGGATTTTGATTTGAATTTTTTTTTGGAACAATGAAACGATGAAAGTAAGCATTGTTTTGAAAGTTTTTTTTTTTTAGAAACTTCAACATAAAGATGAAAATTTCAAAAGGGGTGGGTTTGACGAGCAAGTACCTGGAAATAGGCTTTGGCCATGTAGATATTGCTCTGACCCGTTTGAGGAAGTCTTCAAGGGTAGTACCGCTTCAAGAACTTGCCGTTGATGGGCAACATACATCTGTCTCCTTCCATGTTTAGAAGAGCGTATGCGCCGTTGGAGAAGACTTTGTCAATGACGAAGGGTCCCTCCCATTTTGGTTCAAATTTGCCTTTGGATTTGTGGGCGAAGACTATGGGTCTTTTTACTGTAAGAACCAAGTCACCCTTTTTGTAGACGCGTTGCCTGACCTTTTTGTCGAAAGATCCCGCCATGCGTGCTTGGTACAACTCAATCTTTGTAAAGTTTCGAGTCGACTTTCATCAAGATTATCCAGCTCTTGGAGTCTCAATTTGACATTACTTTCTTGCGTCATGTCATTTTGCAAAGATACCCTTAAGGAAGGAATTTGTACTTCCAAAGGGACAACAGCTTCGCATCCATAGACCAAAGAGAATGGTGTACTATGGGTTGGTCCTCGAACGGTGGTTCGATAGGCCCACAAAGCTTCTGGTAGTTTGTCGCCCCAGTCTCTTTTGTGACTAGAGACCATTTTCTTGAGAATTTTGCAGAGTGTCTTATTGAAGGCTTCTGCTAGTCCGTTCGCTGCTGGATTATATGGAGTCGAAGGACAACTTTGGATTTTGTATTTGTCACAGAACCTGTAAAATTTGTGATCCCGGAATTGTGGTTCGTTATCATGGACGAATCTTTTAGGTATGCCGAAGCGACAAATAATGTTGGTGCGCAAGAACTGAAGGACTGATGAAGTCTTCATTTCGCTGAGCACAAATGCTTCTGACCACTTGGAGAAATAATCCGTAGCGGCGAAGATGAAGCGGTGACCTTTACTTGATGGGGGAGAAATAGGACCTATGATGTCCATACCCCAGGCTTCGAAAGGCCATGAGATTGCTGTTGGATGTAGCCATTCTGGAGGCATGTGAACATAATCTCCATGAATCTGGCATTTTTGGCAGTGCTTGGCAAATTGCATTGCATCAGCTACCATGGCAGGCCAATAATAACCTAGCCTTTTTATCTGGTTGTAGAGCTTAGGGCCAGCCTGATGGGCTCCACAAAGACTAGCATGTACTTCTTTGAGAGTTTCCTTAGCCTCTTGTTGTGACAAGCAGCGTAGGAGTACTCCGTTGAAGGATTTTCTGTAAAGTGCTTTTGAAGGTATATCCAAATGAAAGTTTGGGGCTCGTCTTTGGATGCTTACCCGTTCTTTCGGATCTTCAGGTAGGATTCCGAACATGATGTAATCAATGAACGGATCTCTCCAGTCGCCAATCGGAGGTTTGAGGATGGATATCCGACTTCCAACCACTTGGTGGCATTCAGCAACTGCTTGGTGTATGTTGAGAGGAGGGAGAATCCTTCTTTGACACACTGTGACTTGCATGTTTTCCCCTTCTTGGATTGCCATGGATGCGGCGAGTCCGGCCAGGGCATCTGCACGGGTGTTTTCACCTCTGAAGATGTGGGTGATGTGACAGATGTTAAATTTTTGTCGAAGCGACTGCGCCTTATTGTAGTAAGGTAGCAAATCAGGCTTCCTGACTTCAAATGTTTGATTCATCTGGTTGACGATCAGTTGAGAGTCTCCAAAAGCCTCCAGCATGGTGATGCCAGATTCGAGGGCGAATTCCAATCCTACAATCAGGGCTTGGTACTGAGCTGCATTGTTTGAACATGGTTCCAGTAGCGAGAAGGCGTGTGGAATCATGTATTTGTCGGGACTGACAAAGAGGATGCCAATTCCCGATATTTGCTTTCCTTTTTCATTTGTCCTGGTTGCACCGTCAAAGTACATGTCCCAGGAAGTGTTTGATAAGGAAGTTTCCACATTGTAGACAAATTCGTCTGGGAGATCGTCCCTGAGTGGAGAATCTTTAGGCAATGGATGCTCTGCGAGGAAGTCTGCTAGAGCCTGGCCTTTGATTGCTTTTTGTGGTACATACCTAATATCAAATTGTGATAGAAGAATGGACCATTTTGCCAGTCGGGCATTGAGAGAACCTGCTTTTGTGACAAGGACCTTTAGGAGGTTGATCCTCGAAATCAGGTAGACTGTGTTCGACAACAGATAGTGACGCAGCTTTTGTACGGCGAACATTACTGCAAGGCATTCTTTTTCGACTGGGGAGTAGCGATGCTCTGCACCTACCAACATGCGGCTAAGGTAATATAAAGCAGCTTTTTTTCCGTCGTCGTTTTCTTGTGCAAGCAGAGCACCCAAAGAGTGGTCGAGAGCTCTTGTGTACAAGATGAATGGTTTTCCAGTTGTGGGGGCAGCCAGCACTGGAGGTGTTGTGAGGTATGCTTTGATGTCTTGAAATGCATTTTCACATTCAGCATCCCAGACAAAATCTACGCCTTTCTTCATCAGGCGAGAAAATGGACGGCACTTCCCTGATAGATTGGAGATGAACCGTCGAATGTAGGCCAACCTTCCTTGAAGCCCTTTAATTCTCTTAGGATTCTGGGAGATGGCATTTCCAGGATAGTCTTAACTTTAGTGGGGTCAAGTTCTATTCCAGCTTTCCGTACTATGAATCCGAGAAACTTACCCGATGAGACACCGAAGAAGCATTTTAGTGGATTCATCCGCAATTTGTCTTTGCGAAGTCGGAGGAAGACTTCTCGAAGATCGTTGGGATGGTCTTCTTTTCTTCTGCTTTTGATGGCGAGGTCGTCAACGTAGCATTCGACCGTTTTGTGCTGCATATCTTGGAATATTTTCATCATAGCCCTTTGATATGTCGCACCTGCATTTTTCAGACCAAACGGTATGACAGTGTAGCAATACACGCCGAATGGTGTCCGAAATGACTTATGCCTTTCATCTTCAGGATGCATCTTTATCTGATTGTAGCCAGAGAATCCATCCATGAATGTCATTCGCTCGAATCCATAGGTGTTGTCAATCATCACCTCTGGTATAGGGAGCGGGAATTCATCTTTCGGACATGCATTATTCAGGTCTCTATAGTCGAAACAGACCCTTATCTGCCCGTTTTTCTTTGTCACGGGGACAATGTTGGCCAACCATTCAGGATGCTGTTCCTCGCGGATGAAGCCAACGTTTTTGAGTTTCTGAACTTCTTGTTCAATTTTGTCCATCACGTCAGGACGGAATCTTCTTTGACCTTGTTTGATAGGCTTGATTTCTTTTTGCAAGTTGAGCTTGTGGACTGCTACTTTGGGATCCAAGCCAGGCATTTCAGCATAAGACCATACAAAGCAATCAACGAACTCACGAAGAAAAGAGATATACTCGGGTAACTCATCATCCTTTATATTCTTGCTTATGAATACAGGACGTGGGTTATCAGGTGTTCCCAAGTCTATCTTTTGGACATGATCTTCTGTTGGAAGGTTTGAAGGTGGTTCCTCCACAATGTTTTCGGAGGCTTCCAACTCAACAAGACCTTCTAGAGTGCCAGAGGTATTTTCAGACTGGGGCTCTGTTTCTGTCCATGGATCTTCTTGATCAGTATCCTTCTCAAGGCTATCCTTCTCAAGGCTTGCAATGAGATGGTCCCAATCATTTGCTGGAATTGGGTTGAAGTAGGGTACTTCTTTTAAAGAGATGGTTCTTCTGGGACAGAGAACCGCTCGTTTGTATCATCGGGCAATTCCTCTTTATTATCAGAGAAATTATACCAATTGGAGGAGCTTTCTGGATTTTTGACGAGTAACTCCTCAAAGAGATATCCAGAGATATCGATGTCTTCATGAGAAGTTGAGGCTTGGTCGGTAAAGCGACTTTGCAGCCATGGTGTCAACTGTCTCATGGGAGCGGTAGGATCATACCCCAGCCCATATGAAGACTTGCCTTTGTGAAGGTGGATTTTCCAATCTTCTGGTTGACTTTTGGTCAGGGTGGGTTCCAATGGTGTGAGAATACCACGGCCACTTCCCAAACCGGTCGGATTTTGAGCGTCGTAGCCCATTTTCTTCATGATAGCTTGTGCCATTGGACTATACAGGGATAGCTGAGGCATACCTTCATTTTGGAAAGGTTCAAGCAGAGAGTTCAGTGGAGATGCTCCCGATCTATGGAAGAAGATTGTTTTTTCTTCTGGCGAAGTTGCCGGGATAACAAAGGAAGCAGACTTAGGATCTTCTATGTCTGCAGGTGTCTCCAATGGATTGAGAGCGAGCTGATCTTGCTGAGTATCAGCTTGGCTTGATGCTGAGTCATCTTCTGGCTCTGACTCCGAGTCTGTGTCATGCATAATGGACACAAAGGAGACAGTGAACTTGCCCCCAGCCTTTTGTTTTGTTTTGTTTGCTTTGGTAGTGATTACCAAAGGCTTTGGAGATTTGAAGGAGACGACGAAGGGAGCTTGGCCGCTTACTTCGAGTTTGGTGGAGGGTTTGCTTACCTCTGGTGATTGCTGAGGAGCCTTGCCTTTATCTTTCTGGAGAATGTCGGCAAAGTGAATTGTTTTTTCCTCCTGTTCTTCTTTTCCATCTTTATACATTTGAGCATCTGCAAAATGAACATCCTTGCCTTTGAAGGGCTTTTTGTCTGCAAATACTCGATGTATCAAGCCATCGTTGCCAACGAACTTGATGCACTGATATAGAGTTGAAGGGACGACACCATTCTCATGTATCCAGGGGCGTCCAAGGAGTATATTGTAGCATGAAGGGGTCCTTATCGCATACACGGTGACTTCAAAGATAAGATCACCGATTTGCAATTTGAACTTGATTTTGCCGATAGGCCTTTGAGCGCTCCCGTCATATCCGAAGATGGATACGGACGTATAACTCAGCTTGCTAGGTGGGATGCCCAGCTCTTCGAGTGCCGAAGTAGAGATGAGGTTGAGTGCAGAACCTGGGTCGATCTGAACTCTGTGTACTGGCATTTCTTTGACGTACCCCGTAAAGTACAAGGGACGGTTGTGCTTTGTTTCGCCTAGCAGGAGGTCATCCTTGTCGAAGGCAATTGTTGCACTTGCTGCTTTTTGTACCGAGAGGCATTCATTGCTTGGTCCCTCAGTTTTCTTCTTTTCTCCCTTTGGGGGAGTATTTGATTTTTTGACCCTGTAGTCCATTTCAATTTGTAGGACTTGTGGAGCATGTTTGTCGACATCCGCATTCAGCCTTTGTAATTCTGAAATGAGACTATCACGAGTTTGTGGAGACATTCGTAATAAGTCAAGGATGTGCAGACGTGCAGGTATGTGTTTGAAGTGCTCAATCAAGTCATACTTGAAAGCCTCCTTCGGGCCTGCATTTTCATTATTATTGCCACTTGGGGCGCTTACAACTTGCTTTCCCGAAGGATTTACATAAGAAGAAGAAGGTTGGTTGTAATTTTTGTGGTAATCCCGGCCAGAACGGGTACCTCTACCAACTTCAAGAGCCTCTAGAGAAGGGTCTTCTTTTGGAAGATCGTTCTCAGGATCAAGGGGTTGATCCTTTGCTGAAGATGTCTCTGTAACAGCATTGGTGTCTTCAGTGATTGTGTTGCACGAAGCAATTTCTGGGAACAAGTCCTGAACAGCAGCAGGCAACTTTTCTTTATTAGCCCAGACATCGCCCGTGAGATCGGGTATCTGGGACCAATTGACTGAGTTTTCATTGAAGAAGATTTCATTGGCAGAAGTTTCTTCAAGATGATCAATTGGGAGAGGCTTGAACTCTGATGTAACAGCTTCAGGAGACGAGGGTTGAGAGGATGGTATCTCAGTGGAAGTCACCTGAGAGGATGTAGCTCCGGAAGATACGCTACCGGTTAGGGTGTACGTGTCTTCGGAAGCTTCAGAGGCACTATTGCCATGGGCTATCACATTGCAGGTTATCCTGACAGGAGATGCCCCTAGTGTAGACTGTTGGGAATCGGACTCGTCCTCAGATGTGAGAGGATCATCTATCCAACTGTTTTCTCCATTTTCAGGAGTGAAGGGAGAAAGTTCCCGTTGATTTTCAGGGACTTCCAGTTCTGGATCATGACGATGATTGATGCGATCTTGCTCCTGCTCTATGGCAAGATGTTGCAAGATTCTTGCATATTCTTCAAGATTAGGCATGGGAGCCAAATCTTCTTCGTCATTTGCTCCTTGTGGTTCGCCCATGTTGGGTTCCACTGAAGCATTTGCTGGTGTTGGATCGACAGTATTTTCTTGAACAGGGCCTTGGTCTTCTCATCAGACGAAGATCCTTGTGGCTGTAATGGGTTATACCAGATTACTGGCATAAGATGAGATTCGGGAATCCATTCCTCGTCGGAGAGGTATTCTTCCCACTCATCGATATCACTGGTAGTGTCACTGGACTCGTATCCGTTCATGGAGAATCCAACTACCGAGTTGCAAGAGTATGATGCCCCCTGTGCAGTTTCATTTTTGTATAGAGGTGGCACGAAATCATCAAGAGTGAATTTTCTTACCGCCTTTGAAGTCTTGGGAAGAGATTCTTCTGTTGCCCCTAGTGAAGCAGTGGAAGAGGTTTCTGCTTTTTCAAGGACTTCTTGTTTTGGTTGAGACTTCTGCTGCTGTTTGAGCTTGCGGAGCTGTCTCTTGGCTCGCCGTCGCTGCTGAGCGGTCGGCTTTGTTTTGACGATCTCTCAATTTTCATCTTCTAGGAGATCGGGATGCACCCATATGGGTTGTCCATCTGATGTTGGATAGGGAACCAACTCTTGGGATGCTTGAGCCATTTTAATCACCTTGAATGAAGTAGTGATCTTTTTCTTCGGTGACTTTGAAGTTTGCCGACATGACACCATGTTGACAGAGGAGGAGCCGTAGTTTTTATCAAAGGTTATGACTCCGTTTTTCCACATCTCATTGATCTTTTCTCTCACAATGAAGCATTGATTGAGAGGATGTGAGATCATCTGATGGTATGGATAGTATCGGGGATCATTGGTTTTGCCAACATCTCCCGGTCTTTTGGGCTCTGACAAAATGAGTTTGCCATTTGCTAGGAGAGCCTCAAAGATTTCTTCAACATCTTCATCAAACGGATATTTCTTTTCTACACGTTCTTTGAAGGCATCAAAGAGTTCAGGCCTTTTACCTGCAATTTTGTTTTCAGGTTTCTTTGGCTGCTGAGGAGCTGACTTAGTCTGCACATTGAGAACCTCCTTTTTCTTTGGTTTTGAGGTTGTAACAGCAGTCGGCTCTTTCTTTGATGATTTCTGACTGTTGAGGTCTTTAATCACCATTTCAGCTTCCATGGAAGCTTCAAGGAGTTCTCCCAGGTTCTTTGATTTGTTGCCGATGATCATGGAGCGAATTTTTGCTCTCATATTGTTACGACAGATGTCGACTAGCGACGCTTGTGGCAGTACATCTGAGCATTTGTACGCCATTGCTTTCCACTTGTGAATGAAGTCATAAGTTGACTCATTCTCTCCCTGTTTTAGGCTGCAGAGCTGAGCCATGGTAACAGGATGATCCTCACCTTGGAAGTGGGTCAGGAAGCGTGTCTCGAGCATAGCCCAATTCTGGATGGAGTTCTCCGGCAGAGTGGAGTACCAATCAAAGGCTGTACCTTTTAGGGTACTTGCAAAGAGGCGAATCTTGAGGGGATCTTGATCTGCAGTAGCTCCCGTCAGGATCTTGAAGTGGATGATGTGTTGTCTGGCTGAACCTTTCCCCGTATATGTTTAGAGAGTGGGTTGTTTGAATTTTGCAGGGAACGGAACCGAGTCCATCCATAAAGGGTAGGGTGCCTTGATCCCATGTTCCTTCAATGTATCCTCTTCTTTTGCTTTTGCGAGGATATCGTCCACGTCCTTTTTGGTAAGGGCGCGTGACTCATTGTTTTCTGCATTGCCCTCGTCATCTTCATGATTCGGAGGGGTTTCATTGTTAGGTGGTGGATGCTGTAAAGTGAGAATCAGATTTTGCATCAGAGTCTCAATTCTCTGTTGTCCTTGTTCCAACTGCTGAATGCGCACGGCTACATCATCAGGTGGTGGAGGCGGCTCAGAACTTGTAGCCAAGACGTTCATCCCTCGGGATTCGAACGAAGAAATCGTCCTGGTGACTGAGCTGGGGCTCATTCTTCTGGATGAAGAATCTGAGGAGTGGTTACTCCGATGTTCTTGGCTTGGAGGAGTGGAAGACTCTTCCAGATGTGTTCTTGTCCGAGAGACGCTGCGAGTCACTAGACGTCTAACACTGATTTTGGTTGCTGACTTCCAGCATTTTCTGGTTTTGCCAACCATATGAACAGCAACGAATTGGTCGGGCCTTTCTTTTTCGACCCATTTGTTTGAGACGTGGAGAATAGAACGCTGGGTTCTTTGTTTCTCGAGTCTCTTTTGCCGATATGCAGTGCGGCGACGCATACGACGAGCAATTTGAGCTTCAGTCAGCTCTGGCTGGGCTCTGGCGATGAAGGATGTAGTCCCTCGTGCACAGCAGCCGAGTTTGTCTTCTTTGAAGCTAGGCAAGGACAGAATCTGGACGCGGTCCTTTGTCTGTCGCAGTGAAGACTTGAATTTTGCGAGCTCAGCCCCTGTTGAGATGAAGGGTCGACTCGCGGGAGTGCAGGCTTCAGCATGTTTTTGCATAGGCCTGACAATGCGAGATTTGATTTTGGGCTTGTAGGAGCAAGCCGGCTCATGATGATTTTGTTTGCGGAGAGTAGGTTTCTCCTCTTTCATGTAAGAGAGACGGTAGAACTGATTCTCCTTGAGAGGGGCCAGGTATGCTGGCTTTGTAGATGTTCGGGACCTCCGTTGCTTTGGTGAAGATCTCGGGGACCAGGTTTTGGGGTAAACCTGGTTTCTTGTGGGCTGAGGCTTCGTGGGAACGCCACGGGCTTCAGGCTTCTTGGTGTTCGCCCTTGGTGCCATTTTAGTGACACATTGCGGGGCGGTTTTCTGCTTTTTGGCAGGTACAGTGTCTTCTGCGGGAAGTGGGAATGGTCCCAGTGACCCAAAGACGATGGTCCGGGGAGTTGAAGTTGACCCGGTGTTTGGAGAGTTGTCGAGGGAGATGATGCTTCGACAACTGTTAGGGCGCTTATGCTTGTTTTGCTTATCTTGAAGCATAAGCTGGTACTTGTTTTCATCGAAAGTAATGATCACTGAAGCTGCCATTGTTAGTTTTGGAAAACTTCTGAAACAAGACCAAATCCATTAGTAATCACAAGAATATGGTGATCATAAATGGAGAACCACTATGGTTTTGTCTTTTCAAATCACTTGAGGGGACATGGCCCAGCCCAAGGACGACGAAGAAGGCAAAAAGCCATAGAGGATACAATTGTTCTAAAATGCAAGTATGGTAGGCTCAGAGTGAGCGTTCCAGTGACTGCTAGAAGCAATTGTGGACCTTAATTCAAATTACCGAGAAGCAAGGCTCACTCGAGGTAAAATGATATAAGGTTGGAGATACAAATGTGTCGATCGCGAATACAGTAGACCCGAAAGGGCGTACTAACACCGCTAGGCACAAATGTTTCAAATCGCATCCTTGGAAAGGACACGAGATGGGATTTTTTTGAAATGTCAAATTTGGGTTCATAAAGGAAAGCAACTGGTATTCCAATCCGAACAAGGGCTCAACATTTCTACGAGCGCTGAATTCAGAAGGGAAGGAACCAGGATTTCTCAGATGTGAATCCAGTAATGACGGGAGTTTTTTTGAAGGGTCAAGATTGAATTCATCAAAGAGAGCAAATGGCGTTCCAATCCGAACAAGGGCTCAACATTTCTGCGAGCGCTAAATCCGAAAGGGAAGGATTTCTCAACTCTGAACTCAAAAGTGACGGAAGTTTTTTTTTTTTTTTTTTTTTGAAGAGATTTTTGAAGATTTTTTTTTTTGAAGATTTTTTTTTTTGAACATTTACATAGGTCTCCAATTCGATCTTATGAAACCTTGGTAGATAGATCAGCCCCCAGGTAAGGGTAAGATTACTTAATGAACCCGTTTGAAGGACCCTTGCCTCGAACAGTCTAGCTGTCTCCACACTCTGGACAAGGCTTTTCTTAAATCCACTTTGGTTAAAGAACGCAATTGTGGAACCTTAGTGTTTTTTTCTTTTCTTTTTTTTTCAAAAGTTTCTAATGGACTCCTCAAAGAAAACAAATGGTGTTCCAATCCGAACCACAACTCAACATTTCTGCGAGCGTTAAATCCAAAAGGGAATAACCAAAGTTTCTTTGTGAATTTGAATTCAAAAATAGAAAACTTTTGTTTTTTAATATTTTTTTGAAATCTCAATTGGACTCATCAAAGAGAAAAGATGGCCCAATCCCCAATATGAACGATAGCTGCGAACATTTCTGTGAGCTATCAAGTTCAAAGAGGAAAGGATCAAAGTTTCTCAAAGTTGAGTTCTTAAGAAAAAGAGATCATCATTTTTTTTGAAAGAATAAATTTTTTTTGAAATTATATGTTTTTTTTTTGAAATCTCAATTGGACCCATCAAAGAGAAAAGATGGCCCAATCCCCAATATGAACGATAGTTGCGAACATTTCTGTGAGCTATCAAGTTCGAAGAGGGAAGGATCAAAGTTTCTCAAAGTTGAATCTAAGAAAAGAAATCAGCTTTTTTTTTTGAAGTGAGAAAGAACAATTGATATCCCATCTCATGTTTTTTTTTTTAGATGCAAGTTGCAACATAGGCCACCAACTAGAAAGGAGCCAAGGGATCAAAGCATCACGTTCTCAAGTCAACGGGTCCCACCGGGTGTGCCAACTTGATGGACACGAAAAGGAATCTTCCGTCCTCTCCTTCCGCACCCCGGGGGCTGACCTGGGTCTCGGCGGAGGAGGGAAAATCTCGGGCATCAACATTTTTGTACGGGTATGCCAGATTTACTTTCTACTTGGAATTTGGAATAGTGATAATCCGGAGATTCACCTTCGCAAGTGGAAAGGAAATCAATCCTTTTTTCTAACTTTTCAAATTGCATAAATATTAAGAAAAGAGACAAGTTTGTTTTTTTTTTTTTAGAATGCCGTAAGAGGCGATTTTGTTTGTTTGCAGTGAAAGGCGATTTTGCCGTGAAAGGAGATTTTACAAAACTCATCAAGTATGAAAGACAAGAATTGTGATTTCTTTTTGTCTCTTTAAGAAATACAAACTACAATAGAAAAGTAAGAAAAGGGATCTAACTTCTCAGGAGATTGTGGGGACACGTTGAGATCGACGGTCGCAAGTCATGTATGGACTTCGCCATCGTCCTTCAAATGAGAACGTCGATGCTTTGATTCTTTGGCTCGGTTTTTTAAAGGACAAGGACCAAGAGAAGGTCCTATATCTAATGAAAAACCGATTAAACGGGCTGAAAAGCCGAGTTTAGGCCATGTTGGAGAAGGAGGTGACCTTGGGGGGGTGGCCCCCCAAGGGATGTTGATCACCTTGTGGTGCTTCCGGGAGCAAAGTAACAGGACTTCGTCTCTCTCTTGGATCTTCTGGATTTTCAGAGCTTGCAGTTGGGATCTATTTTCATTCTTTCTTCTTGGAATGGACCTCTTTTTATAGGCTTTTGGTAGCCATGAGGTGTTTATTGGCATTGATGGCCATAATGAACGCATTGATGAGGAGTTACAAATTGGTTTTGTACCTCCTTTTTCAAGGATTGTGATTGGCCGATGAAGGTAGTGGGCATTTAATTGCTTTTATGCTTCATGATGATGGGAGTTTCATGGGTTTTATGTCATGATTACTTGGATTTGTAACTCCCAAATGCTTCAATCTGATTGGGCCGTCCAAAATAATGAGTTAATGACCGCATTAAGTTGTCATAAACGGGTCAATTAACGTCATTAAGTGGTCGCCAAGGCATGTGAAGAGTCGCGGGCCGCGCTACGCCTTTTGAGATTCTTCTTGCGATCATCACAGGTGGATCCAAGCATTGTTTGATGTCGGATTGCGATGCAATTTCAGACATCGATTGATGTTGGTGGGCCGGTGACATCTGTCTTGTCGATTTCACGATCGGTCGGACAGAAAGTGCACTTTCTTGGTCAGCCGGTTAGCGATCTTGAGGCGATCGGTGATGATTTCATTCTTTTGACGGCGGATCCGAGATGTCGACGAAGATCAGTCGTTTTCAAGCATCAAACATTGCATTTTCCGAAAATCACAGAGGCCGGAACACCTGAAACGCAAAAAGAATCGGAAAACGGACACTTTGGTGCAAAATCCGGCGACCTGGATTTCCAGGGTCGCCGGCGACCTTAGGGTTTTTTGCCCTTTGGTCGCCTAGCTCCGTTTTCGGCCGATTTTGCGTCTTTTTCGTTCCTTTTTTCTTCTGTATTTTTCTTGACATTTTTCCTCAATTATTGACTTCATTTTCTTGGAGAAAACTTGATGAGAACCTGCACGAAATCGGAACACAGAGTTTCCCATTTTTCGGGAAAACCGAAGACTTTGTAGCCGATTTTCCGTCAAGCGTCGAAACTAGGTCAAACGATGTCGGAATGACCTAAAAATTGAGGTGAAGCTTCTTGAGCAGTGGATAGGACCAACCATGGGCTTTTATTTGAGTTTTGAAGCCGTTTGGGGTCCCATCGATGCTTCACTTGATTTTGCTGCGGGGAAAATGCCGAGCTTTGATATGTGGTCAAACGATGTCCGATTGACCTGAAATTTGACGGGGAGCCTATTGGAGTTATTTTGAGACATTCCATGGGCTCCGTTTTGGATGTCATGGTCCCGGGTTGCTCCGCCGCCGGTAGGCTTGATTTTCTCTCGGAGCATCGAAACCTGGTCAAACTTTGTCGGAATGAACTGAAATTCGACGTGCAGCCTTTTGGAAGCATATTGAAGCCACTCATGTACTTTGTTTCATGAGTGATGGCTTCTGTGGTTCCTGCCGCCGGGAGGCTTGATTTTGCTGTTCGAGCATTGATGGAGGGTCAAACGTTGTCGGTTTGACTTGAAATTTGGCATGGAGCCCTTTGGAGACATTCTGGAGTCATCCATAGGCTCTGATCAAAGTTTTGGTGTCTTTGATGATGTCGCCGCCGGGAGCGCTTGTTTAGCTGTCGGAGCAGTGAAGTTAGGCCAAACGTTGTCGGAATGGCCCGAAACCTCAGGTGTACCCCTCTTTTAGCTGTCTCGAAGGATCTCTCAGTTTTTATCTGATTCTGAAAAGATTTGATGCTTGAAGTAGCCACTTCCGGGCATGATAGGATGAGTTTCCTCGATGCCTACCGAGGTTACCACCAAATTCCGATGCACGGGCTTGATCAAGAAAAAACCGCGTTTATAACACCCAGAGGTATTTACTGCTACAAAGTGATGCCCTTCGGGTTAAAAAATGCTGGTGCCACCTACCAGAGGCTGGTAACCAAAATGTTTCAGGTCCAGCTAGGCAAAATGGTCGAGGTCTACATTGATGACATGGTCGTTAAGTCTAAAAGGTCGCAGGACCACTTGACTGACCTACATCAAACCTTCGCCGTCCTCAAACAGTACAAGCTCAAACTGAACGCCTCCAAGTGTGCATTTGGCGTCGGCTCGGGCAACTTCCTAGGCAGCCTGGTCACTAGACGAGGAATAGAGGCCAATCCCGATCAAATCTTGGCGATCAAGGCCCTACAGAGTCCAACATCGGCAAAGCAAGTCCAGAGACTTACAGGAATGGCAGCAGCCCTGAACCGCTTCATTAGCCGAGCTTCAGACAAATGCCGTCCCTTCTTCTAACTCCTTAAAAAGAGCTCAGGGTTCCAGTGGACGCCGGAATGCGAAAACGCCTTCCAGAAGCTCAAGGGATACCTCTCTTCACCTCCCCTGCTTTCCACCCCGGCACAGGGTGAGGTCCTATACTTATATCTGGCAGTTTCGGACCATGCAGTAAGCTCGGTTCTCATAAGAGAAGATGACGGGCAACAAAAGCCCATCTATTACACAAGCAAAATCCTGTTGGATGCCGAGACGAGATACTTGCCATTGGAGAAGCTCGCATTTGCACTCATCAGTGCTTCTCGAAAGCTCTCCCACTACTTCCAGACATATTCCATAGTGGTTGTGACAGAACATCCACTAAAGTCTCTTTTCCGAAAAGCAGACTTCTCCGGAAGAGTGTCTAAATGGGTTGTCGAACTGGGACAATATGATATCCAATATCAGCCCAGGACGGCCATCAAAGCCCAGGTGCTGGCCGACTTCATTGTGGAGTTCACCTCTCCTAGTTCGGCACTGAGCCATCTCGGCACCGAACTGAGGGGCAAGGAGGTGGAGACAACCTCCGAGACCGAGAAAGAACAGGAGCGGTCCTGGAAACAGCTCCTCGACTCATCTTGGAGAGTCTTCGTCGATGGGTCCTCGGCCTCCAAAAGGGCTGGCGCTGGCATAGTCCTTCAATCTCCGGAGGGCCTTGTCATTGAGCAAGCCCTGACTCTCGACTTCAAAGCATCTAACAACGAGGCTGAGTATGAAGCACTGATAGCAGGGTTGAACAGTGCAAAAACTCTGGGGGCACAACAACTGGTGATCTTCAGCGATTCACAGCTGGTGACGAGCCAACTCAATGGAGACTACCAGGCCCGTGACGACAGGATGGCAGCCTACTTAGCTCACACCAAGCAACTTCTATGTCAGTTCCAAAAGGCTGAAGTCAGGCAGGTCGGTAGAGATTCCAACTCTCACGTCGACACACTTGCAAGCCTAGCCTCTGTTGTCGAGGCAGGAAGAAAAAGGACTGTCGAAGTGGAAGCACTAGACAGACCGAGTATAGAACTCCACCCACCTCGGCAGATCATGTGTATCGACCTCGGCCCGAGCTGGATGGATGAGTTCGTTTCCTAGCTCAAAGATGATCAGCTTCCTGAGGACAAAAACCAGGCCCACAAAATCAGACTGAAAGCAGCTCGGTTCTAGCTTTCTCCATATGGCAAGCTCTACAAAAAGTCCTACAATGGCCCATACCTCCGGTACGTTCACCCAAGTAAAGTTGAAGACTTCCTTTATGAAATTCATGAAGGGATCTGCGATAGTCACATTGGAGGTCGGTCACTGGCTTACCGAGCTATTAGCCAAGGTTACTGGTGGCCTTACATGCAGAAGGACGCTCAGGTCTATGCAAGGAAAAGCCAGAAATGTCAGAAGTTCTCTCACTCTCTCCACCAACCAACACATGACCTAAGTCCTCTATCCAGTCCCTGCCCTTTTGCCCAATGGGGGCTGGACCTGGTGGGACCTCTCCACCGAGCTCCGGGGAATAAAAGATGGTTGATCGTAGCCACTGACTACTTCACCAAGTGGATAGAAGCTGAGGCGTTGTCCTCCATCACCGAGAAGGATACCAAAAACTTCGTATGGAGAAACATCGTGACAAGATTTGGGGTGCCTCGAACCTTGATCTCGGACAACGGGACTCAGTTCGACTCCAACTTCTGCAGAAGCTTCTGTCAAGAGCTTGGGATCAGGAACTACTATTCCACCCCAGCTTATCCCCAGAGCAATGGACAGGCTGAAATCTCTAATAAGGTGGTGCTCGATGGACTCAAAAAGAGACTGGACCGAGCCAAAGGGAGATGGGTAGAAGAGCTTCCAAGTGTCCTTTGGGCATACAGGACTACTCCGAGGCGCTCGACCTCGGCTATACCCTTTTCCCTAGCCTACGGGATGGAAGCTGTAATTCCACTTGAGGTCGGCCTCCCGACCCTCAGGTCGGAACTGCTCTACCAAGGCCAAAATGATGTGAACCTCGCCACAGAGCTCGACCTAGCTGAGGAACGAAGGGATGCCGCAGCCATCCGCCTCGCTTCCTACCAGCAACAGTTGGCTAGAGGGTACAATCAGAAGGTCAAAGAGCGGAAGTTCTCCCCTGGAGAATTGGTCTTGAAAAAGATTCTTCCAGCAGACAAAAGTCCCAGCGAAGGAAAACTTGCACCGAACTGGCATGGGCCATTCAAAGTGATTTCGGTAGCTGGGCAGTCTGCATATAGACTTGAGGACATGGAGGGTAGAGAGCTACCACGTCCGTGGAATGCCACCCACCTCAAGAAATTCTATTTTTGAGATGTAATCGGATTTCGGAAGTCAATAAACTGATTCTTTTTATAGAATATGTTTTTTCTTTCTAAACTATTTCGGAAGTCAAGTTATGGAACTCGACATATGCATACAGCCCGATCACATGATCAGCTTGTATTTTTGGTTCGGTTACCAAGGTCGGCTGCTTCGGCCTGGTCAAATGGACCAGTCGAGTTCTAATTACAAAGCCGGACTCTGCTATGGTCATAGGACCAAGCGCCTTTAGTTTTACCGAGATCGATGCTTGTTATGATTGCAGAATCCATACGGCACCTCGGGTTACAAACTTAATACATTAAGCACGGCTACGAAGCCGAGCTCGTTTACTTGTCTTCCTTTTATCTTGTTTTCTTGTTATTTATCGTTGGTTACAAAGCCAGCCACATAAAAAGAGTAGGGAAAGTGGAAAAGACATTCATCACACTGTATAAAGATTAGGGCAAAAGAAAGAGTTCCATTCATCCAAAATTTTGCACAATGACATCTTCATCCACCATCCAGAGAAGTACATACATCAACTCAAAAATAAAAAATCTCCCCAAAGGGCACAGGAAAAGAAAAAGAAGGAAGAACATCATGGCAGCTGATCTATGTCAATGATAGACACATCTGCAACTTCACCATCACCAGTAGGAGCAGGAGGGGCCTCCTAAACAGTGGGCCCGAGATCGGCAGAGGTGGTCTCAACAGCTGGAACTTGGAGAGTCACTTGAAGTTCTGAGACCTAGGGCTCGTCAACTGGATGGTCAAGAGGAGCCTCGGTGAGTGAAGGGGCTGGCGATTCGGGCTCAGCACGAGGGAGCTTGGGCAGATTCTGGCGGATGGGGTGATCCTCGGGGACCCCCAATTCTTTAAGCACCTCCAGAACTCCCATTTCAAAAAGCTCCTCTCCCAGCGGCACGAGTTGATCTTCATACTCCTTGGTCGCCTGGGCCACCCCTTTCCGGAAGGAGGCCTCGATCTCTGCCTGCTGGGAAGCCTCGAGCTTAGCCCTCAGTTTGGCTAAGGTCTCCTGCTCGGCTTTCAGCGAAGCTTCCATCTCGGCTTTTTCCTTCCTCAAGGCCTCCATCTCGGTCTCCATTTGTTTGGCCCTCTTCTCCATCTTGTACGCCTCAGCCTGGAGCCCATAGTTCTCGGCACTTTTCTTGGTGATCTCCTCCATGGCTGTCTCATTCTCTGTGTTCAGCTTGGCGAATTCTTCCCGAGATCTCCTCAACTCATCCGAGCTCCCTTCCAGAGCCGCTGCGAGCTTCTGTTTATCAGCCTGCAGGGATCGGATCACAGCACTGCTCTGGCGGGATCTTTCCAATGCCGCTTGAGATCTCTGCATGATCTGCAAAGCAAAAACAAAGGTTAGCATCACACAGCATGTCTGCAAAATCATATGAACTAAGTATTCCTCACCAGCAGGGCCGATGAAAGGTTGGCCTGGTGAAGTGCGCCCTCCTCCATTCTCATGAACCGGTCGATATCCGCCGGGAGCGCACATGCCTCAGCCAGCACGGCCGCCACTGCCGGGCAACCTTGTAGATGATGTCCCGAGGTCAGCGGCGTCCCTGGCCCCAATAGGAAGGATGGCCTCCACGGCCCCACCACGGGAGCGCGGGGCACCAAGGGCTGGACAGGGTCCTGCCGAGATGAACCCCCTCCTCTAGGCATCACCGGCACCCTCTCCTCCCGCCTTTCTAGGCGGAGTAGGGGCCGCTCCTCCTCCCTTGGCTCCTCCTCCACCTCCTCTCGCTGCCTCGGTTCCCTCCTCTCCTCCGCCGGAACTGACCGAGAAGCCTTTTCCTTCCGAGATCTGGTCTGGCGTGTCTCTTCGCCCCTCGCCTTCTTCGTCTGCCTCTCCTCCCTCACTATGATGGAGTCATCTCGGGAGGAGTCGGAAGGGGCAGCCTTATCGGCATCCCTAGAGGAGGAACCAGCGGACCTCTAGGACGAAGAGGTCCGCTTGCCCAGGAGCTTCTCCCGGAGGTTGGTGATAGGTAAATCTTGGAGACCCTTCTCCATCTCGGGGCCGGGCTGGTGCTCCTCGGTCGCTTCGTCCGGATCGGTAAGGGGAGAGATCGGCCGCTGCTGCCCAACCGCCTCTGGCGCGTAGCTAGGCCCCACCTCAATGTTCTCGGCCCCTTGCCTTTTGTTGAAATGTCTGTACCTCGGCAGGTACCCTATGAGGCACCAAGCAGACCTGCCTTTGTGCCCCTGGTAGCATTGGACGGTGTCAAACCAACCCTCGTTCTTCTTCCAGCCATCGCGTAAGGCCGCCTATCTCCTCTCACTGAGACCTGCACACACAGACCAGCATACGTCAGTCCGGCAGACAAATAAAGAGATAAGAAGTCAAGCTGTTTGAGCTCGGTGTTTTACTTGGGAGGCGTCCAAAATGACGAGGTACCCGGTACCTCCTCTCTGCCTCGGTTTCTTCCGCACCGAACTCCCAGTTGCCTGTAACGAACAACCTGTCGCTCCCGGCGTGGTGCATTGAGTCCTCCAGGGCAGTAACGAAGGGGACCATCTTCGGTTTACCCCGAAGGTAATAACAGTCGTCGAGCTCCCCGGTAGACTTGCAGATGTCATACGCTTCCTCGATGTCATGGACACCGAGGTGGATACCTAATAGCCTATTCAGCGCTACTGTCCCCATTATGATTTTATAGCTATTTGGCATTAATTGACAGGGGGCAAGGTGCCACATCGCCAGACATCGCCTGAGCAATGGGTGGACGGGGAACCTTACTCCCCCCTCAACTACCGAGACCAATGGGAAGGGCATCGCCCCATCTCGGTAGATGAAACCGTCCCACAGGTCCTTCGGATCGTCTAGCTTGATCCGGACGTCGTCCGGGATGCTGTAGGTCTCCCTAAACCTAAATATGGCCTCGGGGGTGTCGACTAGGCAACGATAAACCCCTTTTCCCATGTTTTGAAGACTGTAAAATGGGTAACGAAAGAAAAAACCCTGACTGAAGGGAGAAACTTGAAAAGAGGTGCTGAAGGAGAAAGATAAAGGAAGAAAAGGACTTACAGAAAGCAAGAAGCAGAAGGGCAGAAGGGTAAGGAAGATACAGAGGTGGTTTGAAAATTGCACGAGCAGAGTCTCCCCCAGATTCAGAATGCCAAAGTAGACGAAGGAAGAAGAAGAGCCCTGCTTTTATAGAGCAGCAGAACGGCTTCTCGAAAACCGAGGGCACCCCCTCATCACGCCGCCTCAAAAGGAGCGCACGTCGCTTCGGGATACTGTACTGCAAGCCAGATGATGCCACGTGTCAACAACATTGCGGTTTCCGTAGTAAACGCCGTCAGAGTTATTAATTACCTCGGGCAGACGCAACGATTTTGGCGCCTCCTGGCAGACAGGCTGGCGACGGAGTGATTAAACCCTTAAATGAAGTCATGATGAGACCTCGACGCCAGTGGCCGATTACAAAAGACAGTGTGCGAGCTCGGTATTCATATAAGCTTCCACGTTTCTAGCTCCCGACCTCAATCCAGCCCCAAGTCCGATGAGGTCAACAGCTAGGGGCCAATTGTGTGGTGTGGTTATCTAATACCGAGGTGATCTTGACCTTAACACTGAAGTACCAATTAGGGGTTGCACCGACCTCATTCAACCCAGTTCGGCAATATGCCAGCTGGCACCGAGTTGGAGTTGGACTCGGTAAATGTACCGGCCTCGCTCTTTCTGGGCTCTGTCTCAAGCGTCTCGGTACCAGTACCCGACTTCGAGCAACCCTGATCTCGGTAATATCCATCTCGGTCCATTCGACCGAGATGGGCACTGTCCGTCTAAATCTCTATTATGAGATGGGACGGCTACATTGCAGAGTCCCCCTAACAGATAGGGTGGCCGCCGAATACTGATAAGGGACCTTCCCTATCACGTCCACATTTATGTGAGGGCTTTGAGGAGACATCCGATGGGACAAGTATCATCACCTACCCCCTCTAAGGATCCTAGGAGTGGGTTGATGGGACAAGTATCCCCACCTACCTCCACTATGGAACCTTCTGTTCCCTCCTACATATACCTGCATGGTTATCCCATAACAGGTACGCAAGATACATAGCCTGCGCTTTGCTATTTTGCTCATCTTCTTCCCCACTTCACCCTAGTTCAGTGATTGCACTAACTCAGGCGTCGGAGTGCCTTTGGCTGACAGCAGCCTCGGGCCCTAACCTCTGTTTTCTCTTCCCTTTCAGGTTCCGATCATCCAAGACATTCCTACTCAGCTAAACAGCCTATCTGTAAACTCTAATCATCATCTAAACCAAGTCCGTAATTTTTAGGTACGTACAGATCCTTATTTATATTTATTTTTATAGCCTTTTTAATAAAATTTATTTCCTTTTATTATAATTTCTCACTTGTGATGGGTTTTTAGTTTTCCTTTTATGATGGTTTTTCATGAATTTATGGGTTCTTTTGTCTTTGCCCATTTGTGCTCCATTTTTGAGTTTCTTTTTTTTTCCTTCTTCTC
Organism: Umbellularia californica; assembly: GCA_028538565.1. Lineage (NCBI taxonomy): Eukaryota > Viridiplantae > Streptophyta > Magnoliopsida > Laurales > Lauraceae > Umbellularia > Umbellularia californica. The sequence goes on along the minus strand of JAPQWN010000004.1, from coordinate 11,663,161 downwards.
ATGAGTGTTTGATTATTTTAAATTGCTTGTGTTATTGATTTGATTATGGATTTTCATTTCTATGCTTTATTTCTATGTGTCTTTCAAATTTCATTGGATTTTATTCATAGCTTATATTGCTTGTTTGTTTTGATTTTGTTTTTTAGTTTTCTTGATCATTAATCTTCAATTTTCATGGGCTTGTGTTTTTTTTTTTTTTCTTTAAACTATGGAATGGGTATTGAATTTTTATGCACTTCTTTTTTTTCTTTTTTCCCTCTCTCTCAGCCTAAGTCTTTTTGTATTTAATTTTAAAGAAACTAATCATAAAGTTTTTTTTATAATTTTTTATATTATGTTTCTATTGGCACGGGCAAGGGACTCAATTTCGACATTGGAGTCCAAATTCGCAATTGATTGAGAAATTGGATCTCAATTTCAATTTTAATTTGCGAAATTGGAACTCCAATTAAGATTTACATCTAGAGTCCACTTTTGTTAACCTTCTTTAGGTGAATTTAAAATTTTAAAATATCAATTATGGCCTGAAGATTAAAGAGTTTGGATGATGCAAGTGTTATTGAGAGTTTTTTTTTTTTTTTAACAAGTTTTGGGTATGGATTGCTTTCTTCAAATTCGAAGCTATCCCTTTATCTACAGTGAGATCTACCTAATCCGGCCCCACACCTTGTCAGCGATATGACGTAGACTGCGACATCGTGCCTTCTTATATATTTTAATTTTGATTGTAAGTTTTACCATCTCAATATAATCTAAACTAAATATTATTTAAAAACTATATTCTTTTTAATATTATAAATTACATTGCCCGTGCTAAGCGCGGGCATGTTTTGCTAGTTATATATATATATATATATATATATATATATATGAAGCGAAGTGGAAATCAATTCCAAATCCCTTCAATTGATTTTGACTCATCAATTTAATTTAGTTTGACCCTAGCAAACGGGTCGGGTCAAGGTAAAGCACACTTTTTGGACCCGACCCGACCCGTGTATTTTTAATGACATGATAAAAATTAATTATGGTATGTGCGGAGACTCGAACTCAGAACAACATGAATTTCAGAAAAGCAATCCTACCACTACGCCACAGAGCATCCTTTTGTTTATAATTGTCTACAAAAACTTAAAATTAGTTAATGAGGAAGGGACCCAGCTCCACTTTGGAATATTAATCGGGAGTTGAGATTTATTTACTAGATATTTATAAAAATAACTATATTTTTAGAATATTGGCCCCTATAAATACTATTGTTATTATTTTCATACTTATGCATTGTACTTTAAGCATAGATGATCAAACTTTTGAAATAACTATTTTATATGATTTCCTATACAGTCTTTAATTTTCTATGACAACCATTTTACAACTTTAATTTTCTATGACAACCATTTTACGATAAAACTAAACTCAAATGAATATATAATATATGGAATTGATAAAAAAAAATAATAAGTTTCATAATTAATAAGAAAATGACAATATTATTGAAAAAAGAAAAACTCGCGATAACAGTGTGGAGCTAAAGAGGAGGCAAAAAACTTTCCATGTAACTGATGTGCTACCATGCAAGCTTGCCGAGGGAGAAAGTGTGAAGTTGGTTTTTTTTTTTTTTTTCTTTTTTATGTGTGAAGCTTTAATTTTTATCAATCGTGATGTAAATGGAGTGGAACACTACGATATACCCTATCTATTAAAAATCACAATCATTAAGACAAACATTCTTGCTATTTATGGGATACCTCAAATTTTCATCTCATTCCGGGTTACTTCCATGGTCAAATTGAGTTTCTGGTAAAAAAAAAAATACTAGAGTTTTTCAAATGAAGTTTTTTCTGTGATTTTGGACTCTCCATCATGCCTTTTGTCTATTAAGAAACTCCCAATATAATCCTATTTCTATCAAAGCAGTAGCATTTGAGTGTTAATGGGTCCCAGTGTCTAAGTGTCACTAATCTAAGGAATTTCATGTATTTTTGTTTGTTCTGATTATATAAATTTTTTCCCTTTTTTTTTTTTAATAATGTGAAATGATAATTTCTGGGTTGTCTGGTTTATTTAATCATTAGTCTTTTTTATGTAATCCACTTTCTGTTCTGGGTTGTTTGGTTTCTTTTTTATCTATTGATTTTGATTGTACACCTTTTTTTAAGAATGCGGAACTAATGGTAAAAAGAATCTCCAATAATATTGGTCCATCTAAATGAAGAATTAAGCCCATACTTATTATCATCATTTTCTACTTTCTCCAGTATAATTCTATTTCTCTATGTCAACAAGAGAACTTTCATTTTTTCCATTCATTTGCTTTTAAGTTCATTGTATTTTATTAAAGAAACTTCAATGATTTTTTTGTTTATTTGTATCTCCTTTTAGTACCGTCTCATGTCTCATTTGCATGCTTAGTTTAGATCAGTGTTCAACCCATTTTAAAATGTGAGCATCTTGAGACAATTGATGCAATAATTAAACGTTTCAATTTGAGAGGTAAATCTTTTTTAATTCATTTACTTTTGAGTTCATCATATTTTATTTGAGCAATTTTAATTATGTCATTTTAATATGATTTATACGAAAGAATCATCATTTTAAAAGTTCTATAGATTTGCAATATTTTTATGGTTTCTATTTGTATGGTTTTCATAGATTGTGATTTTCTTTTTTACCCTTTTTTGTTTCAATTTTTGGGTCCTAGGTTCTCCTTGGTTTTTTTTCTTTCTTTTAAATCACTTTTTATAATGAGATTTTCTGTAAATTCTCATTTGTCTGTTGGATTTTTTTTTAATGCTTATAATGTGTTAATTATTTATTTTACTTTCATTGGGTTCTTTAAGTTCTCTTTGTGAAATCTTTTTATGGATATTTCTTATTTCTTTTGTGGCTTTAGATTTCTATTTTTGAGTATTAGATTATCATAAGTTGGTTTGGTTGCTTTAAATTTCTTTTATCATTGTATTGTCTATGGATCCTTATTTATATTTATTTTTATAGCCTTTTTAATAAGATTTATTTCCTTTTATTATAATTTCTCACTTGTGATGGGTTTTTAGTTTTCCTTTTATGATGGTTTTTCATGAATTTTTGGGTTCTTTTATCTTTGCCCATTTGTGCTCCATTTTTGAGTTTCTTTTTTTTTTTTTTTTTCTTCTTCTCATGAGTGTTTGATTATTTTAAATTGCTTCTGTTATTGAGTTGATTATGGATTTTCGCTTCTATGTTTTATTTCTATGTGTCTTTCAAATTTCATTGGATTTTATTCATAGCTTATATTGTTTGTTTGTTTTGAGTTTATTTTTTAGTTTTCTTGATCATTAATCTTCAATTTTCATGGGCTTGTGTGTGTGTTTTTTTTTTTTTTTAAACTATATGGAATAGGTATTGAATTTTTATGCACTTCTTTTTTTTCTTTTTTCCCTCTCTCTCAGCCTAAGTCCTTTTGCATTTAATTTTAAAGAAACTAATCATAAAGTTTTTTTTTATAATTTTTTATATTATGATTCTATTGGCACGGGCAAGGGACTCAATTTCGAAATTGGAGTCCAAATTCGCAATTGATTGAGAAATTGGATCTCAATTTGAATTTTAAATTGCAAAATTGGAACTCCAATTAAGATTTACATCAAGAGTCCACTTTTGTTAACCTTCTTTAGGTGAATTTAAAATTTTAAAATATCAATTATGGCCTAAAGATTAAAGAGTTTGGATGATGCAAGTGTTATTGAGAGTTTTTTTTTTTTTTACAAGTTTTGGGTATGGATTGCTTTCTTCAAATTCGAAGCTATCCCTTCATCTACAGTGAGATCTACCTAATCCAGCCCCACACCTTGTCAGAGATATGACGTAGACTGCGACATCGTGCCTTCTTATATAATTTAATTTTGATTGTAAGTTTTACCATCTCAATATAATCTAGACTAAATATTATTTAAAAATTATATTCTTTTTAATATTATAAATTAAATTGCCCGTGCTAAGCGCGGGCATGTTTTGCTAGTTATTATATATGAAGCGAAGTGGGTTTCAATTCCCAATTCCATGCCAATTTGAGATTTGATTTTGACCCGCTTACAATTCTTGACCTTCCACCAATATCAGCCCTACTAATTAATGGCCCATTCAACCATACTAACTAATGGCCCATTTAAAACCTGTAACTTCTCTCTTCATTTCCTTTTCCAACCATTCAACCAATATATGAATAAGATGCAACTCTCTCCATGATCTCTCCACATATATAATGATCAACTCTACAACAATATTCTAATTGTTTGGAGGGCATGCAATGCACCCTTGATAGGGGATTACTGTTGCTAATCGCATGAGAGTGGATCTTCAGTTTGAGTCCTCTCCAAATTGAGTACGATAAAGCTTTCATGGGTTTTTGTTGCCTATATTAGTTTAATTTGCATCATGTTTCATCCCACATGAATAGTTGATCATGTACAAAATATCTTCGTAATTCATGGTTGTGGGAGTTTGCCGAATGTTAATTTCCTTCTGCTTATAATGTTGAACAACAGATTTACGTTGCTTCTAACATTTCACATTTTTTCATTACTTTAGATTCTGTATTACTGTATGCGGACATTTACTTGCTGGAAATAACCAAGCTTTATGGTATAGCTACCGCGCCATAAACTTTGTTCAACCTCTTTGATGAATTGTTACCATGTATGAACATCTATTTCTCATATTCATTTAGGCCCTTTTCTAGATGGTGTTCTTAGTTGCATGGCTGGGCAAATAAAAAATCAATTATAAAGGAGAAGCTAAAACAACTGATGATATGCATAGGAAAACCATTTTTAATTGTATGAGTAACTCATATTATATGTTTGATTTTAAATTTTAGATTTAGTTTCTGATAAATGAGATTTTTCTTCCTCTTTAAAGCCATTAACGTGACAAAGGAACGGATGTTTATCTTGGAGAAAGCAATTGGGGTTTACCACTTAATCGTACGTTGTAAATAATTGTTAATGGGTAGAAAGGAGAAGTAAATTAAAGATCTCTGGATCTTCGGTTTTTGCTAGAATTTGTTTCTTTCCATTTTCTTTTTACTTGAAGAAAACATAGATGTGTATAGGAAACAAGTATTATTTGTTTGTGTCAAAAATATGATTGCAAGTTAATACTTAGTGAATGTATGAATTGGTCCAATCTTATCATATATTATTTGATTTTCTTCCCTCCCTGTACTGATTTTTCCAGTATGTTTGGATAAAGCTGTGCGAATGGGTGCCTATAAAGGTCTTTCAAATTGGAAATCTTTGATAGAGGGAGTGATGAAATTTATTAGTATGTTTGCTAAGTTACATTAATTATGATAAAGCTCAGTACTAAGCTTTATTTTAGATTAGGGGATATTAAAATATATAACTAGATAAAGAAATGACTAATGAATAGCTTTCCCTACACAGGTTTTTATGCTTTAACATCAATTATTTTAGATGAGGAAGTATAAGAATGTACGATCAGCTAAAATAAATGAATCTTCTATCAAATGGCCCTCAAGTTGGTGGGTGTCTATATGCCAGGGAGCATTAGATCATTTGCACAAGAACAGCTCCAGATAACATTTTAGTAACCAGTAAGGAATTCACAAATTTGAGGATTTTATATGCTCTCCCTTTTAGCTGAGGACTTAATTTGTAGGGGAGATTGTACCTAGAAATACTAAAAAAAAAAATCTTAGATTTCCTAAATATCCTGGGATGGATAATTGCCAAACTCATGCATTCTGCAACTTTGTGAGAAGTGAAAATCTTTTTCCAAGGATTTGGTTGCCAAACATGATAGAAAAAATTACTGCAGTAGAAAACATATTTTATTTCGAAATCTGTAATACTCCCTAATGCCATGGGAATTGAATAATTTTAAAAAATAGAATAATGCCATACTAATGTTATATCATTATTATATTTTTACAATTATCTACTTAATGACAAGGCACCTTAGCATCATATTATCGATTGAGAATCAATCATTGGTCTTCACATTGATAGTTCTTTTCTTTGACCAGTGATGCAATCTACCATAATAATAATAATAATAATAATAATAATAATGTCAATGATATCATGAGTACTTCCAAAATAAAGACTGAAAATTATCATGGGGATCATATACTAATTACCATGAGCCTAAGGTTAGTGATGGATAAAGGATCCTGACCATTGATATATACTTGGTTTATTTCTGTGGAGGAACGCTGATTTGGGCCTGTGACAAAATAACTATCTGAATACTTTGCTATCAATGGACTGGCACTGGATCAGTTCGATGATGGATTTTGAACTTTCTGGGTTGGGCCTCTTTAATATTTGGTTTTTTAACTAATCACTTTAACAGCCCTACTATTGATCGAAGGGTCAGGATCCACAAATCTAAAAGAGTTTATGCAACATCCGCAAGGAGGTTCGTTAGGGCTGTTCACGGGCCGGGCTAAGGCATATCTATGCCTTGCCTGGCGTTAGAAACACTGGCCGTAAAAGCAGGCCCGAGCCTGCCCATTTAATCAATCAGGCCGGACCGGGCCGGGTCGAATCGGGATTTTATCACTCAAGTGTTCATTTGATCAATGTTTGAACTAATTAAATTAAATTACATGCATTCCTTACCGGGGCTGGGCTTCGGGTTTTCTATCAGTTAATCCAAGCTTTGCCCAAAGCAAACTGGGCCAGTATCGGGCTGGCGCGGCCCATAAGCACCCCTAAGGTTTATCCGACCATTAGAGAGTAATAAAGAAAGAAGGTGGACCATTAACGGAACAATCACTCAAGATTTTAGCAATAGGAATTGAGTTAACAAACAGTAGTAAATTCTAATTTCGCACTGTGGGGCATGTTTCGACTATCCTATGAATGTCTCAATACCCACCCTTTCCATGTGTGAAGGGAGTGGAACTCCCCAAGGGACCCATCTATTGAATATTTGAACAGCGTAAAGTGAACGCCCTGCCCTTTATGGAGGATGTGCCACAAATTAGGAGTTGGTCCGATAGTAAGATTGAGCATCTCATGCATTCTCAATCATACGCATTAATTACATTATTAATTATATGCTTAATCTTACAGTGGGACCCTCTTGTATTGAATTATAACTTAGGAGATCCCACATAAAGGGAGGGCCTTCATTTTGAATGGTAGGCTGCAAGCATAAGTGAGACAACATTCACAGGGTCCGGACTTGCGAGCCGGAACAACCCAGACCCAACACACAGAATATGATTCTTGGGCCCATTCAATTTCAGGGTTTGGGTTTGGGTCAACCAAATCGGCTCGAAGGATATTCGGGTTTGGGTCTGGGTCCATGTAGTTCTGGATCAAGCACCCGAACTGCAAACAGATAAGCAATATTATTAACAATGTTTAAAACGCAGCAGTGGAGACAACAGGGAGAGCAGATGGTTTGGTCCAACCTAGTTTCACTGGCTTAATGAAATAATTATAAATAAATAAATAAATGATATAAAATAATTACTGGTGAGACAAACCAGTTCAACCACTGGTTTTTACTGGTTTGGGCCAGTTTTATTCACCAATTCCCCAGTTTTTATTTAACCGGACCCGTGATCAAGTTTCGTTAGAACCCGGTCCAACAAGCTGGCCTAACCCAACTTCTACATATTGATTATTATATAATATTATGAAGCATAATGATTATCATAATGTTGACTACCACACCAATGTGGTTTAGTAAGGTTATCAACCTAAACATGTACCTATACAATCCAGTTCATGAAAATCCATACTGTTCAAAACATGTAGCTGCTTGTGTATACTTCATATATGATCAAATCCAAACACTCCTGGGCACACACCTACCCTCATTTGACACTCATCCCAATTCAATATTGATCTAATCATCATCTACTGTTTCATAGATTCACAAGAAAGATGTACTTACACAACCATAAAACTTTAGAATCACCAAAAACAGGTTAGAATAATGTAAGTTCAAGTGATCTTTTAGAAACCACCCCTACTCCACATTACTTGCACATATATTGTTAGGGTGCTATTCTTTTTCACTCGCAGGAAAAGGTGACGTACCCAGGGTACGAACCCTGGGTCGGGGCCACATTTGCAAAATCCAAACCGCTTCACTGTCCAAAGGCCCATTATGTACTCTACATCTGAATATTCAAAATCTATTTTAGTGGGCCTACCGATGGATTGGCCACCAAATTTCACACAAAGAGGCTCCTTCCATTTTTTCCCTTTAAAAAGAGGAAAGTAAAGAAAGTTAATCACAGATTCCAAGTTTAGTTGATCCAACGGCGGCCATCTCACTAATTTGAATAATAATCTAACATTTGATCAACATAATGGTACTAGGACTAACAAGAGGTTTGGATTTTCCAAATGTGGCCCCCACCAATGATTTTAACCTGGGCACTGCATCATATAGTTCTCCCCAAAGTTAAATAGGGAGATGAAATTTCTCTAACCGAAGAGAAAAAAGAAGTGCACATTTGACATTTCAGCTTACTCCCGTTCTTCACAATTTCAATGTTTACCAAAGGCTCAAAGGTCTTGATCAACTTCTTTTTGCCTTGATTTATCATGTGAGGGGTAAAAATATAGGATCTGTCTCTCTTATGAAAATGAAAATCCTCTCTCTCTCTCTCTCTCTCTCTCTCTCTCTCTCTCATGAAAATGAAAATCCATAGATAATGAAACCCTTTAGTTGTACAAAGTCTTCCAATGGCAGCGCAAAAGACTTAACTCATTTTTTATGCTTTTCCTTATAGAAAAGTAGTTGTACCTGTTGTTCAGAGTACATACAGTAATAGTTCAGTATTTTGGAAGCAGTTCCTCACACCAGTTAAGCAAAACAACAACTAAACATAGTTATAGATTGTAATATAGAAATGAAAAATTCACTCACTGTTTGAAGGCAGAAAACAGAGTATTGTTGTTGAAATTATGAAGTCCCGTAACTCACAAAAGAAGTTTGATCAAGGCTAGTATTTAACACTATGTCCTTAAGACAAATTTCGCCCCCGCAACCGTGCTAATGGGCTTCAATGGCGTTTGTCTCCCAGGATACAATGATCAATCTACACAGTAGCAGCACTACAAACTATGTGACAGGCGAATCAATCGTGCAGTAGAACTCTCTCTTGACTCAGACTGATGACCCAAATGCGATGCAATTGCTGTAAATGGAATGAGCAAAAAGGTATGGACAAGATGATATTTATAGCCTGCTTCATGTCTATTCATGGGGTTGCAACTGTTCAGTGAACAGACGCTTCTCTTTGGACACACCTCTTGGCTTGGACACACCCTTTCATATTTGAATGGACACATCACTTTGGACACACCATTTCATATGTGAATGACACATCACTTTTGGAAACACCCTTTCATATGTGAATGGACACATCACTTTGGATACATCCTTTCATATGTGAATGGGTAGTGGACCGAGCCAGGCCCCACTCGCGTGAAGTCAATGCCCAAGCCCAAGCCCGGTTCAGTTCAATGCAGGGCAAGTAGTGATGTATAGGAGGCAATTTATCATTCACTCCGTAATGGATTAGAGCAACCCAATACACATGTTCTTAATCTACTCATGAGGTAGATTACATTCCAATGTATTCCCACCTAAAATGATAAGTGGGTCCCACTTAGATTTTGGCTCAAAGTTGACAAAAATAGTGGTGCTCTTAGCCATTTTTCCAAAACTACCAAATATGAATTTTAATGCACGGCAAGAAAAACATGTCCTCAATACTATTTTTTTTGCAGAAAATCAGCTGCACAAGTGTATTCCTAAGAAGATAAATCTGGCTATGATCGGATGCCTATAATTATCCAGGTGTGACAATTGAGCTATGTCTGACTGCCCATAACGCACAATTTGATCACTGTAAAAGTACGGTGGTGATTGCACTCCTTGGAATTGGGAACTCATGAAATGCATCATTCAAATGTTCTGTAATATCTTCCTCAATCAAATCAAATGTTGATGCCAAGAACTTCGATCCAGCTTACTGCTTATCTAATTTTGGGTGTGTGTCCTAAGCGGAGGACAAATTCATCGTTGAGTAGCACTTCACTCATGAAGAGGTCGAATCCACAGAGAACGGGCTAGGGTTTTCAGGCTATGGTTAACTTCTTTTGGTCGAGAGTGACCAACTTTTGTTCAAAGGGTTGAATTAATTCTAAGCTGATGACTGATTAACACTGCAGAAGACTAATTGAAATTGTGAAGATAAAGAGATGGTTCAACCTAGGGTTCAATTCACCCGAATTTACATGATTTCATCTTCCTTTCCATTACACAGGTTAGATTTGGGGCAATCCAATTCTTACCTGGAAAATTCCTTCGTGGAAATCAAATATCAGTCTAATTGAATAATTTCCAAAGAAATTCACGAAATTCTTTTCAATAATCTAAGAGTCATCGACCTAAGCACTAATTGTATCATCATAGATGAACATAATTAGTCAAAGGCTTAACATCTCAATTATGATTTCTGAAAACAGAAAGTCAGTGGAAACTATTGATCATCATCAAAGCAAAATCAGAAAGAATAAACCATGTAAAACCCGGGGTGAATTCCCCTTAGGTCAAACCATCTGAGATTTTACCCCTCCATTAATGGAGATCTCTTCAAACAGATTCTAAGAAAACAAGAGAACAGAACGAACATAATTGAAAGATTAACTCTATTGAAAACTTGAATTAAAATGAAGGATTCTGTCTTAATACAAGAACTTAGTAAAATTGAACATTGATCTTCAATTGAAGCTCCCTATACACTCATCTATCAAAGAAGGAAAGAAAAGGGGGCTGGGAAACAAAGACAATTCCCAGATAACCCTAATTTTCGAGTTACCAGGCTCTATATAGGTCCCCACATCTTTAATTACAAAAGTGCCCCAAAAAGCAAAACTCATCTCAAATCCGAGTGTTCTACCGGTAGAACTACCGGTAGAAGTAGTTCTACCGGTAGAAATTCCGGTTTAACAGGTGCACTTCTCATGTCCAAACTCTCTGCCATAATATCAGCCATTTTTACCGGTAGAACTTGCGGTTGAAACACTTCTACCGGTAGAACTTGCGGTAGAACAGTGACTCTCAGTTTCTTCAAGTCTCTGTCAGAAATTCAGCCTTCTCTACCGATAGAACTTGCGGTTAGAGCAGTTCTACCGGTAGAACTTCCGGTAGAACTGTTATGGCTCCATTTCTTCAGCTCTCTGTCCAATTTTAGACCATTTCTACCGGTAGATCTTCCGGTTGACTGATGTGATTCAGTTCTTTACTCTCTTTTTGATTCATTCATCCTCCATAAGCTTCATTCTTCATAACATTTCTACAAATGACCAAAAACCAATACCCGTGCAAAATTATATGTAATCGAATGAATTTAAACACGAATGATGGAAAAAAGGAAGATAATTAAGTCCCCAATTGCACAACAATTGGGTACTTATCACACCCCCCAACTTGGACTTTGTTAGTCCCTAGCAAAATAAGAAGAAGCTATCTTCTCTGTACAAACAATTCTCATTTAAACATGGAAATACATAACTTATGCCCAATTGATGCAAATGTCTAAGACCATGAAAACATCAATATCTACATCTCATAGAATCAAACATTCAATCAAGATGTTCAGATTAAAATGAGTTAGCCATCACATCAAAATTAATTCCAAAGCTCACAGAGATATATCACTCAAAGCAGCTGTCACTCATTTCAACAAACATATCCCATGTAAACTAATTTCACCATGCTAGCTAACATCACACACATACAGAACAATACAAAAGTAGCAGACAATTCAAACATGCAAGCTGATGGAAGTAATGACACAAACAAATTAATTAAGAATTTTAGGGTTGCATTGAAAGGGTTATCAATGAAAGTTTTTTAGAAAAAATGGGGCATGGCCTTACATGGTTTGGGTCAACTACCCCATGGCCATGCCCATTTACAATTCCATTAACAAAATGACAAAAACAACATCATCCACTAACAAACTCAGGACCAATCACCACTGGACAATTCATTCACTGACCAACTCTTCTGTGTCATCCTCCCCATCATCATCATCTGTTTCATCATCATCCTCTCCCTCAGTTTCTTCTTCTGCAGCACCACCAACATCTGGCTGGCTTGGGCCTGCCTCTGTTTCCCTCTGAGGTGACATGTAGGGATCAGCTCCTTGAGACACAGCAAACTTCATCAGATATTCTTGCTTGGGTCTCTGCCTCTCCAATTCTTTTTTAATCACCTTCTGCCCCTCAATGCAGTCATCAACTTTGCAGCCAATCCATTTTAACAAGTCCTTCATATAGGTCTGAAATGAGGAGCCCTTCACTTGCTTTGGAAGAGAGGAAGAAGGTTGAGTTGCTGCTGGAGGGTTCCTCTTTTGTGATCGGGCTTTTGCCGTTGTCTTGACAGTGATAGCCCCTCTATCACTAGGCAAAAGCCCATCATCTGGACCTTTCACCATTCTGATCCATACATATATTGGTGATGAGGCAAGGGTAGGGGAGGGCTGCCTTAGCTGTGGACTCTTCAGGGTATCTCCTCATTTGATTAAAAATGAACTAAGCCACATTTACCCCTTCCTCTGGGTTCCAAATCACCCATAGTAATTCCATTTCCTTCTTTCCTAGCATCTTCTCATCACCTCTAGGAAAAATGTTGTAATGCATAATTTTGTTCAACATCCCTGCTTCTCCATTTAAATTTCCCACTGTTGTGGTCCCTTCCACCACAGCTTCCCCTCTCAACACCAATTGATCAAAAGGAATTTCCAAAGGAACATTTTGAGGCCTAGGGTATGTGACTCTCTCCCTAGCCACTAGGGTATACCCTAAAGCCTTAGTAATAATATATTGGTCTACTCTAATCTTGGTTCCATTCACAATGGCTGTTATTTATTCCCCTCCCGCTATGACAAGTTCCATGGATTTGTAGAATTGACGAACAAAATTAGGAATATACCCTGCAAGGGCAGTGTCCATGTACTCCAGCTTGCTATTGATCACTGCTCCGAAGCATTCCCCATTTCCCAGCTTTCCCACATCCACCCTCCATTCAATCACAAATGATTTCTTGTCTACCTTCTTCTCCCATTTAATTTGCCCTGCACTTTTCTGTGGAGGAGGGGGTGAGGACTCCCTAGGTCTCTTCTCTGCTCTTCTCTCACTTTGCTCTGAAGTGCTACCTTTGGATTTTCTGCCTTTCGTAACTGCACTTCTCTTTGGTGCACCCCCCACTTTTGGATTCTTTGTTCTAGGCATGGTTCAGGGTTTTGGAGAATAAGGAGGGTGAAATGTGGAATGAAGAAAGGGAGCTTCTGGAAAGGTATGGAAGTGAGAAGCAAATTTTGGGGGAAGGATAGGGATTTCGGAATGTAGGGTTTTCTTGGGATTTATGGAAGTTTGATCCGAAGGTTGAGGGAGAAATGGTGATGAAGAGAAGGTATTTGGGTGTTTTGGAAGAAGATTGGTTGGATTAATGGAGGTTTTGGAAGTTTAGGTGTTAGGGTTTATGGAGGAGAAACTATTGGCTTGAGAGAAAGGAGAAGAACGAAATGAAATGAAAAACAGAACAGGGGAAAAATATATATAGGCTCGCCTGGGCCCACACTTTCTACTGGTAGAACTACCGGTAGAGAGTGTTCTACCGGTAGAGAATTAGTAGCAAAATAACCTAGCTTCTCTGCCTTAGATTCTTCATTTTGAACCGGTATTTCTACCGGTACTGAGATTCATTTCTATGTGTCTACCGGTAGAACTTCCGGTAGAACAGCTCTTCTTTCTTTTTCTGAAACTTCACCTCTCTGCCTCAGATTTCTCTTTTTGAACCGGTATTTCTACCGGTACTGCCATTCATTCATCATCATCATCATTTTTTTTTTTGAATGAATGACTACAAAGCCAACACCTTCTTCCTCTGATTTTCAACCATTTTATTCCACGAATATCTGCAGTCGTGAGCCTCACTTATAGTCCATCGAAGCGACTCATTCACGAATTTCACAAACTATGCAACAGACTACTGAAAAAGAAGAAGTCTCAATGAATCCATCTTCATAAAATGCCTTCATTTCAGCCACTCAAAAACTCCACTACAAAAGCATAGAAGATCAACTCCACTTTAAAGTTATCCTTATACTCATCACAACCAAACCCAATTTTCAATAAGCAACCATTTTTCACTTGTAGAAATTCTCCAAACCCCCCATTCCTCCTTTACACCGGTCCCCTAAGTTTTAGCACAAGAATAAGAGGATAAAGAACATGGCTCAAAAAAGGGTACAAGGGTGACTCTTTTCTGGTTTCATAGACAACAAAATTTCCTTGTATTAACAGTTTGTGCCACTACTTCCAAAAGAGGCAAATTGAGTGCAATTCAAGGCTACAAAAGTATGAACTTGCAAGTATGTGGAATCTAATCTATCACTCAAGCACTCTCAAAAACAGGGGATATGGTATGAATTCAATTCAATGTGATGATTAACTCACACAATCATTCAAAGACACTTAGTAATAAAAGAAGGCATAAAACATGTATTTCACGAAAGTTGAATTTCCAATTGAGAATTTCGATGAAATTTCGATGAAATGAATGCAAGGCTTGGATTAACAAATTCTAAATAGCGAAAAATGAACTATATGCATGTATGAAAAATTAACTATATGCATGAATGAATTTCATGCCTCTCCCCCCAACTTAAACGAAACATTGTCCTCAATGATTAAAAGAACTAAGAACAAAGGGAAAGGAGAGGAACGAAGTTACCAATTTTCCAAGGTTGGTGTTGTAGTACGAAGAACCTGCTAAGACTTAGACACCAACCATTGGTTAGAAACAAAAAATGGGGTAAGCACAGATGGTGTACCCCCAAAAATTTTCCACTTTTCATTGGTCTTTTAAAGTCAGATTCCAAGACATCACACCAAAGAACGATGTGATACGGAGTAGCATCATCTGCTATTTATTTTAAGATGCAATTAGGCGAATCATGCATACAAACGAGATAAAGACATTAAACAGAGAAAAACAGAATGCATGCAAGTTGGCACAAACAAAGTCAAGAAAGATTAAGAACTAGTGGGTTCCGGATAAACCGGATCCACTAACTCTTCCACAATTTCCTCTTTTGCAAAATTCTCAAGAAATGGCTTAAGCCTTTGCCCATTAACTTTGAAGATCTTACAATCATTTTTATTAAAAACCTCAACAGCACCATGAGCGTAGATTTTGTGCACAAAGTAAGGTCCAGCCCATCTTGAACGTAACTTTCCCGGGTGGAGATGAAGTTTTGAGTTATATAAAAGGCCTTTTGCCCCACCTCAAATTTTTTCCTCACAATGTTTTTATCATGGAAAGCCTTGACCTTGGATTTGTAGATGCTAGCGTTCTCATAGGCCTCTCTCCTCATCTCTTCTAACTCATTTAATTGGAACTTCCTATGGACACCTACCTTGGGCAAGGAGAAATTTAAAGTCTTGAGAGCCCAGAATGCTTTATGCTCTCCTTCGACCGGAAGGTGACAAGTCTTGCCATATACAAGCCTATAAGGAGACATCCCTAAAACTGTCTTGTAGGCCGTTCGATAGGCCCATAAGGCATCAGTCAACCGAGTTGACCAATCCTTTCTATTAGGATTCAGAGTTTTCTCTAAGATGTGCTTGACCTCCCTATTGGCTAACTGGGCTTGCCCATTGGTTTGAGGATGATAGGCAGTGGACACCTTATGAGTGATCTCATACTTGGCCATCAAGGCCGTGAATGGACGATTGCAGAAATGAGTGCCTTGATCACTAATCATAGCCTTGGGCATCCCAAACTGAGACAAGATATTCTCCTTCATGAATTTGACCACAACCTTGTGGTCATTGGTCTTAGTGGGAATAGCCTCTACCCACTTGGACACATAATCAACAGCCAGAAGAATGTAGAGGAACCCATAAGAACTAGGGAAAGGACCCATAAAATCTATACCCCAGCAATCAAAGATCTCTATCATAAGCATGGGCTGAAGGGTCATGGCATTCCTCTTGGAAATAGCTCCTAATCGCTGACACTGAGGACAAGATTTACAAAACTCATGGGCATCTCTAAAAAGAGTGGGCCAGAAGAACCCACACTACAAAATCTTTGCAGTGGTCTTTCTTGATGAGAAGTGACCCCCACACGCCTCAGTGTGGCAGAATGACAAGATACTCTGTTGCTCCGACTCCGGGACACACCTCCTAATAATCTGATCAGTACAATACTTGTAAAAATAAGGATCATTGAAAGCATACTTTCTCACCTCCACTAAGAACCTCCTTCTCACTTGATAAGTCCAGTCAGTAGGAAGCTGCCCTGTCACGAGATAATTCACGATATCCGCATACCACGGACACGTCGACACTGAATACAACTACTCATCGAGAAAAGAATCAAGGATCGGAAGATGGAATGATATATCCTCAAACTCAAGTCGCGAAAGATGATCCACAACTACATTCTCAACCCCCTTCTTATCCTTGATAGTGATATTAAACTCTTGGAGCAACAGAACCCACCGAATGAGACGCGCTTTCGCGTCTTGTTTGCTCATCAGATACTTGAGCGCTGCGTGATCAGTAAAAACAACAATAGGAGAGCCTATGATATAGGATCTAAACTTATCAAGAGCAAAGACCACAGCAAGCAACTCTTTCTCTGTGGTGGTGTAATTAAGTTGAGCATCATTCAAGGTTTTACTGGCATAAGCAATGGCATAAGGGACTTTATCTCTTCTTTGACCCAAAACGGCACCAATGGCATAGTCACTAGCGTCGCACATCAACTCAAAAGGAAGATTCCAATCTGGGGCTTGCATAATAGGTAGAGAAGTGAGGCACACTTTCAAAGCGCTGAAGGCTTTCTCGCAAGCCTCTGTCCAAACAAATGGTGCATCTTTGGTCAAAAGATTGCACAAGGGGCGTGCAATAGCACTGAAAGCACGAATGAAGCGCCTATAGAAACCACAGTGACCTAAGAAGGATCGGATATCCTTGACACATTTGGGTGAAGGTAATTGGGAGATCAATTCCACCTTTGCCTTGTCCACTTCAATTCCTCTAGGAGAAACTATATGGCCTAATATAATCCCTTGTGTCACCATGAAGTGACACTTCTCCCAATTCAGGACTAACTTCTTCTCCTCACACCTCTCTAGGACTTTCTCTAAATTTTCTGAACACCCCACAAAGCTATCTCCAAAAACAGAAAAATCATCCATGAATACCTCCAAGAAGTCCCCGACCATGTCATCAAAAATACCAATCATGCACCTCTGAAAGGTGCCAGGGGCATTGCACAACCCAAAGGGCATGCGCCTATAAGCGAAGGTCCCAAAGGGACAAGTGAAAACAGTCTTCTCTTGATCTTCTAAAGACACCTCAATCTGATTATGTCCTGAATAGCCATCCAAGAAGCAATAGAAAGTATGACTGGCCACCATCCAAGAAGCAATAGAAAGTATGACTGGCCACTCTCTCAAGGACTTGATCAATGAAGGGAAGAGGGAAGTGGTCCTTCTTCGTACTGGCATTGAGCTTGCGGTAATCAATACAAACTCTCCACCCCATGGCAACTCTAGTAGGGATCAATTCTCCTTCTTCATTGGGCACAACAGTTACCCCTGCCTTCTTAGGCACTACCTGTATAGGACTCACCCATTTACTATCAGCTACAGGATCGATAATCCCAGCATCTAGCAATTTCAGAACCTCCTTCCTAACCACATCTTTCAGAATAGGGTTTAATCTATGCTGGGGTTGGCAGGAAGGTTTGACATCATCCTCTATATGAATCCTATGGGTGCAAATTAAGGGACTAACCCCTTGTATATCAGCTAAGGTCCACCCAATTGCTCTCTTGTGCCTACCTAAGACCTCTAACAACTGGGTCTCTTGGTGTTCCTCTAGAGAAGAAGAAATCACCACAGGATATGACTCATTAACTCCCAGAAACGCATATTTAACCGAAGAAGGTAAAGGCTTCAACTCAAGCGTAGGGGCCTCCTCACTACTAGGCATAGACTTAGCTTCGGACTTCGGAAGCTCCTCAAACTTCGGTGCCCAAAACGCAGCACCCTTCACCTCCTCAACATCATCCAATAGAGAATAAAGATACTCGACCTCGGGGGACTCAAGAAACTCCCTCTCCTCTTGGGTCAAGAATGTCTCTAATGGATCTGAATATAAGTGTGTGTCCACATGTTCTTGAACCAAGCTCTCAACCAAACTCACCTCATGTATGTCCTCATCATCTCCCAATTGGGAGGTGACATTGTAGATGTTCAGATCAAGGGTCATGTTTCCAAATGTGATGGACATGTTCCCATTCCTAACCTTGATGACTGAATCTATGGTGGCCAGGAAAGGACGACCTAGAATGATAAGGGTTTGATCACTAACCCCTAGATTTGGACATGTGTCCAACACAATGAAATCTGCGGGATACATGAAACTCCCTATCTGAACTAACACATCCTTCAAAATCCCCTTAAGGACTCTAACACTCCTATCTGCCAGTTGAAGTGTAATCGAGGTGGGCTGAAGTTCCTCCAACCCGAGTTGGAGGTAGACCGAATATGGGAGAAGATTGACACTTGCCCCTAGATCACACAAAGCTCTCTCTATCTTCTTTCCCCCTATCTCTACTGAAATGCACGGACAACCAGGATCCTTGAATTTTAGAGGAAGAGAACCAGAGATGGTGGTACTGACATTGGCTGCTAGGAGGACCTTGTTTTGATGCAAGAACTTGCGCTTGTAAGTGCACAAGTCTTTAAGATATTTCGCATAGATAGGAATGTATTGGATAGCATCTAAGAGAGGAATGTTGAGCTTAACTTGAGAGAAAAGTTCCCTAAGTGATTCTGCAAGATCTGGTTTGGACTTCCCTCTCAACCTCTGAGGGAAAGGAGCTAGGGGTTGGAAAGCTTGGACTCTAGGGTCCTAAATTGTAGAAGTGGAAGACTCATCTTTCTTAATTTCATTGGACTCATTAGATCTCTTTGAAGATTCATCCCTAGACTCAGAATCCTTAGGCTCCTCCACTTCATGCGAAGCAGAAGGTGCCATGGAAGTAGAAACATCAGGTGTAGATGGCTTGGGAGGGATGGTCTTATCAATGATCTTACCACTCCTAAAAATGGTGACAGCCTTAAGTTGCTCCATTTGAGCATCCAACTCACCGGAATCAGCCACAAAGTGCTGGCCTTGAACATTGGGAATAGCTTGGGTAGGCAAGGCACCCCTTGTGGTTTGACTAGCACTTACCGCATTGGTAAGTGTAGTTAATTGAGATTTGATGTTCTCAAGAGTCCTGTTGTTCTGGTCATTGATGGAAGTCTGACTACTCAAAAAGGCTTGAATGGTATCTTCTAGACTTCTCTTATGGGGAGGCTGATATGGAGCATGACCCTGTGAGGGTCCTTGTTGCTGAATTTGCTGATAAGATTGAGGTGGAAACTGTTGCTGAGATGGGAATCTCTGCTGCTGATATTGTGGGGCAGAATGAAAGAATTGCCCTTGACTCTGATTAGACTGAGGAAATTGCCCTTGATTTTGATAGGGTTGAGACTGAAAACCCGAAGAACCAAGATTGTGGGATTGGGGAGGGTTGTCCCTCCACCGAAAATTGGGATGATCATTGTACCTAGGGTTGAAATTCTGATATTGGTTAGATTGAAAAGAAGATTTCTGCTGGGGATTCACAGCATTGACATCAGATGGAGGGTTACCATGGAGCAACTCCTTAATGGAAGGAATGGTAGGACAATTGTCTGTACCATGATCATTCTGTGAACAAATTGCACACAATTGATCCACTTGGGCAACTGATGTAGGAGTAATCTCACTAACTCTCTTCAGCTCTAGACCTTCTATCTGACGGGTAAGTTGAGCTATCCTAGCACTCAAATCCTCCTTCTCACTGAAAGTAAACTTCCCTGCATTAGGAACACTAGGAAACACATTTGGAGTAGTTCTATCATTGGGATTGGTGGTGTCCCAAACCTGATACTGCTCTGCCAAACTCTCTAAATATGCATAAGCTTCATGAGGTTCCTTGGCACGGAAAGTACCATTGCACATCATATCAATGAACTGTTTGTTTGTCAAACTCAATCCCTCATAAAATATCGTAACCAACTCAGGAATAGTAAAACCATCTTGAGGGACCAAGTTCAACGTCTCATGAAACCGATCCCAATATTGATGAAAAGACTCCCCCCCTTTTTCAGCAAAACTCTGAATGTTTTTCTTTAAAGCAATTGTTTTCTAATGAGGAAAGTACTTTTTATAAAACTCTCTTTGCAATTGATCCCATGTGGTGATTCTTACAGATCTCAGATTGTTCAACCAATTTTTGGCATTCCCCTTCAAAGAGAAAGGAAACAGCCGAAGTTTGGCTGACTCTCTTTGAGTTGCAGGGCACATGGTTTCAATTATGGCATTGAATCTTTGACGTGCAAATAAGGCATTTAAGATGTCATTCCATGAAAAGTAGGGAGATGAGTCAAAATATTCGGTTTGACTTGATATGCATTTGCAACCTGAGCATCATCTACAATACAAGATGGAGCATCAGTCCACCTAGGGGGTCAAATAATCATCCATTGTCCTAGGTGGTACAGCTTGATTATGTTGATTACGGGGGTCATCATTATTCTGTCGATCTACCATTGGTTCAAAAGTAGGATCGGGCAGGGGAAGCTCAACAAAAATGTCGATCCCTGGCCAATCAATTACCGGAACTTCTGCAAGATCTACTCTAATCAATCTGTTGTGTATGTCCCTACGGTAATGAGAGGACATATACAACAAACAACCCCAATTATCAAAATAATCACCTAATTCTAAAGGACACTAAAAACAAAAGAAACAAGAAGAAATACTCACAAAGCTGTTTTACCTCAATTGCCGCTCCCCGGCAACGGCGCCAGAAATGCTTAGCTAATTTTGGGTGTGTCTCCTAAGCGGAGGACAAATTCATCGTTGAGTAGCACTTCACTCATGAAGAGGTCGAATCCACAGAGAACGGGCTAGGGTTTTCAGGCTATGGAGAACTTCTTTTGGTCGAGAGTGACCAACTTTTGTTCAAAGGGTTGAATTAATTCTAAGCTGATGACTAATTAACACTGCAGAAGACTAATTGAAATTCTTAAGCTAAAGAGATGGTTCAACCTAGGGTTCAATTCACCCGGATTTACATGATTTCATCTTCCTTTCCATTACACAGGTTAGATTTGGGGCAATCCAATTCTTACCTAGAAAATTCCTTCGTGGAAATCAAATATCAGTCTTATTGAATAATTTCCAAAGAAATTCATGAAATTCTTTTCAATAATCTAAGAGTCATCGACCTAAGCACTAATTGTATCATCATAGATGAACACAATTAGTCAAAGGCTTAACATCTCAATTATGATTTCTGAAAACAGAAAGTCAGTGGAAACTATTGATCATCATCAAAGCATAATCAGAAAGAATAAACCATGTAAAACCCGGGGTGAATTCCCCTTAGGTCAAACCATCTGAGATTTTACCCCTCCATTAATGGAGATCTCTTCAAACAGATTCTAAGAAAACAAGAGAACAGAACGAACATAATTGAAAGATTACCTCTATTGAAAAGTTGAATTAAAATGAAGGATTCTGTCTTAATACAAGAACTTAGCAAAATTGAACATTGATCTTCAATTGAAACTCCCTATACACTCATCCATTAAAGAAGGAAAGAAAAGGGGGCTGGGAAACAAAGACAATTCCCAGATAACCCTAATTTTCGAGTTACCAGGCTCTATATAGGTCCCCACATCTTTAATTACAAAAGTACCCCAAAAAGTAAAAATCATCTCAAATCCGAGTGTTCTACCGGTAGAACTACCGGTAGAAGTAGTTCTACCGGTAGAAATTCCGGTTTAACAGGTGCACTTCTCATGTCCAAACTCTCTGCCATAATATCAGCCATTTCTATCGGTAGAACTTGCGGTTGAAACACTTCTACCGGTAGAACTTGCGGTAGAACAGTGACTCTCAGTTTCTTCAAGTCACTGTCAGAAATTCAGCCTTCTCTACCGGTAGAACTTGCGGTTAGAGCAGTTCTATCGGTAGAACTTCCGATAGAACTGTTATGGCTCCATTTCTTCAGCTCTCTGTCCAATTTTAGACCATTTCTACCGGTACATCTTCCGGTTGACTGATGTGATTCAGTTCTTTACTCTCTTTTTGATTCATTCATCCTCCAGAAGCTTCATTCTTCATAACATTTCTGCAAATGGCCAAAAACCAATACCCGTGCAAAATTATATGTAATCGAATGAATTTAAACACGAATGATGGAAAAAAGGAAGATAATTAAGTCCCCAATTGCACAACAATTGGGTACTTATCACTTACCCATAGAGGAAAGAAACTAGTAAATAGTAGAATGGAAATGACGAGTTAGCTTTTTATAACCTATTCATGCCTTTAATTTGAATACCGATTTTCATAATGTGATTGAGACATTTGTGGGCTCTAAACGTTATTATCTTCCCATTCACATTTAGTAGGTGGTTGATTTGGGGTTCCTCTTACATCTCCAATGAAGCCTTTACATTGTGGCCAGTTTGGCAGTTTATGATGATATATTTTTATGTACATTTGTATGCAGCATCACGTAATTTTAGTGTTAGGGTGTACAAGTAATATTAATATATAATTTTTTTTTAGACCGGAGATCTACAAGAATAGATTCAGGTTTGGGTTTAGATAGATCTAAGTTAACCAAGACTCTGGCAAAGGAAAGGATTTTCTGGCCCTTAGTGATTTGGTCCAGCTTGATTGGCTGCCCTAGAGTATTGGCAATGGAGAGTATGATATTCTGGCTCCAACAGTGATAGGGTAGCCCTTTGATTCTAATCCATACCGGAGCTAAGGAAGGCCAAGAAGATTCCTCTTGGCCTGGGGACCAGGGGAGGAAGAAGACTTTTTGTTTATCCAGGGAGAGGGGGGAGAGACCTAAGATGTAGGCTTTGTCTTCCGGAGAGTTAAAACGGAAGAGGAAGAAGCCCTTGTTATTCAGGGAGACGAAGCAGGGTCTAGATAGGGGCCAGAGCTTAGCTCTCTCTTCAACCCATTCAAGAGATGGACGCCTACCTGCAAATCTGCCAATGACTGCATTGGTGAAGGAATCTTTGCTAGATTGAATCATGGAGTGAGGAATAGTTAGGAACGGTTTGCCACTTTTCCAAGAGGAGGGAGGGAAGGGAGAAGGAAAACTAGTGTGGAGGGGGTGTTGAAGGTCAGAAGGGACGAAAAGGTTTGCAAAGGAAGGCCTCATATGAGAGGTGGAATTAGCTAAAGGAAAAGGAACAGAAGAAAAAGGGTTTAGAGTGTTACCTAGTGTTTGGGAAGGGAACTGCTGCTCGGTTTGGATTAAAGAGACAGTCTGGGTTATGGGATCTGGGACCTGCTTTAGGGCATTTGTGACCTGATTGTTGGGTATTGGGGAGACAAGGGGTATTAATGGTTGGCTTGGGAAAGGGCGAGAGTTAAGATTTGGGTTGGATGGTTGGCAGGGGAAGGGGGGAGAGGTATTGGGGGGATTAGGAAAGAGGGAGGCGGGTTGGGGAATAGAGGGTTGGCTAGATTGTAGGAAAAAGGGGACTGGTCGGGGAGCTGCAGGCCAAGTCGGTGGGGAAGCTATAGGTGAGGAAGAGGTGGGAATGTGGCCGATGAGAGGGGGAAAGTTGCTGGGAAGAAGACTGTTGGGTATCAACTGCAAGTCAGAGGAAGGAGAAGGAAGAGGTAGACTAACACTTGAAGCTGAAGATGGCGGAAGGGGAGGAAGGGTTGAGGCAGGAGGCAGCGGAGGCGGTTGTGCTGGCGAAATAGGGTTTGACATCGCTGACTTCGTTTTTGACTGCAATTGTTAAAGAGAATCTAAGTGTAGAGCACCCATCAACTCAGTTTTGTCCAAGGAAATTCCTCCTCCCCAGCCAATTGTACACTGAGTCATAAGAAGGAAAGATCCAAGTCGAATAAGGCTTGGCCAAAATCGCAGGCATCCTTTTTGTAGCTTCAGTTATGGTTTATGGTATATATTATTTTGGGTTTGTTTGTTGCATATAATTGATTTCTCATAAATTATAAAACTTCATATTTGTATATGTGGTTAAAAATGAAGAATGAAAGGTGAATATAAAAAAATGACTATTAAATAACCTCCCTTTTAATGAGAATAGAATAAAGGTAAAATGGAAAATGAGTATCCAGTCATCGCCCGCCCTAATAATCCATATATATCTTAGGAATGTAAAGCACCCGTTTAGATCTTTGCCTTATATCCTTTCAACCCCACTTCTTTAATAATCTTCAGGTGAAGCTCATTCAACCATGAAATCCAGTTTACCAATTCTTATGAAGGTCAACACAAACTGCCTTTATTAGACCTATTGGGATGAGGAAAGGTATGAGTTTACATGACCAGCACCCCTCTCAACGATAGTTTGGTATGGATATCTTTCAATGAATTTAATTTCTTTGAGTAACATGAACTCGACGGTCACAACCATCAAAGATGTATGGCACCTGGTTTCAATGATTGTAAGGTTTTCTTTATATCCAACCATCTTTTGTGGTTTTATATCGGGGAAATTCTAAAAAAGCCTCATCTTAAAAACGTCCCTTTTTCCAAACCTTTTTTCTTTTTGTCAAGGGGCCCATGTTAAGTCAATCTAGTCCTTTCACGAACACTACCCCCCACGAATAGTCACAAGTCCAAGCTCGACACTAATACAACTTTTCCTCACTGTTGGATCCGCAACAGTGGGCTTGACTTAATAATCTGACCTGGGTGTAATCAGGGTCCACACATAACAGAAGCAGCATAAATACTTTTCAATACTCCCTCTTGGGTGAAGCGCTTTCCTCAATAAACCTCAAACTAGATCTACATCATCAACTAGTAATCTCCAATTTCAGTGTGATGGGCTTGCTTTCTAATGAAACCTAAGCTCAAACTCAATTTAGTATACAATCACACTTAGCTCAGCCTAATTCAAGCAAGGCTCAAGCTGGGTTAAGTTCAGCTCGGCAGGCTTTGAGATCAATGCTTTGTCCAACTCGCCTTGACTCATTTCTATCCCTACTCGAATTAATTCTGCTTGCATGGGGTTCAGATTCACACATGTAAACCCAAAGAATGCTCATCTCTCGACTGTTGCAACTAAAGATGTACACATCAAACAGGCTATATGCCCTTTAATATAAAACTAATCTTTATATTACTTATTGTGATTACATACACCGGATCTTTGCATCACAAAGAGATTCACTAATGTGTATCTCATTTTATTTTTTGGAGTTGAGATTTGCTTCCTTTATTTAGTGCGGGCGCATACGTATATTTATGTATCATCAAAGAGCGAGGAGACATGTCCCAGCTCATCCCAAGTTGATGGATTCCTTCAGTGGCACTGGTTCAAAACATATTGACGTGATATGAGCATTAGTCCTGCTATGGGGATCTGCAAAGCCATCAAAGTCATGATGGTACATCAGCACTCCAGACCTAGCCGAATTTGGAGCTACTCCCACGTAATTCTTTGACAGAGAAGTAGGTTTCAAACACTCTGCATTTAGTTCCTTCCAAGCATCACTGATTAGATCCTTGATATGGTTCGCTGCAACTTCCTCCGAACTACCAGTTTCATGCATATAACATTGGACGGATTTGGGCACGTCCCCACGTTGTGGTTCAGCCTTCGAACATTAGAAAAAGAAGTTAAAAAGGATATCACCTTAGAAAGTTAGCTAAGACATACATAAGAACCTGCAGTCCCACACACACAACCACACATTGCACAAGCAAAGTAGTCAAGCAATCACACGTGAAGAACCCAATAAAATTACATGATTCGGCTTTGTGCCCACATCCATGGAAGAGATTTGTCATCTTAGTCTTTTAAGTACTCTTTCTTCCTTTTCCCTAGGGTTAGATTTACAATTAATTACATTACATGTGTCCTATCTTAAGCTAAGAGAAAGCTTCGGCACAAAAGGTAAAAGTGCCCTTGAACCTTAAACCTGGGCCTGACTTTCCGAGAGCACTGATCCTATTAATTACTAACTAGGACTACAAGACATGCAAATTAACTAGGAGATTTAGATCTTCGGGGATTAAATCAATTTCCTCCTTTGATATATGTTGTTGTATCATGGGGTATGAGAGACCCAATACAAAGGGCGCCCCAACTGAGACTAAAGCATTGTCTAAATACTCATCAAATTTAGGTATGTAACCACTGTTGAACCATTGAGCTTCCTGAAAGTACGAGTTACTTTGCATTGCCCACTGTAAATTACAAAGTCACAAGCAACACAACCAATTAGTACAAAGCATCAAGGGGAATACACTACAGGGAAATATTCACACCGTATTATTATTGTACAAAGTCCTTTACACAATTATAGTGATTGTAAGTAATTAAGGACCACGTCGGATTTGGGTAGCAGACTACCAATTGAAGACTAGATGATCTTAGGCATTAGTAGAGGTAGCATAAATACTTTCAACACTTCCCCTTGGATGGAACCCACTCCTCATCAGTTCAGATATTTGAATGGACAATCCGTATGTATCTTATTGTACTTGAAACTTCATTTTGTAATGGATAAATATGTGTTCTTGTGGAATCCAAGGTGTATTAATTCTTGTCCCATCTCTCTCTTATATGCGCACCATAAGCTTGAAGGATCTTTTTCTTTACAAGAATTTCTAGAATTAATGTACAGCGTGTCCCACGAATTTCAAATATTGGGTTTTTTGAAATGCTACTTAATTCTTTCGTTTCTCAATTCCTTATTCCATTCATGTTGGGATTTCTGCTTAAGAATTTCATGCACGCTGTATGCCATAGTTTTCCTATTTTACTGCTATTGGAAGTTCTTATTGAATTAAAATTTTGTATGCATTTCTTGGGCCTATTAGTTTGTAAGGTAAAGTAAAGTAAACTGGAATAAAGAGTTAAATCAAGAAAACTGGGTGCTTTTACTCCCAATTGTTAGATTGTATGGTCTCAATCCATCAGATGATATAATAAATTGATTCATTTATTTATTTATTAATAATATCATGCTTTCCTTTTATGAGATGAATTGTGTTTTATTACTTAATGCATGTAACCAATACATATAACGTGTTGGTTCATGAGATGAACCGGGTCCCATTAGTATATTAGATGTGATATATGTGTACAAATAGGGAAGTTTAGGGTTTTCTTTGCAATTTATTCCTAAGACTGGAGTGCAATTGGATTTATATAGTGGAGTTATTTGCAATTAACTGTGGCCCGGATTGCACATGAGATGTGGGGTCGTTGTATCCCTGTTGGAGCCAACTTTCTATGGAATCCCTAGTGGTCCCCACGCTAGCCCAAGTTATTAGAAAGTTATCAATCCTACTTGAACTCTAAAAGGAAAGAATTAGAAAGTAACTATTTCTATTTGAAGTGAAACTTCTAATAGTGATAATAGTAGGTTACTAATTGTTGTGGAAGTGAGACTTCTATAATAAGTGGAAATGAGAAAGTTACTAATTCTTAATGGAAGTAGAACTTCTATTTTAATTAGTAAGAGGGTTTGCTTGAAGCAATATATAGAGGTCTTAGGGGCTGGACGTCCCACACTAGAATCATCCCCATTGGAGTGCACACCTAGAGCTCTCTCTCTCCTTCTAGTTCTCTTCCGAATTGCTTAGAGCTTCTAGTTGATTTTCTCTTGAAGATCCCACCATTCTTCTTGAGAGAAGAGATCTAAAAGCGGGTCATAGCATGGAAGACAACAAGGTCTTAGAGATCATAATATGCTACAAGAAGAGTTTTTGTTCAAACTAATTCTCTTCATCTCCATTAGTGCACAACCGTGCTCCTAATGTATAATGTACTTCTTTGTATGTTGTGGATTGTTTATTGCTGTACATGGTTGATGAGATTGAGGGATTGGATCCTGAATGTAGTTTATGGCCTTATGGGTACTCGATCTCTGAGTCAAGTGGGTCAAAAGTTTTGAAAATCTATCCACGAGGCCCACCTACTTCCAACACCAACTTCCTCCACTTTTTCATCTTCTTGATTTTACACTCAACGCTATTTTATTTTACTATACATAAACATTATAGTGCATGAAATGTATAGAATCTCAGCTACTAAATTGCTCATTGATGCATGCATACAGTTGTGTACATGTCTCTCCCGTTCAGTGAAAGGAATCCCACTGCATTGAGGGTAGAAAGAAGTTCCACACGATAACTCTTGCGGACACCACACGCATGCACACAGGAGAAAAAGAGTCTAGATCCTCTATTGCAACTATTACCTGAAACCATGTAAAGACATTGTGGGGGTCCATCCTCCAGGTAAATCACATCCTAACCAATAATATAAGCTCAAGTTTCAATTCAAAAAGAGGGGGTCTAACCGTCTGATTGAGAATCTTGATGGAAAGTCATCGGTGATTCCATGTTAGCACCCACAGAAATGCAATACTCATATAGGCGACCTTTAGAAATTTAAAAAAGAATTGCGGCCTCACTTTCATAAATTTCAAGATATTGTACTGACTCCAATCCAAAATGGATACATACATATGTGGGTCCCAAGTACTTATGATGCCAAAGTTTCACCGCCCGAATTGAGGAATTTCAAAAATCCCAAATGCTTGCTTGAATTTGAATATGTTTGATCGTGGCCATTTAAAAATTCTGGAATTCCCAAAGCCTCAAAATACTACTACAGAAAATGTGAATTTACTGTAGAAAATTTCAAAATGTCCTTTAAATTGAAAATCTTGTCAACAATTCAAGTATATAAACAAGGGCAAAGGAAAAGCCTAGGGAATTCATCAGTGAAAACTGTGGAACTTTCAGCATTTATCGAATGTACCATCCTTGTCATTGGATCACTCTCATAAAAAAAAATCCCAAAATATTTAGAAACATAAAAAACCGCCCAAGTCATAAATGAAAGAAAAGAAAATTTGTACCAGTTTCTTCAGATAATGTGTAGCATTGAATCCCTTCTCCTTGAGGATGATGTATGCCGTCTCATTGGTTGTATTATATACCGCCAAGTAGAACAGCTTCATATACTCTGGTAGTTGATCAATTCCCTCTAAATCCCACCTATATGCAAATAAAATCAGTAATCAGTCATTGTCGTTTCATGTATTTAGGTTGTAACCATGGCACAAGATACCACGATGATAGGAGCGATATTGATGTGGGACAGAAGTAGTCAAGGAGCAGGAAAAAAAATAAAATAAAGAAGCAACTCAATGTTCGTCCATCATGATTTTGTTTGCTTTGTCGCATGGAATTTCAACACAAATTCACCCGCGGTTTGAAAAGGCCTGATTTGGGATTAAGGTCAGGCCGCACTTATATTTCGAGGATTAGCGGTTGCTCTTAGCAATGTACGTCGGGCCTACATGATACGAATTCCTTGATCTTAGCAATTTATATATATATATATATATATGTGATTTTAGACGATTTAATTTGAAAATCGAGGCTTAATTTGTTTCAATTTCACACTAAATTTCGATTTTGAGTGGACTCATTCAACTTTAAAATAAGAAGAGGCTTATCTAGGTAAGGAGAGATTTAAGTTTTCTATTCATTTTCTCACTTCTTTCTCTATCTCTGACAAAGTTTATTCTCTCACGTCTCTCTATCTCTCTCATACTAGTCTCTCTCAAAGTTTGAGACAAGAAACTCACCTTTCACAGACCGAGCGTCGGCACTCACCTTATGGGGCCCACCTTAGGTCCCACCGGGCATGGATCTAGGGGGAATTGAAAGACCACCCCTCACTCGGTCGATCGTGTATAGTGACAGGGCTACGATCATCACCGGCGCCACTTCATCTACGGTCAAGAAGTTTTCACCATCCAAGTTGAGTGCACACTCGATTCCAACAGTCCACCTAATTTGAATGGGTGGCAAAGCTTGGGGCCTATGCCTATCAGTGGGGTCCCCATTAATGGTCCACTTGAATGGTTCAAAACATGGCTTCCACCACGTGTTCCATAGCACTGGCGCCGGTGCTCCGCTGAGGCTCTCCAACTAAATTAATTATATATTTTTTAAATTTTATGGTGGGACTGACTCTCATTGGAGTAAAACTTAGGAACAGCAAATACCGATAAAAAGATCTCCAACACGGTCCTATACGGTGACAAGGACTCCGATCATCACTGACCCCACTTAATGTAAGGTCCATCTACGCAAGGAAAAGAAAAGAAAAAAATAAAAGCAAATTGGGCTAATACCGATTAATGGTGTCCGTGAAGACTTTCAGCTCATCTGGCAAACCATGCACATCATAAATGTCATCCATTACCGTCATAAGGACTATGGCTTTGGTAATTTCTATTCTGCACTGGGAGTATTGAGGCTCGACAACTACTCCAATTAGAAATTAAGAGATGGTTCTCCAACAGTCTGTCTCGGAAGAATCCCAACTTCTCTAGTAACCCCAACAATTCCCACCACCTGAAAATATACATGATTCCGAGGAGCAAGCAGTTGTGGCAAGAGCCGTTTTAGAGTGGAAAATAAAATAAATAAATGAGAATATTACAAAGAGAATTTTCATGGAATTGATGTTATTAATCTAGAGATTGGATAAAGTTAGGTTGACAATGGTTCCCATGGGGTTGGGTTGAACCTTGAGGGTAACATGTGTGCGGGGCATTTCCGTGATCAGAAATTACCTCCCAGTTCGGTAGAAGTACCAATTGGGGCTTGCTCTGGGCCCGATCTCGGTCAGCTCGGCAATAGCACTAGCTGGTACCGAGATCCGGTCTACCTCGGTGTCGAAGACCGACCACACTTCCTTGGAGTTCGGCATCTCATACCTCGGCAATATCTCCCGACCTTGCGCTCTTGGCCTCTGTGCCTTCTCCAGTTAGGCCAAGCGCCGAGGTGAACACCGAGCGTCTAATCTCCATTATGGGATGGGACAGCTGCATTACAGGGCACCCTGATAGATAGGGTGGCCGCCGAATACTGATAAGGGACCTTCCCTATCACTTCCACATTTATGTGAGGGATTTGAGGAGATATCCGATGGGACAAGTATCCTCACCTACCCCCACTAAGGATCCTAGGGGTGGGCTGATGGGACAAGTATCCCCACCTACCTCCACTATGGAACCTTCTACCCTCCTCTATATTTACTTGCATGGTAAGACATGAACAGGTACGCAATATACAGCCCACACTCTGTTATTTTGCTCACACCTTCTTCCCCACTTCACCTTACTTCAGTGACTGCACTAACTCTGGCGTCGGAGTGCCTTTGGCTGACAGCTGGCTCGGGCCCTGACCTCTGTCTTCTTCCCTCTTTCAGGTTCTAGGCCATCAAGGACGTTCCCGCTCAGTTAAACAGCATGTTCTTAAACCCCATCATCACCTAAACCAAGTCCGTAATTTTTAGGCATGCACAATTGGCGCCGTCTGTGGGGACGTCGATCTGAAAAATCCATATTTTCATCCTAACAGCCATGCCTCCAAAGGTTAAGAAGGGAAAGAGTATCGCTGGACCATCCAGGTCCAAGCAGTCAGAGACGTTCCTGCCTCACCTACCGCCTCCACTGGTGACAAACCAGGCAGGAGCGCTGGTGACGAACCAGCAAGGAGTTACCAGGCAGACACCGCCCAACCCTTAGCCGAGGAGAGTTGGCAGAGAACGCGGCATTCGAGGTGTGGGATCGCCTGTCACGGTGACGCACTCGACGTCGAGAGACGCATCAGCATCTCCTCGCCCCGGTCCCGCACTGGAGCGGGTCAGGCCGACTACCTCGCAGGCGGAGCGTCCACGTCTGGAGGTCGTTTTCACCGAGCCACCCCGTAAGGACGTTCCTCCTCAGGGACAGTCCCAATGGGGCAAGGCTCCAGTGCAGTCTGATCCTCGCCAGTCTCATCACGAGGACCACATGGAAGAGGACCACGTCCACCTCGACGACGAGGGCGACGGCGACTTGGCCTTGGAGGAAGAGGATGAAGCACACGTTGAGGCGATTAAGGCTCAAAACCGCCTCATTCAAGAGCAAAAAGAGCAGATCCTCCAGCTCCAGCGATAGCTCGAGGCAAAGGACAGAGCCCCGCCCGGGACCTCGCACACGCCTCCACCTCGGCAGCAAGCTAGGAAGGGTCTCGGAGCTCGGCCAGACTTGAGGCAAGTCATAAATAGAAGGCGTGAACGAGCTCGAGAAGAGGGCTCGAGTAACACCCACGCCAGCGCTGACCAGTAGCAGCGCCAGAAACAACGGCGGGAGACCCAGGCTGACCCTGACATGGCTGACTATATTGATCAGCAAATCAAGTTGGCCGTGCAGCAGAACATGGAGTACGCCGGCCTCACTCGAGGTCGGTTGGCTACTAGAAATAGTGACAACCACGGCACATCTCCATTTACTCGGGAAATCCGAGATCATCCCCTCCCTGATAAGTTTAGCATCCCGCGGTTCAATCTCTATGACGGGACTTCGGACCCCGAGGCGCACCTCCGACACTTCACCCAGAAGATGTCGGTGTTTGGCGGTGACGGCAACCTTGATTGCAAGGTTTCTCCTCCAGCCTGGGTGACCTCCCACTTCGGTGGTTCTGTGTACTCTCCGAGGGATCGATTTCGAGCTGGCGATAGCTCCGAGATTCCTTCGTCGAGAAATTCCAGGCACAACGGGTCATCCCGAAGACTGACGCCAACCTGATTTCAATCAAAATGAGGCCGACCGAGAATATCACTCGGTTCGCCAAAAGGTTCTGGACCATCTACAGCGTGATCGAAGGTGCCAATGACGAAGTAGCCATTAAGTCCTTCCAACAAGCTTTGTTGCCGGGCAATGAGCTTCGGAAGGAACTGGTGCGGTTCCCCGTGGGCTCAGTGAAAGCACTGATGGCCCGGGTGAACCAGTACGTTGAACAAGAGGAAGATGAAGTCTGAGCTCCGGAGAGCCATAACGTTTGGCAAGAGGGCCGACCCTCAAAGAAAGACAGGAAGCTAGCCAAGAGGGAGGCGGACCGAAACAGAGAGCCATCCAGCTCGACAGCGTGTTCTGTTCCCACCTCGGGAGGCAGCGCAAAGCCGAAACCAAGCGGCACCTCTTATAAGACCGTCAACACCATCTTCAAGGAGCCCATTTACAAGCTCCTCGGCAAGATCCAAGCTCAACTCTTCTTCAAATGGCCCCAGCCTATGAAGAGTGATCCCTCCACCAGAGACCAGGGCAAGTTCTGTAGCTATCACAAGGATAAGGGACACAAAACTGAGGATTGCCATGCCTTCAAGGCGCACCTCGAGAGGCTGGTGAAGGACGAGCATTTGAAGGACTTCGTCAAAGAAGAAGGCAGAGTGAACCATGCTCAGCAACACCACCCCGACGACCGGGATAGCGATGAGCCTGTAGGGACCATCGACGTCATCCACCTGGCCTCCGCTCCTAGGGGCAGTGACCAGGCCCGCGCTGAGGCCAGAAGGGCCCAGTACGGCAAACAAGTAATGACGGCCGAGCTCGGTCCCTCAGCAAAGAAGGCACGTGTAGAGAGACCGAAGATTTGGTTCTCTGACAAAGACTTGGCCAGGGTCCAGCTACCTCACAATGATCCACTCCTCTTGACTATGAGGTTACAGAACTTCAATGTCAAGAGGATCCTAGTGGACCCCGGGAGCTCCTCAGAAATCCTCTATTATGATTGCTTCAAGAGAATGAATCTGAAAGAGGAGGACCTGCAGGAAGCTCGCACCCGTTGGTGGGATTCAGCTCCAAGACAGTGAATCCAAAAGGGAAGATTTCCCTCAAGGTCGAGGTGGGAGGAGCCTCCATGACAGCAGACTTCCTGGTGGTAGATGCACAATCTCCATACAATGCCATCATGGGAAGAACCTGGCTTCATAACATGGAAGCTGTGCCCTCCACCCATCACCAGAAGCTCAAGTTCCCATTACAGAACGAGGACAGGGGGTTCGAAGTTATCATAGTCCGCGGTGACCAACAAATGGCCAAGGAGTGTCTCATGGCCGTGGTCCCTGGAGAAGCCGAGCCGCAGCGAGTCCATATGACCGAGCTCGAGGCCGAGCTCGAAGCTGTTGGCCGGACTCCCGAGCAGAAGAGTGTTGAAAACCTCACCGAAGTCAAGATCGATCCCAACGATCCGGAGAGGTTCTTCGTGCTCGGTAGTCAGCTTACAGACGAAGAAAGGGCCGAGATGCTTAACTTCATGTTACAGAACAGAGAGGTCTTTGCTTGGACCCCATATGAGATGCCTGGCATCGACCCCGAGGTCATATGCCACAAGCTGAATGTGGATCCCGAGCACAAACCTGTAGTCCAAAAGACTCGCAGGTCCGGAATCCAGCAAGCAGAGGCTGTGACCGAGGAGGTCAAGAAATTATTAGAAGCTGAAGCTATCAGAGAAGTCCACTACCCTGTGTGGTTAGCCAACACGGTTGTGGTCAAAAAGAAGAATGGGAGCTGGAGGGTCTGCGTAGACTTCACCGATCTCAACAAAGCTTGTCCCAAAGACAGCTTTCCCCTTCCAAAGATAGACCAGCTGATCGATGCCACTGCCGGACACGATAGGATGAGTTTCCTCGATGCCAACCGAGGTTACCATCAAATCCAGATGCACGGGCCTGATAAAAAAAAACCGCGTTCATAACACCCAGAGGCATTTACTGCTACAAGGTGATGCCCTTCGGGTTAAAAAACGCTGGTGCCACTTACCAGAGGCTGGTGACCAAAATGTTTCAGGCCCAGCTCGGCAAGACAGTCGAGGTCTACATTGATGACATGGTCGTTAAGTCTAAAAGGTCACAGGACCACTTGACTGACCTACGTCAAACCTTCGCCGTCCTCAAACAATACAAGCTCAAGCTGAACGCCTCCAACTGTGCATTTGGCGTCGACTCGGGCAAATTCCTGGGCAGCCTGGTCACTAGACGAGGAATAAAGGCCAATCCCGATCAAATCTCGGCGATCCAGGCCCTACAGAGTCCAACCTCGGCAAAGCAAGTCCAGAGACTTACAGGGATGGCAGCAGCACTGAACCGCTTCATTAGCCGAGCTTCAGACAAATGCCGTCCCTTCTTCCAACTCCTCAAAAAGAGCTCAGGGTTCCAGTGGACGCCGAAGTGCGAAAGCGCCCTTCAGAAGCTCAAAGGATACCTCTCTTCACCTCCCCTACTTTCCACCCCGGCACAGGGTGAGGTCTTATCCTTATATCTGGCAGTTTCGGATCATGCAGTGAGCTCGGTACTCATAAGAGAAGATGACTGTCGCGACCCCAGACCGGGCTTAGGGACCAAATCCGGGATCGGGACTAATGTAATGAAATAAGTGACATAAAATATCATTGGTATGGTTGGTGCCCAAGCGTACACGGGTAGATAAAAGAACACACATTACCCGTGCACGTGATTTCCCACAGGTGTCCGCGGTGAGGATTTCACAACAACATTAAACATTTTGTATAATTGCGGAAGCGTATGGCAAATCAAGCATATAAATCATTTCCATAGTAACAAGACTGTTTGCATTGAAATAACAAGTATCAGAATGAGCAATGCTCTAAAGCGTAACCCAAAATGCTGTTAAGGTTGGAACATATAACATTTAATTACAATTCCCAAAAAGAATAAAGGCTAACAAAGGCCGATATAGACAAAACAATAACCGCAAGAAAACTACCCAAACAACCCCCAAAATGTTTCGCATCTCGGTAGCCCGACGTTTACATAACATCGTCGGCACGCCACTCAACTAGTGGTTGCGGTTCTCCGACCGCCTCCTCTGGCTCCTCCTCAGGATAACCGACAATGGGACCTGAGTACTAAAGCAAAGGGTCAGACACGACGGTCTGGCAGGTAGAAGAAAAGATATAAACATTTAATAATAAAGACCTTTACCTTGGATAACATGTGAACTTGTTTAAACAATGACTTTCAAGAAGTAAATGAATCATTTCATTGAAAACACATATGCAGTAATAAAACATGTGAGGTAACCAAGGAGATCGGGAAACAATCAAGATGGCATCCACAAGAAGCTAAATCCTCTATCACCGAAGTGACGTGAGTATCGGGTGTTGACCTCAGTCACCGAAGTGAGGAGGTGCAACCAAGTTACATATACATATACAATAATACGGGATGGGACCGCGGTAGCAAACCGGGTATCGGGAATCACGGTAGCGAACCGGATATCGGGAACCACGGGAGCGAGCCGGGTATCGGGACGGGACCACAGTTAATAAACCGGGTATCGGGATCCAAGCTGCAGCTGGCGGGACGGGAAGGGATCTCCAAGTCGGTAGATCAAACCGACAGGGTTATCCAAGCTTAGTGTTGCCGACTCATAGGTCAAATCACATAAATCGAGACAGGTATAAAACAAAACCAGTGCAAGGCTATAAGCGGGCAAGACGGGGTGCTCAAGGCACAATCATCATTTCAGTATTGGGTCATGCGCATCGGGGCTAGTACAAGGCTACAAAAACAGTTCCGTGCTTTTGGGGTGATAAATCGTAACTCGTAAATTTCGGAAATAAAAGAGTGAAATAAGCTTTCGAAATATCGGGATGAGTATCAAGGTTCGAAGTTAATTCAAGTGCATAGGGATCCCGAATGTCTATTTAATAAAACTTGGTACTCCTTGGGTTTGAGGGCATTCCGGCTCCTTATACACTTGAAAGTTTCCAAAACTCCAATGAATGCTTGTGATAATGGTTTCGTTCTCATCCGGCTCCATACATCACCCTATAGTTCTCTTGACACAACAAGGCTCCCAATGAACCTTTCAAATCCATGAAAATGTTTCACTTCAGCTCCAAACACATCCCTTGTGCAACAGCAACCATCGCTCTAGCGGACATTACAGTTCGCTCGAGCGGATGAGCCTCTAGAATGGTTTCTGGGAGGGTTTCCTCGAGCGGACACTGGGTTCGCACGAGCGGACCTACCCAGTTTAGGATGGCACGAGCGAACGATTAGTGCGCTCGACCCAACCACTCACTGGATGGCTGCTGGAAGAGTTCGCTCGAGCGGACACTGGGTTCGCACAAGCAAACAGCTCTCTGGAATGGCACGAACCCTTTCCTGGGCAGTTCGCTCGAGCGAAGTGTCAAGTTCGGTCGAGCGAACTGTCCAGAACTGAGTTCGGGGCGGTTCTGCTCTTCCATTCTTCCCTTCTCTCAAAACCCATTTTGAGCCTCTTATCTACAACATAATGGGAGGCTCTCAACTCCCTTCAATCACTACTCAACCATCATCCAATCTCTCCATTTTTACATTCATACAATCACCAAGAGAAAGAAGACATCCATCATCACAAGAATTCACTTAGGCATTGTACAAAAGATGAACCAAAAGCTACAATCCATGATTTAAAGACAATAGATGAAACCAAAAGCTAGAAATCATGTTTCAAGACAATAAAGAGGCTTACCAACCCCATTCAAAGCATTTAACATCATTGAATGCAAATAAAACAAGGCATTAATGGAGTAATAATTCAAACACATTTATCATAAAAATCATTGAAAGCTAAACTATCATTCAATCCACTTGCCTCAAGGTCTCAATGCAAGAAATCAAGCTATTATTCTCTTCCTCCAAGCCAAGAATGCTATCTACACAAAACCCCCAAATCCAAACCCTAAAATGGGTCAAACCAAGAAACAAGAAGAGATAACTCTCAACAATGAAGATAGAGCTCTCCTAAGACTAGAAGAACATGAATCTAAGAGATTAGGGAGGAAGCTTACTTGCAGGTTCTTCAAATGGATAAGGTGAGCTCAATGAGGGTCTTGAGTTGAGTAGATCCTTCTACAAATGGTATTAAAGAGAAGCTTGCAAGGAGGGGAAGAGGGTGGTGATCTCCATTTCTCAAAAGATGCAAGGTTGGTGGGGATTTGGGCAATGGAGAAGCAAGGAAAGAAGAAGAGAAAGGGAAAACCCTAGGTTTGTGCTTGTGCTGGAAAAGAGTAAATGGAAGAGAAGGGTTCTCTATTTAAAGACCATGGGTGTGGGCTCCACCACTAACAAACTCTCTGGGCTGAAATCACTACCATCGAGACCTCGGACGAAAACGACGAAGAAGAGAAAAGTGATCTCCGAAATATCTAGTTTCCAAAAAGTATATGTTTCGCGGGTTTCGGGAATATCGACTTTTGGGTACAGATTTCATGTATAATGACTGTTTTGCCCTCAATGCAAGAAAATCGGGTTTCGAGAATATCGACTTTTGGGTACGGATTTCATGTATAATGACTGTTTTGCCCTCAATGCAAGAAAATCGGGTTTCGGGGTTCCGGACGGTTACGGGATCCACATGAAAGTTGTAGGAATTAGCGGGACAAGTAAAACGGAATAGAAATGCAAATCACTGGAATACGAACAATCCCCCCAAACATTAGTAAAACCATCCAAAAATGGAACTCCCCAAAGGGTCCCACCAACACAAAGCACTAAAACTCTCCCAAAACCATAAAAGAGCTATTCTAATCCAAGCTTAGTCAAAAATCACTAATCGAGCTTAGCACTAACATGCAACGTAATTAACACTAATCGAGGTCACTCGGGTCGAGGTCTTACATCCTCCACCCCTTAGGGCATTTGGTCCTCCAAATGAAATACAAAACTCACCTCGGGTAGGAGATGCGGATACTTCTTCTGCACTTGATCTCGCAATTCCCACGTTGCCTCTTCCGTCCCATGATTCTCCCAAAGTACTTTCACCCACTGAATAGTCCGATTCCTCAATTCCTGTTCTTTCGAGTCTATGATCTGAATGGGCTTCTCAACGTAGGTAGCATCTTCTCTAATTTCCAGTGGTTCATGTAGGAGTACATGTGAAGGATCGGGGACGTACTTCTTCAACATCGACACTTGGAAGACGTTGTGTACACCGGATAACTCGGGTGGTAAGGCTAATCTGTAAGCCACATCACCAATCTTACTCACAATGTCATACGGTCCGATGTATCTCCGTGACAACTTACCCTTCTGCCCAAACCTCAATGTTCCTCTGGTGGGTGACACCTTCAAGAAAACCTTGTCTCCTTCTTTGAACTGTAGATCCCTTCAGTGAGAGTCTGCATAGCTCTTCTGTCTACTCCGGGCTACTTTCAAACATTCTTGGATCTGTCTCACTTTGTCAGTGGTCTCACTCACTATAGTCGGTCCATGAAAGCTGCGGGTGCCAACTTCTTCCCAACAAACAGGTGTCCTACAACTTCTACCATACAAAGCCTCAAAAGGCGCCATCCCAATACTCGAGTGGTAGCTGTTGTTGTAAACAAACTCACACAGCGGTTGGGTTTCATCCCATTGAGTCTTGAAGTCCAATACACAAGCACGTAGCATGTCCTCGAGTGTCTGAATTGTCCTCTCTGACTGGCCATCTGTCTGAGGGTGATAAGCTGTACTAAACTGTAACTTCGTACCCATAGACTCATCTAGGGTCTTCCAAAGCCTCGAGACGAATCTGCTATCTCTATCGGAAGTAATGGAAACTAGCTGTCCATGTCTACTGACGATCTCGTTGATAAACAACTCCGCTAGGGGTAACATATGCATCTTCTTCCCTGTCCTCATGGGGATAAAATGAGCTGACTTGGTGAGTCTGTCTACAATCACCCATATCGCATCATTGCCTCTACTAGTCCTTGGTAGTCCCGAAATAAAATCCATGGTAATGTGCTCCCACTTCCATTCCAGGATCTCTAATGGCTGCAACAATCCTGGAGGCTTCTGATGTTCTGCTTTTATCAACTGACATGTCATACATCAAGATACAAACGCTGCAATCTCTCTCTTCATATTATTCCACCAAAATCTACCCTTCAAATTCTGATACATCTTCGTGCTGCCTGGGTGCATGGAATACTTCGCACTATGAGCTTCTGCCATAATGTCATTGATGGACCCGAAAGGAATCTTCCGTCCTCTCCTTCCGCACCCCGGGGGCTGACCTGGGTCTCGGCGGAGGAGGGAAGAACTTGGGTATCAACATTTTTGTACGGGTATACCAGATTTAGTTTCTACTTGGAATTTGGAATGGTGATAATCCGGAGATTCACCTTCACAAGTGGAAAGGAAATCAATCCTTTTTTCTAACTTTTCAAATTGCATTAATATTAAGAAAAGAGACAAGTTTGTTTTTTCAGAATGCCGTAGGAGGCGTTTTTGTTTGTTTGCCGTAAAAGGCGATTTTGCCGTAAAAGGTGATTTTACAAAACTCATCATGTATGAAAGACAAGAATTGTGATTTCTTTTTGTCTCTTTAAGAAATACAAACTACAATAGAAAAGTAAGAAAAGGGATCTAACTTCTCAGGAGATTGTGGGGACACGTTGAGATCGACGGTCGCAAGTCATGTATGGACTTCGCCATCGTCCTTCAAATGAGAACGTTGATGCTTTGATTCTTTGGCTTGGCTCCTAACCCCGGTTTTTTAAAGGATAAGGACCAAGAGGAGGTCCTATATCCAATGAAAAACCGAGTAAACGGGCTGAAAAGCCGCGTTTAGGCCTTGTTGGAGAAGGAGGTGACCTTGGGGGGGTGGCCCCCCAAGGGACGTTGATCACCTTGTGGTGCTTCCGGGAGCAAAGTAACAGGACTTCGTCTCTCTCTTGGATTTTCTGGATTTTCAGAGCTTGCACTTGGGATCTATTTTCTTGTTTTTTTTTCTTCTTGGAATGGACCTCCTTTTATAGGCTTTTGGTAGCCATGAGTTTTTTATTGGCATTGATGGCCATGATGAAAGAATTGATGAGGAGTTACAAGTTGATTTTATAACTCCTTTTTCAAGGATTGTGATTGGCCGATGAAGGTAGTGGGCTTTTAATTGCCTTTATGCTTCATGATGGTGGGAGTTTCATGGGTTTAATGCCATGATTACTTGGATTTGTAACTCCCAAATGCTTGAATCTGATTGGGCCGTCCAAAATAATGAGTTAATGACCGCTTTAATTTGTCATAAACGGGTCAATTAACGACATTAAGTGGCCGCCAAGGCATGTGAAGAGCCGCGGGCCGCGCCGCGTCTTTTGAGATTCTTCTTGCGATCATCACAGGTGGATCCAGGCATTGTTTGATGTCGGATTGCGATGCAATTTCAAACATTAGTTGATGTTGGTGGGCAGGTGACATCCGTCTTGTCGATTTCGCGATCGGTCGGACAGAAAATGCACTTTCTTGGTCAGCCGGTTGGCGATCTTGGAGCGATCGGTGATGATTTCATGCTTTTGACGGCGGATCCGAGATGTCGACGAAGATCAGTGGTTTTCAAGCATCAAACATTGGATTTTCAGAAAATCACAGAGGCCGGAACACCCGAAACGCGAAAAGATCGAAAAACGGTCAATTTGGTGCGAAATCCGGCGACCCGGATTTGCAGGGTCGCCGGGCAACCCTGGGCCAGGGTCGCCGGCGACCTTAGGGTTTTTTGCCCTTTGGTCGCCGAGCTTCGTTTTTGGTCGATTTTGCGTCTTTTTCGTTCCTTTTTTCTTCTGTATTTTTCTTGACATTTCTCCTCAATTATTGACTTCATTTTCTTGGAGAAAACTTGACGAGAACCAGCACGAAATCGGAGCACAAAGTTTCCCATTTTTCGAGAAAGTCGAAGACTTTGTAGCCGATTTTCCGTCAAGCATCGAAACTAGGTCAAACGATGTCGGAATGACCTGAAAATTGAGGTGAATCTTCTTGAGCAGTGGATAGGACCAACCATGGGCTTTTTTTTCAAGCCGTTTGGGGTCCCATCGATGCTTCACTTGATTTTGCTGCGGGGAAAATGCCGAGCTTTGATATGTGGTCAAACGATGTCCGATTGACCTGAAATTTGACAAGGAGCCTATTGGAGTCATTTTGAGACGTTCCATCAGCTCCGTTTTGGATGTCATGGTCCCGGGTTGCTCCGCCGCCGGGAGCGCTTGTTTTAACTGTCGGAGCAGTGAAGTTAGGCCAAACGCTGTTGGAATGGCCCGAAACCTCAGGTGTACCCCTCTTTTAGCTGCCTTGAAGGATCTTTCAGTTTCTGTCTGATTCTGACAAGATCTGATACTTGAAGTAACTTTGCATGTTTTGCAGGATGCAGCTTCGCGAGGCTTTTTGATGCGGAGGAGACATAGTGACTTTTTTGGTGTCAACAAATGCCCCCTCGAGGTACAGCAACGAGTAGCTTTTTTGGAGTCGATGTGCCTCGAAGAGAAACTTGGAGGAGAGATTCCAACTTGAACAAGAGTCTTGAGCTTTTTTTTTTTTTTTTTTTTTGAATAGCCTTCCGAGTTTCCGGGGGAATTTTATGGTAGAGGGATCACGTACCATCTCAAGGCAAAATTTTGAAAATGACATGGGGTATTTGGATTTTGGGTTTTGGATTTTGGTTTTTGACCTTGTGACCTAACAAGCTGTATGTGGCAGGTTAGGGGGTCGGGGTTTGATTTTTGATTTTAACCTTGTGACCCAACAAACTGTATGTGGCAGGTTGGGGGGTCAGATTTGGGTTTTTGGTTTTGGTTTGGTTTGGATTTTGATTTTGGTTTTGGTCTTGTGACTTAACAAGCTGTATGTGGCGAGCTAGGGGACCGGAATTTGCTTTTGTGAAATGTCAATTTCAAGATTTTGGCTTAATTTGGTTCATGAGGTTGGATGGTTTGGTTTTTTGGAAACTCATGAGACTTTTTTTCTTCTTTTTTTTTCTTGAATGGTCCCATCAACTCAAAAGAGGCAAGGGACTTTTTTGCTCTTTTTCCATTTTTTTTTTTTTTTTTTGCTCTTGGTAAGAGGAATATTTTGACTAAAAGCCACTTTTAGTGCCTAGGTGGTCAAACCTGTTTCATATGGGCTAACCCATGGGACCTTAGGCTTTGGAGATGGCCTAAATCTCATATGGTGTCATTTTTGTAAAGAATATCTAAAAATATCTCTTTGGTGTAGAGAATATCTAAAAATATCCTTTCTTGGAGAGAATTTCTCAAGTTTCCTCCTTTTGTGGAAAGATTTTCTCAAAATATCTTTCTTTTTGGGAAAGTAGCTAAATTTTAGTACTTACCTCCTTTCTTTTCTCCTTGTTTCCTCTTTTGGCTTGCTCTCTTCTTATAAAAGCAAGAGGGTTGGTTCTTTTGCTCCATTGCTTTCCTTTTGCAGAAAATCTTCAAGAGTGCTCTCCAAGATTAGAAGTGCTTTCTCTTCTTCAAGGATCTCCAAGCTTTTCTTATTCTCCATCAATGGCCTCAAGTAAGTTTTCTTCCTCCACAAGAATATCCATTGTAGAAGTAGCTTCTTCATTTTTTTCTTTCTCTTTTCTTTTTTTTTTCCAAGCACGTTTTTTTTTTTTTTTTTTTGCGCTTCTTCTTTCTTTTTTCTTTGTTTTTTTTTCCAAGCACGTTTTTCTTTTTTTTTTTTTTTTTTCGTGCTTCTTCTCCCTTTTTTTTTCTTCTTTTCACGGTTTTCCTTTTTTTTCACCGCGTACTTTTTTTTCTGTTTTTTTTTCCAAACGCTGATTTTTTTTTGTCAGCGATTTTTTCCCTTTTTTTTTCGCTGATTTTCTTTTTCTGTCAGCGTTTTTTCTTTTTCTTTTTTTTTTTGTTTCTGTTTTTTTTTTCAAACGCTGATTTCTGTTTTTTTTATTGTTCAGCATTTTTTTTCTCTGTTTTTTTTTTTTTTTGCACGCTGATTTTCTATTTTTTTCAGCGTTTTTCCTTCTCTTTTTTTTTTTTTGCTGTTGTGTGTTTTTTTTTTTTTCCTTGTTGTACAGACGGCCTGCCACGTGGCAGTGGGCCACGGCCAGTGGGACAGTAAATTTTTTTTTTTTTTTGGCTGAGATTTTTTCTTCTCTCTATTTCTTTTTTCCTTTTGTTTGCTCACCATGATAATGAGGCTATGCAATTTCAATATGTATGCATTCTTTTTTTTTTTTGATGCATCAAGATAGAAGGC
Organism: Umbellularia californica; assembly: GCA_028538565.1. Lineage (NCBI taxonomy): Eukaryota > Viridiplantae > Streptophyta > Magnoliopsida > Laurales > Lauraceae > Umbellularia > Umbellularia californica. The sequence goes on along the minus strand of JAPQWN010000004.1, from coordinate 11,619,147 downwards.
TAGAGTTTCTAGGTCAAGCCAACATAATTTTTGACTTGGAGAAAGTTTGATTGGTTTTGACCAAATTGGGTTGGAATTGGTCAAACTTTGGTCAAGGTTTTCCTAGCATCTAATGCATGATGATATTTTTTTATGCATGATTTTGTAAATGGATTTGGAAGTATGATGATGCATACCTGAAAATCTTTTGCCAGTATTGGGATTTTGAGCTCGCAGCGATGTTGAGCTCTTTCTCGGTCTTGCTGGATTTTGAGGAAGTTTGCAATTTTTGGATTCTGAAGCTCGCAGCAATGTTGAGCTCTTTTCCAGATTTTGCGGAAGTTTGATGAGATTGGTTCGTTCTCGCAGCGATGTTGAGTTCGAACTTTCTTTGATAATTCTCCACTGACTATGAGTTCGCAGCGATGTTGAGCTCATCTTCAGGCTTCCTGTCTTTTTCGGAGTATTTTTCTTTTCTTCGGAATTGCCCCGGAACCATGTCAAAATTTTGCTAGAATTTGTAGCAAAACTCTGTCACTTTGATGTTGATTGATCTTTTCTCTTCCATCTTTTGCAAGCAGTTCTTCTAGAACGAACAAAGGTAAAGGTCCTGTTACTGACGCACCTCGTCGGTCTGCTAGATCTTCCAATGCGGCCATTCAGCAGGCCTGGGAGAAGGTCCAGTTTGTCGAGAAGAATTTGGAAGAGTGTGATTCCCTCAATCGTGATGAGATGAGGCAGCGATTGATCGCTCTCAAAGATGAGGAGTTCTATAAGATCATGGTAAGCAGTCGTCCCTGGATTACGGACGATCAGAGCGTTGTGCTCAAGCCTACCTTCTTCTTCGGTGATGCAATCCCCGACGACTTGACATACCAAAGGAGATGTTTTCAGTTCTCTTACACAGCAGATGGTGAGGAGAGAACTATTTCCACCCGGTCGTCTTTTGATCGGACCATCTCGATCCTGAGCCTTTCTCCCACATGCCCTAAAAGGGAAGATCCTCCGAGCTGGGTAAAGAGGACCAGTGTGATCAAGACCGGGATTTTTGTTGGCGGCCCTTCTGGTTTTGCAGAGAAGCCACCTGTCCGTATGGACATGTTGATGCCAGCCAGTGGCTACCAAGGTTCTGATCATCCATCGGTCGATTTGAGACCGGTGGGCCTTGGCGTTTTTCGGGGTGACGGCAGCAATTGGGTGAAGCCTTTTCGACTTCGTGGCCGTTTCAGTGCTGACTCGAGCTGGGAGTCATGGACTGATCACACCCTGAGGATTGGCGAGGCCATTCTTCGGGAGGCCGAGATTTTTTATGCGGTTCGCGCTTTTCGGCAAACCGTCGTTTTCTCCGATGAGGCTTTTATGGCCATGCTGGAGTCATTCCTTCCTCAAACCAACACCTTCATTGTGACGAATGGTGAGATTGGTTTTTCTTTGAAGGAGTTGATCGCCATCACCAGGTTGCCTATCCTCGGCAAACTCTATGAGGAGTTTATGCCTATTGATAGCGTCCTTGAGGAGCAGTTTGAGGAGTTCAGGCTTGTTTACTTTCAGCTCGTCGCCTTCTATGATTTTTTGAAGGAGAAGGAGGGCTCGAAAGTTAGATGCAGCAATTGGAGAAGTTGCAGCTCCAACTTTTTTGACAGCGGGGATTCTTCTGATGGCATGGCCCAAGATGCTAGGGCTAAAACATCAAGTTTGAAGAAGATCGCTGCTATGCGAGAAGACTTGAACAAGTTCTTCGCAAGCACAGATGCCATTTGTCCTGACATTGCTTTGCGGAGAGATCTCACTGTTTACCTCACTTATTGGCTAGGTGAGGCTGTTTTTGCTGGAGGAGATGGGACGCACATCAGGCCGCACTGTATTTTTCCGGTTTGTCAGATGGCGTTTGGAGAGCGGCTAGCTTTGGTACCTGCTCTTTACTCCTATTTGTGTACCGAACTGCAGACTGCTGCTTTCCTAGTTCGGCTTGGGCTCCCCATGAACAGGGTATTTTCAGCCCATATCTTCTATTCGTGGTATGTATACCACTGTCCTAGCTTCCATCGTTTGGGAGTTGCACAGGACAAAGATCCTTTTATGATTCGTTTGGCTAGAGGGACAGCCGTTCCCGAATCACTTTTGTCTGCCCGTTTGAGGATCCGACGATTTAGGGACGTCGAGATTGGGCAGTCTTCGGTGAAGCTTTCTCCGGGTTTGCGGAAGAAGGCTTTTGACTTTGGTGTCTCCCGTGATTCGACCAGGGCAGGGTCGGGAAGACACTATGCTTTGACAGACGAAGAGAAGAGACGGCTCTTCAACATACGGGTTTGTACGATGGTGTACCGCAGACATCTTTTCGTAGATATCCAACCGTATGTCCCTTCGCATTTTGCATTGCAACTTGGCTTCTCTCAAGGCGTTGTTGGAGCGCCTTCGAGCATGATGAAGCGTTTTGGAGGCCTGCAGGATGGGAGAAATGCATGGGCTTTTTATAGCGCTGAGGAGACTAGTGCCATGATTTCCTATCTTGAGCTGCCCACCTTCCAGACTGCCGGCTTCAGGAAGTGGTTCGTGGAGAGCTTCTCAGTGCACCGGGGGTTTTCCAAGAAAGAGCTAGATGTCAAGCAGTCTCCTGGGAAAGGTTTTGGCAAATCAGATGGTGTCCGCCGGGAGGAAGTTTTGGCCTTCCTTTCTGGTGAGAAGTATAAGATAGGCTTTGTCAACGGGCAGGACATCATCAGATCAGGAGCTGCACAAGAGATTCCTGGTGAGGTCTTGAGACAGCTGGAGGAGGAGGAGGCCGAGATCGATGCTATGATACAGGTAGAGCATACGAAGGCTTCCATGGAGTCTACTGAGAAGAGTAGACCATCCAGTGAGGACTCTAGCGAGAGGCCTGATGTTGATAGCGGGGCAGGATCGTCGAGCAGATTGACCCGCCGAGGCAAGAGAAGGAGAGGACAACGCCGTAACATGAGACGGCGTGATAGTCCTTCTGATCTTGAAGTTCCTCTCACGATTGCTGAGGAGGTGTCTGAGGATGCTGACGAGCCTCCAGAGAAGAGGAGCAAAGAAGAGGAGACACCTGGTATGATTCTCTTTCCTTCTTTTGTTTCTCTTTTTTTTTCTTGTGAAGATTTTGTTTTGATCCGCTGCTCTTTTTTTAGCAGAGGACGATGTCCTGGTGATGCCTGAGGTTCCTGCCGATGAGGCGATGAAGGATCCAGTCGTGGCATTTGAGGAAGAGCCCAGGGATTCTGGAGTGGTTCCAGAAACTTCACCTGGTATGGTTGCTTTGGCTTCTTTTCTTTTTTTTTTTTTTTTTTTTTTTTGTTTGTGCTGTCATTTACTAACATGTAGTTTTTGTTTTCCTGTTAGCTGACTTGCCAGAGGATTCTGACGATTTCGAGCCATCCATGGACGCAACTTTTGACGATGCTTCGGATGAGCTCAATAAGGCAGAGAGTACTCCGCCGGTCGTCGAAGCAGGTATATTTGCAATAATAATCTTGATATATTTTTGACAAGATTATATTCATACCTTTTTGTCTTTTTCCTTGGCAGATTGTGGAGCAGCAGGAGAGGTTCCTCCGTCTTCCTCAGAGCCAAAATAGGAGATACCTGTGGCTGATACAAAAGTAGGGGCTTCTTCCACTTTTAACGAGTCAGCTTCTTCAGTTGGAAAGAGTTTATTGATTACTCTTCCAATAGAGCATGACATGGGCAGTCGAGCACTAGAGCATGACGAATCCTCATATGCACCGCACCTTCAGTATGCAAGGAAGGTGTTGAAGACTGTCTTGAGCTCATGGGTTGAGACTCTCTCTTCAGGTCATTTAGAAGCTGGTTTTGGCATGATCAAGCATGTGCAGGACATCCTTGCTGATAGCAAAGAAGTCGGTCTGGACATCGCGAGCGCTAAAGATTTTGTTGAGGAAATCATCGCTTTGGGGAACAAATGGACTGAGACCAAGAGTTTCCCAGATGGTAACTTCTTCGATGAGATGTTCATAAAACCATCCAGCAAAGTCAAAACTGAGCTGACTGAGGTCACGAAGACTCGGAGGCAGATCGTTCGGGAGAGGAACGTTACCGAGTTATCCATCATGGGGCTGAAGCAAGACTTGGACCGCCTTGATAAGGAGGTTGTCGAGGCTGGGCAGCGTCTTGATCTTTTAGAGGAAGAAGCTGCTGCCAAATGGACCGCCATTGTGGAGGCTCGCGACAAGGAGGGAACTCTCATTCGCCAGATCGAGGAAGCTGAAGGTAATGTTCGGAGGAAGACTCAGGAGCATGAGCAGTGGCAAGTCCTCTGGGAAGAACTTCCTCGCGCTGCAGATGGGTCGCGGTGTTCGGCCGTATTTTATGGAAACATTTTGAAGAAGCGTGGCCTAAAAACTCTAGAAGTTAAGGCCAAGGGTCTGCTTGAGGAGTTGAACCATTGGTTGAAGACCATGTCGGATTGAGCTCCTGAGTTGTAACAAACTCTTTTCTTCTTCGTTTTTTTTTTTTTTTTGGTACCTCCATGTATAAACAATTTTGGTACTATATTTTTGTATCCCCTTCTTTTCACTTAAATCATTTTTGATGAAAACAATTTTGAGCGAAAGTTGATGGGAATGTTTGTTTTGATTTTGATCAAAAGGTTGTCATTTTGTGAAAATCTTTTGTCAAAGGGTTGTTTTGGGCATGAAAACCAATTTTTGTGGCGAAAAGCCTGATTTTTTGATGGCTTGAAAACCAAATTTTGGGTGGCACGGAAGCCTAATTTTGTTTGTGGCATGAGAGCCAAAGTTTTTGGATGGCGTGAAAGCCAAGTTTTTTTTTTTTTTTTGTTTGTGGCATGAAAGCCAAAATTTTTGTAGTTTTTGTATGGCATGAAAGCCGATTTTGGCGTTTATAGCCGACTTTTGGCGTTTATAGCCGATTTTTTGAAAACCAAAGTTTTGTTTTGTTGGCATGAAAGCCGATTTTGGCGTTTATAGCCGAATTTTGGCGTTTATAGCCGACTTTTGGCGTTTATAGCTGATTTTTGGCGTTTATAGCCGACTTTTGGCGTTTATAGCCGATTTTTAGCGTTTATAGCCGACTTTTTGGTTTTGGCATTTATAGCCGATTTTTTGAAAACCAAAGTTTTGTTTTGTTGGCATGAAAGCCGATTTTGGCGTTTATAGCCGGATTTTGGCGTTTATAGCCGACTTTTTGAAAACCAAGTTTTGTTTCATTAGCATGAAAGCCGATTTTTTGGTTTTGGCATTTATAGCCAGGTTTTGGTTTTCAAAATGCAGGTATCGACTAAATGTCGCCGCCCCACTGAATGGTCTTGCAAGTATCGATGGAATGTCGCTTCCTTGCTCATTCGGTTTGCGAGTATTGATGGAATGTCACTTCCTCGCGGGCTGGGTTTTGCGAGTATCGATGGAATATCGCTTCCTCGCGAATTGGGGTGCAAGTATCGACTAAGCGTCGCTTCTCTGCTTTTCCCAAATCTTTTGGTTTTGCGGGTACTGACTTGGTGTCGTTTCCCCGCGATTTTTTAAATTTGAGGTTTTCTCGAACCATTTGAAATTTGGGTTGTGGATAGCAACTGGGATGTTGCGTCTCCATGATTTTGAAATTTAAGGTTTTGCAAGTATCGAATGGGGTTCGCTTCCTTGCGATTTTTGGGTTTTGGAAGTATCGAATGGGATTCGCATCCTTCCGGTTTTTGGGTTTTGGAAGTATCGAATGGGGTTCGCATCCTTTCGGTTTTTTGAAAAACCATTTTTTGTTTAGAGACACGGGGGTCATAAATTTTGACTTAAAACCATTTTGGTTGTAAAAGCCGGGGCGGACTAGGATGAAAATTCCTGAGTCCTGGTCTTTGTTTCAAACCATGAATTTTGGGTTCAGGGATCGAAAATTTGGTCAAGTATGGGAAGAGGCTCCTAAACTTGGATTTTTGGATTTTGATTGATTTTTGAACAATGAAACGATGAAAGTAAGCATTGTTTTGAAAGGGTTTTTTTTTTGGAAATTTCAACATTAAGATGAAAATTTCTAAAGGGAATGGGTTTGACGAGCAAGTACCTTGGAAATAGGCTTTGGCCATGTAGATATCGCTCTGACCCGTTTGAGGAAGTCTTCAAGGGTAGTACCACTTCAAAAACTTGCCGTTGATAGGCAACATACATCTGTCTCCTTCCATGTTTAGAAGAGCGTATGCGCCGTTGGAGAAGACTTTGTCGATGACGAAGGGTCCCTCCCATTTTGGTTCAAATTTGCCTTTGGATTTGTGGGAGAAGACTATAGGTTGTTTTACTGTAAGAACCAAGTCACCCTTTTTGTAGATGCGTTGCCTGACCTTTTTGTCGAAAGATCCCGCCATGCGTGCTTGGTACAACTCAATGCTTTGTAGAGCTTCGAGTCATCTTTCATCGAGATTATCCAGCTCTTGGAGTCTCAATTTGACATTGCTTTCTTGCGTCATGTCATTTTGCAGAGATACCCTTAAGGAAGGAATTTGTACTTCCAAAGGGACAACAGCTTCACATCCATAGACCAAAGAGAATGGTGTACTATGGGTTGGTCCTCGAACGGTGGTTTGATAGGCCCACAAGGCTCCTGGTAGTTTGTCGCCCCAGTCTCTTTTGTGATTAGAGACCATTTTCTTGAGAATTTTGCAGAGTGTCTTGTTGAAGGCTTCTGCTAGTCCGTTCACTACTGGATTATATGGAGTCGAATGACAACTTTGGATTTGTACTTGTTGCAGAACCTGTAGAATCTATGATCCTGGAATTGAGGTCCGTTATCATGGACGAATCTTTTAGGTATGCCAAAGCGACAAATAATGTTGGTGCGCAAGAATTGAAGGACTGATGAAGTCTTCATTTCGCTGAGCGCGAATGCTTCTGACCACTTGGAGAAATAATCCGTAGCGGCGAAGATGAAGCGATGACCTTTGCTTGATGGGGGAGAGATAGGACCTATGATGTCCATACCCAAGGCTTCGAAAGGCCATGAGATTGCTGTTGGATGTAGCCATTCTGGAGGCATGTGGACATAATCTCCGTGAATCTGGCATTTTTGGCAGTGCTTGGCAAATTGTATTGCATCAGCTACCATGGTAGGCCAATAATAACCTAGCCTTTTTATCTGGTTGTAGAGCTTAGGACCAGCCTGATGGGCTCCACAAAGACCAGCATGTACTTCTTTGAGAGTTTCCTCAGCCTCTTGTTGTGACAAGCAGCGTCGGAGTACTCCGTTGAAGGATTTTCTGTAAAGTGCTTTTGAAGGTATATCCAAATGAAAGTTTGGGGCTCGTCTTTGGATGCTTACCCGCTCTTTTGGATCTTCAGGTAGGATTCCGAACATGATGTAATCAATGAAAGGATCTCTCCAGTCGCCGATTGGAGGTTTGAGGATGGACATCCGACTTCCAACCACTTGGTGGCATTCAGTAACTGCTTGGTGTGTGTTGAGAGGAGGGAGAATCCTTCTTTGACACACTGTGATTTGCATGTTTTCCCCTTCTTGGATTGCCATGGATGCGACGAGTCCAGCCAGGGCATCTGCACGGATGTTTTCACCTCTGAGGATGTGGGTGATATAACAGATGTTGAATTTTTGTCGAAGCGACTGCGCCTTGTTGTAGTAAGGCAGCAAATCAGGCTTCTTGACTTCAAATGTCTGATTCATCTGGTTGACGATCAGTTGAGAGTCTCCAAAAGCTTCCAGCATGGTGATGCCGGATTCGAGGGCGAGTTCAAATCCTACAATCAGGGCTTGATACTCAGCTGCATTGTTTGAACATGGTTCCAGTAGCGATAAGGCGTGTGGAATCATGTATTTGTAGGGGCTGACAAAGAGAATGCCGATTCCCGATATTTGCTTTCCTTTTTCATTTGTCCTGGTTGCACCATCAAAGTACATGTCCCAGGAAGTGTTTGATAAGGAAGTTTCCACATTGTAGACAAATTCGTCTGGGAGATCATCCCTGAGTGGAGAATCTTTAGGCAATGGATGCTCTGCGAGGAAGTCTGCTAGAGCTTGGCCTTTGATTACTTTTTGTGGTACATACCTAATATCAAATTGTGATAGAAGGATAGACCATTTCGCCAGTCGGGCATTGAGAGAACCTGCTTTTGTGACAAGGACCTTTAGAAGGTTGATCCTCGAAGTCAGGTAGACTGTATTTGACAGCAGATAGTGACGCATCTTTTGTATGGCAAACATCACTGCAAGACATTCTTTTTCGACTGGGGAGTAGCGATGCTCTGCACCTACCAACATGCGGCTAAGGTAATATAGAGCAGCTTCTTTTCCGTCGTCATTTTCTTGTGCGAGCAGAGCACCCAAAGAGTGGTCGAGAGCTCTTGTGTACAAGATGAATGGTTTTCCAGTTGTGGGGCGGCCAGTACTGGAGGTGTTGTGAGGTATGCTTTGATGTCTTGAAATGCATTTTCACATTCAGCATCCCAGACAAAATCTACTCCTTTCTTCATCAGGCGAGAGAATGGACGGCACTTCCCTGACAGATTGGAGATGAACCGTCGGATGTAGGCCAACCTTCCTTGAAGCCCTTTTAATTCTCTTAGGGTTCTGGGAGATGGCATTTCCAGGATAGCCTTGACTTTGGTGGGGTCAAGTTCTATACCAGCTTTCCGTACTATGAATCCGAGAAACTTACCCGATGAGACACCGAAGAAGCATATTAGTGGATTCATCCGCAATTTGTGTTTACGAAGTCGGAGGAAGACTTCTCGAAGATCGTCGAGATGGTCTTCTTTTCTTCTGCTTTTGATGGCGAGGTCGTCAACATAACATTCGACCGTTTTGTGCTGCATATCTTGGAATATTTTCATCATAGCCCTCTGATATGTCGCACCTGCATTTTTCAGACCAAATGGCATGACAGTGTAGCAATACACGCCGAATGGTGTCCGAAATGATGTATGCCTTTCGTCTTCAGGATGCATCTTTATCTGGTTGTAGCCAGAAAATCCATCCATGAATGTCATTCGCTCGAACCCATAGGTGTTGTCAATCATCACCTCTGGTATGGGGAGCGGGAATTCATCTTTAGGACATGCATTATTCAGGTCTCTGTAATCGATACAGACCCTTATCTGCCCGTTTTTCTTTGTCACGGGGACGATGTTGGCCAACCATTCAGGATGCTGTTCCTCGCGGATGAAGCCAACGTTTTTGAGTTTCTGAACTTCTTGTTCAATTTTGTCCATCACATCGGGACGGAATATTCTTTGGCCTTGTTTGATAGGCTTGATTTCTTTTTGCAAGTTGAGCTTGTGGACTGCTACTTTGGGATTCAAGCCAGGCATTTCAGCATAAGACCATGCAAAGCAATCAACGAACTCACGAAGAAAAGAGATATACTCGGGTAACTCATCATCCTTCATATTCTTACTTATGAATACAGGATGTGGGTTATCAGGTGTTCCCAAGTCTATCTTTTGAACAGGGTCTTCTGTCGGAAGGTTTGAAGGTGGTTCCTCCACAAGATTTTCGGAGGCTTCCAACTCAACAAGACGTTCTGGAGTGCCAAAGGCATTTTCAGACTGAGGCTCTGTTTCTGTCTCAAGGATTGCAATGAGATGGTCCCAATCATTTGCTGGAACTGGGTTGAAGTAGGGTACTTCTTTTAGAGACGATGGTTCTTCTGAGTCAGAAAACCGCTCGTCTGTATCATCGGGCAATTCCTCTTTATCATCAGAGAAATTATACCAATTGGAGGAGCTTTCTGGATTTTTGAAGGATAACTCCTCAAAAAGATATCGAGGGATATCAATGTCTTCATGAGATGTTGAGGCTTGGTCGGTAAAGCGACTTTGCAGCCATGGTGTCAACTGTCTCATAGGAGCGGTAGGATCATACCCCAAACCATATGAAGACTTGCCTTTGTGAAGGTGGATTTTCCAATCTTCTGGTTGACTTTTGGTCAGCGTGGGTTCCAATGGTGTGAGAATACCACGGCCACCTCCCAAACCAGTCAGATTTTGAGCGTCGTAGCCCATTTTCTTCATGATAGCTTGTGCCATTGGACTATACAGGGATAGCTGAGGCATATCTTCGTTTTGGAAAGGTTCAAGCAGAGAGTTCAGTGGAGATGCTCCCGATCTATGGAAGAAGATTGCTTTTTCTTCTGGCGAAGTTGCCGGGATAACAAAGGAAGCAGACGTAGGATCTTCTATGTCTGCAGGTGTCTCCAATGGAGTGAGAACGGGCTGATCTTGCTGAGTATCAACTTGGCTCGATGCTGTGTCATCTTCTGGCTCTGACTCCAAGTCTGTGTCATGCAAAATAGACACAAAGGAGACAGTGGACTTGCCCCCAGCCTTTTGTTTTGTCTTCTTTGCTTTGGTAGTGATTACCAAAGGCTTTGGAGATTTGAAGGAGACGACGAAGAGAGCTTGACCGTTTACTTCGAGTTTGGTGGAGAGTTTGTTTACCTCCGGTGATTGCTGAAGAGCCTTGCCTTTATCTTTTTGGAGAATGTCGGCAAAGTGAATTGTTTTTTCCTCCTGTTCTTCTTTTCCATCTTTTTACATTTGAGCATCTGTAAAATGGACATCCTTGCCTTTGAAGGGCTTTTTGTCTGCAAATACTCGATGTATCAAGCCATCGTTGCCAACGAACTTGATGCACTGATGTAGAGTTGAGGGGACGACACCATTCTCATGTATCCAGGGGCGTCCAAGGAGTATATTGTAGCATGAAGGGGTCCTTATTGCATACACGGTGACTTCAGAAATAAGATCACCGATTTGTAATTTGAACCCGATTTTGCCGATAGGCCTTTGAGCGCTCCCGTCATATCCGAAGATGGATACGGATGTATGACTCAGCTTGCTAGGTGGGATGCCCAGCTCTTCGAGTGCCGAAGTAGAGATGAGGTTGAGTGCAGAACCTGGATCGATCTGAACTCTGTGTACTGGCATTTCTTTGACGTACCCTGTAAAGTACAAGGGTCAGTTGTGCTTTGTTTCGCCTAGCAGGAGGTCATCCTTGTCAAAGGCAATTGTTGCACTTGCTGCTTTTTGTACCGAGAGGCATTCATTGCTTGATCCCTCAGTTTCCTTCTTTTCTCCCTTTGAGGGAGTATTTGATTTTTTGACCCTATAGTCCATTTCAATTTGTAGGACTTGGGGGGTATGTTTGTCGACATCCGTATTCAGCCTTTGTAATTCTGAAACGAGACTATCACGAGTTTGTGGAGACATTCGTAATAAGTCAAGGATGTGCAGACGTGCAGGTATGTGTTTGAAGTGCTCAATCAAGTCATACTTGAAAGCCTCCTTCGGGCCTGCATTTTCATTATTATTGCCACTTGGGGCGCTTACAACTTGCTTTCCCGAAGGATTTACATAAGGAGAAGAAGGTTGATTGTAGTTTTTGTGGTAAACCCGACTAGAACGGGTACCTCTACCAACTTCAAGAGCCTCTAGAGAAGGGTCTTCTTTTGGAAGATCACTCTCAGGATCGAGAGGTTGGTCCTTATCATTTGCTGAGGACGTCTCTTGAGCAGCATTGGTGTCTTCAGTGATTGTGTTGCACGGAGCAATTTTCGGGAGCAAGTCCTGAACAGCGGCCGGCAACTTTTCTTTGTTTGCCCAGACATCGTTTGTGGGATCAGGTATTTGGGACCAATTGACTGAGTTTTCTTTGAAGAAGATTTCATTGGCAGAAGTTTCTTCAAGATGATCAATCGGGAAAGGCTTGAACTCTAATGTAACAGCTTCAGGAGACGAGGGCTGAGAGGATGATATCTCAGTGGAAGTCACCTGAGAGGATGTAGCTCCAGATGATACATTACCGGTTGGGGTGTACGTGTCTTCGGAAGCTTCAGAGGTACTATCGCCCTGAGCTATCACATTGCAGGTTACCCTGACAGGAGATGCCCCCAGTGTAGACTGTTGGGAATCGGATTCATCCTCAGATGTAAGAGGATCATCCATCCAACCGTTTTCTCCATTTTCAGGGGTTGAGGGAGAAAGTTCCCGTTGATTTTCAGGGACTTCCTGTTCTGGATATGACGAAGATCATTGATGCGATCCTGCTCCTGCTCTATGGCAAGATGTTGCAAGATTCTCGTATATTCTTCAAGATTAGCCATGGGAGCCAAATCTTCTTCGTCATCCGCTCCTTGTGGTTCACCAATGTTGGGTTCTGCCGGAGCATTGGCCGGTGCTGGCTCAACAACGTTTTCTTGAACAGGGTCCTGGTCTTCTTCATCATCAAACCGAGATCCTTGTGGCTGCAATGGGTTATACCAGATTACTGGCATAAGATGAGATTCGGGAATCCATTCTTCGTCGGAGAGGTATTCTCCTGTTTCAAGGGATTCTTCCCACTCATTGATGTCACTGGCAGTGTCACTGGACTCGTATCCATCCATAGGGAATCCAACTACCGAATTGCAGGAGTATGATGCCCCCTGTGCAGTTTTATTTTTGTATTGAGGTGGCATGAAATCATCAAGAGTGAACTTTCTTACCACCTTAGAGGTTTCGGGAAGAGATTCTTCCGTCGTCTCAAGTGAAGCAGTGGAAGAAGTTTCTGCTTTTTCAAGAGCTTCTTGTTTTGGTTGAGACTTCTGCTGCTGTTTGAGCTTGCGGAGTTGTCTCTTGGCTTGCCTTCGCTGCTGAGCGGTCGGCTTTGTTTTGACGATCTCCCAATTTTCATCATCTAGGAGATCGGGATGCACCCATATGGGTTGTCCATCTGGTGTTGGATATGGAACCAATTCTTGGGATGCTTGAGCCATTTTAATCACCTTGAATGAAGTAGTGGTCTTCTTTTTTGGTGACTTTGAAACTTGCCCACATGACACCATGTTGACAGAAGTGGAGCCGTAGTTTTTATCAAAGGTTATGACTCCGTTTTTCCACATCTCATTGATCTTCTCTCTCACAACGAAGCATTGATTGAGAGGATGTGAGATCATCTGATGGTATGGACAGTATCAGGGATCATTGGTTTTGCCAACATCTCCCGGTCTTTTGGACTCTGGCAAAATGAGTTTGCCATTTGCTAGGAGAGCCTCAAAGATTTCTTCAACATCTTCATCGAACGGATATTTCTTTTCTACACGTTCTTTGAAGGCATCAGAGAGTTCAGGTCTTTTACCTGCAGTTTTGTTTTCAGCTTTCTTTGGTTGCTGAGGAGCTGACTTAGCTGCACATTGAGAACCTCCTTTTTCTTTGGCTTTGAGGTTGTAACAGTAGTCGGCTCTTTCTTTGATGATTTCTGACTGTTGAGGTCTTTGATCACCATTTCAGCTTCCATGGAAGCTTCAAGGAGTTCTCCCAGGTTCTTTGATTTGTTGCCGATGATCATGGAGCGAATTTTTGCTCTCATATTGTTACGGCAGATGTCGACTAGCGACGCTTGTGGCAGTACATCTGAGCATTTGTACGCCATTGCTTTCCACTTGTGAATGAAGTCATAAGTTGACTCATTCTCTCCCTATTTTAGGCTGCAGAGCTGGGCCATAGTAACAGGATGATCCTCACCTTGGAAGTGGGTCAGGAAGTGTGTCTCCAGCATAGCCCAATTCTGGATGGAGTTCTCCGGCAGAGTGGAGTACCAATCAAAGGCTGTACCTTTTAGGGTACTTGCAAAGAGGCGAATTTTGAGGGGATCTTGATCCGCACTAGCTCTCATCAGGATCTTGAAGTGGATGATGTGTTGTCTGGCTGAACCTTTCCCCGCATATGTCTGGAGAGTAGGTTGTTTGAATTTTGTAGGGAACGGAACTGAGTCCATCCATAGAGGGTAGGGTGGCTTGATCCCATGTTCCTTTAATGTATCCCCTTCTTTTGCTTTTGCGAGGATATCGTCCACGTCCTTTTTGGTAAGGGCGCGTGACTCATTATTTTCTGCATTGCCTTCGTCATCTTCATGATTTGGAGGGGTTTCGTTGTTAGGTGGCGGACGCTGTAAAGTGAGAATGAGGTTTTCCATCAAAGCCTCAATTCTCTGTTGTCCTTGTTCCAGCTGGTGAATGCGCACGGCTACATCATCAGGTGGTGGAGGCGGCTCAGAACTTGTAGCCAAAACGTTCATCCCTCGGGATTCGAATGAAGAAATCGTCCTGGTAGCTGAGCTGGGGCTCATTCTTCTGGATGAAGAATCTGAGGAGTGGTTACTCCGGTATCCTTGGTTTGGAGGAGTAGAGGATTCTTCTAGATGTGTTTTTGTCCGAGAGACGCTGCGAGTCACTGGACACCTAACGCTGATTTTGGTTGCTGACTTCTGGCGTTTTCTGGTTTTGCCAACCATATGGACAGCAACGAATTTGTCGGGTCTTTCTTTTTCAACCCATTTGTTTGAGACTTGGAGAGTAGAACGCTGGGTTCTTTGTTTCTCAAGTCTCTTTTGTCGATATGTAATGCGACGACGCATACGACGAGCAATTTGAGCTTTAGTCAGCTCTGGCTGGGCTCTGGCAATGAAGGATGTAGTTCCTCGTGCGCAGCAGCCGAGTTTGTCTTCTTTGAAGCTAGGCAAGGACAGAATCTAGACGCAGTCCTTTGTCTGTGGGAATGAAGACTTGAATTTTGCGAGCTCGGCCCCTGTTGAGATAAAGGGTCGACTCGCGGGAGTGCAGGCTTCAGCATGTTTTTGCATAGGCCTGACAATGCAGGATTTGATTTTGGGCTTGTAGGAGCAAGCCGGCTCACGATGATTTTGTTTGTTTTTTGGGTGGAGAGTAGGTTTCTCCTCTTTCATGTAAGAGAGAGGGTAGAACTGATTCTCCTTGAGAGGGGCCAGGTATGCTGGCTTTGCAGTTGTTCGGGGATCTCCTTTGCTTTGGTGAAGATCTCGGGGACCAGGTTTTGAGGTAAACCTGGTTTCTTGTGGGTTGAGGCTTCGTGGGAACGCCACGGGCTTCAGGCTTCTTGGTGTTCGCCCTTGGTGCCATTTTAGTGACACGTTGCGGGGCGGTTTTCTGCTTCTTGGCAGGTACAGTGTCTTCTGCGGGAAGTGAGAATGGTCCCAGCGATCCAAAGACAATGGTCCGGGGAGTTGAAGTTAACCCGGTGTTTAGAGAGTTGTCGAGGGAGATGATGCTTCGGCAACTGTTAGGGCGCTTATGCTTGTTTTGCTTATCTTGAAGCATGAGCTGGTACTTGTTCTCATCAAAAGTGATGGTTAATGAAGCTGCTATTGTTAGTTTTGAAAACTTCTGAAACAAGACCAAATCCATTAGTAATCACAAGAAAATGGTGATCATAAATGGAGAACAACTATGGTTTTGTCTTTTCAAATCACTTGAGGGGACATGGCCCAGCACAAGGACGATGAAGAAGGCAAAAGCCATAGAGGATACAATTGTTCTAAAATGCAAGTATAGTAGGCTCAGAGTGAGCGTTCCAGTGACTGCTAGAAGCAATTGTGGACCTTAATTCAAATTACCGAGAAGCAAGGCTTACTCGAGGTAAAATGATATAAGGTTGGAGATACAAATGTGTCGGTCGCGAATACAGTAGACCCGAAAGGGCGTACTGGCACCGCTAGGCACAAATGTTGCAAACCGCATCCTTGGAAAGGACATGAGATGGGATTTTTTTGAAAGGTCAAATTTGGTTTCATAAAAGAGAGCAACTGGTATTCCAATCCGAACCACAACTCAACATTTCTGCGAGCGTTAAATCCGAAAGGGAAAGGAACCAGAATTTCTCAAATGTGAATCCAGACGTGACGGAAGTTTTTTTTTTTTTTTGAAAGGTCAATATTGAATTCATTAAAGAGAGCAAATGGTATTCCAATCCGAACCACAATTCAACATTTCTGCGAGCGTTAAATCCGAAAGGGAAAGAACCAAGATTTCTCAATCCTAAATTCAAAAGTGACGGAATTTTTTTTTTTTTTTTTTTGAAATGCACATAGGTTTTCAATTCGATCTTATGAAACCTTAGTAGATAGATTAGACCCCAGGTAAGGGTAGGATTACTTAATGAACCCGTTTGAAGGACCCTTGGCTCGAACAGTCTAGCTGTCTCCACACTCTGGACAAGGCTTTTCTTAAATCCACTTTAGTCAAAGAGCGCAATTGGTGCAACCTTAGTTTTTTTTTTTGTGCTTTTTCTTTTTTTTTTTTTTGAAAAGTTTCTAATGAACTCATCAAAGAAAACAAATGGTGTTCCAATCCGAACCACAACTCAACATTTCTGCGAGCGTTAAATCCGAAAGGGAAAGACCAAAGTTTCTTCGTGAATTTGAATTCAAAGATAGAAAACCTTTTTTTTTTTTGAAATCTCAATTGGACTCATCAAAGAGAAAAGATGGCCCAGTCCCTGATACGAACGATAACTGCAAACATTTCTGTGAGCTATCAAGTTCGAAGAGGGAAGGATCAAAGTTTCTCAAAGTTGAGTTTTTAAGAAAAAGAGATCATTTTTTTTGAAAGAATTTAAAATTTAATTTTTTTTTTTTTGAAATCTCAATTGGACTTATCAAAGAGAAAAGATGGCCCAGTCCCTGATATGAACGATAGCTGCAAACATTTCTGTGAGCTATCAAGTTCAAAGAGGGAAGGATCAAAGTTTCTCAAAGTTGAATCTAAGAAAAGAAATCAGACTTGTTTTTTTTTGAAGTGAGAAAGAACAATTGAAATCCCATCTCATGTTTTTTTTTTTTTTAGATGCGAGATGCAACATAGGCCACCAACTAGAAAGGAGCCAAGGAATCAAAGCATCACGTTCTCAAGTCAACGAGTCCCACCGGGTGTGCCAACTTGATGGACCCGAAAGGAATCTTCCGTCCTCTCCTTCCGCACCCCGGGGGCTGACTGGGTCTCGGCGGAGGAGGGAAGAACTTGGGTATCAACATTTTTGTACGGGTATGCCAGATTTACTTTCTACTTGGAATTTAGAATGGTGATAATCCGGAGATTCACCTTCACAAGTGGAAAGGAAATCAATTCTTTTTTCTAACTTTTCAAATTGCATTAATATTAAGAAAAGAGACAAGTTTGTTTTTTTAGAATGCCGTAGGAGGCGTTTTTGTTTGTTTGCCGTAAAAGGCGATTTTACAAAACTCATCATGTATGAAAGACAAGAATTGTGATTTCTTTTTGTCTCTTTAAGAAATACAAACTACAATAGAAAAGTAAGAAAAGGGATCTAACTTCTCAGGAGATTGTGGGGACACGTTGAGATTGACGGTCGCAAGTCATGTATGGACTTCGCCATCGTCCTTCAAATGAGAACGTTGATGCTTTGATTCTTTGGCTTGGCTCCTAACCCCGGTTTTTTTAAGGATAAGGACCAAGAGGAGGTCCTATATCCAATGAAAAACCGAGTAAACGGGCTGAAAAGCCGCGTTTAGGCCTTGTTGGAGAAGGAGGTGACCTTGCGGGGGTGGCCCCCCAAGGGACGTTGATCACCTTGTGGTGCTTCCGGGAGCAAAGTAACAGAACTTCGTCTCTCTCTTGGATTTTCTGGATTTTCAGAGCTTGCACTTGGGATCTATTTTCTTGTTTTTTTTTTCCTTCTTGGAATGGACCTCTTTTTATAGGCTTTTGGTAGCCATGAGGTGTTTATTGGCATTGATGGCCATGATGAAAGAATTGATGAGGAGTTACAAGTTGATTTTGTAACTCCTTTTTCAAGGATTGTGATTGGCCGATGAAGGTAGTGGGCTTTTAATTGCCTTTATGCTTCATGATGGTGGGAGTTTCATGGGTTTAATGCCATGATTACTTGGATTTGTAACTCCCAAATGCTTGAATCTGATTGGGCCGTCCAAAATAATGAGTTAATGACCGCTTTAATTTTTCATAAACGGGTCAATTAACGACATTAAGTGGTTGCCAAGGTATGTGAAGAGTCGCGGGCCGTGCCGTGTCTTTTGAGATTCTTCTTGCGATAATCACAGGTGGATCCAGGCAATGTTTGATGTCGGATTGCGATGCAATTTCAAACATTAGTTGATGTTGGTGGGCCGGTGACATCCGTCTTGTCGATTTCGTGATCGGTCGGACAGAAAATGCACTTTCTTGGTCAGCCGGTTGGCGATCTTGGAGCGATCGGTGATGATTTCATGCTTTTGACGGCGGATCCGAGATGTCGATGAAGATCAGTGGTTTTCAAGCATCAAACATTGGATTTTCAGAAAATCACAGAGGCCGGAACACCCGAAACGCGAAAAGATCGAAAAACGGTCAATTTGGTGAAAAATCTGGCGACCTGGATTTGCAGGGTCGCCGGACGACCATGCACCCAGGGTCGCCGGCAACCCTGGGCCAGGGTCGCCGGCGACCTTGGGCCAGGGTCTCCGGCGACCTTGGGCCAAGGTCGCTGGCGACCTTAGGGTTTTTTGTCCTTTGGTCGCCGAGCTTCGTTTTCGGACGATTTTGCGTCTTTTTCGTTCCTTTTTTCTTCTGTATTTTTCTTGACATTTCTCCTCAATTATTGACTTCATTTTCTTGGAGAAAACTTGACGAGAACCCGCACGAAATCGGAGCACAAAGTTTCCCATTTTTCGGGAAAGTCGAAGACTTTGTAGCCGATTTTCCGTCAAGCGTCGAAACTAGGTCAAACGATGTCGGAATGACCTGAAAATTGAGGTGAAGCTTCTTGAGTAGTGGATAGGACCAACCATGGGCTTTCATTTGAGTTTGAAGCCGTTTGGGGTCCCATCGATGCTTCACTTGATTTTGCTGCGGGGAAAATGCCGAGCTTTCATATGTGGTCAAACGATGTCCGATTGACCTGAAATTTGACAAGGAGCCTATTGGAGTCATTTTGAGACATTCCATCAGCTCCATTTTGGATGTCATGGTCTCGGGTTGCTCCGCCGCCGGGAGCGCTTGTTTTAGCTGTCGGAGCAGTGAAGTTAGGCCAAACGCTGTCGGAATGGCCCGAAACCTCAGGTGTACCCCTCTTTTGGCTGCCTTGAAGGATCTTTCAGTTTCTGTCTGATTCTGACAAGATCTGATACTTGAAGTAGCTTTGCCTGTTTTACAGGATGCAGCTTCGCGAGGCTTTTTGATGCGGAGGAGACATAGTGACTTTTTTGGTGTCAACAGTCATTCCTCAAATCTTCTATGTTAGGCACACACAGACGATCCCGATAATAAAGAACTCCGTCAACGATACGAAAATCAGGACGTTCTGCTATATGATCTACAATCTTGGCTAACTCTGGATCTTGCAACTGACTGTCCTTAAGCTTCCGGATAAACGAAGGCTCTGACACTGACATGTTACCCATTATGACACCCTTCCTTAGTGGCTGGAGGTCTATCCTCAACTCCTCAAATTGATCAAAAATACAAGTACCACTCAAATTCGCCATGCCCACTGACTTTCTACTCAAAGCATCGGCAACTACATTTGCTTTTCCCGGGTGATATTTGATCAGAAAATCATAGTCTTTGATATACTCCATCCATCTCCTCTGCCTCATGTTCAATTCCTTCTGAGAAAATAGGTACTGTAGGCTGCGGTGATCCGAATGGACCTCAAACTTCTCTCCATAGAGGTAATGTCTCCACATCTTCAATGCAAAGACGACCGCTGCCAACTCAAGGTCATGGGTCGCATAATTCTTCTCGTGATCTTTCAACTGCCGGGACCCATATGCTACAACTTTTCCTTCTTGCATCAACACACAACCAAGTCCAATGTTCGAAGCATCGGTAAAGATGGTAAAACCGCCACTTCCGGATGGCAAAGTAAGGACTGGTGCGGTGGTTAATCTCTTCTTCAGCTCTTGGAAACTAGCTTCATACTGGTCTGTCCACACATAAGGCACATTCTTCCTTGTTAACTTCGTCAACGGTGCTGCAATCGACGAAAACCCTTGTACAAACCTCCGGTAATAGCCTGCAAAACCAAGAAAACTTCTGATTTCTGACACATTCCTCAGTCTTTCCCACTCCACTACTGCCTCAATCTTGGACGGGTCTACAGATAAACCTTCCTTGGAGATAATATGTCCCAAAAATGCGACTTGCTCTAACCAAAATTCACACTTGTTGAGCTTCGCAAACAACTGGTTCTCTCTTAAAAGCTACAATGCGATCCTCAAATGCTCTTCATGCTCTTCTCTGGTCTTGGAGTACACCAAAATATCGTCTATGAACACCACTACAAACTGATCCAGATATTGCGCAAAGATCTTGTTCATCAAAGCCATGAACACTGCCGGTGCATTGGTCAACCCAAATGGCATCACTAGAAACTCATAGTGGCCATATCTTGTCCGGAAAGCTGTCTTCAACACATCTGATTCTCTAACTCTCAGCTGATGATAACCGGAACTCAAATCAATCTTCGAAAAGTACGAGGCACCTTGTAACTGATCAAATAGTTCTATCCTTGGCAAGGGATATTTGTTCTTAGTGGTCACTTGGTTCAATCTCCGGTAATCAATACAATTCTCATCGAACCATCCTTCTTCTTAACAAACAAAACCGGAGCTCCCCAGGTGAAATACTAGGTCTCACAAAACCTTTGTCCAACAACTCTTGTAACTGTATCTTCAACTCTCCTAATTCCGCCGGAGCCATTCTATATGGTGCAATAGATATCGCAGCGGTCCCCGGTAACAACTCAATGGTGAAATCAATTTCTCTCATGGGTGGTAATCCCGGAATCTCCTCCGGAAATACATCCGGGAACTCCCAAACAATAGGGATCTCCTCCACCCCTTGGGACCGTTTATCCTCCGTGATAAGCACCAAATAGGCTTCACAACCACTTCTCAAAAGTCTATCATCCTTCAATGCTGAGACAAACCCTGCACGAGGATTTCTTCTCTCTCCCTGGAATAACACCCCTGCTGGTGTCTCATCCAACTTGAATGTGAGGGTTTCATGGAAACAATCCATTGTGGCATGGTACCCTACCAGCCAATCCATCCCTAGGATGACATCAAAATCCTTCATCTCCAACAGAATAAGATCTGCGGGTAACATAACTTCTCCTATCCGGACTATACAACTAGGGTAATGAACCGTACATACAACTTGTTTTCCTACTGGTGTAGCTACATTCAAAATGTACTCAAGATCCCTACCATGCACATCAATCAATCTAGAAAGGATATGAAAAAATGCGTAGACCCAGGGTCAAATAATATCTTAGCTTCTATCACACTAACAAGAAGTGTACCTTCCACAACATTGCCTGCTGCCTATGCATCAGCTCTGTTGACTGCATAAACTTGTCCTCGCTGCTGTGGCCTGATAGGTGCCTGCTGTTGCCTGCCTTGAGGGGCATTTCTGTTCTGTTGCGGTGGACGCTGAATATGCTGCTGTCCTTGTTGACGGGCCTGCTGTTGCTACTGCTGCTGGGGCTTATACTGCTGCGGTGGTGCCTGTTGCTGAAGTGGCCTTGCCTGATTCTGCACTACCAATGCATTCTGTAGCGGTGCTCCTTGAGGCTGCTGATTCTGCCTATTCGGTCTTCGGCAATTTCTCATCTGATGGTCCATGGAGCCACATCTAAAGCATGCTCCGGTGATGGTACGACATTGGGCACTCTCATAGTTTTTGCCACACTGGATAAAAACGAGTTGCACATTCTGATCTTGCCTCTGCCTCTTGTTCTGCTGGTTCCTTTGCTGGTGATTCTGTTGCTGGGGCTGCCCTTGTCCTTTGCCTTGAGATCTAAGGACCTTGTGGTGGAAGTTCTCGAACTTGTAGGCCCTCTTGATCGCCTCTTCAAAAGTGACTGGTGGTATGACTCCCGTAGCATCTCTCTCGATGATGGGATGAAGTCCTTCAAGGAACTTGGTTATCTTCTTCTCCACCGTGTCCACTAATTCGGGTGCATATCTTGACAACCTCTCAAACTTAGTGAGGTATTCTTGAACGGTCGTATTGCCTTGGACAAGCTGTTGAAACTCTACTGCCTTCTGCCTCCTGATGTGCGTGGGTACATACTTGTCACGAAACTGTATCTTGAAATTCTGCCATGCAACTGCGTCAGCCATTGTCCTATACTCTTCCCTTACAGTTTTCCACCAGATATCTGCCAACCCGGTGAATAGGGACGTTGCCAGCTTTACTCTCTCACCCCCTGTGCATCTGAAGACCTCAAAGATGTTCTCCGTATGGTCCGGCCAGTCATCTGCGGTCAAGGGATCTTCTGAGCCAACAAAATCCTTGGGTGCCCTCTTTCTAAATCTTTCAAATAAAGCATTAGGGTCATGCTCCCTCTGGTTGATGACAATAGCGGGTTGAGGTTGAACTGGTTCGGGTCTCCTTTGTAGCACCTCCAACAACTGCCTCTGCATCTCTGCCAACTCTTTGGCATGATCCTCATCCTTCTTTAGCATTTGTTCTTGAAGTCTAGTCTGATTCTCATTAGCCTAACGCTGCTGGTCAAGCATGGCTTGCATCATCTGTTGGAACTGATTTGGCATTGCATTTTCAATTCCATCTTCCCCAACTGGCCTTGTATTCTCAATTGGTCCTGTATAATCACTGTTACTTGCGGTGGAATTGCCACTTATAGGTCGCTTACGAGGTGGCATGATGCTGCAAAACAAGTTGTTAGCACATAATAATCAAGAATAGGGTCACACATTGCTCACGCGATTCTAACTAACGGAAGATCTAACGAATCCTCGCCATGTCCTTAGGATTTCTAGTTTCTTTTAATTGCCTGAAACACGTCTCGCTCTGATACCAGTCTGTCGTGACCCCAGACCGGGCTTAGGGACCAAATCCGGGATCGGGACTAATGTAATGAAATAAGTGACATAAAATATCATTGGTATGGTTGGTGCCCAAGCGTACACGGGTAGATAGAAGAACACACATTACCCGTGCACGTGATTTCCCACAGATGTCCGCGGTGAGGATTTCACAACAACATTAAACATTTTGTATAATTGCGGAAGCGTATGGCAAATCAAGCATATAAATCATTTCCATAGTAACAAGACTGTTTGCATTGAAATAACAAGTATCAGAATGAGCAATGCTGTAAAGCGTAACCCAAAATGTTGTTAAGGTTGGAACATATAACATTTAATTACAATTCCCAAAAAGAATAAAGGCCAACAAAGGCCGATATAGACAAAACAATAACCGCCAGAAAACAACCCAACCAACCCCCAAAATGTTTCGCATCTCGGTAGCCCGATGTTTACATAACATCGTCGGCACTCCACTCAACTAGTGGTTGCGGTTCTCCGACCGCCTCCTCTGGCTCCTCCTCGGGATAACCGACAACGGGACCTGAGTACCAAAGCAAAGGGTCAGACATGACGGTCTGGCGGGTAGAAGAAAAGATATAAACATTTACTAATAAAGACCTTTACCTTGGATAACATGTGAACTTGTTTAAACAATGACTTTCAAGAAGTAAATGAATAATTTCATTGAAAACACATACGCAGTAATAAAACATGTGAGGTAACCAAGGAGATCGGGAAACAATCAAGATGACATCCACAAGAAGCTAAATCCTCTATCACCGAAGTGACGTGAGTATCGGGTGTTGACCTCAGTCACCGAAGTGAGGAGGTGCAACCAAGTTACATATACATATACAATAATACGGGACGGGACCGCGGTAGCAAACCGGGTATCGGGAATCACGGTAGCGAACCGGATATCGGGAACCACGGGAGCGAGCCGGGTATCGGGACGGGACCACAGTTAATAAACCGGGTATCGGGATCCAAGCTGCAGCTGGCGGGACAGGAAGGGATCTCCAAGTCGATAGATCAAACCGACAGGGTTATCCAAGCTTAGTGGTGCCGACTCATCGGTCAAATCACATAAATCGAGACAGGTATAAAACAAAACCAGTGCAAGGCTATAAGCGGGCAAGACGGGGTGCTCAAGGCACAATCATCATTTCAGTATTGGGTCATGCGCATCGGGGCTAGCACAAGGCTACAAATACAGTTCCGTGCTTTCGGGGTGATAAATCGTAACTCGTAAATTTCGGAAATAAAAGAGTGAAATAAGCTTTCGAAATATCGGGATGAGTATCAAGGTTCGAAGTTGATTCAAGTGCATAGGGATCCCGAATGTCTATTTAATAAAACTTGGTACTCCTTGGGTTTGAGGGCATTCCGGCTCCTTCTACACTTGAAAGTTTCCAAAACTTCAATGAATGCTTGTGATAATGGTTTCGTTCTCATCCGGCTCCATACATCACCCTATAGTTCTCTTGACACAACAAGGCTCTCAATGAACCTTTCAAATCCATGAAAATGTTTCACTTCAGCTCCAAACACATCCCTTGTGCAACAGTAACCATCGCTCGAGCGGACATTATAGTTCGCTCGAGCGGATGAGCCTCTGGAATGGTTTCTGGGAGGGTTCGCTCGAGCGGACACTGGGTTCGCACGAGCGGACCTGCCCAGTTTAGGATGGCACGAGCGAACGATTAGTGCGCTCGACCCAACCACTCACTGGATGGCTGCTGGAAGAGTTCACTCGAGCGGACACTGGGTTCGTACGAGCGAACAGCTCTCTGGAATGGCACGAACCCTTTCCTGGGCAGTCCGCTCGAGCGAAGTGTCAAGTTAGCTCGAGCGAACTGTCCAGAACTGAGTTCGGGACGATTCTGCTCTTCCATTCTTCCCTTCTCTCAAAACCCATTTTGAGCCTCTTATCTACAACATAATGGGAGGCTCTCAACTCCCTTCAATCACTACTCAACCACCATCCAATCTCTCCATTTTTACATTCATACAATCACCAAGAGAAAGAAGACATCCATCATCACAAGTTGTACAAAAGATGAACCAAAAGCTACAATCCATGATTTAAAGACAATAGATGAAACCAAAAGCTAGAAATCATGTTTCAAGACAATAAAGAGGCTTACCAACCCCATTCAAACCATTTAACATCATTGAATGCAAATAAAACAAGGCATTAATGGAGTAATAAGTCAAACACATTTATCATAAAAATCATTGAAAGCTAAACTATCCATTCAATCCACTTGCCTCAAGGTCTCAATGCAAGAAATCAAGCTATTATTCTCTTCCTCCAAGCCAAGAATGCTATCTACACAAAACCCCCAAATTCAAACCCTAAAATGGGTCAAACCAAGAAACAAGAAGAGATAACTCTCAACAATGAAGATAGAGCTCTCCTAAGACTAGAAGAACATGAATCTAAGAGATTAGGGAGGAAGCTTACTTGTAGGTTCTTCAAATGGATAAGGTGAGCTCAATGAGGGTCTTGAGTTGAGTAGATCCTTCTACAAATGGTATTAAAGAGAAGCTTGCAAGGAGGGGAAGAGGGTGGTGATCTCCATTTCTCAAAAGATGCAAGGTTGGTGGGGATTTAGGCAATGGAGAAGCAAGGAAAGAAGAAGAGAAAGGGAAAACCCTAGGTTTGTGCTTGTGCTGGAAAAGAGTAAATGGAAGAGAAGGGTTCTCTATTTAAAGACCATGGGTGTGGGCTCCACCACTAACAAATTCTCTTGGCTGAAATCACTACCATTGAGACCTCGGACGAAAACGACGGAGAAGAGAAAAGTGATCACCGAAATATCTAGTTTCCAAAAAGTATATGTTTCGCGGGTTTCGGGAATATCGACTTTTGGGTACAGATTTCATGTATAATGACTGTTTTGCCCTCAATGCAAGAAAATCGGGTTTCGGGGTTCCAGACGGTTACGGGATCAACATAAAAGTTGTAGGAATTAGCGGGCCAAGTACAACGGAATAGAAATGCAAATCACTGGAATACGAACAATCCCCCCAAACATTAGTAAAACCATCCAAAAAGGGAACCCCCCAAAGGGTCCCACCAACACAAAGCACTAAAACTCTTCCAAAACCATAAAAGAGCTATTCTAATCCAAGCTTAGTCAAAAATCACTAATCGAGCTTAGCACTAACATGCAACGTAATTAGCACTAATCGAGGTCACTCGGGTCGGGGTCTTACAATGACAGGCAGCAAAAGCCCATCTATTACACAAGCAAAATCCTGCTGGATGCCGAGACGAGATACCTGCCGTTGGAAAAGCTCGCATTTGCACTCGTTAGTGCCTCCCGCAAGCTCTCCCACTACTTCCAAACGTATTCCATAGTGGTTGTGACAGAACATCCACTAAATTCTCTTTTCAGAAAACAGACTTCTCCGGAAGGGTGTCTAATCGGCTGTTGAACTGGGACAATATGATATCCAATATCAGCCCAGGACGGCCATCAAAGCCCAGGTGCTGGCATACTTCATTGTGGAGTTCACCTCTCCTAGTTCGGCACCGAGCCACCTCGACACCGAACTGGGGGGCAAGGAGGTGGAGACAACCACCGAGACCGAGACAGAACAGGAGCGGTCCTGGAAACGGTTCCTTGACTCATCTTGGAAGGTCTTCGTCGATGGGTCCTCAACCTCCAAAAGGGCTGGCGCTGGCATAGTCCTTCAATCTCTGGAGGGCCTTGTCATTGAGCAAGCCCTGACTCTTGACTTCAAAGCATCTAACAACGACGCTGAGTATGAAGCACTGATAGCAGGGCTGAGCAGTGCAAAAATTCTGGGGGCACATCAACTGGTGGCCTTCAGCGATTCACAGCTGGTGACGAGCCAGCTAAATGGAGACTACCAGGCCTGTGACGACAGGATGACAGCTTACCTAGCCCACACCAAGCAATTTCTATCTCAGTTCCAAAAAGCTGAAGTCAGGCAGATCGGTAGAGATTCTAACTCTCACGCCGACGCACTTGCAAACTTGGCCTCTGCTGTCAAGGCAGGAAAATAACGGACTGTCGAAGTGGAAGCACTGGACAGACCGAGTATAGAATTCCACCCACCTCGGCAGATCATGTGTATCGACCTCGGTCCGAGCTGGATGGACGAGTTCATTTCCTACCTCAAGGATGACCAGCTTCCCGAGGACAAGAACCAGGCCCATAAAATCAGGCTGAAAGCAGCTCGATTCTGGCTCTCTCCAGATGGCAAGCTCTACAAAAAGTCCTACAATGGCCCTTACCTCCAGTGCGTTCACCCGAGCAAGGTCGAGGATTTCCTTTATGAAATCCATGAAGGGATCTGCGGCAGTCACATTGGAGGTCGGTCACTGGCTTACCGAGCTATCAGCCAAGGCTACTGGCGGCCCTACATGTAGAAGGACGCACATGTCTATGCCAGGAAATGTGAGAGGTGTCAGAAGTTTTCTCATTCTTTCCATCAACCAGCACACGACCTAAGTCCTCTTTCTAGTCCATGGCCATTTGCCCAATGGGGACTGGACCTGGTGGGACCTCTCCACCGAGCTCCGGGGAATAAAAGATGGTTGATAGTAGCCCCTGACTACTTCACCAAGTGGATAGAAGCTGAAGCATTGTCCTCCATCACCGAGAATGATACTAGAAACTTCGTATGGAGGAACATTGTGACAAGATTTGGAGTGCCTCGAGCCTTGGTCTTGGACAACGGGACTCAGTTCGACTCCAACTTCTTCAAGAACATCTGTCAGGGGCTTGGCATCAGGAACTACTACTCCACTCCAGCATACTCCCAGAGCAATGGACAGGCTGAAATTTCTAACAAGGTAGTGCTCGACGGACTCAAGAGGAGACTGGATCGAGCCAAAGGGAGATGGGTAGAGGAGCTCCCAAGCGTCCTTTGGGCGTACAGAACTACCCCGAGGCGTTCGACCTCAGTTACGCCCTTCTCCCTGGCCTACGGGATGGAAGCCGTAATTCCACTTGAGGTCGGTCTACCGACCCTCAGGTCGGAACTATTCGATCAAGGCCGAAACGATGTGAACCTCGCCACAGAGCTTGACCTAGCTGAGGAACGAAGGGATGCAGCAGCCATCCGCCTCGCTTCCTATCAGCAACAGTTGGCCAGGGGTTACAATCTAAAGGTCAAAGAAAGGAAGTTCTCACCTGGAGAGCTGGTCTTGAAGAAGACACTTCCAGTGGACAAAAATCCCAGCGAAGGAAAGTTTGCACCGAACTAGCATGGGCCATTCAAAGTGACTTCGTTAGCTGGACAGTCTGCATACAATCTTGAGGACATGGAGGGTAGAGAGCTACAACGTCCGTGGAATGCCACGCACCTCAAGAAATTTTACTTTTGAGATGTACTCGGATTTGGCAAGATTAATAAAATTGATTCTTTTATAGAATGCGCCTTTATTTTCCAAATCCGTCTCCTACTCTCAAATTTGGCCAAGTTATTGAAGTCGGCACATATGTACAGCTCGGTCATAGGACCAGCTTGCTTTTCGGCACGGTCACAGGACCTGCTATTCAGCTCGGTTACGAAACCAGCTCTCATCTCGGCTCGATCACGGGACCTACCGATCAGTTCAGTTACAAGGGTTAGCTACTTCAGCCCGGTCATTGGACCAATCGTAAGTTCTGATTAAACTCCGCCATGGTCACAGGACCAAACGCATCTCAGTTCTACCAAGGTCAATGCTTCGTTATGGTTACGGAACCTAACTAAAACATTCTCCTCTGGGGACTTCGTCTATTAAGCTCAGCTGTAGAGCCGAGCTCAACTACTTGCCTTTACTCCTGTTACTTATTCTAGGTTACAAAGCCAAAAAGGAACAGGGAGAAAAGGAGGCATTCATCACACATTATACAGAGATTGGAGCAAAATAGGGTTTCATTCATCAAAAATATGTGTACAGCTGAGAAACAGTTTCATTTACTAGATTGCATTTACAAAAATAAAAATCTCCCCAAGAGCCCAGGTACAAAGATAAGAAAAAAGATACATCATCATCTTCCCTGCTGGTCCTTTTTCTACCCTTCACCGACCTTGGCGTCAAGTTCTACAGATATCGAAGAACGAGGAGCATCTGAGGAAGAAGGAGCGTCAGAGCTAGAAGGACCCTCAGGGGGAGGGACTGAAGCGGAGGTGCGACGAACGAACTTGGGCGGATCACGATATACGGGGTGATCTTCCGAGATCCCCGCCTCTTTCAACGCAGCCCTGCCGCCAAGTTCGTATGCCCTCTGACATACGCCTTCGAGGTTGCCCTCGTAGGTCTCTGTCGCGACCCTCACTCCATCCGTATACGCTTCGTCGACCTCATCCTGCAAAGACTTCTTGAGTTCGGCCATCTCTTTGCGCGTGTTCTCCTTCTCGGCCTTCTCTTTTTGCAGACTGGTCTCAGCTTCGGTCTTTGCTTTGGCCAAGGCTGCCTTCTCAGCCTGAAGTTTATGTACTTCGGCCTCTAGCTCGGCAGCCTTCTTTGCCTTTACATTGACCTCCCCCTTCAGATCGCTCGTCTCAGTCCTCAGCCTGATGATCTCAACGCCTGTCGAGTCCATCTCCGAGGCGAGTTTCTTATTCTTCTCCTCCAGCTCCCATATCTGCTCCGTGCTTGCCTCGAGGGCGGCTGCAATCTTCCTCTTCTCGCCCTCTAATTGAGAAGCCTTGGAAGACTTAGCCAGAGCCCTCTCCAATACCACCTCGAGCTTCTGGACATTCTGCATCAGAAAAACTAGTCAGGAAATTTACCGAGATGAAAAGAGCTATGAAATCAGAGGAAACAAGACTGAACTTACAGCTATCGACACCTGCATCGCCGACATCACCAGAGCCGCATCCTCAAGCTCCTCGAATTTCTCCATGTCCTTCGGGAGGCAGCAGGCTCTAGTAATCGCAGAGGCCACGAGGGAGTGATCGCAAAGCCGGTCATTGACCGACAGGGGCCTCCCCAACTGCACCATCAGGTTCGGCTGGAAAGGGATGCAGACGGGCCATTTTGTCGGGTCAAGCTCGGCAGCCTTCTTCAAAGAAGTCTCATCCAGCCTCTCCATATCCTCTGATAAAAGAGGAACAGCATCCCTCCAAGATGGGCATCCCCCTTCTTCGGAGGGGTGGTTCCCTCCTCCAATGCGGTGCTCTTCTCCACGGCGGCGCCTCCCTTCCCGGGCTCCTTCTCCACCGGCCCTTCCTGCCGAGACTTCTTCTCGATCGGGCCCCCCTTCTTGCCGACCTCGGCGAGGCGCTTCTGAGGGCCCTCTGCTGGGCGCTTCACGGACACCCCCTAGGGCACGGTCGGCACGAAGGAAGGCCCCTTCCCACCAGAGGCCGGGGGGATAGTTGCCAGCGGGATCGGCTCTCTAAAGGCCTCAAATTCCAGGTCTATGAACTTGACAGGGGGGCGGCGTTTCTGCAGCAGCATCTCCTCTTCTTCTTCCTCCGGATTCAAAGGGAGGGCGTTCGCCTGCTGTGGATCCGTGGACTGCTCCTCAACGGTTGGGTGAAAAGGCGCCGAGGTGGAAGCACCAACTCCTGGACCAAGGTCGGGCTTGACGTCCGGCTTCTCCTCCCCAAAGTCCTCACCAGGAGGAGGGTGTCTAGAGCTCCCTTCAGGCTCTTCACCAATAGGAAGGTTCCTCGACCATCGAGGGATAAAGGAGTTATAGACCGGCTTGTAGCCAAGAAGGTCCCAGGCCGCGCGAGTGTGATGGCCTGTGTATTTCTTCACTGCCTTCAGCCACTCAACGTTCCTCTTCCACCCGACCCTGCGCGCCTCCTTCTTCCTCTCACTGTTACCTGTCCGGCGAAAACGAAGTATGAGCTTGGTAAAACAAATAATTTCAAAACAAGAGACTTCTGAGCTCAGCATTTACTTGGGGGTGTTCCGAGACGGCGGGGAATCTTGTAGAATTTGACCGAGGTGGGATCGGAAGCTTCAAACTCCCAATCCCCGGTGACAAATAAGTGGTCCTCCCCGGCATACCGGCTCAAGTCCTCTAAGTCATGCACAAAAGGCTCTGTTCTCGGCTTCACACGGAGGTAATAATGGATATCGGTTCCCATAGACTTGCACAAGTCATATACATCCTCGATGTCATGGACACCGAGGTTAATCCCTAGAATCCTATCGAGTTTGGCTGCGCCCATTATGATTTTGAAACTGTTGGGCATCAGTTGGCAAGGGCAGAGTCTCCACGTTCGAAGACACTCCCTTAGGAGTGGGTGAACTGGGAACCGAACCCCTCCTTCTACGATGGAGACTAGCGGGAACGGCATCCATCCATTCCGCCAGGTCATACCATCAAAGCCGTCGTCTGGGTCATCTATCCTAAAGACGACCTCTTCTGGTATGTTATACATCCTCCTGAACTTTTCCAGGGCCGTAGGGGTATCTGCCCAGTGTCTATAGGCCCCTACCTTTGGCTTTGAAGCACGAGGCATAACTACAGAAACCCTAGCAAAAGCCCTAACGGGACCAAGAAAAGAGCAGAGAATAGAAAAGCAGGGAGGGACTCACAGGGGTCAGATGGCGTGCAAAGATGCAGAAAGTAGATTCCGGACGAAGAAAAGCTCTTGCAGCAGGGGTCACCTCTTCTCAGAATACTGGTCTCTAGAGTGCCAAAGTGAGGGGACGGAGAAGACGCCCTGTTTTTTATATAGAACGGGAAGAGCGTCCGTTCGAATCCCTAGGGCACGCCATCATAACATCACTTCGGGCGACGTACGCGTCGCTTCAGTTCAACTGAACAGCCTACCAAATTATGACACATGGCAAGACGGTACGCCTTCCGCTTCCGTGCAGCCTTTGTAATCAATTAGCTCGGGCAGACGAAGCGACATTGGCGCCTCCACCCAGCATTATTGTGTGATAAAGATCGGACGTCAGCATCCACTGGAGCTACGCGTTCCGCACGAGGAAATCCCCCATTACTCAGCCCCCAACCTTGGAAAGTTACAGAACTACCGAAGTCGGGGGCTGGGGGGCAATTGTGCGGGGCATTTCCGTGATCAGAAATTACCTCCTAGTTCGGTAGAAGTACCAATTGGGGCTTGCTTTGGGCCTGGTCTCGGTCAGCTCGGCAATAGCACCAGTTGGTACCGAGATCCGGTCTACCTCGGTGTCGAAGACCGACCACACTTCCTTGGAGTTCGGCATCTCATACCTCGGCAATAGCTCCCGACCTGGCGCTCTTGGCCTCGGTGCCTTCTCCAGTTCGGCCAAGCGCCGAGGTGAACACCGAGCATCTAATC
The DNA here is from genome assembly GCA_028538565.1 of Umbellularia californica. Classification (NCBI taxonomy): domain Eukaryota; kingdom Viridiplantae; phylum Streptophyta; class Magnoliopsida; order Laurales; family Lauraceae; genus Umbellularia; species Umbellularia californica. The sequence goes on along the minus strand of JAPQWN010000004.1, from coordinate 11,587,269 downwards.
TCCATTATGGGATGAGACAGCTGCATTACAGGGCGCCCTGACAGATAGGGTGGCCGCCGAATACTGATAAGGGACCTTCCCTATCACTTCCACATTTATGTGAGGGATTTGAGGAGATATCCGATGGGACAAGTATCCTCACCTACCCCCACTAAGGATCCTAGGGGTGGGCTGATGGGACAAGTATCCCCACCTACCTCCACTATGGAACCTTCCACCCTCCTCTATATATACTTGCATGGTAAGACATGAACAGGTACGCAATATACAACCAACACTCTGTTATTTTGCTCACACCTTCATCCCCACTTCACCCTAGTTCATGTTAGACCCTAAGTTGTGTTTGCAATTTGATGTCCAACATTTGCATCATGATCATCTCCTATCATTTCTCACAGGTTTATCTTGAAAATCAAAGGATTTAAATCAACTTGCTCAAACTCTGTTTCAAACCTTTTGGTTGATTTTAGTCTTACTTTGAAAAGCTTTTTCTTGAGAAAACCTTGTCTCAAGAACACCTTTACATTCTGTGTTTCAAAAGCTTTCAAAAGTTAGATTTTTACTTGTAAACTCAGATCTTCAGAAAACAGTCTGACCATATTGTCGGTCAGACTGTCAGTCAGCCTGTCGGTCAGGTGTCGGCTAACCGACCTTGGACCGAAGCCTAACCGAACTCACTCGGTTAGCTTTTCTGAATGGTGTTTCAGTTGTCGGTTTGTGTGTCGGTTAAGTGTCGATTAACCGACCATAGAAATTAGACTAACCGAACACCTTGTCGATCAGATTTTCAGAGAGCTACATTTTCACATCTTTTTCTGTCAGTCAGGGCTCGGTTAACCGACCTTGCTTCTGAACTTGACCGAAGCTCTCTCGGTTAGATTTCCAGAGAAGTGTTTTCTGACCCTGTTTTCATTGTCGGTTAGGGTGTCGGTCAGGCCTCGGTTAACCGAACATGTCGGCTAACCGAACCGAGCTTTTTGGTCAGCAAAATTTCGAAATTATGACCGTTGGCTAGTGACCTTTGGGGGTGTCGGTTAACCGACCCCTGGATGTCGGCTAACCGATATATAGCCATTGGGCCAAAATTTCTATAAAATGAAGTTCATTCCAAGGCCAAAGTGGATGATTCTTAAAGCCATTTCTGAGGTGTATTAAGGGCAATCAAAGAGGAATGAACTAAGGAGGCTAAAGGGTCATTAGTAAAGCTAAGCTTGGATTAATGAAGTTCAATCACCAAGTAAGCTTTGACTTCTCCTAATCATATGTTTTATGCTGTGTCTAAATTATTGGTAAATGATTTTTAGCATATTAACTATGATGTGTTGAATCCATTCCTCTCTTAATTTTTTATTTAAGTTATTGGATTCTTCACCTTGATTCAAATCAAGTTTGTGGTAGAAAACTTCTTAAACATGTTTTATCAAAATCTTCAATTTTTGTTATAACATGTTTCACGAACTTGTATGAATCTTCTTTGTTGTTTTCAATCTTTAAAACTTTAGTTAAATTACTTTGTTTTTGAAAACAACATATCACATGCATCACATGTTTAGACATAATTAATTTCATACAACTTGCAAGTTTTGGATTTTCATATCATCAGCAAGTTTGTACCTTGTTCATGTGATTTGCATATCACTTCAATCAAATCATTTTTTTTTTTTTTTTGCATTAAACTTTTAGTTGCTTCAAGCATAAACTAATTGAGCTTTCATTTTAAACTTGATTGAAGTTTTCACACACACACACATCATTAGCATTCATCTTTGCATTTCATAGTGTGTTGTGTGAGTTGATTTTCACTTTCACATTCGCCTATTTTAGAGGCAATATATATTGTCCTTAATGTATTTCTCTCCTAGTGTTTAGACGCTTTCTTGAGAAAGAAAAACTATTTGTATGAAAGGTTATTGCTAAGCCTAAGAAAAGTAAATTGTAAAGGTTATTGCTTATCCTAGAAAAGCACATAGTTAGGTTGTTGTTTAGCCTTAAAAACATCATTATAAGGGTTATTGCTTAGCCTTTTGTAAAAGCATAAATAATGGAAATTCGGTGGGGTGTGAGATCACAAGCCGGTAGTGGATGTAGGCATTGAGGCTGAACCACTATAAATCTTTGTGCAATGGTGAATGACTTGTGGTGATTGATTTGTTTATCTTCCGCACATTTTCATATAATCATCACTAGTTGGAGTTTAATTTGAAGAAAATTAAAATTGGTCATTAAGTTGTAGCTCACCCTATTCACCCCCCCCCCCCCCCCCTGCTTAGCTGATTTATGTGGTGTGTTTGGATGTCTTAAGCGGAGGACGGAATTTATCGCTGTGTAGCACTTCGCTCACGAAGAGGTCGAATTCACAAAGAACGGACTAGGGTTTCAGCTCTAGAGGACTTCTTTTGGTCGAGAGTGACCAACTTTTGTTCAAAGAGTTAAATTAATTCTAATCTGATGAATGATTAACACTGCAGAAAACTAATTGAAATTGTTAAGCTAAAGAGATGGTTCAACCTAGGGTTCAATTCACCCAAATTTACATGATTTCATCTTCCTTTCCATTACACAGGTTAGATTTGGAGCAATCCAATTCTTACCTGGAAAATTGCTTCGTGGAAATCAAATATCAGTCTAAGTGAATAATTTCCAAAGAAATTCTAAGACATTCTACTCAATAACCTGAGAATCATCGACCTAAGCACTAATTGTATCATCATAGATGAACACAATTAGCCAAAGGCTTAACATCTCAGTTATGATTTCTGAAAACAGAACATCAATGGAAATTATCTTTCATCATTAAAGCATGATCAGGAAGAATAACCATGTAAAACCCAGGGTAAATTCCCCTTAGATCAAACCATCTGAGATTCTACCCCTCCATTAATGGAGAAGTCTTAATACAGATTAAATGAAAGCAAAAGAACAGAAAGAACAATATTAAAAGATTACCTCTATTGAAAACTTGAATTAAAATGAAGGATTCTGTCTTAATACAAGAACTTAGCAAAATTAAACATTGATCTTCAATTGAAAACTCCCTATACACTCATCTATCAAAGAAGGAAACAAAAGGGGGCTGGGAAACAAAGACAATTCCCAGATAACCCTAATTGTCGAGTTACAATGCTTTATATAAGTCCCCACAACTTTAATTACAAAAGTGCCCCAAAAAGCAAAAATCATCCCAATCCGAGTGTTCTACCGGTAGAACTACCGGTAGAAGTAGCTCTACCGGTAGAACTTCCGGTTTAAAACAGAGAAGATATCCTTTCCAACTCTCTGCCATCTTTTCAGCCTTTTCTACCGGTAGAACTTGCGGTAGAAGCAGTTCTACCGGTAGAAATTCCGGTAGAACTGAGGCTCTCAGTTTCTTCAAGTCTCTGTTAGAAATTCACCCTTTTCTACCGGTAGAACTTGCGGTAGAAGCAGTTCTACCGGTAGAAATTCCGGTAGAAGTGATATGGCTCCATTTCTTCAGCTCTCTGTCCAATTTTAGACCATTTCTACCGGTAGATCTTCCGGTTGACTGTTGAAGTTCAATTTCTTGCTTTTTATTGCTCCAATCTTCAAATTCACTTGGTCCTTCAATCTGTACTTGATCTATTCATCCTCCCAAAAGCTTCATTCTTCATTAATTCCCTGCAAATGACCAAAGACCAATACTCGTGCAAAATTATATGAATTCAAAGGAATTAAACACGAATGAAGGTGATGGAAAGGAAATTAAGTATCTAATTGCTTAACAATTAGGTACTTATCACACCCCCCAACTTGGACTTTGCTAGTCCCTAGCAAATTAAGAAGAAGCTATCTACTCTGTACAGACAATTCTCATTTAAACATGGAAATACATGACTTATGCCAAATTGATGAAAATGTCTAAGACCATGAAAACATCAATATCTACATCTCATAGAGTCAAACATTCAATCAAGATATTCAGATTAAAATGAGTTAGCCATCACATCAAATTTGATTCCAAAACTCACAAAATTATATCACTCAAAGCAGATGTCACTCATTTCAATGAACATATCCCATGGAAACTAGTCTAACCATACTATCCTAACATCACACACATACAAAACAACACAAGAGTAGCATATAATTCAAACATGCATGCCATGCTAATAGAAGCAATGACATAAAAAGATTAATTAAGGACTTAGGATTGCATTGAAAGGGTTATCAATGAAAGTTTTCTAGACAAAATGGGGCATGGCCTTACATGGCTTGGGTCAACTACCCCATGGCCATGCCCATCAACAATTCACTTAATCAGAATGAGAAAAATACAAAATCACCCACTAGCAAAAACTATGACCAACCACCAACTGGACAGCTCATTCACTGACTAATTCTTCTGTATCATCCTCCCCTTCATCCTCATCTTCTTCATCATCTTCTTCTCCCTCTGTCTCTCCTTCTGCTGCAGCATCACCATCACCCTTTGGCTGGCTCGGGCCTGCCTCTGCCTCTCTCTGGAGTGACACATATGGTTCAGCTCCTTGTGACACCGCGAATTTCATCAAATACTCTTGCCGGGATCTCTGCCTCTCTAATTTTTGTTTAATCACTTTCTGCCCTTCTATGCAGCCATCTACCTTGCAGCCAATCCACTTCAACAAATCCTTCATATATGTTTGAAATGAGACGCCCTTCACTTGTTTAGGAATGGAAAAAGAAGGTTGAGCTGCTGATGGAGGATCCCTTTTCTGAGATCGGGCTTTTGCCATAGTCTTAACAGTGATTGCCCCTCTATCACTAGGCAAAATCCAATCATCTGGACCCCTCTCAACTTTCTGATCCAAGCATATTTTGGTGATAAGACAAGGGTAGGGTAGGGCTTCCTTAGCAGTGGACTCTTCAGGATATCTCCTCATCTGATTGTATATGAAATGAGCTACATTCAGCCCTTCATTTGGGCTCCAGATCACCCAAAGCAATTCCATCTCCTTCTTTCCTAACATTTTCTCATCACCTCGAGGGAAGATGCTGTAGTGCATAATTATGTTCAACATCCCTGCCTCCCCATTCAAATTCCCCACTGTGGTTGTCCCTTCCATCACTGCTTCTTCTCTCAACACCAATTGGGCATAGGGAATTTCCAACGAAACATTTTGAGGTTTAGGGTAGGTGATCCTCTCCCTAGCTACAGGGGTGTATCCAAGGGCTTTTGCAATGATATATTGGTCCACTCTAATCTTTGTTCCATTCACCATGGCAGTTATTTGTTCACCTCCTGCTATAACTAGCTCCATAGACTTGTAAAATTGACGAACAAGATTAGGAATATACCCCGTGAAGGCAGTGTCCATATACTCTAGCTTGCTGTTAATCACTGCTCCGAAGCACTCTCCATTCCCAAGTTTTCCCACATCAACTCTACGCTCGATTACAAAAGCCTTCTTGTCTACTTTTTTCTCCCATTTGATCTGACCCGCAGTTTTCTGAGGAGGAGGAGGAGAAGACTCCCTTGGTCTTTTTTTCTGCCCTTCTCTCACTTCCCCCTGAAGTGCTTCCCTTGGATTTTTTTTCCTTTGGCAACTGCTCTTTTCTTGGGTGCGCCCCCCACATTCGGATTCTTTGTCCTTGGCATGGTTTAGGGTTTTGGAGAATAAGGAGGGTGGAATATAGAATGAAGAAAGGGGTTGAGGAAGAGAGTTGATTGGTGTTGAGGAATGTATGGCTAAAGGGGAATAATTGGAATTTTCGGCCAAAGTGGGTTTTCTTGGGGGTTTTTGGAAGGTTTTAATCCAATGAATGAGAGAGGAATGGAGATGGGAGAAGATGTTTGGATGAGTTTGGCTGAAGAATGGGTGGATTAATGGAGGATTTGGGAGTTTGGGGCTAGGGTTTGAGAAGGAAGGTGTATCGGCTTGAGAGAGAGGTGAAGGAAGAAAGTGAAATGAAAACAAAACGAGGGCAAAGAATATAAATAGATTGCCTGGGCTCGCATGTTCTACCGGTAGAACTACCGGTAGAGAATGTTCTACCGGTAGAACTACCAGTTCTGATATAGTAACCAAAAGTCCAAACTCTCTGCCTTAATTTTCAGTTTTTGAACCGGTGTTTCTACCGGTACTACCATCCATTCAGTATGTTCTACCAGTAGAAATTCCGGTAGAACTTCCTTTTCCTGAACATCACTTCTCTACTTCAATTTTCCATCTTTAAACCGGTGTTTCTACCGGTACTGCCATTCATTCATCATCATTTTTCAAACTTTTTTTTTTTTTTTTGAATGAATGAATGACTACAAAGCCAATACCTTCTTCCTCTGATTTTCAGCCATTTTATTCCATGAATATCTGCAGTCGTGAGCCTCACTTATAGTCCATCGACGCGACTCATTCACGAATTTCGCAAACTATGCAACGGGCTACTGAAAAAGCAGAAGTCTCAATGAAGCCATCTTCATAAAATGCCTTCATTTCAGCCACTCAAAAACTCCACTACAAAGGCATAGGAGCTCAACTCCACTGTAAAGTTATCCTTATACTCATCACAGCCAAACCCAATTTTCAATAGCCAACCATTTTTCACCTGCAGAAATCCTCCAAACCCCCCATTCCTCCTTTACACCGGTCCCCTAAGTTTTAGCACAAGAATAATAGGATAAAGAACATGGCTCAAAAAAAAAAAAGGTACAAGGGTGACTCTTTTCTGGGTTCATATACAACAAAATTTCCTTGTATTAACAGTTTGTGCCACCACTTCCAAAAGAGGTAAAATGAATGCAATTCAAAGCTACAAAAGTGTGAAATTGCAAGTGTGTGGAATCTAATCTATCACTCAAGCACTCTAAAAAACAAGGGATATTGTATGAATTCAATTCAATGTGATGATCAACTCAACAATCATTCAAAGACACATAGTAATCAAAGAAGGCATAAATCATGTATTTCAGGAAAGTTGAATCTCCAAATGAGAATTTCGATGAAATGAAAGCAAGGCTTGGATTAACAGATTCTAAATAGTGAAAAATGAACTATATGCATGTATGAACAAGTATCTATATGCATGAATGAATTTCATGCCTCTCCCCCCAACTTAAACGAAACATTGTCCTCAATGAATAAAATAACTAAGAACAAAGGGAAAAGAGAGGAACGAAGTTACCAATTTACCAAGGTCGTTGTTGTAGAACGAATAACCTGCTAAGACTTAACAGCAACCATTGGTTAGAAACAAAAAATGGGGTAAGCACAGATGGTGCACCCAAAAAAAAAAATTTCCACTTTTCATTGGTCTTTTAAAGTCAGATTCCTAGACACCACACCAAAGAACGATGTGATACGGAGTAGCATCATCCGCTATTTATTTCAAGATGCAATTAGGCCAAACATGCACACAGACGAGAATTAGACATAAAACAGAGGAAAACAGAATGCATGCAAGTTGGCACAAACAAAGTCAAGAAAGATTAAGAACTAGTGGGTTCCGGATAAACCGGATCCACTAGCTCTTCCACAATTTCCTCTTTTGCAAAATTCTCAAGAAATGGCTTAAGCCTTTGCCCATTAACTTTGAAAATCTTACCATCATTTTTATTAAAAACCTCAACTGCACCATGAGGGTAGATTTTGTGAACAAAGTAAGGTCCAGCCCATCTTGAACGCAACTTTCCCGGGTGGAGATGAAGTTTTGAATTATATAAAAGGACCTTTTGCCCCACCTCAAAGTTTTTCCTCACAATGTTTTTATCATGGAAAGCCTTGACCTTGGATTTGTAGATATTAGCGTTCTCATAAGCCTCTCTCCTCATCTCTTCTAACTCAGTCAATTGGAACTTCCTAAGGACACCTGCCTTGGGTAAGGAGAAATTTAAAGTCTTGAGAGCCCAGAATGCTTTATGCTCAACTTCGACCGGAAGGTGACAAGTCTTGCCATACACAAGCCTATAAGGAGACATCCCTAAAACTGTCTTGTAGGCCGTTCGATAGGCCCATAAGGCATCAGTCAACCGAGTTGACCAATCCTTCCTGTGGGTGTACTGGACTCGACCCCTGGCACGGACCCTACCCAGCTCGCGGGTATGACCCAACCTGAGAGCCCAGCCTGTAGGTTTCGGGCCAGGTCGGTATGGGCCGATCAGATCCAGTAATATGATACTGAAACAAGGGAGGAAGTTAGCATTTCTACAAAGAGTGGATAAAGACGTGCGGAGAGGAAGGGGAGGTTCTTCCCCACGTTGGAGGAACTTCCCCATTACAGAGGCCACGATGGGAAAACACGAGGATAAAAGGGAAGGAGGAAGTAAGCACAAGGGGTCGGTCTCGGCTCTCTATCTCTCTCTCTCTCTTAAGCTTTTACTGATCAAGGGCGGGAGGACTGACTTAGGCTTCGGAGAGTATTCGATCGGACACCCCGATCGAATCTCGTCTGGTTTCTGGTTTATTTAACAGGATCCAAGCCGAGCAGCAGGACAAGAGAAGGGGAGAAAGACGAATAGCACCAACGAGACTGCACCAGATCCGGTCCAACGAAAATTGACCTTACAATTGGCGCTGTCTGTGGGAACGAAAAGAGAAAAAACAAAAACTCACACTCTGCTGAGTTAATGTCGAAACAGGAGCATCATCCGGGATCACCGTCCCGGCCAGAACAGCGTCCACCTCAGAAAGGGGTGACGAGACCTGAAGGACAGCGAGAGGGGCTGGGTAATGATCACCACATTCGCCAGCGCACCGAGTTGGACTTTGAGTATGTCCCGTGTACAGAAAGCGGACATACTATTCCACCTGCAAAGGAAAAAGGGCAGATTCGGTCGGAGGTCCATCGCACAGGCCCCACCAGAGCGGAGGTTTCACCTTCTGTGGAGAAGCCGCGAGAAAAGACCCATCAAAGGCTGGGCAAGAGACTTCTGGAGAAGAGCCCGTCACCTGACACGTACGCCCGCCTGGAGCAAACCTGTAGGAATGCCGTGCGGGATATGGCTGAAGGAGTTAGGCAGCATCAAGAAAAAATTAACGACTTACTGCGGGAGCTGGAGAACACCAGAAAACGTTCTTCGGACCCGGAAGAAGCTCTGGAAACCTTGGGCAAGGGACATCAAGGGCGAACAGCAGCACTGCAGTCTAGGAAACCCCCTTCTGAGTCAAAGTTCCGAAGCTCCCATGCAAGAACGGGGGCGGATGATGAAGGGAGTCGAACCTCGAGCTACTGACCAAGGAAGGAAGAGAGGAGCAGGGCCCGAGCTCAGGAAGCGAGAAAGGATGCTCCATCCCAAAGAAGGATTCCACATCAAGGTTTGGCTGAAAAGGACGTGAAAGCCCTGATAGAGAAGGCATTGATCAACAGGAGGGAGAATTCAACTAGGATGGGGTGCTTGAGAAATGCCCAGAACTTCGAAACCCCATTCTCAGAGAAGATAGAGAAAATGGATCCACCTAGGCGGTTTACAATTCCAAAGCTGAGAGTGTATGATGGGACCTCGGATCCCGCCGACCACGTCTAGCACTTCCAGCATTCCATGGCGTTGTGGGCCGAGAATGAGCCCCTCATGTGCAAAGTCTTCCCATCAAGCCTTGGCGTCCTTGCCCTAAAATGGTTCTCTCGGCTGGCCCCAAGGTCAATTGGCAATTTCCGAGAGCTCGCCGGGGCATTCGTCACGCGGTTCGTGATGAATTCAAAGCAGCCAAAGGATGTAGGGGTACTATTAACCCTCAAGAAGCAGAGCTCGGAAGGCCTGAGGGATTATAGCACACGTTATTGGCGGCTCTATAATGAAGTAGAAGGGGACAACGAGCACGTTGCAATGGCGACTTTCAAGCTCGGACTGTCAAAAGAAAGCCAACTTCGACAGTCCCTGACGAAGCGCTCTCCAACTACCCAAGGTGAGTTGATGGAACGCATTGAGGAATTCATAAAGTTAGAAGAGGATATGGATGTCAAGGAGCCGAGATGGGCCCACCCGGTGGAGGAGGAAAGCAAGCGAAAGCAAAGAAGAGAGTTTCGCGAAAGGTCGGAGCGGAGGTCAGTCCGACCTGAGGCCCCGAGGTCGGCGTATGAGGGAGTCTACACCATATTCAAAGAACCGATCTTCCGGATCCTGACCCAGATCAAGGACAAGCCCTACTTCAGGATACCTTCGAAGATGGTCAGCGACCCTGGACGAAGGAATCCCAACCTGTGGTGCTCTTACCATCGGGAACATGGACATTTGACAGAAGATTGCAGGATCCTCAAGCAGCACCTGGAAGATCTCGTGAAGGAAGGACATTTGAAAGAATATGTGGAAGATTCGCGACCAAAGAATGCCCAGGGAAGCTCATCCAAGAAAGAAGCAAGGAGCACTGCTTGCCAACCAGGAAAGGAAGAACCTGTGGGGGTGATAGATGTGGTGCACGGAACCACCAACCCTTCCGAGGTAACAGTCGGATTCGCCCGCCATCAAAGAAAGATGGTTGCGCACCTGAGGGAGGTGTACCAAACAACTACCAGGCCAAGCATGGTTTGTCAGGAAGGGCGAAAAGGCGGGGATATTTCATTTACAGACGAGGACTTACGGGATGTGGTTCAGCCACATAATGATGCGTTAGTGTTGACTCTGAGGATACAAGAGTATGAGGTTCGGAGGGTATTGATTGACCCGGGAAGTTCATCAGAAATCATGTACGCCGAATTATTTGACAGGCTCCGTTTAAGGCGTTCGGACCTAAAGCCGACCACCGTGCCTCTGTTCGAATTCAGTGGGCAGGCAGTCCACCCAATGGGCCTTATCACAGTGCAGGTTGGAGCAGGACCTATCTATCTGGAGGTAGAATTTCTTGTGGTCGACGTACCGTCACCCTATAACGCAATCATGGGCCGAACTTGGATCCATCGAATGAGGGCGGTCCCTTCGACTTTTCATCAAAAGATCTGATTCCCGACGATGAAGGGGATGATGGAGATCAAGGGAGACCAGGTAGTCTCTAGGAATTGCTTGATAGCTGCAATCAAAGGAAAAGCCCTAAAAGTAGAAGAAGGCGATTGTGTGGACGCAAGGACAGAGAAGAAATAACAACTACCGGCAGGTCGGTCGGAGGAGTGGAAATGGTCCGACCAGACCAGTCCGGCGGTGGAAGAGCTGGAAAGATTTGTCGTCCACAAGAGGGGTGTGCCATTCCCCGAGCAATATTGGCTGATTGGAAAGTCGATGAGCAAGGAAGAACAAGATAGCTTGGCACGACTGCTCAATGAGAATGCTGATGTTTTTGCATGGGCTCCGCATGAAATGCCAGGCGTCGAGCCCGAGGTTATCTGTCACCAGCTAGGGGTGGACCTCAACGCCAAACCCGTAGCTCAAAAACAGAGGAAGATAGCACCCGAGCGCCAAGTAGCAGTGAATGAGGAGGTTGACAGGCTACTAGAAGCAGATGCTATCCGAGAGGTACAATACCCAGAATTGTTATCTAACACTGTGGTGGTACCAAAAAAGGATAACAAATGGAGGGTTTGTGTGGATTTCACCGACCTAAATAAGGCATGTCCCAAAGATAGCTTCCCGCTCCCAAAAATTGACCAGCTCGCAGATTCTACGGCCGGACATGAGCGGATGAGCTTCTTGGATGCGTATCGAGGTTACCATCAGATTGCAATGGCAGAGGCCGACCAGGAGAAAACTGCATTCATTACTCCAAAAGGAACCTTCTGTTACAAACGAATGCGTTTTGGATTGAAGAATGCGGGGGCAACATATCAGAGGTTGGTGACGAAGATCTTTCAGAGTCTGATTGGGACAACGGTGGAAGCCTATGTTGATGACATGGTAGTGAAAAGCAGAAGGAGGGAAAACCATGAGGCAGATCTGAGGATGGTGTTCAGCATCTTGCGGAAATACAAGCTAAAGCTGAATACTACCAAGTGCTCTTTCGGAGTAAGCTCGGGGAAGTTCCTTGGATATATTGTGACCCAAAAAGGGATAGAGGTCAACCCCGATCAGGTGGCGGCGGTACAGAGGTTGGAAAGACCAAGCACGAGGAAGGAAGTACAAAAGCTAATAGGGATGCTTGCCGCGCTGAATCGTTTTATAGCCAAAAGCTCGGACAAGTGCCGACCATTATTCATGGCTTTGAGAAAGAAAGCCAGGGTGATTTGGGACGAAAAGTGCGACGAGGCTTTCGCATAGCTTAAGCAGTACTTGAGCTCCCCTCCAGTTTTATCCATCCCCGGGCAGGGGGAAGAGCTGGTGCTATACCTAGCGGTATCCCAGCATGCAATCGGCGCGGCATTGATGAGGGAGCAAGGAAAGCATCATCAGCCGATCTATTTCGTTAGCAGGACCCTGCTGGACGCTGAAACAAGGTACTTACCTCTGGAGAAACTCGCATTGGCCTTAGTGTGCGCGGCGCGGAAATTGAGGCATTACTTCCAAGCTCACACCATCAAAGTCTTAACCGAGCATCCGCTCCGATCCGTCCTTCAAAAAGCCGACCTCTCGGGGAGGTTAATGAAATGGGCGATAGAGCTTAGCGAGCACGACATCAAGATAGTAACCAGAAATGCGATCAAGGGGCAGGTGATAACAGATTTTATAGCTAAGTTTACTCACAAGGACGGGACCGAGCAAGGCAGCGCAGATCGGCACTTATGTCGATCGAATGCCGAACAGCAATGGCAGCTCTATGTGGATGGGGCATCCAACTCCCGAGGATCTGGTGCTGGCATAGTCCTCATAATGCCAGAAGGGGCAATAATTGAGCGAGCAGTAACGTTGGGATTCGATGCTTCGAATAATGAGGCAGAGTATGAAGCACTATTGTCTGGATTAGAAATAGCCAAAGAGCTCGGAGTGAGGAAATTGCTAGTCCATTGTGGCTCGCAGTTGGTCACCAACCAGCTTACTGGAGAATACGCAGCGCGGGATGACCGAATGGCAGCCTATGTGTCGGGAGCAAAGTGTTTGATTGAGGAAATAGGAGACGTCGTGATAAAACAGGTATCCCGGGAGCAGAATTCACATGCAGACAGCCTGGCTTCTTTGGCAACTACAGTAAAATCCGACCTAAGACGGGAAGTCATCGTGGATTTCCAGCAAGAGCCGAGCATCGCGGGCCAACAGATCATGTGCATTGATCATGGTAACAAAGGTCCGAGCTGGGCGACACCAATAGCCGCGTACCTAACAGATGGTACCCTCCCAGAGGAACCCGATGAAAGCATAAAGGTAAGAAGAAAAGCAGCGAGGTTCTGGTTGTCGCCAAACAAGAGGCTTTATCGCCGGTCCTACTATGGACCCTACCTCTTCTGCGTCCACCCAGCTGACGTACCAAACTTACTTTGGGAAATCGATGAGGGGTGTTGCGGAAGCCACGTCGAGGGACGGAGTTTGGCGCACCGAGCTATGTCGCAAGGATACTGGTGGCCATATATGTAGAAAGACTCGCTACAGTTCGTCCAAAAGTGTGAAAGGTGTCAGCGCTTTGGCAGGGACATTCATCAACCAGCCGAGCATCTGAACATGATTTCTAGTCCTTGGCCGTTCGATAGATGGGGAATCGACATTGTCGGACCAATGCCGAGAGCAGCGGGAAATTTCCGATTCCTTATTGTGGCAACTGACTATTTTACCAAATGGATAGAGGCAGAGCCCCTAATTCATATTAGGGAGAGTGACGCCGAAAAGTTTTATGGAAAAATATCATCACCAGGTTTGGAATACCTCGGGTGGTAGTAACAGACAATGGGAAACAGTTTGAAGGAAAAGCTTTCAGAGGCTTATGCGAGCGGTTTAACATCAGTCACTATTTCTCCACCCCGGTCTACCCACAGTGTAATGGCCAAGCAGAGAGCTCCAACAAGACCTTGCTGGATGGATTGAAGAAAAGGTTGGACGAGGCTAAGGGAACGTGGGTGAACGAGTTGCCAAGTGTCTTACGGGCCTACCGAACAACCCCGAGGAGGTCGACAGGTGAAACCCCATTTTCACTGGCGCACGGGATGGAAGCCGTAATACCCTTGGAAGTCGGATTGCCGACCACTCGGACAGAGACATATGATCATGAGCAAAACAAAGGGAGGATCGCCGAGCAGCTCGACATGGTGGAAGAACGAAGGGAGTTGGCACTGATTAAATTGGCAGCCTACCAGCAACAGTTGACGCAGAGCTTCCAAAAGAAAGTCAAGCAGAGAGCTTTTCAGGTTGGAGACTTGGTCCTTAGAAGGATGCTGCCTGGAACTAGGAAACCAGAGCACGGCAAATTGGGACCGAATTGGGAGGGGCCTTACAGAGTCACTATTGCAGGAAAAACGGGGGCATATCACCTAGAGACACTAGAAGGAAAGGCGCTGCAGAGACCTTGGAACGTGGCAAATCTGAAGAAGTTTTATTTCTAAAAACTATTTATATTTAGAACAATTGTTTATCTTTAAAGTTGTTATCCTATTTGTGCAAACTTTATTATAGCTATGTACTGAACGCCATTGCAGAATTTAAAGTTTATGCAGGTTGTTTCACGAATTGTGTGAAGTGTGATCTTCATAATTTTTATATATAACTTTGTGCCAAAAGATTAATACGCCATTCACGTGGACCCGAGGTAAGGGCCGCGCCCTACCGGGACACCCACGAAGGACAGGCTAAGGCCTGAGAAGTCCAGGGCAGTAACAAGCCCATTACTTCGTACCGAAGGAATAAAAATCCTAACTAGGAAGATCCCTAACTAGGTATACTGCACTGATCTTCCCTCACCTGGTGTTGGGCGTGACGACGCAAACACCAAATGGGGGGAGTTCGGCAAGTGCCGACAGTGACAGTAGGCATGCACCATGCGAAATTACTTGAAGTATGAGAACAAAAGTATTTGAAGCATTAAAGATGTGATGAACATGGCCCACAGGTCGGGCAGTTCGCCAAAAGAAGAAACAAAATAAAGAGTCTATCCAGACAACCACCAATATGTTCAAACAACCAAACAAACATTCAGGCAACCAGGGAAGTATCTGGGGTAGAAGCAGAGGGATCAGCATCAGCCTCTCGGACAGCAGAAGAGTCGGGCTTTTCAGTAGGTTCTGGAACAGGGACCTCAGCGGGAGATGAGTGGCCGGAAGTAGATACAGTTGGGACTGCATACCTGCCCCAGAGAGGCGAGTCCCTAGGGACCTCGGCATCACTCAAACACACGTCATATCCACGTTTGAACACAACGACTTTTATCTGCTCTACTTGTCCAAGGTACATAGCCTCAACCTCCTCAAAAGTAGCATCTTTCGAACGCTCCATGGATTCTTGCATCTCGACCACCTTGCTGCGAAAGGTGTCAAGTTCCACCTCATTAGCAACCAGGCGGCTGGTGGCGGAGGCGGCTTTGGCCTCTACGAGGCTCAATGCCTTGGAAGAATTCGAGGCAGAAACCTCGGCCAGTCTCCGAGCAGCTTTGGACGCCACCAGTTCCATCTCAAGGCTTTCTACCCGTTTCTGACTTTTTTCTAAACGGTCCGACATGGTGAACAACTTTTGCAGCCCCTAAGAATAAAAAGAAAAGGGGAGAAATAAAGAAAAGGGGGAGTTAGAGTGAAACTGATACGCCTATTGGAACCTAATCCAATCAAGAGAACGGAGACAGACTGACCAAAAGACACTGCTGGATGCTGGAAGCCAATAGATCCTAGTCAGATAAAGCCCCATGTGATCCCATATCCGAGGGGAGCAGGATGGATTTGCCGAGCTGGAGTGCAACCGATAAGGATTCTGCAATTCTGCCACCAGAAGAAGATTGAGACCCGGGAAGCAAACTCGGTGAACCCTTACTCCCAAAGGAGTTACTGGGCTGAGGTGGAAGTGGGGGAAGAGAGTCATCCAGCCCAGCTAAAAGCGAGTTAGAATCGTCGGCAGACTTTTGGGGCAACTCGCCCTTAGGCTTCTTCTGGCCGAGGTCAAGTGAAGGGTCATCCGCTGGCCTTTTTCCCAAACCCGAGGACAATCCCGATGGAGGGGCTTTATCTGCGGCAGGAGAGGGAAGGGCCCCTAGGTTGCCGAGCAAGTCCTTGGCTCCGCACTTGGACATGGCGGAAGGAGGCCTGTCGGGGTCCGAAGAGGATGAACCGTCTGAAACTTCAAGGACAGGAACTGGTTTAGAGAGGGAAGAGGAAGATGTGCTGGAGGTGGCCGATCTTCTAAGGCTGCGCCTCCGATCAGAGGGCTCTTGCTCGGAGGAAGGAGATGGGCCAGAGGACCTCTGGGAACTTGAGAGTTTCACACTACGTACCCTACCACGGCTGGGGGATTTTGGAGTCTTCACAGCAGGGACTTTCCTCTGAAGAGGGCGCAGTGCTAGTCCACCAGGAACTTCCCCAGGAGTGTGCCAAGGGGGAAGGGCCAGGAAGCTATCGTATGATCTTTCGTAACCAAGCAAAATATGGGCAGCTCGGCCCCATCCGCGCAGTTCAGGAGGACCCCGGTACTCCAGGACAGTCTTCAAGTTAGCGGCTCGAAGGAAGTTTTGGGGAATTTGGTTGATCGACGAATCTGCAGAAAAAGATAAAATAAAACGCTGCGTGTAAGAAAACAAACGGTATGTAGGGTGGGAGAAGCATGAGGAAACAGGAGGCCGACCTGGAGAGCCTGGGGCTGGGGGAACTTCTCGACTGACCCCACCCCAGGAGGTCGATGCCTCCCAGTTACCTCCCACAACAATAAAATCCCCTTTGCTTTGCTTATTCGAGTCTGGAAGGTAGTGGACAAGGAGTTTGTTCTGATCTCGGGATTTCAGGTAAAATTCAGATTTTTGGTTGTTTAGGGGGACCAGGGAATAGCAGGAGAGGATGTCGAAAATCCCTAGATTGGTGCCAAGCAGCCTGTTCAGCGCAACCACTCCCATTGCGAAGCGAAATAGATTTGGGGCACATTGAAGTGGGAAAAGGTTTGTGAGGGATAGAAACTGGATGAGAAGAGAGTCTAGAGGGAAGCGCACTCCCCCTTCCATAATGGCGATGGTAGGGAAGGGCATGGCATCCCGTGACCCACTTTTTAGGGATTCTTCGGGGAGGGGTGCCCTGATAAAAATGTCCGAGGGAATGTGATATTTTTTCCTAAACTCAGTTAGCTTCATCGGATCACTGATGAGATCCTTCAAGTTCCCCATGTCTTCAAGAGAAAGGAAGAAAACCAGGGAAGCAAGCGGAGAAAGGAAACTTACAGTGAAGAAGTCGGAAGCGGAAGGGCAGAATAAGAAAAAGAACTGCGGTGAAGGGTTTAAAAGGAGGAGGAACGATGATTAGCAGGGAGGCGCGCTTCCTCGGAAAAGACCTAGCGTTTCAAAAGAGATGGAGGAGATAAAGATGGGAGGGCGCTTGGCGGCAGAATGGACAAGGTAACTAACAGGGATGCGCCACGTGGAGAGGCCAACGTACCAAGCCCTCTTTCCTCGGGAGCGATAAGGAAAGAGAGGGCTTAGGGGGCAATTGTGGGTGTACTGGACTCGACCCCGGGCACGGACCCTCCCCAGCTCGCGGGTATGACCCAACCTGAGAGCCCAGCCTGCAGGTTTCGGGCCAGGTCGGTATGGGCCGATCAGATCCAGTAATATGATACTGAAACAGGGGAGGAAGTTAGCATTTCTGCAGAGAGTGGATAAGGACGTGAGAGAGGAAGGGGAGGTTCTTCCCTACGTTGGAGGAACTTCCCCATTACAGAGGCCACGATGGGAAAACACGAGGATAAAAGGAAAGGAGGAAGTAAGCACAAGGGATCGGTCTCGGATCTCTCTCTCTCTCTCTCTCTCTCTCTCTCTTTAAGCTTTTACTGATCAAGGGCGGGAGGACTGACTTAGGCTTCGGAGAGTATTCGATCGGACACCCCAATCGAATCTCGTCTGGTTTCTGGTTTATTTAGCAGGATCCAAGCCGAGCAGCAGGACAAGAGAAGGGGAGAAAGACGAATAGCACCAACGAGACTGCACCAGATCCGGTCCAACGAAAATTGACCTTACAAAGGGCAAAGGAAAAGCCTAGGGAATTCATCAGTGAAAACTGTGGAACTTTCAGCATTTATCGAATGTACCATCCTTGTCATTGGATCACTCTCATAAAAAAAATCCCAAAATATTTAGAAACATAAAAAACCGCCCAAGTCATAAATGAAAGAAAAGAAAATTTGTACCAGTTTCTTCAGATAATGTGTAGCATTGAATCCCTTCTCCTTGAGGATGATGTATGCCATCTCATTGGTTGTAATATATAATGCCAAGTAGAACAGCTTCATATACTCTGGTAGTTGATCAATTCCCTCTAAATCCCACCTATATGCAAATAAAATCAGTAATCAGTCATTGTCGTTTCATGTATTTAGGTTGTAACCATGGCACAAGATACCACGATGATAGGAGCGATATTGATGTGGGACAGAAGTAGTTACGGAGCAGGAAAAAAAATTAAAATAAAGAAGCAACTCAATGTTCGTCCATCATGATTTTGTTTGTTTTGTCGCATGGAATTTCAACACAAATTCACCCACGGTTTGAAAAGGCCTGATTTGGGATTAAGGTCAGGCCGCACTTATATTTCGAGGATTAGCGGTTGCTCTTAGCAATGTACGTCGGGCCTACATGATACGAATTCCTTGATCTTAGCAATTTATATATATATATATGATTTTAGACGATTTAATTTGAAAATTGAGGCTTAATTTGTTTCAATTTCACACTCAATTTCGATTTTGAGTGGACTCATTCAACTTTAAAATAAGAAGAGGCTTATCTAGGTAAGGAGAGATTTGAGTTTTCTGTTCATTTTCTCACTTCTTTCTCTATCTCTGACAAAGTTTATTCTCTCACGTCTCTCTATCTCTCTCATACTAGTCTCTCTCAAAGTTTGAGACAAGAAACTCACCTTTCACAGACCGAGCGTCGGCACTCACCTTATGGGGCCCACCTCAGGTCCCACCGGGCATGGGTCTAGGGGTAATTGAAAGATCTCCCCTCACTCGGTCGATCGTGTATAGTGACAGGGCTACGATCATCACTGGCCCCACTTCATCTACGGTCAAGAAGTTTTCACCATCCAAGTTGAGTGCACACTCGATTCCAACAGTCCACCTAATTTGAATGGGTGCCAAAGCTCGGGGCCTATGCCTATCAGTGGGGTCCCTCATTAATGGTCCACTTGAATGGTACAAAACATGGCTTCCACCACGTGTTCCATAGCACTGGCGCCGGTGCTCCGCTGAGGCTCTCCAACTAAATTAATTATATATTTTTTAAATTTTATGGTGGGACTGACTCTCATTGGAGTAAAACTTAGGAACAGCAAATACCGATAAAAAAGATCTCCAACATGGTCCTATACGGTGACAAGGGCTCCGATCATCACTGACCCCACTTAATGTAAGGTCCATCTACGCAAGGAAAAGAAAAGAAAAAAACAAAAACAAATTGGGTTAATACCGATTAATGGTGTCCGTGAAGACTTTCAGCTGATCTGGCAAACCATGCACATCATAAATGTCATCCATTACCGTCATAAGGACTATGGCTTTGGTAATTTCTATTCTGCACTGGGAGTATTGAGGCTCGACAACTACTCCAATTAGAAAGAGATGGTTCTCCAACAGTCTGTCTCGGAAGAATCCCAACTTCTCTGGTAACCCCAACAATTCCCACCACCTGAAAATATACATGATTCCAAGCAGCAAGCAGTAGTGGCAAGAGCCGTTTTAGAGTGGAAAATAAAATAAATAAATGAGAATATTACAAAGAGAATTTTCATGGAATTGATGTTATTAATCTAGAGATTGGATAAAGTTAGGTTGACAATGGTTCCCATGGGGTTGGGTTGAACCTTGAGGGTAACATGTATAGGCTCAACCTACCCGAACACAACCTATTGAGGTCAGGGCCCGAGGCTGCTGTCAGCCAAAGGCACTCCGACGCCTGAGTTAGTACAGTCACTGAACTAGGGTGAAGTGAGGAAGAAGATGTGAGCAAAATAGCAAAGTGTATGCTGTGTATATTGCGTACCTGTTCATGGCTTACCATGCAAGTATATATAGAGGAGGGTGGAAGGTTCCATAGTGGAGGTAGGTGGGGATACTTGTCCCATCAGCCCACTCCTAGGATCCTTAGTGGGGGTAGGTGAGGAAACTGTCCCATCGGATATCTCCTCAAATCCCTCACATAAATGTGGAAGTGATAGGGAAGGTCCCTTATCAGTATTCGGCGGCCACCCTATCTGTCAGGGCGCCCTGTAATGCAGCTGTCCCATCCCATAATGGAGATTAGACGCTCAGTGTTCACCTCGGTGCTTGGCCGAACTGGAGAAGGCACCGAGGCCAAGAGTCCGAGCTCGGGAGCTACTGCCGAAGTATGAGATGCCGAACTCCAAGGAAGTGTGCTCGGTCTTCGACGCCGTGGTAGACCGGATCTTGGTACCAGCTGGTGCTATTACCGAGCTGACCGAGACCGGGCCTAGAGCAAGCCCCAATTGGTATTTCTACCGAACTGGAAGGTAATTTCTGGATGACGGAAATACCCCACACAATAGCCCCCCAGCCCCCGACTTCGGTAGTTCTGTAAGCTTCCGAGGTTGGGGGCGGAGTGATAGGGGATTTCTCCGTGCGAAGCTCGTAGCTCTAATGGTTGCTGACGTCTGATTTTTATTGCACTGCTCCGCTGGCCGAAGGAGCCAATGTCGCTCCGTCTGCCCGAGGTAATTGATTGCAAGAGCTGCACGGGAGCGGAAGGTGTACCGTCACGCTACGTGTCACAATCCGGTAGGCTGTACGGCTAAACTGAAGCGACACGTACGTCCCCCGAAGTGATGTTATGATGGCATGCCCTAGGGATTCGAACGGACGCTCTTCCTGTTCTATATAAAAAACAGGGTGTTTTCTCCGTCCCCTCACTTTAGCACTCTAGAGACCAGTATTCTGAGATGAGGAGACCCCTGCTGCAAGAGCTTTTCTTCGTCCGGAGTCTGCTTTCTGCATCTTTCCACGCCTCTGTGAGTCCGTCCCTGCTTTTTATTCTCTGTTCTTTTCTTGGTCCCATTAGGGTTTTTGCTAGGGTTTCTGTAGTCATGCCTCGTGCTTCGAAGCCAAAGGTAGGGGCCTATAGACACTGGGTAGATACCCCTACGGCCCTGGAGAAGTTCAGGAGGATTATAACATACCAGAAGAGGTCGTCGTTAGGATAGATGACCCGGAAGACGGCTTTGATGGTATGACCTGGCGGAATGGATGGATGCTGTTCCCGCCAGTCTCCGTCGTAGAAGGAGGGGTTCGGTTCCCAGTTCACCCGCTCCTAAGGGAGTGTCTTCGGACGTGGAGACTCTGCCCTTGCAAACTGATGCCCAACAGTTTCAAAATAATAATGGGCGCAGCCGAACTCAATAGGATTCTAGGAATTAACATCGGTGTCCATGACATCGAGGATGTATATGACTTGTGCAAGTCTACGGGAACCGATATCCATTATTACCTCCGCGTTAAGCCGAGAAAAGAGCCTTTTGTGCATGACTTAGAGGATTCGAGCCGGTATGCCTGGGAGGACCGCTTATTTGTCACTGGGGACTGGGAGTTCGAGGCGCCCGATCCCACCTCGGTCAAATTCTACAAGATTCCCCGCCGTCTCGGAACACCCCCAAGTAAATGCCAAGCTCAGAAGTCTCTTGTTTTACAATTATTTGCTCTGCCAAGCTCTTATTTCATTTTTACCGAGCAGGTAACAGTAAGAGGAAGAAAGAGGCGCGCAGGGTTGGGTGGAAGAGGAACGTGGAGTGGCTGAAGGCAGTGAAGAAATACACGGGCCATCATACTCGCGCGGCTTGGGATCTTCTCGGCTGCAAGCCTGTCTACAATTCCTTCATTCCTCGAAGGTCTGGACACCTCCCTCCTGGTGAGGACTTTGGGGAGGAGCCGGAAGTAAAGCCCGAACTCGGCTCAGGAGTTGGTGCTTCCACCTTGGCGCCCCTCCACCCGTTCGTCAAGGTGAAACCAGAGCCCGATCTTGGAGCTGGGACTTCCTCTTCGGCGTCTGCGCAGCAACCCTTTGGCCCTCAACAGGTGGTGGACGCCTTCTCTTCGAGCTCAGAAGAAGAGGAGGAGATGTCGCTACAGAAACGCCGCCCCCCTGTTCAGTTCGTGGATCTGGAATCCCAGGCATTTGGGGACCCGACCCCGTTGGCATCAATCCCCCCGGCCTCAGGCGGAAAGGGACCCTCATCTGTGCCCATCGCTCCCTCGGGGGGGCTTGCGAAGCGCCCAGCAAAGGGCCCTCAGAAGCTCCCCGCCGAGACCAGCAAAAAGGGAGGACCAATCGAGAAGAGGCCTCGGCAGGAAGGGCCAACGGGGAAGGAGTTCGGAAAGGGGGGCGCCCTTGTGGAGAAGAGCGCCTCACTGGAGAAGGGAGCCCTCCCCTTAAAGAAGGGGGACGCCCCATCTTGGAGGGAGGTTATTCCTCCAGGGGAGTATGAGAAGCTGGACGAGGCTTCTCTGAAGAAGGCTGTCGAGCTTGACCCGACAAAGAGGCCCATTTGCGCCACTCCTTTCCTGCCAAACATGATGTTGCAGCCGGGGAGGCCCCTGACGATCAACGACCGGCTTTGCGATGACTCACTCGTCCTCGCCGCGATTACCAGAGCTTGCTGTCTCCCAAAGGACATTGAGAAATTCGAGAAGCTCGAAGATGCAGCTTTGGTGATGGCGGCGATGCAGGCATCAATAGCTGTAAGTCCAGTTTCCCTGTTTCTTTTGATCTCGTAGTTCTTTCATCTCGGCAAACTTTCTGACTAGCTTCTCTGGTGCAGAATGTTCAGAAGCTTGAGGTGGTGCTGGAGAGGGCCCTGCATGGCTCCTCTAAGGCCTCTCAATTGGAGGGCGAGAAGAAGAAAGTCGCGGCTGCTCTTGAGGAGAGCACGGAGCGAGTAAGGGAGCTGGAGCAGAAGAATAAGAAGCTCGCCTTGCAGATGGAGTCGGCAGGCGCCGAGCTCATCAGGCTGAGGACCGAGACGAGCGATCTAAAGGGGGCGGTTGATGTCAAGGCGAAGAGGGCTGCCGACCTGGAATTTGAAGTGCGAAAGCATCGGGCCGAGCTGGCAGCTTTGTCCAAGGCAAAAACTGAAGTTGAAGCCAGCCTGCAGAAGGAGAAGGCCGAGAAGGAGGCCATCCGTAAAGAGATGGATGAACTCAAGCAATCTCTATAGGCCGAGTGTGAATGAGGCTTATGTGGACGGAGTGAGTGTCGCAACAGAAGCCTATGAGGATACGAACTTGGGTGTAGAGCTGCATTGAAAGCGGCAGGGATCTCCGAAGATCACCCCGTGTATCGTGATCCGCCCGAGTTCGTTCGTCGCGCATCCGCTCCAGTCCCTCCCCCTGAAGGTCCTCCCAGCTCCGAAGCTCCGCCTTCTTCCTCGGATGCCCCTCCTGCTTCGACCTCTGTAGCACTCGACGCCAAGGCTAGAGAGGGGCAGAAAGAAGACCAACAATGATGCTGATGTACCCTTTTCCTTTTCTGTATTTCGGGGAATATCTGTATTTTATTTTTTCTTTACACATGTAAACATTTTTGAGATCGATAGAAAAATATTTCTCTGGTTTCCATGTTATTTTTAGTGTGATGAATGCCTTCCTTCTTTCCCTGTTCTTTTTATATGCCTGGCTTCATAACCAAGAATAAATAACAGGAAGTACGATGAATAAGACAAGTAGGTAAGTTTGGCTCTATAGCCGAGCCTGATGTATCAAGTTTATAACCTGAATGCCTTTGCTAGGTCCCGTAACCGTAACAAAGCATTGGTTTTGGATGCGTTTCGTCCTTTGACCGTAGCGGAATTTGGTTTTATAATCAGAACTCACGCTGGTCCAATGACCGAGCTGAAGTAACTGATTTTGTTAACCTGCTTGACGAGTCCTGTGTCCTCATCGAAATGCAAGCTGGTCGTGTGACCGAGCTGTAAATGGCTACTCCAGTGACCAAGTCGAAATGAATGCTGGTCCTATGACCGAGCTGTATGCTCGTGCCGAGTTCAATAACTTGGTGAAATTTGGGAGTAGGAGATAGATTGGAAAAGTAAAAACACATTCTATAAAAAGAATTAATTTTATTGACTTTCCAAAAAATCCGAGTACATCTCAAAAGTAGTATTTCTTGAGGTGCGTGGCATTCCATGGACGTGGTAGCTCTCTACCCTCCATGTCCTCAAGCTTATATGCAGACTGCCCAGCTACCGAAGTCACTCTGAATGGCCCATGCCAGTTTGGTGTAAGCTTTCCTTCGCTAGGACTCTTGTCTGCTGGAAGTGTCTTTTTCAAGACCAGTTCTCCAAGCGAGAACTTCCTTTCCTTGACCTTTTGATTGTATCCTCTAGCTAACTGTCGCTGGTAAGAGGCGAGGCGAATGGCTGCTAACTCCCTCCGCTCTTCAGCTAAGTCGAGCTCGGTGGCGAGGTTTATATCGTTTCGGCCTTCATCAAATAGTTCCGACCTGAGGGTCGGAAGACCGACCCCAAGTGGTATTACAACCTCCATCCCGTAGGCCAGGGAGAAGGGTGTAGCCGAGGTTGAGCGCCTTGGGGTAGTTCTGTACGCCCAAAGGACGCTCGGGAGCTCCTCTACCCATCTCCCTTTGGCTCGGTCTAGTCTCTTCTTGAGTCCGTCGAGCACGACCTTGTTAGAGATTTCGGCTTGTCCATTGTTCTGGGGGTATGCTGGAGTGGAATAGTAGTTCCTAATCCCAAGCTCTTGATAGAAGTTTTTGAAGAAGTTGGAGTCGAATTGAGTCCCGTTGTCCGAGACCAAGGCTCGAGGCACTCCAAATCTTGTCATAATTTTCCTCCATACGAAGTTTCTAGTATCCTTCTCGGTGATGGAGGACAATGCTTCAGCTTCTATCCACTTAGTGAAGTAGTGAGTGGCTACTATCAACCATCTTTTACTCCCCGGAGCTCGGTGGAGAGGTCCCACCAGGTCCAGTCCCCATTGGGCAAACGGCCATGGACTGGAAAGAGGACATAGGTCGTGTGCTGGTTGATGGAGAGAATGAGAAAACTTCCGACACTTCTCACATTTCCTGGCATAGACCTGTGTGACCTTCTGCATGTAGGGCCACCAGTAGCCTTGGCTGATAGCTCGGTAAGCCAGTGACCGACCTCCAATGTGACTGCCGCAGATCCCTTCATGGATTTCATAAAGGAAATCCTCGACTTTGCTCGGGTGAACGCACTGGAGGTAAGGGCCATTGTAGGACTTTTTGTAGAGCTTGCCATCTGGAGAGAGCCAGAATCGAGCTGCTTTCAGCCTGATTTTGTGGGCCTAGTTCTTGTCCTCGGGAAACTGGTCATCCTTGAGGAAGGAAATGAACTCGTCCATCCAGCTCGGACCGAGGTCAGTACACATGATCTGCCGAGGTGGGTGGAGTTCTATACTCGGTCTGTCCAGTGCTTCCACTTCGACAGTCCGTTTTCTTCCTACCTCGACAGCAGAGGCCAAGTTTGCAAGTGCGTCGGCGTGAGAGTTTGAATATCTACCGACCTGCCTAACTTTAGCTTTTTGGAACTGAGATAGAAGTTGCTTGGTGTGGGCTAGGGAAGCTGCCATCCTGTCGTCACGGGCCTGGTAGTCTCCATTTAGTTGGCTCGTCACCAGCTGTGAATCACTGAAGACCACCAGTTGCTGTGCCCCCAGAATTTTTGCACTGCTCAGCCCTGCTATCAGTGCTTCATACTCAGCCTCGTTGTTAGATGCTCTGAAGTCAAGAGTCAGGGCTTGCTCAATGACAAGGCCCTCCGGAGATTGAAAGACTATGCCAGCGCCATCCCTTTTGGAGGTTGAGGACCCATCGATGAAGACCTTCCAAGATGAGTCGAGGAACCGTTTCCAGGACCACTCCTTTTCTGTCTCGGTCTCGGTGGTTGTCTCCACCTCCTTGTCCCCCAGTTCGGTGTCGAGGTGGCTCGGTGCTGAACTAGGAGAGGTGAACTCCACAATGAAGTCTACCAGCACCTGGGCTTTGATGGCTGTCCTGGGCTGATATTGGATATCATATTGTCCCAGTTCAACAGCCCATTTGGACACTCTTCCAGAGAAGTCTGCTTTCCTGAAGAGGGACTTGAGTGGGTGTTTTGTCACAACCACTATGGAATATGTCTGGAAGTAGTGGGAGAGCTTGCGGGAAGCACTGATGAGTGCAAATGCGAGCTTTTCCAATGGCAGGTATCTCGTCTCGGCATCCAGTAGGATTTTGCTTGTGTAATAGATAGGCTTTTGCTGCCTGTTATCTTCTCTTATGAGTACCGAGCTCACTGCAAGGTCCAAAACTGCCAAATATAAGTACAAGACCTCTCCCTGTGCCGGGGTGGAAAGCAGGGGAGGTGAGGAGAGGTATCCTTTGAGCTCCTGAAGAGCATTTTCGAACTCCGGAGTCCATTGGAACCTCGTGCTTTTTTTCAGGAGTTGGAAGAAGGGACGGCATTTATCTGAAGCTCGGCTTATGAAGCGGTTCAGTGCTGCTGCCATCCCTGTAAGCCTCTGGACTTGCTTCGCCGTGGTCGGACTTTGGAGGGCCGTAATTTCCGAGATTTGCTCGGGATTGGCCTCTATTCCGTGTCTGGTGACCAGGCTGCCCAGGAATTTACCCGAGCGACGCCAAATGCGCACTTGGAGGTGTTCAGTTTGAGCTTGTATTGTTTCAGGACGGCGAAGGTTTGATGTAGGTCGGTCAAGTGGTCCTGTGACCTTTTAGACTTGACGACCATGTCATCAATGTATACTTCGACCGTTTTCCCGAGCTGGGCCCGGAACATTTTTGTCACCAGCCTCTGGTAAGTGGCGCCTGCGTTTTTTAACCTGAAGGGCATCACTTTGTAACAGTAGATGCCTCTGGGTGTTATGAACGCGGTCTGCTCTTCGTCAGGCCCGTGCATTGGAATCTGATGGTAACCTCGGTAAGCATCGAGGAAACTCATCCTGTCGTGCCCAGCAGTGGCATCGATCAGCTGGTCTATCTTTGGAAGGGGAAAGCTGTCTTTGGGACAAGCTTTGTTGAGGTCGGTGAAGTCCACACAGACCCTCCAGCTCCCACTCTTCTTTTTTACCACAACCGTGTTGGCTAACCACACAGGGTAGTGGACTTCTCTGATAGCTTCAGCTTCTAACAGTTTCTTAACCTCATCGGTCACAGCTTCTGCCTGCTGGATTCCCGACCTACGAGTATTTTGGACTACAGGCTTGTTCTCGGGATCCACATTCAGCTTGTGGCACATGACCTCGAGGTCGATGCCAGGCATCTCATATGGGGTCCAGGCGAAGACCTCCCTATTCTGTAATAGGAAGTCAAACATCTCGGCCATTTCTTGATCCGCAAGCTGACTACCGAGCACGAAGAACCTCTCCCGATCGTTGGGATCGATCCTGACTTTGGTGAGGTCTTCAATGCTCTTCTGCTCGGGAGTTCGGCCAACAGCATCGAGCTCGGCCTCGAGCTCCGTCATATGAACTCGCTGCAGCTCTGCTTCTCCGGGGACCACGGCCATGAGGCACTCTCTGGCCATTTGTTGGTCACCGCAGACTATGACTACTTCGAAGCCCCTGTCCTCGCTCTGCAACGGGAACTTGAGCTTCTGGTGATGGGTGGAGGGCACAGCTTCCATGTTATGAAGCCAAGTTCTTCCCATGATGGCATTGTATGGAGATTGGGCATCTACCACCAGGAAGTCCGCTGTCGTGGAGGCTCCTCCCACGTCGACCTTGAGGGAGATCTTTCCCTTTGGGTAAACGGTCTTGGCGCTGAAACCCACCAGTGGGGTGCGAGCTTCCTGCAGGTCTTCCTCTTTCAGACCCATTTTCTTGAAACAGTCAAAATAGAGGATTTTCGAGGAGCTCCCGGGGTCCACTAGGATTCTCTTGACATTGAAGTTCTGTAACCTTATAGTCAGGAGCAGGGGATCATTGTGGGGTAGCTGGACACCGGCCAAGTCTTTGTCAGAGAACCAAATCTTTGGCCTCTCTACCCGTGCCTTTTTTGCCGAGGGACCGAGCTCGGCTGTCATTACTTGTTTGCCGTGCTTGGCCCTCCTGGCCTCAGCGCGGGCCTGATCACTGCCCTTTGGAGTGGGAGCCAGATGGATGACATCGATGGTCCCCACCGGCTCATCGCTATCCCGGTCGTCGGGCTGGCGTTGTTGGGCATGGTTTACTCTGCCTTCTTCTTTGACGAAGTCCTTCAGATGCCCGTCCTTCACCAGCCTCTCGAAGTGCGCCTTAAAGGCATGGCAATCCTCAGTTTTGTGTCCCTTATCCTTGTGATAGCAACAGACTTGCCCTGGTCTCGGGTGGAGGGATCACTCTTCATAGGCTGGGGCCATTTGAAGAAGGGTTGAGCTTGGATCTTGCCGAGGAGCTTGTAAATGGGCTCCTTGAAGATGGTGTTAACGGCCTTATAAGAGGTGCACTTGGTTTCGGCTTTGCACTGCCTCCCGAGGTGGGAACAAAATGCACTACTGAGCTGGACGGCTCTCTATTTATGTCAGCTTCCCTCTTGGATAACTTCTTGTCCTTCCTTGAGGGTCGGCCCTCCTGCCAAAGGCCATGGCTCTCCCGAGCTCAGACCTCGTCTTCTTCTTGTTCAACATACTGGTTCACCCGGGCCATCAGTGCTTTCACCGAGGCCACGGGGAACCGCACCAGTTCCTTCCGAAGCTCATTGCCTCGCAGCAGAGCTTGTTGGAAGGACTTTATAGCTACTTCATCGTTGGCATCTTCGATCACGCTGTAGATGGTCTAGAACCTCTTGGCGAACCGAGTGATATTCTCGGTTGGCCTCATTTTGATTGAAATCAGGTCGGCGTCAGTCTTCGGGATGACCCGATGTGCTTGGAACTTCTCGACGAAGGAGTCTCGGAGCTGTTGCCAGCTCGAAATCGATCCCTCGGAGAGCGTACAGAACCACCGAAGTGGGAGGTCACCCAGGCTGGAGGAGAAGACCTTGCAGTCGAGGTTGCCGTCGCCACCAAACACCGACATCTTTTGAGTGAAGGGTCGGAGATGCGCCTCGGGGTCTGAGGTTCCGTCGTAGAGATTGAATCTCGGGACGCTGAACTTGTCGGGGAGAGGGGAATCTCTGATTTCCCGAGTGAATGGAGACGTGCCGTGGTTCTCGCTGTTTCTGGTGGCTAGCCGACCTCGGGTGAGGCCAGCGAACTCCATATTCTGCTGCACGGCGAGCTTAATTTGCTGATCAATATAATCAGCCATGTCGGGGTCGTCCTCCCGCCTTTGTTTCTGGCGCTGCTGCTGGTCATCGCTGGCGTGGGTGCTGCTCGAGCCCTCTTCGCGAGCACGGCCACGCCTTTCGTTTAGTTGCTGTCTCAGGTCCGGCCGAGCCCCGGGACCCCTTCGAGCTCGCTATCGAGGTGGAGGCGCGTGCGAGGCCCCGGGCGGGGCTCTGCCCTTTGCCTGGAGCTGGAGGATCTGGGCTCTTTGCTCCTCAATGAGGGTGTTCTGAGCCTTGATTGCTTCGGCCTGCGCCTCGTCCTCCTGCTCCAGGACCATGTGATGGTCATGACTCAATGCCTGCAACCACCCACAAATGTGCAAAAAATCAACTGTCTGATGTGTACGGCCCGTTGTGATCCCATGACATCAAGCTTATAAACCAATTGGATGAGACCACTCATGAAAAAAAAAAAAAAAATCCAAACACTCAAATTCAGTCCAAACACTGCATGTCTGTCTGATAGAGTACATAGGAGTTGAATGCACAGAAACTAAAATCGGTTCAATGGAAAACCAAGTCCAACCCTCCCCATGGAAAGTAGTTTTTTGCGGAATTATGGAAAAGTTAATTCGGTCCAAACCCAACAGCTGCAGCACCAACGTGAAACTTTCAATGTTTTGGATAATCATTTTCACTTTGTATGCTTTTTTTCGTGGAAAAGTATCAGTACAAATATACCCTTATAGTCAAATTAGCTCCCAAATGATCATTAAAGAGGTGAGCGTTGAAAGATATAAGCTACCAATATAGATGAGATCTTAACTTTTTGTAGGATCTAAATCACTAGGGTGCTTATTCCTTCCGATCTTTCCTTGATTTAACTTCCCTTAAATGTAAAGTTTTTTTTTTTATTGTCACTCTTTAATTATATTAACCTTTGACTCTTCATTTTTAACCACTCCTACAATAATTATGTATTATGCAAGTGAAGGGGTGAAAAAGGTTAGAAAAAGAAAGGAAAAGAAAAGAGTGGATAGTAAATAACGGATTGCAAGACTTACAGCTGCAGCAGTGCAGTCTCTTCTTGCCAGCAGGGCGCGAATGCTATCAATATCCCAAAAGGTCGAGTGATAGTTTGCAGAGCGGCGTACCTCAATGGAGTCCATGCTTCTCTATGATACCGTCTGTCCTCCTCAAACAAGTCTACTCACGGCACTTGTATATGGTCACACTTCCGCATGCAGTATATATAGAGGGGAGGAGTGTGCGATTTTAAGGGAGAGAGTCCTTATCAATTTTTTTTTAATATTTACGATAACATGATTCATACAGTAGCTCGGTATGGATCAAAATATCCTCTTCCAGTTCAAATATTTACGATAATAGGATTCATACAGTAGCTCGGTATGGATCAAAATGTCCCCTTCCAGTTCAAATATTGAAAAAGTACAAAAATTAATTGGCATCGTTATGCATGGGGAAAGTTCAAAAGCACTGGTTACGTTGACAATCAAAGCAAGTTCAGAAAAGGTTTTTTTTTTTTTTTTTTCCTTCACTAATGGAGTATGTTTTCTTATCTGAATTGACATCTTCCATTCCACCAGTAGCTTAGATGATGATGCTATCTGCTAAATGAGCTAGAACAGTGTTCCAGTACAACCCCCCCACCCCATGATTATATCATGTTTATATCCTTTTTAAACAATTTCCATCTCAAAAATCCGCTTTTCCTATATAGAAAAACCAAAGGGCATTTTCGTCCATACCTTTATGTACATGTTTAAACCGGCACCATTACGTACCAATATTGTAAATATTCATTGCAATTTTTAATTTCAACGTATTTCATGACTTTTATAGACAGAGAACGTGAGAGCTGAGGGGTACTTTAGTGGGTGATTCCAGATGGCCCACCGAGTGAGACCATATTTGACCTAACGAACATCTAAGACTTTGGTAATAATAATAATAATAATAATAATAATTGAGGATTTTACGGAAAAAATCATGAAATTTGGGCATTCCTCGCGAAGGGTCCCCATAAATTGTGCAGCACAAATTCGGTCATCCCGCCATTTTATTTTATTTTTTTTATACTTTTTTTGAGCCACGATAGCATTGCCTTATGGATCAGTGGAAAAGATGTGAATACAAGTTTTCCGCCATTTATATGGGTGGAAAAGCTGCGAATACAAGTTTTCCACCAGTACTACAAGGCGGAAAAGCTGCGAATATAAGTTTCCCATATTCATAAGGGCAGAAAAGCTACACCTAAACCTACAAATACAAATTTACCCTATCGAGCAACCTTTCTCTCTTGTTCTCTCTCGTTTTCTCATGGATGGGTTCATGGATTGTGGGTAGGCTATACATGATAATGTACCAGTATTATAAGATTGTGATGCAGCGAGCGTTGATGGATGACTTCAGATGTACAATGTCCCACGAAACCTGTTGATTATTCCCAAAGAATAATGCCAGGAACGATGGGTGCCTACAGTTTTGTTGATCCCTGCGAATACCAAAACGATAGATAAAGAGAAAACTCTCTGAAATAGACCTTCAATCTTATTCAAAAACTACTTTGCCTTCCGGTTTACAAAGAAATATATAGGGAACTAACCCTAGATCTCACAGATCCGAAATTTACTAAATATGGTAAGTTTACCAAAAATGGCAAAATCCTACCCAATATGGACTCTACTAATAAAGAGTGCTGGAAACGCGATTGTGACTTATAAAACTTGATTTATTCTAAAAAAAAGAAATTGCCAAAAATAGAAAAAATGCCTTTTTCAAGGCCTAAGCAATGGAATTCGCCTTAAAAACCAAGAGTCCATTGCAAAGAAATGGATCTTGAAGATCTCGTCGTTTCCTTTCCAGAATGGGGTTTTTTTGCGCGATTCCGACTCCGGGGCCCGACTTTTGCCCAGTACCGCTTGGGCCCAGTACGGTGGGCCTTATTTCGATCCAATGCATCCATGTACTCATCAGCTTCAATCTGCACTACATCAGATTGTTATTAGAACCATTCTTTCATGTTATGTCTCCCTTTTTTTTTCCTTCCTCGTCTCTTTCACTTTTCAAGATAATTCTTGAGAATTTGGAAAAACAAAGAAATAAATAGTATGTCAGTCAATAGTAATCTTTTCATAAAGCCTGTGGTACTGTTTTCCTAAGATGGTTGGGAGAAAATGAAGTGGGGGAGATAGAGAAATAGGTGGGAGAAGAGAAAAAATAAGTGGAAGAAGAGTATTTTGTGAAAACCGCGTAAAGCGACGCTAGCGTGGCTCCTATCAAACATCGCTCCCCTCAGCTTTAAAAAAACGAAAAAGGTCCTGATAGACCCCGTTTGTGCTACATAATATTAGGGGACCCTTCGGAAGGAATGGCCAAATTTTGGGACTTGTCCCGTAAAATCCTCATAATAATTCTATGATTTGGTCAGGCCATGTTGCTAAGTAAGGTTGGAAAACTTACGACTTGAACTCGATTCGTCCATTATAAAAATCACTCCTTTTTTACCAAACTCGAACTGGTGCGTTATTTATTATAATAGCACACTTTTTGGTGAAGGAATTATCGAAAGAATGAAACTCATCCCATCCATAATAATTCTCACTCATCGAAAAGGTTTTGTCCATAATAATGCTCACTCATCGAAAAGGTTTTGATAAAGTTATTGGCTTTTGATTATAGGTTTTGATTATGGAAACTTTTGAATATGCTAAGAAATTCCTTAGTATTGGCTTTTCCGACATTTCTAGGAAGTTTAACATTGCTGCGGACATTGCGGCTTTTCTTTTTTTTTTTTTTAACGGTAAGTTTTTTATTAATCACAAAGAACAAAAGAATATTAATGTGGCTAATGTTGGTCTTAATTTTGTTCCGATAAAATTACCAAAAAAAAAAAGTTTGCTTTAGATAAGTGTTGGTTTGATGAGATACCGGACTGCTTATGTAAGCTTTTCATTTCTTGCTAGTTATGAATAAAGTAGCCCTTTAAAAAAAAAAAAAATTTGCCTTGGATTAAGTTTATTCGTATAGGATTTCTTATTTTTGGTAATAGAGGTGTGCGTGCCTAAAAATTACGGACTTGGATTAGATGATAATAGAGGCTAGTAAGGTGCTGTTTAGCTGATCGGGAACGTCACCGACGGCCAAAGTCCTGAAAGGGAGAAGAAAACAGAGGTCAGGGCCCGAGGCTGCTGTCAGCCAAAGGCACTCCGACACCTGAGTTAGTGCAGTCACTGAACTAGGGTGAAGTGGGGAAGAAGGAGTGAGCAAAATAGCAAAGTGTATGCTGTGTATATTGCGTACCTGTTCATGGCTGACCATGCCAGTATATATAGGAGGGAGTAGAAGGTTCCATAGTGGAGGTAGGTGGGGATACTTGTCCCATCAGCTCACTCCTAGGATCCTTAGTGGGGGTAGGTGAGGATACTTGTCACATCGGATGTCTCCTCAAATCCCTCACATAAATGTGGACGTGATAGGGGAGGTCCCTTATCAGTATTCGGCGGCCACCCTTTCTGTCAGGGGGCCGGTGATGCAGCTGTCCCATCCCATAATGGGGATTAGACGCTCGGTGTTCACCTCGGCCCTTGGCCGAACTGGAGAAGGCATCGAGGCCAAGAGTCCGAGCTCGGGAGCTACTGCCGAGGTATAAGATGCCGAACTCCAAGGAAGTGTGCTCGGTCTTCGACACCGAGGTAGAACGGATCTCGGTACCAGCTGGTACTATTGCCGAGCTGACCGAGATAGGGCCCAGAGCAAGCCCCAATTGGTACTTCTACTGAACTGGGAGGTAATTTCTGGATCACGGAAATACCCCACACAATAGCTCCCCAGCCCCCGACTTCGATAGTTCTGTAAGCTTCCAAGGTTGGGGGTGGAGTGATGGGGGATTTCTCCGTGCCGAGCTTGTAGCTCTAGTGGTTGCTGACATCTGATTTTTATTGCACTGCTCCGCCGGCCGAAGGCGCCAATGTCGCTCTGTCTGCCCGAGGTAATTGATTACAAGGGCTGCACGAGAGCGGAAGGTGTACCGTCACGCTACGTGTCGCAAATCGGTAGGTTGTACGGCTAAACTGAAGCGACGCGTACGTCCCCCGAAGTGATGTTATGATGGCGTGCCCTAGGGATTCGAACGGACGCTCTTCCTGTTCTATATGAAAAAATAGGGCGTCTTCTCCGTCCCCTCACTTTGGCACTCTAGAGACCAGTATTCTGAGAACAGGAGACCCCTGCTGCAGGAGCTTTTCTTCTTCCGGAGTCTGCTTTCTACATCTTTCCACGCCATCTGACCTCTGTGAGTCCCTCCCTGATTTTCCACTCTCTGTTCTTTTCTTGGTCCCGTTAGGGCTTTTGCTAGGGTTTCTGTAGTCATGCCTCGTGCTTCGAAGCCAAAGGTAGGGGCCTATAGACACTGGGTAGATACCCTTACGGCCCTGGAGAAGTTCAGGAGGATGTATAACATACCAGAAGAGGTCGTCGTTAGGATAGATGACCCGGATGACGGTTTTGATGGTATGACCTGGCGGAATGGATGGATGCCGTTCCCGCTAGTCTCCGTCGTAGAAGGAGTGGTTCGGTTCCCAGTTCACCCGCTCCTAAGGGAGTGTCTTCGGACGTGGAGACTCTGCCCTTGCCAACTGATGCCGAACAGTTTCAAAATAAAAATGGGCACAGCCGAACTCATTAGGATTCTAGGGATTAACCTCGGTGTCCATGACATCGAGGATGTATATGACCTGTGCAAGTCTACGGGAACCGATATCCATTATTACCTCCGCGTGAAGTCGAGAACAGAGCCTTTTGTGCATGACTTAGAGGATTCGAGCTGGTATGCCGGGGAGGACCGCTTATTTGTCACCGGGGACTGGGAGTTCGAGGTGTCCGATCCCACCTCGGTCAAATTCTACAAGATTGCCCGCCGTCTCGAAACACCCCCAAGTAAATGCCGAGCTCAAAAGTCTCTTGTTTTACAATTATTTGTTTTGCCAAACTCTTATTTCGTTTTTGCCGAACAGGTAACAGTGAGAGGAAGAAAGAGGCACGCAAGGTTGGGTGGAAGAGGAACGTGGAGTGGCGGAAGGCAGTGAAGAAATACACGGGCCATCATACTCGCGCGGCTTGGGATCTTCTCGGCTACAAGCCCGTCTACAATTCCATCATTCCTCGAAGGTCTGGGAACCTCCCTCCTGGTGAGGACTTTGGGGAGGAACCTGAAGTAAAGCCCGAACTCGGCTCAAGAGTTGGTGCTTTGACCTCGGCGCCCCTCCACCCGTTCGTCGAGGTAAAACCAGAGCCTAATCTTGAAGTTGGGACTTCCTCTTCGGCGTCTGTGCAGCAGCCCGTTGGCCCTCAACAGGTGGTGGACGCCTTCCCTTCGAACTCAGAAGAAGAGGAGGAGGAGATGCCGCTACAGAAACGCCGCCCCCCTGTTCAGTTCGTGGATCTGGAATCCCAGGCATTTGGGGATCCGACCCCGTTGGCGTCAATCCCCCCGGCCTCAGGCGGAAAAGGGCCCTCATCTGTGCCCATCGCTCCTTCGGGGGGGCTTGTGAAGCGCCCAGCAGAGGGCCCTCAGAAGCGTCCCATCGAGACCAGCAAAAAGGGAGGACCCATCGAGAAGAGGCCTCGGAAGGAAGGGCCAACGGGGAAGGAGCTCGGAAAGGGGGGTGCCCTTGTGGAGAAGAGCACCTCACTGGAGAAGGGAGCCCTCCCCTTAAAGAAAGGGGACGCCCCATCTTGGAGGGAGGTTATTCCTCCAGGGGAGTATGTGAAGCTGGACGAGGCTTCTCTGAAGAAGGCTGTCGAGCTTGACCCGACAAAGAGGCCCATTTGCGCCACTCCTTTCCTGCCAAACCTGATGTTGCAGCCGGGGAGGCCCCTGACGATCACCGACCGGCTTTGCGATGACTCACTCGTCCTCGCTGCGATTACCAGAGCTTGCTGTCTCCCAAAGGACATGGAGAAATTCGAGAAGCTCGAAGATGCAGCTTTGGAGATGGCAGCGATGCAGGCATCAATAGCTGTAAGTCCAGTTTCCCTGTTTCTTTTGATCTCGTAGTTCTTTCATCTCGGCAAACTTTCTGACTAGCTTCTCTGGTGCAGAAAGTTCAGAGGCTTGAGGTGGTGCTGGAGAGGGCCCTGCATGGCTCCTCTAAGGCCTCTCAATTGGAGGGCGAGAAGAAGAAAGTCGCGGCTGCTCTTTAGGCGTGCACGGAGCGAGTAAGGGAGCTGGAGCAGAAGAATAAGAAGCTCGCCTTGCAGATGGAGTTGGCGGGCGCCGAGCTCATCAGGCTGAGGACCGAGACGAGCGATCTAAAGGGGGCGGTTGATGTCAAGGCGAAGAGGGCTGCCGACCTGGAATTTGAAGTGCGAAAGCATCTGGCCGAGCATGCAGCCTTGTCCAGGGCAAAAACCGAAGCTGAAGCCAGCCTGCAGAAGGAGAAGGCCGAGAAGGAGGCCATGCGCAAAGAGATGGATGAACTCGAGCAATCTCTGCAGGCCGAGGTGAATGAGGCTTATGTGGACGGAGTGAGGGTCGCAACAGAAGCCTACGAGGATCAGCTTGATGGCGTGTGTAAGAAGGCATACGAACTTGGGTGTAGAGCTGCATTAAAAGCGGCGGGGATCTCCGAAGATCACCCCGTGTATCATGATCTGCCCGAGTTCGTTCGTCGCGCATCCACACCAGCCCTTCCCCCAGAAGTTCCTCCCAGCTCCGAAGCTCCGCTTTCTTCCTCGGACGCCCCTCTTGCTTCGACCTCTGTAGCACTCGATGCCAAGGTTGGAGAGGGGCAGAAAGAAGACCAACAATGATGCTGATGTACCTTTTTCTTTTTCTTTATTTTGGGGAATATCTGTATTTTTTCTTTACACATGTAAACATTTTTTAGATCAATAGAAAAATCTTTCTCTGGTTTCCATGTCATTTTTAGTGTGATGAATGCCTTCCTTCTTTCCTTGTTCTTTTTATATGCCTGGCTTCATAACCAAGAATAAATAACAGGAAGTACGATGAATAAGACAAGTAGGTAAGTTTGGCTTTATAGCCGAGCCTGATGTATCAAGTTTATAACCTGAATGCCTTTGCTAGGTCCCGTAACCGTAACAAAGCATTGGTCTTGGATGCGTTTGGTCCTTTGACCGTAGCAGAATTTGGTTTTACAATCAGAATTCACGCTGGTCCAATGACCGAGCTGAAGTAACTGATTTTGATAACCTGCGTGACGAGTCCCGTGATGTCGTCGACATGCAAGTTGGTCGTGTGACCGAGCTGCAAATGGCTAGTCCTGTGGCCAAGCCGAAATGCAGGCTGGTGCCATGAACGAACTGTAAGTGGCTAGTCCTGTGACCATGCCGAAATGAAAGCTAGTCCTATGACCGAGCTGTATGCTCATGCCGAGTTCAATAACTTGGCGAAATTTGGGAGTAGGAGATA
Organism: Umbellularia californica; assembly: GCA_028538565.1. NCBI lineage: Eukaryota > Viridiplantae > Streptophyta > Magnoliopsida > Laurales > Lauraceae > Umbellularia > Umbellularia californica. The sequence goes on along the minus strand of JAPQWN010000004.1, from coordinate 11,549,688 downwards.
GATTGGAAAAGTAAAAACACATTCTATAAAAAGAATCAATTTTATTGACTTTCCAAAAAATCCGAGTACATCTCAAAAGTAGTATTTCTTGAGGTGCGTGGCATTCCATGGACGTGGTAGCTCTCTACCCTCCATGTCCTCAAGCTTATATGCAGACTGCCCAGCTACCGAAGTCAGTTTGAATGGCCCATGCCAGTTCGGTGCAGGCTTTCCTTCGCTGGGACTCTTGTCTGCTGGAAGTGTCTCTTTCAAGACCAGTTCTCCAAGCGAGAACTTCCTTTCCTTGACCTTTTGATTGTATCCTCTAGCTAACTATCGCTGGTAAGAGGCGAGGCGAATGGCTGCTGACTCTCTCCGCTCTTCAGCTAAGTCGAGCTCGGTGGCGAGGTTTATATCGTTTCGGCCTTGATCAAATAGTTCCGACCTGATGGTCGGAAGACCGACCTCAAATGGTATTACAGCCACCATCCCGTAGGCCAGGGAGAAGGGTGTAGCCGAGGTTGAGTGCCTTGGGGTAGTTCTGTACGCCCAAAGGACGCTCGGGAGCTCCTCTACCCATCTCCCTTTGGCTCGGTCTAGTCTCTTCTTGAGTCCGTCGAGCACGACCTTGTTGGAGATTTCGGCTTGTCCATTACTCTGGGGGTACGCTGGAGTGGAATAGTAGTTCCTGATCCCAAGCTCTTGACAGAAGTTTTTGAAGAAGTTGGAGTCGAATTGAGTCTCGTTGTCCGAGACCAAGGTTCGAGGCACTCCAAATCTTGTCACAATGTTCCTCCATACAAAGTTTCTAGTATCCTTCTCGGTGATGGAGGACAATACTTCAGCTTCTATCCACTTGGTGAAGTAGTCAGTGGCTACTATCAACCATCTTTTATTTCCCGGAGCTCGGTGGAGAGGTCCCACCAGGTCCAGTCCCCATTGGGCAATGGCCATGGACTGGAAAGAGGACTTAGGTCGTGTGCTGGTTGATGGAGAGAATGAGAAAACTTCTGACACTTCTCACATTTCCTGGCATAGACCTGTGCGTCCTTCTACAAGTAGGGCCACCAGTAGCCTTGGCTGATAGCTCGGTAAGCCAGTGACCGACCTCCAATGTGACTGCCGCAGATCCCTTCATGGATTTCATAAAGGAAATCCTCGACTTTGCTCGGGTGAACGCACTGGAGGTAAGGGCCATTGTAGGACTTTTTGTAGAGCTTGCCATCTGGAGAGAGCCAGAATCGAGCTGCTTTTAGCCTGATTTTGTGGGCATGGTTCTTGTCCTCGGGAAGCTGGTCATCCTTGAGGTAGGAAATGAACTCATCCATCCAGCTCGGACCGAGGTCGGTACACATGATCTGCCGAGGTGGGTGGAGTTCTATACTCGGTATGTCCAGTGCTTCCACTTCGACAGTCCGTTTTCTTCCTGCCTCGACAGCAGAGGCCAAGTTTGCAAGTTCATCGGCGTGAGAGTTGGAATCTCTACCGACCTGCCTGACTTCAGCTTTTTGGAACTGAGATAGAAGTTGCTTGGTGTGGGCTAGGTAAGCTGCCATCCTGTCGTCACAGGCCTAGTAGTCTCCATTTAGTTGGCTCGTCACCAGCTGTGAATCGCTGAAGACCACCAGTTGCTGTGCCCCCACGATTTTTGTACTGCTCAGCCCTGCTATCAGTGCTTCATACTCAGCTTCCTTGTTAGATGCTTTGAAGTCAAGAGTCAGGGCTTGCTCAATGACAAGGCCCTTCGGAGATTGAAAGACTATGCCAGCGCCAGCCCTTTTGGAGGTTGAGGACCCATCGACGAAGACCTTCCAAGATGAGTCGAGGAACCGTCTCCAGGAGCGCTCCTGCTCTGTCTCGGTCTCGGTGGTTGTCTCCACCTCCTTGCCCCCCAGTTCGGTGTCGAGATGGCTCGGTGCCGAACTAAGAGAGGTGAACTCCACAATGAAGCCCGCCAGCACCTGGGCTTCGATGGCCGTCCTGGGCTGATATTGGATATCATATTGTCCTAGTTCAACAGCCCATTTAGACACCCTTCCGGAGAAGTCTACTTTTCTGAAAAGAGACTTTAGTGGATGTTCTGTCACAACCATTATGGAATACGTCTGGAAGTAGTGGGAGAGCTTGCGAGAGGCACTGACGAGTGCAAATGCGAGTTCTCCAACTGCAGGTATCTTGTCTGGGCATCCAGCAGGATTTTGCTTGTGTAATAGATGGGCTTTTGCTGCCTGTCATCTTCTCTTATGAGTACCGAGCCCACTGCATGGTCCGAAACTGCCAGATATAAGTAAAAGACCTCACCTTGTGCCGGGGTTGAAAGTAGGGGAGGTGAAGTGAGGTATCCTTTGAGCTTCTGAAGGGCGCTTTCACACTACGGCGTCCACTGGAACCCTGAGCACTTTTTGAGGAGTTGGAAGAAGGGACGGCATTTGTCTGAAGCTCGGCTAATGAAGCGGTTCAGCGCCGCTGCCATCCCTGTAAGCCTCTGGACTTGCTTCGCCGTGGTCGGATTTGGAGGGCCTTACTTACCGAGATTTGCTCAGGATTGGCCTCTATTCCGCGTCTGGTGACCAGGCTGCCCAGGAATTTGCCCGAGTCGACGCCAAATGCGCACTTGGAGGCGTTCAGTTTGAGCTTGTACTGTTTCAGGACGGCGAAGGTTTTATGTAGGTCGGTCAAGTGGTCCTGTGACCTTTTAGACTTAACGACCATGTCATCAATGTAGACCTCGACCGTTTTGCCGAGCTAGGCCTGAAACCTTTTGGTCACCAGCCTCTGGTAAGTGGCACCCGCATTTTTTAACCCGAAGGGCATCACCTTGTAGCAGTAAATGCCTCTGGGTGTTATGAACGCGGTTTTTTCTTGATCAGGCCCGTGCATCGGGATCTGATGGTAACCTCGGTAGGCATCAAGGAAACTCATCCTATTGTGCCCGGCAGTGCCATCGATCAGCTGGTCTATCTTTGGAAGGGGAAAGTTGTCTTTGGGACAGGCTTTGTTGAGGTCGGTGAAGTCCACACAGACCTTCCAGCTCCCATTCTTCTTTTTTACCACAACCGTGTTGGCTAACCACACAGGGTAGTGGACTTCTCTGATAGCTTCAGCTTCTAACATTTTCTTGACCTCCTCAGTCACAGCCTCTGCCTGCTGGATTCCCGACATGCGAGTCTTTTGGACTACAAGCTTGTGCTCGGGATCCACATTCAGCTTGTGGTACATGACCTCGGGGTCGATGCCAGGCATCTCATATGGGGTCTAGGCGAAGACCTCCCTGTTCCGTAACAGGAAGTCAAACATCTCGGCCCTTTCTTGATCCGCAAGCTGACTACCGATCACGAAGAACCTCTCCGGATCGTTGGGATCGATCCTGAATTCGGTGAGGTGTTCAATGCTATTTTGCTCAGGAGTTCAGCCAACAGCATCGAGCTCGGCCTCGAGCTCCGTCATATGAACTCGCTGCGGCTCTGTTTCTCTGTGGACCACGGCCATGAGGTACTCTCTGGCCATTTGTTGGTCACCGCGAACTATGACTACTTCGAAGACCCCGTCCTCGCTTTGCAACGGGAACTTGAGCTTCTGGTGATGGGTGGAGGCCACAGCTTCCATGTTAGGAACCCAGGTTCTTCCCATGATCGCATTGTATGGAGATTGGGCATCTAACACCAGGAAGTCCGCTGTCGTGGAGGCTCCTCCCACGTCGACCTTGAGGGAGATCTTTCCCTTTGGGTAAACGGTATTGGCACTGAAACCCACCAGTGGGGTGCGAGCTTCCTGCAGGTCTTCCTTTTTCAGACCCATTTTCTTGAAACAGTCGAAATAGAGGATCTCCGAGGAGTTCCCGGGGTCCAATAGGATCCTCTTGACATTGAAGTTCTGTAACCTCATAGTCAGGAGTAGGGGATCATTATGGGGTAGCTGGACCCCGGCCAAGTCTTTGTCAGAGAACCAAATCTTTGGCCTCTCTATCCGTGCCTTTTTTGCTGAGGGACCGAGCTCGGCTGTCATTATTTGTTTGTCGTGCTTGGCCCTCCTGGCCTCAGCGCGGACCTGATCACTGCCCTTTGGAGTGGGAGCCAGATGGATGACATCGATGGTCCCCACCGGCTCATCGCTATCCCTGTCGTCGGGCTGGCATTGTTGGGCACGGTTTTCTCTGCCTTCTTCTTTAACGAAGTCCTTCAGATACCCATCCTTCACCAGCCTCTCAAGGTGCGCCTTAAAGGCATGGCAATCCTCAGTTCTGTCTCCCTTATCCTTGTGATAGCTGCAGAACTTGCCCTGGTCTCGGGTGGAGGGATCACTCTTCATAGGCTGGGGCCATTTAAAGAAGGGATGAGCTTGCATCTTCCGAAGAGCTTATAAATGGGCTCCTTGAAGATGGTGTTAACGGCCTTATAAGAGGTGCCACCTGGTTTCGGCTTTGTGCTGCCTCCCGAGGTGGGAACAGAACGGACTGCCGAGCCGGACGGCTCTCTGTTTCGGTCGGCTTCCCTCTTCGCTAACTTCTTGTCCTTCCTTGAGGGTCGGCCCTCCTGCCAAAGGCCATGGCTCTCCCGAGCTCGGACCTCGTCTTCTTCTTGTTCAACATACTGGTTCACCCGGGCCATCAGTGCTTTCACCGAGGCCACGGGGAACCACACCGGTTCCTTCCGAAGCTCATTGACTGGCAGCAGAGCTTGTTGGAAGGACTTGATAGCTACTTTGTCGTTGGCATCTTCGATCATGTTGTAGATGGTCCAGAACCTCTTGGCGAATCGAGTGATATTCTCGGTTGGCCTCATTTTGATTGAAATCAGGTCGGCGTCAGTCTTCGTGATGACCCGATGTGCTTGGAACTTCTCGATGAAGGAGTCTCGGAGTTGTTGCCAGCTCGAAATCGATCCCTCGGAGAGCACACAGAACCACCGAAGTGGGAGGTCACCCATGCTGGAGGAGAAGACCTTGCAGTCGAGGTTGCCGTCGCCACCAAACACCGACATCTTTTGAGTGAAGTGTCGGAGATGCACCTTGGGGTCTGAGGTTCTGTCGTAGAGATTGAATCTCGGGACGCTGAACTTGTCGGGGAGAGGGTAATCTCTGATTTCTTGAGTGAATGGAGTCGTGCCGTGGTTCTCGCTGTTTCTGGTGGCTAGCCGACCTCGGGTGAGGCCAGCGAACTCCATATTCCGCTGCACGGCGAGCTTGATTTGCTGATCAATATAATCAGCCATGTCGGGGTCGTCCTCCCGCCTTTGTTTCTAGCGGCGCTGCTGGTCATTGCTGGCTTGGGTGCTGCTCGAGCCCTCTTCGCGAGCTCGGGCACGCCTTTCGTTTAGTTGCTGTCTCAGGTCCGGCCGAGCCCCGGGACCCCTCCGAGCTCGCTGCCGAGGTGGAGGCGCGTGCGAGGCCCCTGGCGGGGCTCTGCCCGTTGCCTGGAGCTGGAGGATCTGGGCTATTTGCTCCTCAATGAGGGTGTTCTGAGCCTTGATTGCTTCAGCGTGTGCCTCGTCCTCCTGCTCCAGGACCATGTTATCGTCGTCCTCGTCGTCGAGGTGCACGTGGTCCTCCATGTGGTCCTGGTGGTGGGACTGGCGAGGTTCAGACTACACTGGAGCCTTACCCCGTTGGGCCTGTCCCTGAAGAGGAACATCCCTACTAGGTGGCTCGGTGAAAACAACCTCCAGTCGTGGACGCTCTGCCTGAATGGTAGTTGGTCTGACCCTTTCTATCACGGGACCGCGGCGAGGAGAAGCTGCCACTTCTCTTGACGACGAGTGTGTGATCGTGACAGGCGATCCTACACTTCGAATACTAGGTTCTCCGCCAACTTTCCTCGGCTGAGGGTTGGGCGGTGTCTGCCTGGTAACTCCTTGCTGGTTCGTCACCAGCGCTCCTGCCTGGTTTGTCACCAGTGGCGGCGATAGGTGAGGCAGGAACGTCTCTGGTTGCCTGGACCTGGATGGTCCAGCAATGCTCTTTCCCTTCTTAGCTTTTGGAGGCATGGCTGTTAAGATGAAAGTAGGGGTTTTTCAAATCGTTTCCATAGACGTTGCCAATTGTGCGTGCCTAAAAATTACGGTCTTGGATTAGATTATAATAGAGGCTAGTAAGGTGCTGTTTAGCTGATCGGGAACGTCGCCGACGGCCAAAGTCCTGAAAGGGAGAAGAAAACAGACGTCAAGTCCCGAGGCTGCTGTCAGCCAAAGGCACTCCGACACCTGAGTTAGTACAGTCACTGAACTAGGGTGAAGTGGGGAAGAAGGAGTGAGCAAAATAGCTAAGTGTATGTTGTGTATTTGGCGTACCTGTTCATGGTTGACCATGCCAGTATATATAGGAGGGAGTAGAAGGTTCCATAATGGAGGTAGGTTTGGATACTTGTCCCATCAGCCCACTCCTAGGATCCTTAGTGGGGGTAGGTGAGGATACTTGTCCCATCAGATGTCTCCTCAAACACCTCACATAAATGTGGACGTGATAGGGGAGGTCCCTTATCAGTATTCGGCGGCCACCCTATCTGTCAAGGGGCTGGTGATGCAGCTGTCCCATCCCATAATGGGGATTAGACGCTCGGTGTTCACCTTGGCGCTTGGCCGAACTGGAGAAGGCACCGAGGCCAAGAGTCCGAGCTCGGGAGCTACTGCCGAGGTATGAGATGCCGAACTCCAAGGAAGTGTGCTCGGTCTTCGACACCGATGTAGATCGGATCTCGGTACCAGCTGGTGCTATTGCCGAGCTGACCGAGACCGGGCCCAGAGCAAGCCCCAATTGGTACTTCTACCGAACTGGGAGGTAATTTCTGGATCACGGAAATACCCCACACAAGAGGTATAAGATTTCTTATTAAACGCTAAGAATCCTTCATGGATCATGAATACCTATTGATTTTTAATAAAGGAAATATATAGTCGTTCCTTCTCTATCTTCAGCTCAAGCAGAGGTTACCATTTGCCTATGATTATATCTGGTGGTAGGGGTTTAGGATTTCTTATTGAAAGTAAAAACTCCTCCAGCCTATCACCTAGTTACATATGAATGAAGTAGCCCTTAAGCAAACCAAAAAAAAAAAAAACACAGGCAGATTATGCTTGTTGAATGTTAGACTCCTTCATGGATTAGGAGTAATTATTAAAACAAACACATATAATTGTTCCTTCTCTATCTTGTGCCCAAGGTGAGCACCCATCAACCAATGACTTATTTGCTTATGAATAAAGTAGTCCTCTATGAAAGGGGTATACAAATCTCTCATTAGCACCTCCATGATTATTATTATAGAAAATATACAGCTGTTCCTTCTGTATCTTGAGCTCAAGCAGAGCTTACTTATCAGCCTATTGTACAGAGAATCATAAGAAGGAAAGATCCATGTCGAATAAGGCTTGGCCCAAATCGCAGGCATCCTTTTTGTAGCTTCAGTTATGGTTTATGGTATATATTATTTTGGGTTTGTTTGTTGCATATAATTGATTTCTCAGAAATTCTAAACTTCATATTTGTATATGTGGTTAAAAATGAAGAATGAAAGGTGAATATCAAAAAACGACTATTAAATAACCTCCCCTTTAATGAGAATAGAATAAAGGCAAAATGAAAATTGAATATCCAGTCATTGCCCTAATAATCCATCTCAGGAATGTAAAGCACCCATTTAGATCTTTGCCTTATATCAGGGGTGGACCTAGGTGTTGCCATGCAGATACGACCGCACCCGCGAGGTTCGTCAAATTTTTTAAAAAACAAGTTAAAATTTCAATTTTTATTATTTAACCTCTTAACTTGACCATTGCAAGCACCACCAATTGAAAATCCTTGGTCCGCCATTGCCTTATATCCTTTCAACCCCACTTCTTTAATAATCTTAAGGTGAAGCTCATTCGACCATGAAATCCTGTGCACCCAATTCTTATGTATTCTTATGTATCCATTGCAAACTGCCTATTCGACCATGAAATCCTGTGGTTCCGCCAATGATCTTCATACTAAGGGTGTCAATGAGCCTAATTCAACCCAAGTTGGCCCCAGATCCAAGTCAATTTAGGTCAACCTAGACATGCCCATGTTTACGGTTGATCTGGGCCAAGGGTCACAAGCCAATTAGACTCCTATATATAAGGGTCATTTATTTCTTTAAATACATATCCTATATACATACCCATTATATATATATGAAGCGAAGTGGAAATCAATTCCAATTCGCTTCAATTGATTTTGACTCATCAATTTAATTTTGTTTGACCCTAGCAAACGGGTCGGGTCAAGGTAAACACTTTTTAGACCCAACCCGACCCATGTATTTTTAATGACATGATAAAAATTAATTATGGTATGTGCTGAGATTTGAACTCAGAACAACATGAATTTCGAAGGAGCAACCCTACCACTATGCCACAGAGCATCTTTTTGTTAATAATTGTCAACAAAAACTTAAAATTAGTTAATGAGGAAGGGACCCAGCCCCACTTTGGAATATTGACCAAGAGTTGAAATTTATTTACTAGATATTTATAAAAATAACTATATTTTTAGAATATTGACCCCTATAAATACTATTGTTATTATTTTCATACTTATGCATTGTACTTTAAGCATAGATGATCAAACTTTTGAAATAACTATTTTATATGATTTCCTATAGAGTCTTTAATTTTCTATGACAACCATTTTACAACTTTAATTTTCTATGACAAACATTTTACGATAAAACTAAACTCAAATGAATATATAATATATGGAATTGATCAACAAAAATAATAAGTTTCATAATTAATAAGAAAATGACACTATGATTGAAAAAAGAAAAACTCGCGACAACAGTATGGAGCTAAAGAGGAGGCAGAAAACTTTCCATGTAACTAATGTGCTACCATGCAAGCTTGCCGAGGGAGAAAGTGTGAATTTTTTTTTTCTTTTTTATGTGTGAATCTTTAATTTTTATCAATCGTGATGTAAATGGAGTGGAACACTATGATATACCCTATCTATTAAAAATCACAATCATTAAGACAAACATTCTTGCTATTTATGGGATACCTCAAATTTTCATCTTATTCGGGGTTATTTCCACGGTCAAATTGATTTTCTGGTAAAGAAAAATACAAAATACTAGAGTTTTTCAAATGAAGTTTTTTCTGTGATTTGGACTCTCCATCATGCCTTTTGTCTATTAAGAAACTCCCAATATAATCCTATTTCTATCAAAGCAATAGCATTTGAGTGTTAATGGCTCCCAGTGTCTAAGTGTCATTAATCTAAGGAATTTCATGTATTTTTGTTTGTTTTAATTATATAAATTTTTTCCTTTTTTTTTAAGAATGTGAAATGATAATTTCTGGGCTGTCTGGTTTATTTAATCATTAGTCTTTTTTATTTAATCCACTTTCTGTTCTAGGTTGTTTGGTTTCTTTTTTATCTATTGATTTTGATTGTACACTTTTTTTTAAGAATGCGGAACTAATGGTAAAAAGAATCTCCAATAATATTGGTCCATCTAAATGAAGAATTAAGCCCATACTTATTATCATCATTTTCTACTTTCTCCAGTATAATTCTATTTCTCTATGTCAACAAGAGAACTTTCATTTTTTCCATTCATTTGCTTTTAAGTTCATTGTATTTTATTAAAGAAACTTCAATGATTTTTTTGTTTATTTGTATCTCTTTTTAGTACCGTCTCATGTCTCATTTGCATGCTTAGTTTAGATCAGTGCTCAACCCATTTTAAAATCTGAGCATCTTGAGACAATTGATGCAATAATTAAACGTTTCAATTTGAGAGGTAAATCTTTTTTAATTCGTTTACTTTCGAGTTCATCATATTTTATTTGAGCAATTTTAATTATGTCATTTTAATATGATTTATACAAAAGAATCATCATTTTAAAACTTCTATAGATTCGCAATATCTTTATGGTTTGTATTTGTATGGTTTTCATAGATTGTGATTTTCTTTTTTTCCCCTTTTTTGTTTCAACTTTTGGGTCCTAGGTTCTCCTTGGTTTTTTTGTCTTTCTTTTAAATCACTTTTTATAATGAGATTTTCTGTAAATTCTCATATGTCTGTTGTATTTCTTGTTTTTTTAATGCTTATAATGTGTTAATTATTTATTTTACTTTCATTGGGTTCTTTAAGTTCTCTTTGTGAAATCTTTTTATGGATATTTCTTATTTCTTTTGTAGCTTCAGATTTCTATTTTTCAGTATTAGATTATCATAAGTTGGTTTCGTTGTTTTAAATTTCTTTTATCATTGTATTTTCTATGGATCCTTATTTATATTTATTTTTATAGCCTTTTTAATAAAATTTATTTCCTTTTCTTATAATTTCTCACTTGTGATGGGTTTTTAGTTTTCCTTTTATGATGGTTTTTCATGAATTTATGGGTTCTTTTGTCTTTGCCCATTTGTGCTCCATTTTTGAGTTTCTGTTTTTTTTTTCTTCTTCTCATGAGTGTTTGATTATTTTAAATTGCTTGTGTTATTGAGTTGATTATGGATTTTCATTTCTATGCTTTATTTCTATGTGTCTTTCCAATTTCATTGGATTTTATTCATAGCTTTTATTGGTTGTTTGTTTTGATTTTTTTTTTAGTTTTCTTGATCATTAATCTTCAATTTTCATGGGCTTGTGTTTTTTTTTTTTTTTTTTAAACTATATGGAATAGGTATTGAATTTTTATGCACTTCTTTTTTTCTTTTTTCCCTCTCTCTCAGCCTAAGTCTTTTTGCATTTAATTCTAAAGAAACTAGTCATAAAGTTTTTTTTTTATAATTTTTTATATTATGATTCTATTGGCACGGGCAAGGGACTCAATTTCGACATTGGAGCCCGATTTCGCAATTGATTGAGAAATTGGATCTTAATTTCAATTTTAGATTGCGAAATTGGAACTCCAATTAAGATTTACATCGAGAGTCCACTTTTGCTAACCTTCTTTAGGTGAATTTAAAATTTTAAAATATCAATTATGGCCTGAAGATTAAAGAGTTTGGATGATGCAAGTGTTATTGAGAGTTTTTTTTTTAACAAGTTTTGGGTATGGATTGCTTTATTCAAATTCGAAGCTATCCCTTCATCTACAGTGAGATCTATCTAATCCGGCCCCACACCTTGTCAGAGATATGACGTAGACTGCGACATCGTGCCTTCTTATATATTTTAATTTTGATTGTAAGTTTTACCATCTCAATATAATCTAAACTAAATATTATTTAAAAATTATATTCTTTTTAATATTATAAATTACATTGCCCGTGCAAAGCGCAGGCATGTTTTGCTAGTTATATATATATATATATATATATATATATATATATATATGAAGCGAAGTGGAAATCAATTCCAATTCCCTTCAATTGATTTTGACTCATCAATTTAATTTAGTTTGACCCTAGCAAACGGGTCGGGTCAAGGTAAAGCACACTTTTTGGACCCAACCCGACCCGTGTATTTTTAATGACATGATAAAAATTAATTATGGTATGTGCTGAGACTCGAACTCAGAACAACAGGAATTTCAAAAAAGCAATCCTACCACTACGCCACAGAGCATCTTTTTGTTAATAATTGTCAACAAAAACTTAAAATTAGTTAATGAGGAAGGGACCCAGCCCCACTTTGGAATATTAACCGGGAGTTGAAATTTATCTACTAGATATTTATAAAAATAACTATATTTTTAGAATTTTGACCCCTATAAATACTATTGTTATTATTCTCATACTTATGCATTGTACTTTAAGCATAGATGATCAAACTTTTGAAATAACTATTTTATATGATTTCGTATACAGTCTTTAATTTTCTATGACAACCATTTTACAACTTTAATTTTGGGGATTTAACCGGAAAAAACACTTTATCCGCACGTGTTACGCAATCAAACACTTTAGCAAGTGGGGCACCAATTAGAGCAATTGGGCCCGATTTTCATTTTTTTTTACCATTTTGTCACATCGTCGGCGCCGACCTTATTTACACTGAATAAGGTCGGCGATGACCCTGTCCGCACACTCTATATATAACCCGATTTCGAGCTTCATTCGTCCCACTTCACAAAATACGCAGAGGCTGCCTTCCTTCAGTGTCTTGTAGCTGCGAAACACGATGACAACTGTATTTTTCCACCGTTGATGTCACCATTAATCTTCAATCGATCTCCTCTTGCTATTGAAAGGGTCTACACGAAGGAGGTAATGAAATTATTTGTCTTCACTTGATGGAACCCTAGAAATCAATCCCCTGTTTGTATTGACAACATATAATACATATACTATCATTCAATGCTTGGATACATGTTCTCTTTCATTGTATACTGTTTATTGTTTGTTTCATTGAATATGGTATACGTTGCACAGGAGCCCTATTTACTATTTTGCATTGTTCAAAGTACTTTATACATAATTAGTTTCTAATAAGGAGGAAAATGTTCACAAATTTAATCAACACCCCATGCATTATTGCGTGAGAAGGATGGTCTAAGTGATTTATGTTTTTTATGATGTTCTAATAGCATGGCAGAGGCTGAGCACCTCATAATCTTTCACTATGACGGTGAGTTTGAATTTGAGCTCAATCGTCCTCATTACAAGGGTCGAAGGCAGAAGATGAGATATCTCTCGAGCAATGTTACGTTTAAAGAGCTGTCCAAAATTGCTTGGGAAGCATCGAGTTGGGCAACAACTCCCAATGAGATAACTCTAAAGTATCTTCTACACAATGGCAATTTTTTTTCGTTGATAGATATCGATGATGATAATGATATCAATGGTTTGTTAAAATCGTCAAGAAGTGAAGCAAAGGGGATATTATTATTCGTTTCAAGAAGGCTATGCGATGAAGACAGTTTCCAACACATCCGTGACAATAGGTATGTTCTGAAGTTAAAACTATATTTCAACATTTTCAGCCTGGATTGAAAGTAATTATTTCTTTCATAACTATATATATTGCAGGTCTTTACAAGATGAAAGGAACAGAATCATTCGAGACGCTCCTAGCATTGGAAAGCCTGATGATAAATTAGAGGGCAAGCTACCACCATCACCTCCACCTTTTAAAGAATTTCCCATGATCGATATACAGGAGGATCACGATATAAAATTCCCAACGACATTGTCTTATTTTGCAGACGATGATGACTCCTTGTTCGAAGAAATCAATGTAGAAATGCTTCATGTGCATGGAAGCGAAAGTGTGCACAGCTTCATAGGGGCTCCCGCAACTAATGTGGTTGGGAGTGGAAGTTCAGCAGATGCCGAACTAAATAAATCAGGTGTTGAAAGATATACTATAAGGACAAATGAAGAAGACAACTTTTCAAAAGCTCCCCTTGTGGACACGATGGTCCCTGATAATGTTGTGCCTGAAGAAGGGACCGGTTCAGGTAGGGAGATGTGGCTAGGTATGGAGTTTCCTGATCGTGAGGCTTTTAGAAGAGCTATAGCAAAGTACGCAATATACAACAACTTCACCTTGAAACATGAGAGGACTAACATGAAGATGGTGACAATGAGTTGTAAAGGAGTAGATTGTCCCTGGCGTGTACATGCCTCCATGGTAGATTCTGGTCCACACTTCAGAGTTCGAAAGTATAATTCCAAACATTGTTGCTCTAAACCACTCATGCGAACTGCACATCGGCAAGCAACCGCGAAGCTAGTAGCAGAGTTCATTGAAGAGAAGGTGCGATGCAATAACGATCTTAGGCTCAAGGAGATCATTAATGAATGTCAGATTGAATTTGGGACCCGCATTACATACAGGAGAGCACATATGGCAAAGGAGCTTGCACTATGCAAAGTGCGTGGATCGTATGAGGAGTCCTTTATGATATTGCCACTCTATTGCAACGAGCTCCATAGAACGAACCCCGGTTCGTACACTGCGTTGGACATCAGGGAGGATGACCGATTCAGACGCTTCTTTTGGTCCTTCGGTCCATGCTTAAGGTCATTCCAAACCACTCTAAGGCCATTGATAGCGGTGGATGGATCACACCTTCGTGGCAAATATCCAGGAGTGCTAATGGTGGCCGTAACACATGATGCAAATCATCAATTGTTCCCCATTGCATTTGCCTTCGCTGAAGTAGAGCGGCGTGATAGTTGGGAGTGGTTTCTTGCACACTTGTCCTTATCGTTGGGTGAGCCAAAGAATCTGACAATTGTATCTGACCGTCAGAAAGGTCTGATCCCTGCAGTACAAGCCATAATGCCAAGCGCAAAACATTGCTTTTGTTGCCCTCATATAGCCGAATACATAAAGGCGGCTTTCAACGACCAGGGCATTATAAGAAAGTTTTGGAGCGCAGCGAGGGCATACCAACCTTGTGAGTACGATGCTTGCATGGACCACATAAAAAGTGTAGATGAGCGTGCATATAATTACATCCATGCGATCGGGTGTCAATTCTGGGCAACGGCATTTGCTCATGGACGCAGGTATGACATGCTTACCAGCAATGCTGCAGAGTGCACAAATAGTCTCCTAAAAGACACTCGAGTGCTCCCGATTACGAGACAAGTGGAAGAGATACGTGCAAAACTCATGGAATTCTTTCAGAGACGGTCAACTCAAGTACAAAGCATCACTTCACTATTAACACCGTACGCAGAGAAGTACCTTGCCACAGAGATGGAAGAATCGCGGAGGCTGATGGTACGGATAGTGGCATTGAATGAATATCAAGTGCAATCTTCAGAGTATGTTATGTAGTTAATCTAGATCGCAGGTCATGCTCGTACCGCAAATGGGACGTGATTGGGATCCCATGTTCCCATGCTATTGCCGCTATGAAAGCCCGGCATTTGAATCCATATGAGTATTGCGAGCACTGGTACCTCACAAGCATGTACCAGAAAACGTACACTGATATCATTCATGCCACCCGTGATAGAAAGCAATGGGAACAGCATTTAACCACCGGGAGAGTCCTCCCGCCATTAGCTGCCAAGCAACCGGGTCGACCAAAGAAGAACAGGATCCGAGTTGAAGATCGACATCGCAAGCGAAGAGTGGTAACTTGTTCGTGCTGTAGAGAGAGGGGTCACAACCGTGGGAGCTGCAAAAATCCACCAATTCAACAATGACGTTCACAGATTTTCTACTTTGGGTCTACTCATGTAATCTTTTGGAGCAACCGGGTCATGTAATTCAACAATGTTTTGATTTTCGGTTTTGGGGCCGCTTATGTAACTTTTTTGTGTTAGGGTATATTTTTTATAGTTTTTTGTTGCATTTTTGGAAGTTTGTGTATAAATTATCATTTCTTTATAAACAATGTTTTGCACATTTGGATGTTTATGTATAGTTGATCATTTCTTTTGAAAAGAGGTGTGGAACCCAACTTTTTGTAGTGGAAGATGATGTAATGCCTTTATGCAACGTACCGATACTGCATGGATTTTTATTCTAATGCACGTGGAATGTCTCATGTACAGGGTCGGTGATGACCTTAGCAGTGTTAAATATAAGGTCACCACCGACGAAGGATAGAGAAGCAGTTATACTCACCAGGAATAAATTTATTGCAGGGTCGGCGATGACCTTATCTCTGTTAAATAAGGTCATCGCCGACGCAGGTTGGCCCATTTTTAAACAAAAAGTTGTAACTCTTCAAATATGGTTTTGCGAAAAATTCTAAGTACGGGTCGGCGATGACCTTACCTTTACTAAATAAGGTCATCGCCGACGCAGGTTGGCCCATTTTTAAACAAAAAGTTGTAACTCTTCAACCATGGGTTTGCGAAAAATTCTAAGTACGAGTCGGCGATGACCTTGCCTAAACTAAATAAGGTCATCACCGACGCAGGTAGGCTAATTTTTTTCCAAAAAGTTGTAACTTTTCAAGGAAGGTTTTCTGTTACAGGGTCGGCGATGACCTTAGGCTTTCTAAAATAAGGTCATCACCGACGCAGGTTGGCCAATTTCTTAAAAAAAAGTTGTAACTCTTTCAAGGATGGGTTGCGAAAAATTCTAAATACGGGTCGGCGATGACCCTAGCTTTAACAATAAGGTCATCGCCGTCGCAGGTACTCTAAATTACTTCGAAAAAGTTGAAACTTATTAAGGAAGGTTTTTGTGTTACAGGGTCGGCGATGACCTTATCTTTGTAAAATAAGGTCATCGCCGACGCAAGTTTCCAACCTTTTTTACCAAATGTTGTAACTTTTGCTAATTGATTTTGTACAGGGTCATCACCGACGCAGTGAAGCATAAATTTTTCATACATTCTTTAAGGTATTAGAGCTACAAGATGGAGGAAAACAAGACATGCTTTGCATTAATCAATCAATTTGCAACATTCACAGCATACAAGTTTAAAGTTACAAATTTAATACTTCTTCTCCATCAATATATACAAGTCCAATACACCAACCAAGAAAACTTCAAGTTTACAATTACAAATTGGCATTATACTTCTCCATCAATATATACAAGTCCAATAAACCAACCAAGAAAACTTGAAGTTTACAATTACAAATTGGCATTATACTTCTCCATCAATATATACAAGTCCAATAAACCAACCAAGAAAACTTCAAGTTTACAATTACAAATTGGCAACATTCACACAGCATACAAGTCAATTTCAACATTCACTACAAGTCTGGGGGCAAGACAGGGAGTGGAGGGAGGTTAAGCATGGAGGCATTTCGAACCCAATTTTGCTCAAATATGTCAATCACAATTCTCCGCCTGTAGTACGGGATGTCTGCCTGGGTGAACTGGATGGGACGACGATATATGCAGTGTTCCGCGGACGCACAAGCGAACAACCCGCAATCATTTCCGTTGTCTTGAAATGGGATGTCCGCATTTGTGGTCATCGTCCACATCATTGGCTGCGACCACCCGTGTTCCATGAATTTATGTTGAAGCCACAATCTCTGTCCAAACAAAGTGAAATTAAATGATATAAACATTTGGATGAAGCTGTATTGTCCAAACATTATGCTGCCAAATCAATGTGAAGCAAAGTACTTACGAATCTTTCACATGTCTTTAGGCCCCAGATCTCTCCCTTAGAGCTGTTATAGTACTCCCAGCGGCTCTCATCAACGTATCCAACGAGTAAGGACCAATGGTTGTGAGCGTGAATCACGTACACTAGAGTTCTGCACTCCATTGCGTCCAGTACACGTTCTCCCTTTGGCCCAAAGGCCATGTCATCCCCAGTCTTGAGACCCCTTTCCCAGTAACTCTGCAAGACAAGCATATCAGAAATGAAACATATATGATTGAAGTCAAAGTGGCTTTCTGTAACTTTTACGGAAAACTTACGCATATACTAGGGTCAGCGAAGTATGCATCCTTGCACCTTTCCCGTATCACTTCAAACCAAAAATATATGATACTCGAGTCAATCCAAGTGCCCTCATCCAATAAATCTCTGAGGGACTTTAAATCGACGCACGAGATAATCATATCCAGCTCTTCTTTCCTGTCAATGCAATGCAAATATGGGACGTTGAATTAGTAAAAAACCCAACAAAGACTGAATTATTATGGGATTGTTTTCAAACACATGGAATTTACCGGTGCATATAATATTTATAGAAATCCATCAAGAGTTCCTTCTCAACATCAGTCAAAACATAACCCATCTAGGGCAATGGATGTTCAAAATCTAAAAACCTATCCGGTATCTTCCTTAGCCTCGGTATATGCTTGCACCTCCATATCAATGAATCAAGTGTACCCTGTGTAGGGGATACAATGATTGCCTGGCTAGTGACCTTTGTTGGAGTGCAAAATCCTTGAGGACCGGGCGAGACGGAGATAAGATCCTCGATAGGGATGTCATCAACGTTGCCGAAAGCTGCATCAAAATTGCCGGCATCAGATTCATTTATTTGCTCTTGCTCTAAACTATGGGAGGCTAATGCCTTTATGAAGGAGTCCTCTATCCTCGAGGGAGACCCCAAATATTTTCGAGGCTTCTTAGCGGGGCTTTTTGAGGACTTTCCCTTAATCATTGCACGCTTTTTTGAAGCAACACTCTGCACAATGAAGCAATGTATGGTCAGAAAATCACAAAAAATGAAATCAATTCACAAAATTAAATGCTCGAATTTAATTAAATCCTTACGAGAATATCATCAACTTCCTCATCGGATGAAGTACATGTCTCGACATAGTCCATGTACGTAGTACCAAATGTGGACCTAAATCTTTTGACCTTTTTCTTCATCGAAGTTATGAAGGTGAGCAGTTCCACATTTGCAGCGATCGAACGATCGCATGACCGTACCATGTAGTCGAGGAAAAAAGAGACCTGCAGTGGACATATTGAAAGGATCATTAGAAAATATATTAACTAAATCAATGTGAAGCAAAGTAAGGGATGCAATCGGTGTGAACGTCATACTCGAGTCTGTGGGACTGTAGGAGCTTGGGCATTAGGCTGTGGGGGAGGATCCCTTTCTGGCTCGTTGCGTTCCTTGACACGGCCAATATGCATGATCATATTCACTTCATACCATCTCATGTATTCTTCTTCATCCTCCCCGCCTTTTGATTTTTTTCCTTTTCTCTTCAGAACATTGCTTGCCCGAGCTTCCCATGCCTTCACCTCCTCCTCATTCACTAGACTCCAATCTATCACATATCTCCCCTTATTTTCTTTTCGCAATATGGGTTTGAAATACCGTGGAGGCACCGTCTGTTTGAGGCCAAACTGCCTCATGACCCTAGAGGTAGGGTGACGCTCCAACACCCAGTACGAAATAAGGGGAGACTCTGTTGTGAATAGTGCTCGGTCAGCCTTCGAGACTTGCCTCAAAAAATCCTTTCCGTATTTCTGATACGCTGCCACTCAAACTGTGCAAGGAGCATTGACTGAGTTAGAAATATTAAAGTAAGTTTGAACATTAATGGGAAATTAAAATGAAATCTTTCTACCTCTTTGGACGTGATGTAGTTTAGTTGCTTTCGCACTTCTCTCAAGGTCGTAAGATGGGTCATTCCTAAAAGTCTATTGGCCCATGTAACCATGAGGGGAAACTGTATGTCACGGTCTAAGCGGTTGCTTGGACTTAGACCTCTACCAATCTTCATTCTCGTGTAAGCCCAGATCTGTTAAAAGAGAGGGACCTCGTTAGAACATTAATGACTAAATAGTGAAAGCATGAAGGGGAAAAATATCAGGCTCACCTGAAGAAGCTGGAGGGGCCCCGAAAGATACTTAAAGTTCTTCTCCACAGCATCCCCCTCATCCCCAGGCTCGGGCATCTCACGCCTCTGGATCCCTTTCCAATATACACCCTTCTTTAGCATCCTATAAAGGTTCGCTAAACATGCCGAGGCCCATGAATAGGGCCTAAACTCCCTAAAAAGCTCCAAAATATAAAAGGGGCCTCGTGCCCCTGAGGAATTGCAAAGAATCTGGCCCGCCACCAAAAAAAACAAATAGGCCCAAGTTTTATATATATCATCGGCCTCTGTGGTCTTTTTCTTCGCATCTACTTTGCCTTTTTTCTTCTTTCCCTTTGGCTTCAGCTTCTCCTTCTCCCTCAACTCGTCTTTAGTGGGAGCGAATATGCGTTCCAGCCACGTGAACTTAAGGGAGACCCCATTGTAGTCTTCTTTCATTAGGGGCACCACACCAAGAAGCTCTTAACATAGATCATCGATCTCGTAGTGGGTGTATGTCCAGCCCGTTATGGGCGGACCATCAACCGGTAGGCCGTAGATGTATGCTACGTCTTCCAATGTGATGGTCGCCTCGCCGGATGGGAGATGAAATGTGTTCGTCTCCGGCCGCCGCCGCTCAATCAAACCCATGATCAATGCATGGTCTATCCTCATCCACCTCATTTGAGCGAGATGATAGAGCTCGGCATCGGCAACCCACTGCATTTGACGCTCATTGAGGTCCCATTGCCCATAGTCGGGGTTAGTGGGAAAGCATCTGTAAGTCCCCAACTCCTGCGAGAAAAATTAAATGTCGAATAACGTTAGCTATAAATCGAAACGAAGTTCAATTGATTACTGGCTGTGTGGAAGAGAGTATACCAAACCGCGTTGAACAGCGGCGGATATGTGATGCTCTTGCTCGCATAAAAGGACTACTGGTTGTGCATTTGAGGTACTAGCCTCATTTGAGGTAGTAGCATCGGTGCGGGGCACTTGAGGCTCCTTCTCCATGTTTGACCAAGTGAAATCTACTCCTCTCAATGGCAAATCAACAAGACGCATAGATCAATGCAAGATTGAAAAAGATTGACTAACAAGTAGGAAAAAAGAAGGAGGAGCATTTTATGGACCAAAAATAACATGTAAGTAGTAACAAGTAGGTCAATGAAGGAGAAGGAGCATTTTATGGACCAAAAATAACATGTAAGTAGTAACAAGTAGGTCAATGAAGGAGAAGGAGCATTTTATGGACCAAAAATAACATGTAAGTAGTAACAAGTAGGTCAATGAAGGAGAAGGAGCATTTTATGGACCAAAAATAACATGTAAGTTGTAACAAGTATGGCACACACACACACATATACATACAGGAAGGGTGAGATGAGTGACTATTATGTGTATATAGAAATGAATGAAACTTTTCTGCCCACCCAATAGTTCTGAACAAAGATGGTTTTCTAGCATTTGGAGGTTCTTCTCCTGATATGGAGAACCAATGATTGCATCTTGGACCTTAACAAATTCATTTAAGGTTTTTCATGTGTTTGGTTATTTGTTATGTTGTCGTTATATGTTCACTGAAGAGCAGAAAGGGTGCAGGTGTGACTGAACTTTGCAGATTCCTTGATTCTAGAAAAATAAGGTGAAGATTCAATTCTAGCTTGAACTTATCTGATTAGTTATCCTTTCTATTCAATGTTCTGTTTTTAGCAAACAAATAACTAGTGCTTGCTTTGGCATATAGCAAATTTATAATTGTTTCATTTATTTATAGCTATGTATTAGTTCATGGAATAGATTTATCAGACAATTCATTTTTCGTACAAATAATGAACTTATCTTATGTTTATGCATGTTTTCAATTTGAAGTTTTTAATTATTTCTTTGGTAGATTTTAGTATTTATGTGTTCATTATCTCCATTCTTCGCAGCAGGCCTGGTTGTACTTTCCAGTAACCATATTATTAACATATTTCAATTCTCCTTGGCAGTTTGAAGTTTTCATTATAATTTAGTTAAATTGATATACTTGCAGTTTGATTCATCCTTGTCATCCTCATAGTAACTCAATAGTCTAACATGTCATTACAAACTGTTTCACCCAAGGTCTTAATAGGTCTCTCTCTCCTCACGGTATATTGAACTATTTGTCCTTCAGCTGATCTTACAAGACCCTACTACCATTGATTAAAAAAAAAAAAAAAAAACCACATAGGAAGTAACTACGCTTGTTCTTTTAATGCAATCGAAGGATTGGATTAACATTGGGTTGTGTTTTCAAGTTCACTCTCACAATGCTCAACCCAAGACATAAATTCCTGCTATTTAACAGAAAAAAAATCTAGCAATAGGTTATTCAAACTGTAAAGGATTCTATGGCCTGAAAGAGGTGTATATAGTGGTCCGGGCTCTCAAGGACCATTTACATAATTTGATGAGTGACTACTATGTGATAGGATATGATAGTGGAAACAAGGCAGTGTGGAATATATGAATTGAGAGGGACTGGATTTCCATGTAAAATTTGGAGCATATTCATGAACATTTTGCTTAGCCTTGCGCAGGCTGAAAATGAAAATGCTTAACCTTTGGTAAAGGGAGAATACAGACACAAAAAATGCCCCTAATTCTTTTTCAAGCATCATAGTATATTGGACTGTTGGATCCAAGCATACAATTGCCATCAATTGTGGTTTTTATGGTTGTTTTAGTAGGCTTGAACTTGCAAGAAATAGAATAACTAAAAATTAGTTCCCACCTTTGATGAGTTACAAATCATGCAGTCAGATACATAGTCCAATGTGATTGAACTGTTATCTGATGCTCGCGAAATATATGGAGCATGGTGTAAAATCTGCACCACAACCTGTCAATTTTAATTGTTGTTCAAAACACTTTAATACTATTCATGGATAGGCCACAAATCCAACCCCAATCCTACATCGTCCTTTTCAACTGAAAGTACCCCAAATTTGGAATCTACAAACCCTCATCAAAGCAAACAAACAATGGACAAAATAAATATGACATTCAAGATAACAAACCATGCACCTCGATATCATAGGCGGAATGGCGGGAAAACAAAATGGACCGAAAATACAAAAACAATGAAAACGATTCAAATAGGAAGGAGATTTTTACCTCTGGACTGTCGATCGAAAGCAATGACGATGGAAAAAATGATGGAAGCAAAGAGAAGCACTTGAGGATTTCGGTTTGAAGCCTGGTGGTTGTGGAAATGCAACCGCTTTTCCTCAATCGCCTAAGGTCACTCTCGACGGTATGCTGGAAGGGAGAGGAAAAAAGCTGAGAAGAAACAGTTATTCGAGCCCTAATAAAGTTCGCGGACAGGGTCATCGTCGACCTTATTCAGTGTAAATAAGGTCGGCGCCGACGATGTGACAAAATGGTAAAAAAAAAATGAAAATCGGGCCCAATTGCTCTAATTGGTGCCCCACTTGCTAAAGTGTTTGATTGCGTAACACGTGCGGATAAAGTTTTTTTTCCGGTTAAATCCTCTAGAAATTTATTTACTAGATATTTATACAAATAACTATATTTTTAGAATATTGACCCCTATAAATACTATTGTTATTATTCTCATACTTATGCATTGTACTTTAAGCATAGATGATCAAACTTTTGAAATAACTATTTTATATGATTTCCTATACAGTCTTTAATTTTCTATGACAACCATTTTACAACTTTAATTTTCTATGACAACCATTTTACGATAAAACTAAACTCAAATGAATATATAATATATGGAATTGATCAACAAAAATAATAAGTTTCATAATTAATAAAAAAATGACAATATTATTGAAAAAAGAAAAACTCGCGACAACAGTGTGGATCTAAAGAGGAGGCAAAAAAGTTTCCATGTAACTGATGTGCTACCATGCAAGCTTGCCGAGGGAGAATGTGAAGTTTATTTTTTTTTCTTTTTTATGTGTGAAGCTTTAATTTATATCAATCGTGATGTAAATGGAGTGGAACACTACGATATACCCTATCTATTAAAAATCACAATCATTAAGAAAAACATTCTTGCTATTTATGGGATACCTCAAATTTTCATCTCATTCCGGGTTATTTCCACGGTCAAATTGAGTTTCTGGTAAAAAAAATACAAAATACTAGAGTTTTTCAAATGAATTTTTTTCTGTGATTTTGGACTCTCCATCATGCCTTTTGTCTATTAAGAAACTCCCAATATAATCCTATTTCTATCAAACCAATAGCATTTGAGTGTTAATGGGTCCCAGTGTCTAAGTGTCACTAATCTAAGGAATTTCATGTATTTTTGTTTGTTTTAATTATATATATTTTTTCCTTTTTTTTTTTTAAGAATGTGAAATGATAATTTCTGGGTTGTCTGGTTTATTTAATCATTAGTCTTTTTTATTTAATCCACTTTCTGTTCTGGGTTGTTTGGTTTCTTTTTTATCTATTGATTTCGATTGTACACATTTTTTTAAGAATGCGGAACTAATGGTAAAAAGAATCTCCAATAATATTGGTCCCTCGAAATGAAGAATTAAGCCCATACTTATTATCATCATTTTCTACTTTCTCCAGTATAATTCTATTTCTCTATGTCAACAAGAGAACTTTCATTTTTTCCATTCATTTGCTTTTAAGTTCATTGTATTTTATTAAAGAAACTTCAATGATTTTTTTGTTTATTTGTATCTCCTTTTAGCACCGTCTCATGTCTCACTTGCATGCTTAGTTTAGATCAGTGCTCAACCCATTTTAAAATGTGAGCATCTTGAGACAATTGATGCAATAATTAAACGTTTCAATTTGAGAGGTAAATCTTTTTTAATTCATTTACTTTTGAGTTCATCATATTTTATTTGAGCAATTTTAATTATGTCATTTTAATATGATTTATACAAAAGAATCATCATTTTAAAATTTCTATAGATTTGCAATATTTTTATGGTTTGTATTTGTATGGTTTTCATAGATTGTGATTTTCTTTTTTACCCTTTTTTCTTTCAACTTTTGGGTCCTAGGTTCTCCTTGGTTTTTTTTCTTTCTTTTAAATCACTTTTTATAATGAGATTTTCTGTAAATTCTCATTTGTCTGCTGCATTTTTTGTTTTTTTAATGCTTATAATGTGTTAATTATTTATTTTACTTTCATTGGGTTCTTTAAGTTCTCTTTGTGAAATCTTTTTATGGATATTTCTTATTTCTTTTGTGGCTTCAGATTTCTATTTTTGAGTATTAGATTATCATAAGTTGGTTTGGCTGTTTTAAATTTCTTTTATCATTGTATTGTCTAAGGATCCTTATTTATATTTATTTTTATAGCCTTTTTAATCAGATTTATTTCCTTTTATTATAATTTCTCACTTGTGATGGGTTTTTAGTTCTCCTTTTATGATGGTTTTTCATGAATTTTTGGGTTCTTTTGTCTTTGCCCATTTGTGCTCCATTTTTGAGTTTCTTTTTTTTTTTTTTCTTCTTCTCATGAGTGTTTGATTATTTTAAATTGCTTGTGTTATTGAGTTGATTATGGATTTTCATTTCTATGTTTTATTTCTATGTGTCTTTCAAATTTCATTGGATTTTATTCATAGCTTATATTGTTTGTTTGTTTTGAGTTTATTTTTTCGTTTTCTTGATCATTAATCTTCAATTTTCATGGGCTTCTGTGTGTGTTTTTGTTTTCTTTAAACTATATGGAATAGGTATTGAATTTTTATGCACTTCTTTTTTTTCTTTTTTCCCTCTCTCTCAGCCTAAGTCCTTTTGCATTTAATTTTAAAGAAACTAATCATAAAGTCTTTTTTTTATAATTTTTTATATTATGATTCTATTGGCACGGGCAAGGGACTCAATTTCGAAATTGGAGTCCAATTTCGCAATTGATTGAGAAATTGGATCTCAATTTCAATTTTGAATTGCAAAATTGGAACTCCAATTAAGATTTACATCGAGAGTCCACTTTTGTTAACCTTCTTTAGGTGAATTTAAAATTTTAAAATATCAATTATGGCCTAAAGATTAAAGAGTTTGGATGATGCAAGTGTTATTGAGAGTTTTTTTTTTTTTTTACAAGTTTTGGGTATGGATTGCTTTCTTCAAATTCGAAGCTATCCCTTCATCTACAGTGAGATCTACCTAATCCGGCCCCACACCTTGTCAGAGATATGACGTAGACTACGATATCGTGCCTTCTTATATATTTTAATTTTGATTGTAAGTTTTACCATCTCAATATAATCTAGACTAAATATTATTTAAAAATTATATTCTTTTTAATATTATAAATTACATTGCCCGTGCTAAGCGCGGGCATGTTTTGCTAGTTATTATATATGAAGCGAAGTGGGTTTCAATTCCCAGTTCCATGCCAATTTGAGATTTGATTTTGACCGGCTTACAATTCTTGACCTTCCACCAATATCAGCCCTACTAATTAATGGCCCATTCAACCATACTAACTAATGGCCCATTTAAAACCTGTAACTTCTCTCTTCATTTCCTTTTCCCAAAAACGTTACTCTTCTCCCCCATAACTCTCATCCCTCTTCATTTTCATTTCAGTAACGGCTTAAAAGAATATATGAATAAGATGCAACTCTCTCCATGATCTCTCCACATATATAATGATCAACTCTACAACAATATTCTAATTGTTTGGAGGGCATGCAATGCACCCTTGATAGGGGATTACTGTTGCTAATCGCATGAGAGTGGATCTTCAGTTTGAGTCCTCTCCAAATTGAGTACGATAAAGCTTTCATGGGTTTTTGTTGCCTGTATTAGTTTAATTTGCATCATGTTTCATCCCACAAGAATAGTTGATCATGTACAAAGTATCTTCGTAATTCATGGTTGTGGGAGTTTGCCGAATGTTAATTTCCTTCTGTTTATAATGTTGAACAACAGATTTACGTTGCTTCTAACATTTCACATTTTTTCCTTACTTTAGATTCTGTAGTACTGTATGCGGACATTTACTTGCTGGAAATAACCAAGCTTTCTGGTATAGCAACCGCGCCATAAACTTTGTTCAACCTCTTTGATGAATTGTTACCATGTATGAACATATATTTCTCATATTCATTTAGGCCCTTTTCTAGCTGGTGTTCTTAGTTGCATGGCTGGGCAAATAAAAAATCAATTATAAAGGAGAAGCTAAAGCAACTGATGATATGCGTAGGAAAATCATTTTTAATTGTATGAGTAACTCATATTATATGTTTGATTTTAAATTTTAGATTTAGTTTATGATAAATGAGATTTTTCTTCCTCTTTAAAGCCATTAACGTGACAAAGGAACGGATGTTTAGCTTGGAGAAAGCAATTGGGGTTTACCACTTAATCGTACGTTGTAAATAATTGTTAATGGGTAGAAAGGAGAATTAACATATTTCTGGATCTTCGGTTTTTGCTAGAATTTTTTTCTTTCCATTTTCTTTTTACTTGAAGAAAACATAGATGTGTATAGGAAACAAGTATTATTTGTTTGTGTAAAAAATATGATTGCAAGTTAATACTTAGTGAATGTATGAATTGGTCCAATCTTATCATATATTATTTGATTTTCTTCCCTCCCTGTACTGATTTTTCCAGTATGTTTGGATAAAGCTGTGCGAATGGGTGCCTATAAAGGTCTTTCAAATTGGAAATCTTTGATAGAGGGAGTGATGAAATTTATTAGTATGTTTGCTAAGTTACATTAATTATGATAAAGCTCAGTACTAAGCTTTATTTTAGATTAGGGTATATTAAAATATATAACTAGATAAAGAAATGACTAATGAATAGCTTTTCCTACACAGGTTTTTTTGCTTTAACATCAATTATTTTAGATGAGGATGTATAAGAATGTACGATCAGATAAAATAAATGAATCTTCTATCAAATGGCCCTCAAGTTGGTGGGTGTCTATATGCCAGGGAGCATTAGATCATTTGCACAGGAACAGCTCCATATAACATTTTAGTAACCAGTAAGGAATTCACAAATTTGAGGATTTTATACGCTCTCCCTTTTAGTTGAGGACTTAATTTGTAGGGGAGATTGTACCTAGTAATACTAAAAAAAATAAAAAATCTTAGATGTCCTAAAAAAAATCTTCACATTGATAGTTCTTTTCTTTGACCAGTGATGCAATCTACCATAATAATAATAATAATAATAATAATAATAATAATAATAATAATAATAAAATAATGTCAATGATATTGTGTGGAGTATTTCTCCCGAAACCAAGGTTACCCCTGACCTCGGTAATGGTATCGATCAGGAAAGGCCTCAACCTCCATTTTTCCTGGCACGGCAGCGCCTCGGCCGTTATCAAGATGGGACTGGTCCCGGTAGAAGTACCGACCACATCCTTCCGAACTCAGCCTCGTATGTTGTTGACATCCTTGTCCGACCTCAGGCATGACTGACCTCGGTGCCTTCTCCAGCTCGGCCCCTTGGCGGAGGTGAACACTGGGAGTCTAATCCCCATTATGAGATGGGACGGTTACTTTATAGGGAGTCCCTGACAAGTAGGGTGGCCACCGGCATTGATAAGGGCTCGTTCCTATCAGCAGATCACATCCACATTTATGTGAGGGATTTGAGGGGAGATCTGATGGGACAAGTATCATCACCTACCCCCACTAAGGATCCCAAGTGTGGGCTGATGGGACAAGTATCCTCACCTACCTCCACTGTGGTAGGTGAGGATAACTAAACATAGTTATAGATTGTAATCTAGAAATGAAAAATTCACTCACTGTTTGAAGGCAGAAAACAGAGTATTGTTGTTGAAGTTATGAAGTCCCGAAACTCACAAAAGAAGTTTGATCAAGGCTAGTGTTTAACACTATGTCCTTAAGACAAATTTCGCCCCCGCAACCGTGCTAATGGGCTTCAATGGCGTTTGTCTCCCAGGATACAATGATCAATCCACACAGTAGCAGCACTACAAACTATGTGACAGGCGAATCAATCGTGCTGTAGAACTCTCTCTTGACTCAGACTGATGAACCAAATGCGATGCAATTGCTGTTAATGGAATGAGCAAAAAGTTATGGACAAGATGATATTTATAGCCTGCTTCATGTCTATTCATGGGGTTGCAACTGTTCAGTGAACAGATGCTTCTCTTTGGACACACCTCTTGGCTTGGACACACCCTTTCATATTTGAATGGACACATCACTTTGGACACACCATTTCATATGTGAATGACACATCACTTTTGGAAACACCCTTTCATATGTGAATGGACACATCACTTTGGATACATCCTTTCATATGTGAATGGGTAGTGGACCGATCCAGGCCCAACTCGCGTGAAGTCAATGCCCAAGCCCAAGCCCGGTTCAGTTCAATGCAGGGCAAGTAGTAATGTTTAGGAGGCAATTTATCATTCACTCCTTAATGGATTAGAGCAACCGAATACATGTTCTTAATCTACTCATGAGGTAGATTACATTCCAATGTATTCCCACCTAAAATGATAAGTGGGTCCCACTTAGATTTTGGCTCAAAGTTGACAAAAATAGTGGTGCTCTTAGCCATTTTTCCAAAAGTACCAAATATGAATTTTAATGCACGGCAAGAAAAACATGTCCTCAATACTATTTTTTCTGCAGAAAATCAGCTGCACAAGTGTATTCCTAAGAAGATAAATCTGGCTATGATCAGATGCCTATAATTATCCAGTTGTGACTCTTGAGCTATGTCTGACTGCCCATAACGCACAATTTGATCACTGTAAAAGTACGGTGGTGATTGCACTCCTTGGAATTGGGAACTCATGAAATGCATCATTCAAATGTTCTGTAATATCTTCCTCAATCAAATCAAATGTTGATGCCAAGAACTTCGATCCAACTTACCCATAGAGAAAAGAAACTAGTAAAAATAGAATGGAAATGACAAGTTAGCTTTTTATAACCTATTCATGCCTTTAATTTGAATACTGATTTTCATAATGTGATTGAGACATTTGTGGGCTCTAAACGTTATTATCTTCACATTCACATTTAGTAGGTGGTTGATTTGGGGTTCCTCTTACATCTCCAATGAAGCCTTCACATTGTGGCCAGTTTGGCAGTTTATGATGATATATTTTTATGTACATTTGTATGCAGCATCACGTAATTTTAGTGTTAGGGTGTACAAGTAATATTAATATATAATTTTTTTTTAGACCCGAGATCTACAAGAATAGATTCAGGTTTAGGTTTAGATAGATCTAAGTTAACCAAGACTCTGGCAAAGGAAAGGAATTTCTGGCCCTTAGTGATTTGGTCCAGCTTGATTGGCTGCCCTAGAGTATTGGCAATGGAGAGTATGATATTCTGGCTCCAAGAGTGATAGGGTAGCCCTTTGATTCTAATCCATACCGGAGCTAAGGAAGGCCAAGAAGATTCCTCTTGGCCTGGGGACCAGGGGAGGAAGAAGACTTTTTGTTTATCCAGGGAGAGGGGGGAGAGACCTAAGATGTAGGCTTTGTCTTCCGGAGAGTTAAAACGGAAGAGGAAGAAGCCCTTGTTATTCAGGGAGACGAAGCAGGGTCTGGGCAGGGGCCAGAGCTTAGCTCTCTCTTCAACCCATTCAAGAGATGGACGCCTACCTGCAAATCTGCCAATGACTGCATTGGTGAAGGAATCTTTGCTAGATTGAATCATGGAGTGAGGAATAGTTAGGGACGGTTTGCCAATTTTCCAAGAGGAGGGAGGGAAGGGAGAAGGAAAACTAGTGTGGAGGGGCTGTTGAAGGTCAGAAGGGACGAAAAGGTTTGCAAAGGAAGGCCTCATTTGAGAGGTGGAATTAGCTAAAGGAAAAGGAACAGAAGAAAAAGGGGTTAGAGTGTTACTTGGTGTTTGGGAAGGGAACTGCTGCTCGGTTTGGATTAAAGAGACAGTATGGGTTATGGGATCTGGGACCTACTTTAGGGCATTTTTGAACTGATTGTTGGGTATTGGGGAGACAGGGGGTATTAATGGTTGGCTTGGGAAAGGGCGAGATTTAAGATTTGGGTTGGATGGTTGGCAGGGGAAGGGGGGAGAGGTATTGGGGGGATTAGGAAAGAGGGAGGCAGGTTGGGGAATAGAGGGTTGGCCAGATTATAGGAAAAAGGGGACCGGTCGGGGAGCTGTAGGCCAAGTCGGTGGGGAAGCTATAAGTGAGGAAGAGGTGGGAATGTGGCCGATGAGAGGGGGAAAGTTGCTGGGAAGAAGACTGTTGGGTATCAGCTGCAAGTCAGAGGAAGGAGAAGGAAGAGCTAGACTAACACTTGAAGCTGAAGATGGCGGAAGGGGAGGTAGGGCTGAGGCAGGAGGCGGCGGAGGTGGTTGTGCTGGCGAAATAGGGTTTGACATCGCTGACTTCGTTTCTGACTGTAATTGTTAAAGAGAATCTAAGTGTAGAGCACTCATCAACTCAGTTTTGTCCAAGGAAATTCCTCCTCCCCAGCCTATTGTACACTGAGTGATAAGAAGGAAAGATCCAAGTTGAATAAGGCTTGGCCAAAATCGCAGGCATCCTTTTTGTAGCTTCAGTTATGGTTTATGGTATATATTATTTTGGGTTTGTTTGTTGCATATAATTGATTTCTCATAAATTATAAAACTTCATATTTGTATATGTGGTTAAAAATGAAGAATGAAAGGTGAATATAAAAAAATGACTATTAAATAAGCTCCCTTTTAATGAGAATAGAATAAAGGTAAAATGGAAAATGAGTATCCAGTCATCGCCCGCCCTAATAATCCATATGTATCTTAGGAATGTAAAGCACCCGTTTAGATCTTTGCCTTATATCCTTTCAACCCCACTTCTTTAATAATCTTCAGGTGAAGCTCATTCAACCATGAAATCCAGTTTACCCAATTCTTATGAAGGTCAACACAAACTGCCTTTATTAGACCTATTGGGATGAGGAAAGGTATGAGTTTACATGACCAGCACCCCTCTCAACGATAGTTTGGTATGGATATCTTTCAATGAATTTAATTTCTTTGAGTAACGTGAACTCGACGGTCACAACCATCAAAGATGTACAGTCACAACCAGCACCCCTCTCCAGCTTTAAGGGCCGTGTAGACAAGTAGGCTTTTGGGAACCCACTTGTACTGTTGAGATTTAGATTTTTCTAAATTATGTTTATGAAAGATTTTCTTAGAATTTCTTTTAGCATGATTATTGAATTGAGTTCTAAGTTGATCAATCTGTTTCATAAGTTCATTCAATTTCTGTGGAACAGTGAAATTCTTATGATACCGGGTTTTCCTTAGTTCATTCTTATAGGACTGTCTTTTGACTTGTTTTATTTTACACTCATATTTGACATGTCCTTTTCTTCCACAAGAATGACATATGACTTCGGAGATGTTTAGATCACTTGAGGAGGCTTCTCCTTTTACAAACTTAGTAGAGACATTAGGATTACATTTGGCTTCTTTGTTGTATCCAAGCCCAGTTTTGTCTCTTTGATATTTGCCCATCCCAAATAATCTTTCGAACTTTTCTTCTCCATGAGTGAAAGAATACTCATACTTTTCTTTGTACCACTTCAAGTTGGTGACTTCATTCTTCAAACGAGAAATCAATTCTTTTAGATTTTCAGTCTCATCTTTCTCTCTTGTAAGCTTTCTTATGTAGTCACTAGCAATTTGAAATTTGGAATTAATTTCATGAAGATCATTGGTCAGAATAGCATTTTCATTATTCAACGTTCCAACTTTGGCTTTTAACATTTTGATCTTAATTCCTTGTTTGCTCATAGTTCTAATTAGTTTACAGCTCTCCTCATAGAGTTGATCATAGGTTTCTTGAAGATCTTCCTCATCAATGTCATTATCTGGGCTGTCTTCTTCAGATTCAGTTTCATCCTCAGATTTATCAATATCAGATCTTTCAAAGTTTTCATTCATCTCAACTGACGGATCACAAACACTTCTGGCCATCAAGACATTATAGTTTCCGGTCTCATCTTGGTGAGATTCATCTGATTCTTATTCAGATTCAGATGAGTCATCATCCCATGTTGCCACAAGTGTCTTTTTCTTTCTATCCATTTGACACTCAGATGAGATATGACCATACTTTTGACAGTTATAACATTTCACCTTTCTATGTTGACTCTTAGAGGAGGAGCTGATTTTGTTTTTACCTTTATCAAAGGATTTGAAATTGGAATTCTTCTTCTTAAATTGTTTCAGAAATCTCTTAGCAAGTAAGGCAACATCTTCATTATCACTTTCTTTCTCATTATCAGATTCTTCTTTAGAAGGGGATGGTTGAGATGTCTTTAATGCAATAGATTTCTTGTCTTTGGATTTAGTAGAAGAATTATTCAATTTCATTTCAAAGGTTCTAATATTGCCAGATAATTCCTCTACTTTCATATTTTCAGGGTCATTATATTCTTCTATAGACGTCACTTTAAGGTGAAATCTTTCGGGTAGAGACCTCAGGATTTTGCTACAAACTTTGCCTTCAGGAATTTTTTCACCCAGAGACCACATTTCATTTACAATGACCATTAACTTAATTCGAAACTCATCGAACACTTCATCTTCCCTCATTCTTAAAGATTCAAATTGGGAAGTCAACATTTGAAGCTTGGCTCTTTTAACAATAGTAGTTCCTTCATAGTTTGTTTCTAAAAGATCCCAAGCTTGTTTAGCTGTGACACATGTCATAATCTTTTTGTATTCTTCAGCTGTCATGGCACACGATATGGCATTTAATGCCTTCGCATCACTATCTTTCAAAGCCTTTTGATCAGGTGACCATCTTGCCTTTGCAAGAGGCTGAACAGTGCCATCTTTAGCTGCGGTGGTAGGATGAGACCATCCATCCTCTACAGCATCCCAAACAGATGAACCAAGGGATCTGATGAAGATGGTCATCCGGGCTTTCCAAAAAGCATAGTTTATACCATCAAACAAAGGAGGTCTGTTAACTGCACTACCTTTTGGGTTAGACATCAGCACTAGACTAAGAAAACGATCTACTCCAGGTTGTTAAGCCTTTATGGGAGTAACCTCGCTCTGATACCAATTGAAAGACCAGTCTAGGGCCAATGACTAAGTCCTAGAGGGGGGGGGGGGGGGGGGGTGAATAGGACTGAGGCTAAACAATAGCCTATTTTTAATTTTCTGAATCTGTTTTTAATCAAAATAGAATAAAGAACAAGACAAGCATAGCAAGAGTAAAACTGAAACAGAAACTGTAGAACAATCAGAAGAGATATGGACACAGAGATTTATAGTGGTTCAGTCACATAGACCTACATCCACTCTCAAGGGTCACACAGACCCTTGGTTCCACTATCATGAATCAAACTACACAAGTTCTGATTCTACCTCATATTTGATACAGAGGTTCAATCACACAGATCTATTCCTCCTCACATCAATGTGGTGAGTTTAATCACACAGATCTACACACCTACCACATTATACACATATTGTAGAAATTTGAAGAAGGGTGAACACTTGCCTTGATGATGGTTGAAGTGTTCTGTGGAGCTCTGACCGCAGTCGAAGCTTGCACCTCTTGTTGACCTCTTGGTGTTGAGTAGAAAGCCTCCAATGTGTTGCGCAACCAGGGTTAAGAGGATTTGGATTCTAGGGTTACACAAATTAGTCTCTCATGGTGTAAACTACCCTAGAGGATGGACTTCCTAATAGGACACTCATCCAAGAGCTAATGGAGCTCTAAGGTTTACCTAAATCAATCACATGAGTGCTTTGGAAGGGATTTGGGAGCCTTCAATTGATGGGAAGAAGGTAGCAAGCAAGGCTTTACCCTAAAGTCCTTAAACTGCACAGAAAACGAGGCTACTGATTTATAGAAAAATCCCAACGGATACATTTTACGGTTAGCCTCTGAAACTGGCGGCTAGCCCCTTTTGAAATGCACTGAAGCAACGGATATATTTTTGAAAGCGGTCAGCCCACGGTTAGCCGCGAGTGTCCTTGACGGTTAGCCGTGAGGTAACCGTAAAGGTAACCGCAAGCAGATCTGCAAAAAGATGCTCTCTGGAAAGCAAACCGTAATACCTACGGTTGCTTGCGGTTAGCCGTAAGACTATAAGAGGTTAGCCGTAAGGTAACCGTAAGGGTAACCGAAAGTCCTGACAGAAGAAAAGTTTGCTTTCTGGAAAGGTGACCGTAGGACTTACGGTTGCCTGAAGGTTAGCCGCAAAAGGTCTCTGCAGTTAACCGTAAGGTGACCGCGGTGCTGACCGAAGAGAAACAGCTTTCTGGAAAGGTGACCGTAGGACTCACGGTTGCCTGGCGGTTAGCCGCAAAGGGATTCTGCGGTTAACCGCAAGGTGACCGTAAGTATACCAAACCCTTGAAAGCCAGGATAGGTTGTAGCTAAAGAAGGATAGGGATTTTCCAAGGGTTCTATAAGTTGGTCCTGGATTGAACTACCCTAAGGGGATGGTGAACACACACATGGAGTTCTTCCTAGATGAATCCAAGTCTTCCAAGACTTTATCTTCTGCCTTCAAACTTGATCTTCCTTGTGAAACTAGAGAGGCAATGTCTTGGATTCTTTGACACGAAATTGACAATACAAAAACCAGTGCACATTGGAATGTGGCACTAACAGATCTCGGCAGCATCCCATTTCGCCCAAAGTTCAGGTCGGCAGACGTCGAAACTCCCTATTCGGCAGCTACACCCGGCTCGGCCTATCTCCAACTTGGTAGATATCCTCCATCTCGGCAGAGGTCCAAGCTGACATGTCCCATCTCTGCCCATCTCAGCAGGTTACTGCAGATCGGCAGGTCCTTTTCTGCAGCAGCTAAGTCCACCATCTTAGCAAATTACTGCAGATCGGCAGGTCCTTTTCGGCATCAGCAGGGTCCACCATCTCACCAGCTCGGCCAACATATCCAGTGGTTCAGCACTGCTGCAGCTGAGTGGAAGTCTAACGGAATCTGAAGCCCTTCAGTTGGAGAACAGCAATGCTGGTGCCTCTGCCACTTGCTCCGATGTTACGAGTGTTTCGATCAATGATGGCATTTTCCAGCATGGAGGCGGCAAAGCTCACAGCAGAGCCCAGCACCGAGTTTCTGTCATCCAGTGAGATGGGTTCTGTGTGCAAGCCATCTTACTCAGGCCTCAAGGCGGTGCAGAGGAACCTCAGACACAGGTGCCTCAGTGCTCTCCAGCACCATAGGAGCCCTGATCCCATTAGCCCCATCAATCACCATTACCATCCTTCACTGTCGAGAGGAAACGGATTGATTTGATTTGAGAGAGAACTAGGAATTGGGTCCACCGTCTCGGCAGTACAACGAGCTCCTCAGCCCCAGCCAGCTCGGCAGACTCCAGCTAGCCCGAATCCCATCAGACGAGAGAGGAGACACGATTTCAGACACTGCAGACTCCCAGATCGGCAGGCCCTTCTCAGCAAGACCAGCTTGGCAGATAACTGCAGCTCGGCACGACCTCCAATGACAAATGTCTCCAGTTCGGCCCTCCCCAGCATTGGCAGACATCCAGCCTCGGCTGCTCCTCCATCCCGGCAGAGGCTAACTCAGCAGGTCCACCATTTCGGCAGGTTCCCAACTCGGCAGCAACTCCATTTCGCAGCCGATCAGTCAGCAACCCCAGCTCGGTTGCAGACACCCCAGCTGGTCACCATCCCTACTCGGTCGGTGCCCCCAGCTCAGACGATCATCGCAGCAGGGCCCTCCTGCTCGGTCCCAGCTCGTGGAAATCCCCATCTCAGGTGGAAATCCCCATCTCGGCGACGCCCGGGGACCACCCAGTTCGGCGACGCCCGATACCACAGCTATCTCGGCAGGTCCGTCATTTCGACATCCCAGCTCGACAGGAGGATCTCAGCAGCTCCGTCCAGCTTGATAGACTCCATCTCGGCGACGCCGGAGGTTCACCCAGTTCGGCGACACCCGATGCCACAACCATCTCGGCAGGTCCGTCATTTCGACATCCCAGCTCGACAGGAGGATCTCGGCAGCTCCGTCCAGCTCGGTAGACTCCATCTCGGCGACGCCCGAAGTCATCATGACGAGTTCTGCAGACGTTCTCAGCTCGGCAGTGGCAGAGGACGCATCCAGTCTTCCAGCTCGCTGACGTCTCCAGTTCAGCAGCAGATTCATCTCGGCAGATCTCCCAGGTGGCCATCTCGGTAGATCTCCTAGCTCGCTGACGTCTCCAGTTCAGCAGCAGGTCCATCTCGGGACGCCCGAAGTCGCTGATCTGCAGACTCCTCCCAGTTCGGCCCTGCGTCCCAGCTCGGAAGGGACTGCATCTGCGTCCCCGTGCGGTAGAGACGACCTCTCCTCCCAGCACGGCAGAGGTCGACCTCCTCACTTCACCCCCCTTCAAAAACCCCTGCGCCGTACAACACGAATCAGCTTTTTATATGCGCGATCTGGATGCCGCCGGCAAGGAACGATCCAATCACGATGCTCCCCCCCTGCGAGCTCTTCTCCGACGGGAAGCTCGTGCCGCTTCAGCTCGCGGCGTTACGGCCGGCTTCCGATCCGGCCTCGGTGGTTCCTTTTGGAGCGATCCAATCCGTCCGATCTCCGGGCGCTGTGGCGAAATCGCGACTGACGGCTGAGAGCTCCGATTTGGAGTCCGTTTTGACCTCATGTCCTCCACTTTCCCTGGAGTTTTCTCCCTTTTCTTCTGGCTGGACTCTATGCTGTTAGGGTTTGGAGTAGGAAATCTAGAGAGAGAAATATGAGATGTTTCCTCTCTTTCTTCTGGCTCAAAGTCAACTGTTGCTGCTTTTACAAGATGGGTTACCTGTAGCTCTTTTAGGGTCTTGATTTCATGTTCAACCCATTGATCCATTTCCCGGTTCGATGACTTCGAAATCTGGACCGATTAAGCATGGCACCCCTGTCAAGCCTTATCTCCCATGGAGTCAATCAGCAATTGATCCTTGGAGAAGACATGGAAGAGAGCATCGGCATCTTCACCTTGGAGGAGCACCAAAACCCTGTGGTCGTGCACGCCATCTCTCCTTCAAACAAACCAAGTTTCTTCTTCCAATGCTTCTCTCGAAAAGCCTTCCTTTCTTTCTCTTGCACACAGCAATTAGACTGACACCTCTGGCAACGAGCCAGATGGTCACGTCTCGGATCAAACCCGGCTCATACTGAGACAAGTAAAAACAGCACCGAGCCATCCTGCCACAGACGATCTCGGTCCAACCAGATCACCCACAAAGACTACACCTCTGGTGACGAGCCAGCAGGTCATGTCCTTCATCTCGGCTCCGCGCCAGATTCAGCCCACGTGGCCACAAAGATCACACTGGCTCCGGTAACAGTACCAGCCAGTTACGTCCCTCATCTCGGCTACGTGCCAGATTCCGCCTACGCGGCGACAGACTACACTGGCTCCGGTAACAGTACCAACCAGTTATGTCCCTCATCTCGGCTACGCGCCAGATTCCGCCTACGCTGCGACAGACTACACTGGCTCCGGTAACAGTACCAGCCAGTTACGTCCCTCATCTCGGCTACGCGCCAGATTCCGCCTATGCGGCGACAGACTACACTGGCTCCGGTAATAGTACCAGCCAGTTACGTCCCTCATCTAGGCTACGGGCCAGATTCCGCCTACGCGGCGACAGACTACACTGGCTCCAGTAACAGTACCAGCCAGTTACGTCCCTCATCTCGGCTGCGCGCCAGATTCCGCCTACGCTGCAACAGACTACACTGGCTCCGGTAACAGTACCAGCAAGTTACGTCCCTCATCTCGGCTACGTGCCAGATTCCGCCTATGCGGCGACAGACTACACTGGCTCCGGTAACAGTACCAGCCAGTTACGTCCCTCATTTCGGCCACGCGCTAGTTTCCGCCTACACGGCAAAGGACTGCACCTCTGGTGACGAGCCAGCAGGTTGTGTTGCTCAAACTCGGATAAACCATCAGGCTATTTAGCTTTCAAACTTCCAAGGGGTTGGAGCACCCTAAAGAAGTTAAGAGCTGGGGGGCTTTGTGTGGGGATATTTCTTCCCCCTTATCCACCCCTTCCAAGTGCATGGTTCAAAATGGCCTGATGGGACTGGGCCCAGAAGTCAGGCCCGATGGGACTGCAGAGTGGGCTGTGATGGGATCAGGCTCTGACAGAGCCTCCCTCTTGTCTCCTCTCTTCCTCTATATATACACAGCAACAGCTCCAGAAGCAGGATGACCAACGAACACCACACTCACTGGTATGCCATTTCCTCTTAAACTCCATCTCCTACCTCTGTTTTAGTCCTGCACCTGCAACTAACAAAGGCATCGGAGAGCCCTGCGCTGCCCAAACCAGGGTCCTCTGACTTTCTTCTTCTTCCCCTTTCTGGCTCGAGGCAACGGTTCTTCTATCATCATCGAGGAGCTCCACTCTCCTTCCTCCTCCAGTGGGCCTCAAAATCACTCCCCCCCCCCCCCCCCCCCCCCGGGTCTGAGTTTTTGTGCGCCTACAGTACCGATCCCATTAATTACTAACTAGGAATACAAGACATGCAAATTAACAACCTATCAACGTGGAGGGGTTGAAAAGAGGGTAGAAGAAGGTTGAAGTTAATTAATGAACAAAGGAATATATTGAGGTTAATTAAAGTTTTTCAAGCTTAGAAGAAAAAGTATTCTGTAAATACCATCCAAGGTTTATAGGATTTATAAATAAGCCCCTATTGCTTGAGTATTTACTCATACTTCTGAACTTTTTAATTTTTAATGTTTATAGTGTCTTCAAAATCAGTAGTTCTAACAAAGAAAGGGCAACCATCATAAAATTTGTATTGATATGAAAAAACCTTCTAACCAAGTAACCATAACTTTGAAGTGGCCAAATCATCAAATAGTCGAAATATGATCGATGCCCAACGGAGGAGATTTAGATCTTCGGGGATTAAATCAATTTCCTCCTTTGATATATGTTGTTGTATCATGGGGTATGAGAGACCCAATACAAAGGGCGCCCCAACTGAGACTAAAGCATTGTCTAAATACTCATCAAATTTAGGTATGTAACCACTGTTGAACCATTGAGCTTCCTGAAAGTACGAGTTACTTTGCATTGCCCACTGTAAATTACAAAGTCACAAGCAACACAACCAATTAGTACAAAGCATCGAGGGGAATACACTACAGGGAAATATTCACACCGTATTATTATTGTACAAAGTCCTTTACACAATTATAGTGATTGTAAGTAATTAAGGACCACGTCGGATTTGGGTAGCAGACTACCAATTGAAGACTAGATGATCTTAGGCATTAGTAGAGGTAGCATAAATACTTTCAACACTCCCCCTTGGATGGAACCCACTCCTCATCAGTTCAGATATTTCAATGGACAATCCGTATGTATCTTATTGTACTTGAAACTTCATTTTGTAATGTACAAATATGTGTTCTTGTGGAATCCAAGGTGTATTAATTCTTGTCCCATCTCTCTCTTATATGCGCACCATAAGCTTGAAGGATCTTTTTCTTTACAAGAATTTCTAGAATTAATGTACAGCGTGTCCCACGAATTTCAAATATTAGGTTTTTTGAAATGCTACTTAATTCTTTCGTTTCTCAATTCCTTATTCCATTCATGTTGGGATTTCTGCTTAAGAATTTCATGCACGCTGTATGTCATAGTTTTCCTATTTTACTGCTATTGGAAGTTCTTATTGAATTAAAATTTTGTATGCGTTTCTTGGGCCTATTAGTTTGTAACGTAAAGTAAAGTAAAATGGAATAAAGAGTTAAATCAAGAAAATTGGGAGCTTTTACTCCCAATTGTTAGATTGTATGGTCTCAATCCATCAGATGATATAATAAATTGATTCATTTCTTTATTTATTAATAATATCATGCTTTCCTTTCATGAGATGAATTGTGTTTTATTACTTAATGCATGTAACCAATACAGATAACGTGTTGGTTCATGAGATGAACCGGGTCCCATTAGTATATTAGATGTGATATATGTGTATGAATAGGGAAGTTTAGGGAAGTTTAGGGTCTTCTTTGCAATTTATTCCTAAGATTGGAGTGCAATTGGATTTATATAGTGGAGTTATTTGCAATTAACTGTGGCCCGAATTGCACATGAGATGTGGGGTCGTTGTATCCCTGTTGGATCCAACTTTCTATGGAATCCCTAGTGGTCCCCACACTAGCCCAAGTTATTAGAAAGTTATCAATCCTACTTGAACTCTAAAAGGAAAGAATTAGAAAGTAACTATTTCTATTTGAAGTGAAACTTCTAATAGTGATAATAGTAGGTTACTAATTGTTGTGGAAGTGAGACTTCTATAATAAGTGGAAATGAGAAAGTTACTAATTCTTAATGGAAGTAGAACTTCTATTTTAATTAGTAAGAGGGTTTGCTTGAAGCAATATATAGAGGTCTTAGGGGCTGGACGTCCCACACTAGAATTATCCCCATTGGAGTGCACGCCTAGAGCTCTCTCTCTCTCCTTCTAGTTCTCTTCCGAATTGCTTAGAGCTTCTAGTTGATTTTCTCTTGAAGATCCCACCATTCTTCTTGAGAGAAGAGATCTAAAAGCGGGTCATAGCATGGAAGACAACAAGGTCTTAGAGATCTTAATATGCTACAAGAAGAGTTTTTGTTGAAACTAATTCTCTTCATCTCCATTAGAGCACAACCATGCTCCTAATGTATAATCTACTTCTTTGTATGTTGTGGATTGTTTATTGATGTACATGGTTGATGAGATTGAGGGATTGGATCCTGAATGTAGTTTATGGCCTTATGGGTACTTGATCTCTGAGTCAAGTGGGTCAAAAGTTTTGGAAATCTATCCACGAGGCCCACCTACTTCCAACACCAACTTCGTCCACTTTTTCATCTTCTTGATTTTACACTCAACGCTATTTTATTTTACTCTACATAAACATTATAGTGCATGAAATGTATAGAATCTCAGCTACTAAATTGCTCATTGATGCATGCATACAGTTGTGTACATGTCTCTCCCGTTCAGTGAAAGGAATCCCACTGCATTGAGGGTAGAAAGAAGTTCCACACGATAACTCTTGCGGACACCACAC
The DNA here is from genome assembly GCA_028538565.1 of Umbellularia californica. Lineage (NCBI taxonomy): Eukaryota > Viridiplantae > Streptophyta > Magnoliopsida > Laurales > Lauraceae > Umbellularia > Umbellularia californica. The sequence continues at coordinate 11,508,549 of JAPQWN010000004.1, read as the reverse complement.
GTATGCACACAGGAGAAAAAGAGTCTAGATACTCTATTGCAACTATTACCCGAAACCATGTAAAGACGTTGTGGGGGTCCATCCTCCAGGTAAATCACATCCTAAGCAATAATAGAAGCTCAAGTTTCAATTCAAAAAGAGGGGGTCTGACAGTCTGATTGAGAATCTTGATGGAAAGTCATCGGTGATTCCATGTTAGCACCCACAGAAATGCAATACTCATATAGGCGACCTTTAGAAATTAAAAAATGAATTGTGGCCTCACTTTCATAAATTTCAAGATATTGTACTGACTCCAATCCAAAATGGATACATACATATGTGGGTCCCAAGTACTTATGATGCCAAAGTTTCACCGCCCGAATTGAGGAATTTCAAAAATCCCAAATGCTTGCTTGAATTTGAATATGTTTGATCGTGGCCATTTAAAAATTCTGGAATTCCCGAAGCCTAAAAATACTACTACAGAAAATGTGAATTTACTGTAGAAAATTTCAAAATTTCCTTTAAATTGAAAATATTGTCAACAAATCAAGTATATAAACAAGGGCAAAGGAAAAGCCTAGGGAATTCATCTGTGAAAACTGTGGAACTTTCAGCATTTATCGAATGTACCATCCTTGTCATTGGATCACTCTCATCAAAAAAAAAAAAATCCCAAAATATTTACAAACATAAAAAACCGCCCAAGTCATAAATGAAAGAAAAGAAAATTTGTACCAGCTTCTTCAGATAATGTGTAGCATTGAATCCCTTCTCCTTGAGGATGATGTATGCCGTCTCATTGGTTGTATTATATAACGCCAAGTAGAACAGCTTCATATACTCTGGTAGTTGATCAATTCCCTCTAAATCCCACCTATATGCAAATAAAATCAGTAATCAGTCATTGTCGTTTCATGTATTTAGGTTGTAACCATGGCACAAGATACCACGATGATAGGAGCGATATTGATGTGGGACAGAAGTAGTCACGGAGCAGGAAATAAAATAAAATAAAGAAGCAACTCAATGTTCGTCCATCATGATTTTGTTTGCTTTGTCGAATGGAATTTCAACACAAATTCACCCACAGTTTGAAAAGGCCTGATTTGGGATTAAGGTAAGGCCGCACTTATATTTCGAGGATTAGCGGTTGCTCTTAGCAATGTACGTCGGGCCTACATGATACGAATTCCTTGATCTTAGCAATTTATATATATATGATTTTAGACGATTTAAAAAATCGAGGCTTAATTTGTTTCAATTTCACACTCAATTTCGATTTTGAGTGGACTCATTCAACTTTAAAATTAGAAGAGGCTTATCTAGCCAGGGAGAGATTTGAGTTTTCTGTTCATTTTCTCACTTCTTTCTCTATCTCTGACAAAGTTTATTCTATCACGTCTCTCTATCTCTCTCATACTAGTCTCTCTCAAAGTTTGAGACAAGAAACTCACCTTTCACAGACCGAGCGTCGGCACTCACCTTATGGGTCCCACCTTAGGTCCCACCGGGCATGGGTCTAGGGGGAATTGAAAGATCTCCCCTCACTCGGTCGATCGTGTATAGTGACAGGGCTACGATCATCACCGGCCCCACTTCATCTACGGTCAAGAAGTTTTCACCATCCAAGTTGAGTGCACACTCGATTCCAACAGTCCACCTAATTTGAATGGGTGCCAAAGCTCGGGGCTTATGCCTATCAGTGGGGTCCCTCATTAATGGTCCACTTGAATGGTTCAAAACATGGCTTCCACCACGTGTTCCATAGCACTGGCGCCGGTGCTCCGCTGAGGCTCTCCAACTAAATTAATTATATATTTTTTAAATTTTATGGTGGGACTGACTCTCATTGGAGTAAAACTTAGGAACAGCAAATACCGATAAAAAGATGTCCAACACGGTCCTATACGGTGACAAGGGCTCCGATCATCACTAACCCCACTTAATGTAAGGTCCATCTACGCAAGGAAAAAAAAAGAAAAAAAATAAAAGCAAATTGGGCTAATACCGATTAATGGTGTCCGTGAAGACTTTCAGCTCATCTGGCAAACCATGCACATCATAAATGTCATCCATTACCGTCATAAGGACTATGGCTTTGGTAATTTCTATTCTGCACTGGGAGTATTGAGGCTCGACAACTACTCCAATTAGAAAGAGATGGTTCTCCAACAATCTGTCTCGGAAGAATCCCAACTTCTCTGGTAACCCCAACAATTCCCACCACCTGAAAATATACATGATTCCAAGCAGCAAGCAGTAGTGGCAAGAGCCGTTTTAGAGTGGAAAATAAAATAAATAAATGAGAATATTACAAAGAGAATTTTCATGGAATTGATGTTATTAATCTAGAGATTGGATAAAGTTAGGTTGACAATGGTTCCCATGGGGTTGGGTTGAACCTTGAGGGTAACATGTATAGGCTCAACCTATCCGAACACAACCTATTTACTTATCAGGCTATAAAAACCGATCCAATTCCTTAAGTTCATCTTTGGAATAGTTGGCCGGCACATATAATGATCTGATTGAACCATACTTGCCCACTTGGTGTGGTCAACCGATCTGTATTTATTCTCATTATTGTTGTTGTTGTTGTTGTTATTATTAAGTTCTATATACAGCATTACAGTGCCTATTGGAAGAATGGTCTGGAGCTCTCACATTGATAATTCCTTCAGTTCAGTTTGGTACACCATTTGCACCATGTTGAAATCTAGCTTCGCGAAATCAAGCAAGTCATCAATCCTCCCATCTTCCGTTTCATATACATCTATGTACCATCTAGATTCCAGTCTCGGCGCCGTCCAATGCAAAGGGATCTCCAAGGCATGTTCTATTCTATCTGCCAGCTTCCTCTCCACCCTTTCCTTCAGAATCTTCAAATTCGCGGTGCAGAAGACCTGAGCTTCCTCCAAGATGGCTTCACCTTTCATGCCAAGATGTGCAGCCTCATACAAGCTCAGAAGTCCCATTGCATCCTCACATAGGCTTGCCTTGAAACCTCCTCTTTCCTTCTTAAATTTGTTGAATATGTCTTGCATTACATGCACCCAAACGTAGTTCATCAGCTAATTATTTAATATCAGTTGGACACAATAATTGCAGGGTTTTGTGTTGTTTATTTAGAAATGAGTAGGTACTATAATTTTTCTTTTTCTCTTTCTTTTGTTTTTTTCATTCACGGATTTAATCCTTTCTTTTATCTCGAGCCTCGCAAAATCCACACTAATCATTTCTTTATTGAAATAGAAAAATTGATGGTGCACTCATCCAATATTCATTCACTGTTGGATTGAACTTCAAAAATCTAAAGTTGAGATTTTTTTAAAATTTAAGATTGTTTTTTTTTTTTTTTTTTTTTTTTTGATATGATAATTTGGTGGAGCTGCTTTTTTGACTCCCTTCGCATTGGGAGACCTTTTCATATGCTCACCTCCCATTAATAGACAAACATGTAGGGTCATCATAGATAAAAGCTACGGATTGAGACCCCCAATCAGGCTTAGCTAAAAATAAGGTCAGGTCTTGGACTTCACCCTTTCTTTCCTCTGGGTGAGCTGGGACACATTTTCAGCCCTGATGTTGTGATGGCATACTGGATGAAAGGTTACACCCATGTTGCCTAAGCAATCTAAAGTAGAGAGAAGTGTGGTGCAGACTGTCATGCCCCAGCCCAAGACTGCACCCATCTCGAGGCGCAACAAACGCCCGCATGGGGATTCGAGTCAAACTCGTTAACCCTTGTCCCCACGAACGGAATTCACCACAGGATTTCACGTGTGAGGTTTCAAATTTCATGTTGATTTAAATTTCCACCTGTGTAATTTATGTCAAATATATATAATCATAATCCAACGTCATTAAATGCATCAAGATATAGAGCATAAGGTTCATGAGCATAGATTAATAGTTCGAGTTTAAGAACTAAAGATATAGAGAGAGAAGTAAGTTAATTAAGGTTTACAATCCAAATCCTAAACAAGTTATAAACTATAACAAAAGATGTGGTAATCTAAACCACAGTCCATGGGTCATTTCCGTCCAAATCTCAACGAGTGGATGTCTAGAAGACATCATCAGAAGTCCATTCAGCTACACGACGGGAGATTCCTCCTCCTCGTTGATCTCCGGGGCAGTGGTATCGGAGTACTCACCTGTAACGCCAAGTGTAGTACCATTAGACTAAGCTAAGCAAGATAAACAGACATGAATCATATAACATGTGACAAATGAATTATTAAACAGGTGTAAATCATATGAGGTCAAAGTATAATTACTAGGCAAATCTGAGCATGAATAAACATGAGACGTACGAATCATAATTTACAGGTATACACAGTAACAGAACTAAATGGCACATCCACATTAGCTAAATTCTCTCAAATTAACCATGTAAACATGTATGTAAAGTGAGAGCAGAAAACAGAGCAGAACAGAACAAGGTGGTGCCACTAGGAGACAGAGGGCCCAAAACTCTCCATTGTGGACCTAGAGTGCCGGTCAACCCTCAGACTATAATCCCATCTGCAGAGGGTCAGAATATAACTAAACCCACACTTAGCCGGGTCCGACTTAGGTAGGGTCGAAGCCAAGTGGTGCCGACTCACGGAACAAAAGGACAAATTAACAGAACATATACAGAACATATCATATCATAATTCAGAGCTTACCAAGGCTTAACTGACCAAAAAACAGAAACAAATATAATATAAACAGGTATATAAGCAAGATATACGAAACTAGACAGAAGTATGATCAAGTCACACGAGAGTACTGAAAACGGAATGCAATGCATGTACATAGATCATATACGGAATCAAGATATAAAACAAGCCAATCCTATGGTCTTGGGAATACTCGTGGTCTTCGCCGTCAAACTCGGTGTAGTACTAAGGATTTCGGTGTGGGTGGCCTACAAAAGAACTCTTGGCGTTACTTAATTTGGGCACCGAATCCCTTAGTATGACACATTTGGTTCGATTCTCAATTTCGAAGAAAACGAGGTCCCTTGTGGGTGCACGGTTGATCAAACCGTATCCACATAACATACAAGTCCATTGGTCATGATAAAAGGTTCAAGGTATCCATCCTTAGGGTCCATCTATTAGGCCAATTAAGCTAAACATGCTACAATTCAACATTTGACTCGCGGTACCATCCGATTAGCATAGCTGAAGATAAAATCCAATTTCCACTTCTTCCCCAAATTTCAAATCAAATATATGTATGGATCATTGGATTCTACTCTTCAAGAGCTTTCCAACGGTATGTGAACCTCCCAAAACGGACGTACGGTTAAAAAGATATGGCCGTTGGAAGTTGACACAGCTTTTCATGTGTCAGGTGCGCTCGAGCGGGAAAACCTGTGCTCGAGCGGACACAACCAGCAGCCATGCGCGCTCGAGCGGACTGTCATGCACACAAGCGGGCAGTCTAGAACTCTGCACCCTAGTTCTGAACCTCCCTGTTCACTTCCAAGGCTAACCATGGCCATTTTCCAGACTTAAAACCACATTAGATGGATCACTTGAGCCTCCAAAATGCTCACAAACATTTCCATTAACCACCAATATGAACCAATCCATTTATTACACAAATCATGACCAAAAATCAAACTTGAGCAAGGAAATGGGTATCTAAACATGGAGAACATATTTATAGAATCAATGGAAGAAACATGCATACAATCATATTAGTTTAACTTGCCTTGGGTGTTAGCACACTTAATCTTACACCTCACACATTTCCTAGCCAAACCAAGCTCTCCAAGGTAAAAACCCCAAAAATGCAAGATCAAGAAGCAACCTAAAATGGTGAAATGAAATGGAATGAGGAAGAAGAAGATGCATGCACGAATTGGAACCTTCTAAGACTAAAAGAAATCAAGAGGAAGTGATTAATAGAGAAGGAGCTTACCAAAAGAACAAGGAGATGGAAAATGGTGGGATGCTTGAGCTTGGAAGATGAAATCTTAGTTGGAGAAGATGGAGAAGATAATGTGGAGATGAAATACGCTCACTTGCAAGGTCACCACCCACTCATTCTTGAGAAGATTTGATGAAGACATGAAGTTGTAGATGGGTAGAGAAGAAGAGGTTTAGTTGAAAATGAAGGAAGAAAGGAAGAAGATGATTGGTGTAGGGTTTATAAGGGTTTTTCCTGGGTTTTGTAGGCAAGCCCAGGTGAATCACAGAAATTTCAAGAAGGGGCTTTAAGCATGGAAATGGGCTGGAAATGGTCAAGATGGATCCGAATCCATTGGGTCAAAACATAAGAATTAAAGTACATGCTATGCTCTATGCAATGCACCCAAAAAAATCCCAAAAATCTAAAACATACATAAAACCCAAACCACTCCAAAAGTCATAGTCTACCTAGTCCAAGGTCAACCCAACTAAATTCTACATAATCAAGCCCAATAACATTCTAAACATCCATTAAGCTACTAATCTCGGTTAATAAACTCTAAATCGGCATTAAGGTGGGTCGGGGTGTTACAACCAACGTGAAACTTTCAAAGTTTTGGATAATCATTTTCACTTTGTATGCTTTTTTTCGTGGAAAAGTATCGTACAAATATACCCTTATAGTCAAATTAGCTCCCAAATGATTATTAAAGAGGTGAGCGTTGAAAGATATAAGGTACCAATATAGATGAGATCTTAACTTTTTGTAGGATCTAAATCCCTAGGGTGCTTTTTCCTTCCAATCTTTCCTTGATATTTAACTTCCCTTAAATGTAAAGTTTTTTTTTTATTGTCACTCTTTAATTATATTAACCTTTGACTCTTCATTTTTAACCACTCCTACAATAATTATGTATTATGCAAGTGAAGGGGTGAAAAGGTAAGAAAAAGAAAGGAAAAGAAAAGAGTGTGTATGTGCCTAAATTATTACGGACTTAGTTTAGGTGATGAAGGGGATTAGGAAAATCCTGTTCAGCTGATCGGAGAAGTCACCGACGGCCTGAATCCTGAAAAAAGGGAAGAAAGAACGGTCAGGGCCCGAGGCTGCTGTCAGCAAAAGGCACTCCGACGCCTGAGTTAGTGCAGTCACTGAACTAGGGTGAAATGGAGAAGAAGGTGTTTAGCAGAATAACAGTGCAGGCTGTATATTGCATGTACCTGTTCATGGCTCTTCATGCAGGCATATATAGAGGAGAGTAGAAGATTCCATAGTGGAGGTAGGTGAGGATACTTGTCCCATCAGTCCACACCTGGGATCCTTATTGGGGGTAGGTGAGGATACTTGTCCCATCAGATCTCCCCTCAAATCCCTCACATAAATGTGGATGTGATCTGTTGATAGGAATGAGCCCTTATCAATGGCCGGTGGCCACCCTACTTGTCAGGGACTCCCTATAAAGCACCCGTCCCATCTCATAATGGGAACTGGATGCCCAGTGTTCACCTCGGCCGAGAAGCCGAACTGGAGAAGACACTGAGGTTAGTTATGCCTGAGATCGGACAAGGATGCCAGCGCGAGGCTGAGCTCGGAAGGATGTGGTCGGTACTTTTGCCGGGACCAGTCCCACCTTGACAACGGCTGAGATGTTGCTGTGCCAGAAAGGTGGGGGTTAAGGCCTTCTCTGATTGGTACCATTGCCGAGGCCGAGATAACATCGGTTTCGGTAGAAACAGTCCACACAACTGCCCCCTGCTCCTGACCTCGGGGGCCTGGACAACACCACGGGGTTAGGAGTGATAGGACGGGTATCTCCCGAAACCTATCCCGTAGCTTATAAAAAAGCGTGGGGTGTCGTTTTGCTTTCCGAGGCGCATTTAATAGCGCCTGGCTGTCTGGAGGCGGTTTAATAGCCCATCCATATCATCATGAAGGTGACGCGGTGCTGCCACGTGTCACGTCCCTGATGGCCGTGACGTCTTATCGAGGAGACGGGTGGCGTGCTCGAGGCAGTGTCTGCGCGCGCGCCTTTCGGGATACGAACAGATTTTTCATCTCTGTATAAGAGCTCTCGTCCTCGAAGGAGGACTACTTTTGCTGTCACTGCGTCTGGAGCTTCTGCCTGAGATCTGCCTGAAGCCTCGTCGTCCGAGAAGTCCATTCGTTGCCTTTTGAAGCTCGAGTTTCCGTTGTCCCTACATTCCTTCCGGCCTTGTGTCCTAGTGAGTTCCTCTCTGCCCTTCTGCCATTTTTCCTTCTCTGGGGTCTTTTTCTTTTTGGGGGGTTTGTGCTCTCTGTCCTTCTTCTCCGTTGCCGTCACCTATATTCCGGTTTATGTTGGGGAAGATGGGGGTATATAGACACTGGATAGACACAGAGCTTGCCCTAGCAGAGCTTAGGAGAAAATATCAGATACTAGAGAATGTCCAGATTAGGGCGGATGAGCCTGGTGACCGAATCCGACCTCGGGTTCTTGTAGAGGGGTGGATGCCCTTCCCACTAGTAATCGAAGGTGGGGTGAGATTCCCAGTCCATCCCCTCCTGAGGGCCTGTCTCAAGAGGTGGAACCTTACCCCCTGCTAACTAATGCCCAATGGTTATAAGATAATCATGCGTATAGCCGAACTCAATAGGATATTGGGAACCGACCTTGGCGTCGAGGATATTGAGGATGTCTACGACCTCTGTCGATCTCCAAAGGACGACGCATACTACCTCCGAGTTCGGTCGAAGGAGAATCCCATAATCAACGAGCTCGAGGACAACACGAAATACACTGGGGATGACTGCCTTTACGTCACCGGGAACTGGGAGTATGCCCCCGGAGAGCCCAGGGTGGATCACATACCCCGTCGTCTCGGAGTGCCACCGAGTAAATATCTTAATTTCTAGTCTTTTGATGTACTTCTATTCTGCCGAACTGATGCTCAATTGCTTGGCGTGCAGGTCATAAGGAGAGAAAACAGCAGAAGAAGAACTCCAGGTGGCGGCGAAACGTCGCCTGGCTAAAAAGAATCTATAGTTACAAGGGTCACCGGACGCGATCAGCCTCAGCCCTTCTAGGGTACGAGCCCGTGTACCGATCCTTTATAAGAAGACGGCACGAGAACCTTAGGGGGCCGCAGGTTCTAACTCTTGCCGAAGCCGAAGAGCAAACAGCCCTAGCTGAAGGGTCTGCACAAGTGCCCCCCGAGATCATACCCTCTCGAGCTTCCGCTGAAGCCGGGCCTTCACGGACTGAGGCCGCTGCAGAGACCGAATCCAAAGAGGAGCTCCAGTCAGAGGGCGAATCCGAGGAGGCTCGGCGAGATGAGCTTGTGAACCTCCAGTCTTCCGGATCAGACGAAGAGGTTGAGATGGGGCGACGCCGTGCGGCAATCGTAAGCCTCGAGGATGTCATCTTCGGAGACTCGCCCACCCCCTCGGGACCCGCTCTCCCTCCGAATTTGGAAGACACAGTCGTCTCTCCCCCGACTCAGTCTCCTCTTCAGCCTTCCACAACGACTGAGCGTCCCACCAAATCCCATCGAGACTCGGTTCGGTTGGGAAAAAGGCCTAGGATTGTAGATCCAGTCGAGGACGAGCCCAACCCCGTCCCTCGGCATTCTCCGCTGCTCGGCCCTCCACTCTGGAAACCTAGTTTTCTGCTGGAGGATGGCCAGTCATTGTCATCGGACGCCTAGTTGACTGACGGCACTTCTGTTGTCAGTGCCCTCGTGCATGCCTGCGCTTTGCCTGGAGACATGGCAGAACACTGGAAGCTGAGCGAGGTGGAGCTGGATGTGGCCCAGATGGGCGACGCCCTCAAGGTAATTCCTTCTTCTGAGCTTGCGTTTCTCCTTTGACTTCTGTACTTCCAATATTGACCCCCTTGTGACACTTGTTTTCACAGATCCTGCAAAGGGGTCTGGTGTTGGCGGAGAAAGCCCACCAGAGCGCTGCTCGGTCAAAGAGGGCGGAGAAAAGGGGAATGGGACTTGAGCGGAGCTCGGGGAAATAAAAAGGAAGGCGGCCGAGCAGGAAACGTACGCCACGGGCCTTAAAAACGAGCTTGATAAGGCCAGGGCAGAATTGGAAAACCAAGCCAAGACAACAGCCGAGCTTGAAAGGAAGTGGGAGGAGGTAGAGGCTGAACTTCGCGCCGACGCTGAAAAGTTGCGGACTGAAGTCGAGAAGGCTTTCGACGAAGGGGTGGCAGAAGCCACCGAACATTATATCGCCGAAGTCCGGAAGGTCAGCCTGAGAGCCTGGAGGCTGGGGTGGACGAGCTCGTTGAGAGCAGCAGGGGTCCCCGAGGACAGCCCTGTGTATACAGAGATCCCCCAGTTTCCTCCTCCTTGGCCCACACCGAGCCAAGCTCCTGAGGTCCCTGTCGGGGAAGGCGAAGACACTGCCCCTGGAATTAATGTTGACGCCGGACAAGAAGTGATTGCCGAAGTCGAGGAGGACGCTGCTGTTGGGGGCACCGAGGGGGCCGTGGCTTGAAAAAGACATGATGTATTTTTCTTTTTGATTTTCTGCACTGGGGGGGAAGGTTTATATCTTTGTTTTTGGAAGAGATTGTAATCATTCTTCAGTTTAGAATAAAATTGGCTTTGCTTCCAATTTCGAACATCTGTGGTGAATGTTTCTTTTCTTTTTCTTCCTCTCTTTATGTGTTTGGCTCGACAACCAGAATAAAGCAGGAAGTAAAACAAAGTAAATGAGCTCGGCCCGTAGCCATGCTTAATGTATTTAATTTTGTAACCCGAGTTGCCGTATTGATCCTGCAATCATAACAAGCATTGACCTCGGTAAAACTAAAGGCGCTCGTTCCTATGACCAAAGCTGAGTCCGGCTTTATAATCAGAACTTGACTGGTCCATTGGCTGCGCCGAAGTAGTTGATCCTGGTAACCGAACAAAGAATACAAGCTGATTCTGTGACCGAGCTGTATGTATATGCCGAGTTCCATAACTCGGCCATCTTTTTTTAGAATATTAGATAATTTGGAAAGTAAAAAAATATTCTATAAAAAGAACCAGTTTATTACCTTCCGAAATCAGATTACATCTCAAAAATAGAATTTCTTGAGGTGGGTGGCATTCCACGGGCGTGGTAGCTCTTTACCCTCCATGTCCTCAAGTCTATACGCGGACCGCCCAGCAATCGAAGTTACCTTGAATGGCCCGCGCCAGTTCGGTGTAAACTTTCCTTCGCTAGGACTTCTGTCTGCTGGAAGAGTATTTTTCAAGACCAATTCTCCAGGGGAGAATTTCCGCTCTTTGACCCTTTGATTGTACCCTCTAGCCAACTGTTGCTGGTAGGAAGCGAGATGGATGGCTGCGGCATCCCTTCGTTCCTCAGCTAAGTCGAGCTCTGTGGCGAGATTCACATCATTCTGGCCTTGGTCGAACAGTTCCGACCTGAGGGTCGGGAGACCGACCTCAAGTGGAATTACAGCTTCCATCCCATAGGCTAGGGAGAAGGGAGTAGCCGAGGTCGAGCGCCTCGGGGTAGTCCTGTATGCCCAAAGGACACTCCAAAGCTCTCCTACCCATCTCCCTTTGGCTCGGTCTAGTCTCTTCTTGAGTCCATCGAGTACCACATTATTAGAGATTTCAGCCTGTCCATTGCTCTGGGGGTAAGCTGGAGTGGAGTAGTAGTTCCTGATCCCAAGATCTTGACAGAAGCTCTTGAAGGAGTTGGAGTCGAACTGAGTCCCGTTGTCTGAGACCAAGGCTCGAGGCACTCCAAATCTTGTCACGATGTTCCTCCATACGAAGTTTTTGGTGTCCTTCTCGGTGATGGAGGAAAGCGCTTCAGCTTCTATCCACTTGGTGAAGTAGTCAGTTGCTACGATCAACCACCTCTTATTTCCTGGAGCACGGTGGAGGGGTCCCACTAGGTCCAGTCCCCATTGGGCAAAAGGCCAAGGACTGGAAAGAGGACTTAGGTCATGAGCTGGCTGATGGAGAGAATGAGAGAATTTCTGACACTTCTCACATTTCCTTGCATAGATCTGGGCGTCCTTCTGCATGTACGGCCACCAGTAACCTTGGCTGATAGCTCGGTAAGCTAATGACCGACCTCCGATGTGGCTGCCGCAGATTCCTTCATGGATTTCATAAAGGAAATCGTTGACTTTGCTTGGGTGAACACATTGGAGGTAAGGGCCATTGTAAGACTTTTTGTAAAGCTTACCATCTGGAGAGAGCCAGAACCGAGCTGCTTTCAGCCTGATCTTATGGGCCTGGTTCTTGTCTTCGGGAAGCTGGTCGTCTTTGAGGTAGGAAATCAACTCGTCCATCCAGCTAGGACCGAGGTTGGTACACATGATTTGCTGCTGCTGAGGTGGGTGGAGCTCTATACTCGGTCTGTCCAGTGCTTCTACTTCGACAGTCTTTTTTCTTCCTGCCTCGACAGTAGAGGCCAGGTTTGCAAGTGCGTCGGCTTGAGAATTGGAATCTCTACCGACCTACCTGACTTCAGCCCTTTGGAACTGAGATAGAAGTTGCTTGGTGTGGGCTAAGTAGGCTGCCATCCTGTCGTCACGGGCCTGGTAGTCTCCATTTAGTTGGTTCGTCACCAGCTATGAATCGCTGAAGACCACCAGTTGTCGTGCCCCCAGAATTTTTGCACTGCTCAGCCCTGCTATTAGTGCTTCATATTCAGCCTCGTTGTTAGATGCTTTGAAGTCAAGGGTCAAGGCTTGTTCAGTGACGAGGCCCTCTGGAGACTGGAGGACGATGCCAACGCCGACCCTTCTCGAGGTTGAGGACCCATCGACGAAGACCTTCCAAGATGAGTCGAGGAATTTTGTCCAGGACCGCTCCTGCTCTGTTTTGGTCTCGGTGGTCGTCTCCACCTCATTGCCCCCCAGTTCGGTTTCGAGGAGACTCGGTGCCGAACTAAGAGAAGTGAATTCCACAATAAAGTCTGCCAGTACCTGGGCTTTAATAGCTGTTCTAGGGTGATATTGGATATCATATTGTCCTAGTTCAATAGCCCATTTGGACACTCTCCCAGAGAAGTCTGCTTTTCTGAAGAGAGACTTGAGTGGGTGTTCTGTCACAACCACTATGGAATACGTCTGGAAGTAGTGGGAGAGCTTGCGGGAGGCACTGATTAATGCAAATGCGAGCTTCTCCAATGGCAGATATCTTGTCTCGGCATCCAGCAGAATTTTGCTTGTGTAATAAATGGGCTTTTGCTGCCCGTCATCTTCTCTTATGAGTACCGAGCTTACTGCATGGTCCGAAACCACTAGATATAAGTAAAGGACCTCACCCTGTGCCGGAGTGGAAAGCAGGGGAGGCGAAGAGAGGTATCTTTTGAGCTCTTGGAGGGCTTTCTCACACTCAGGCGTCCATTGGAACCCCGAGCTCTTTCTTAGGAGTTGGAAGAAGGGACGGCATTTGTCTGAAGCTCGGCTAACGAAGCGGTTCAGCGCTGCTGCCATTCCCGTAAGTCTCTGGACTTGCTTTGTCGAGGTTGGACTTTGTAGGGCCCTTATCGCCGAGATTTGGTCGGGATTGGCCTCGATTCCTCATCTGGTGACCAAGCTGCCCAGGAATTTGCCCGAGCCGACGCCAAATGCACATTTGGAGGCGTTCAGTTTGAGCTTGTATTGTTTGAGGACGGCGAAGGTCTGATGTAAGTCAGTCAAGTGGTCCTGCGACCGTTTAGAGTTAACGACCATGTCATCAATGTAGACCTCGACCGTTTTTCCGAGTTGGGCCTGAAACATTTTGGTTACCAGCCTTTGGTAAGTGGCACCAGCGTTTTTTAACCCGAAGGGCATCACCTTGTAACAGTAAATGCCTCTGGGTGTTATGAACGCGGTTTTCTCTTGATCAGGCCCGTTCATCGGGATCTGATGGTAACCTCGGTAGGCATCGAGGAAACTCATTCTATCATGTCCGGCGGTGGCATCAATCAGCTGGCCTATCTTGGGGAGGGGAAAGCTGTCTTTGGGACAGGCTTTGTTGAGGTCGGTGAAGTCTACGCAAACCCTCCAACTTCCGTTCTTTTTTCTGACCACCACCGTGTTTGCCAACCACTCAGGGTAGTGGACTTCCCTGATAGCCTCTGCTTCCAACAGTTTTTTGACCTCTTCGGTCACAGCTTCTGCTTGCTGGATGCCCATCCTACAAGTCTTTTGGACTACAGGCTTGTGCTTGGGGCTCACATTCAGCTTGTGGCTTACGACCTCGGGGTCAATGCCGGGCATTTCATATGGGGTCCAAGCGAAGACCTCCCTGTTCTGTAACAGAAAGTCGAGCATCTCGGTCCTTTCTTCATCAGCAAGACGGCTACCGAGCACGAAGAACCGTTCCGGATCGTTAGGGTCGATCCTGACTTCGGTAAGCTCTTCAACGCTCTTTTGCTCGAGAGTTCGGCCAACTTCATCGAGCTCTGCTTCGAGCTCGGTCACATGGACTCGCTGTGGTTCTGCTCCTCCGGGGACAACGGCCATAAGACATTCTTTGGCCATTTGCTGGTCACCGCGGACTATGACAACTTCGAAGCCCCCGTCTGTGTTCTGTAACGGGAACTTGAGCTTTTGGTGATGAGTGGAGGGGACAGCCTCCATGTTATGAAGCCAGGTTCTTCCCATGATGGCATTGTAAGGAGATTGAGCATCTACCACCAGGAAGTCTGCTGTCATGGGGGCCCCTCCTACCTCGACCTTGAGGGAGATCTTCCCTTTGGGATATACTATCTTGGAGCTGAATCCCACCAAAGGGGTGTGAGCTTCCAGCAGATCCTCCTCCTTCAGACCCATTCTTTTGAAGCAGTCGAAATAGAGGACTTCTGAGGAGCTCCCGGGGTCTACTAGGAGCCTTTTGACGTTGAAATTCTGTAACCTCATAGTCAGAAGAAGAGGATCGTTGTGGGGTAGTTGAACCCCGGCCAAGTCTTTGTCAGAGAACCAAATCTTTGGTCTCTCGACACGCGCCTTCTTTGCGGAGGGACCGAGCTCGGCCGCCATCACATGTTTGCCATGCTGGGCCCTCCTGGCCTCGGCACGCGCTTGATCACTGCCTCTAGGCACAGAACTTGCTCTGATCTCGTGAGGCAACGTCACTTTTCACAGGCTGGGGCCATTTGAAGAAGGGCTGAGCTTGGATTTTGCCGAGGAGTTTGTAAATGGGCTCCTTGAAGATGGTGTTGACGGATTTGTTGACACCAAAAATGTCACTTTGCCTCTTCAACATCAAGAAAGCTGCATGAAGTCGCAACCTGCCATAAATAGGCAATGCAACTTCTCCAAAAAATCAAATCTTGTCAGAATCAAACAAAAACTGCAAGATCCTTCAAGACAGCCAAGGGAGGAGTACACAAGGAGTTTCTGGCCATTTCAGAATCATTTGGCCTAACTTCGCTTCTCCGACAGCTAAATTGGCGCTCCCGGCGGCGACATCATCGAAGACGTCAAAACTTCGATCAGAGCCTACGGATGACTCCAGCATGTCTCAAAAGGGCTCCATGCCAAATTTCAAGTCAAACCGACAACGTTTGACCCTCCATCAATGCTCGAGCAGCAAAATCAAGCCTACCGGCGGCAGGAACCACCGAAGCCTTCGTTCATCAAGCCAAGTGCATGAGTGGCTTCAACATGCTTCCAAAAGGCTGCACGTCGAATTTCAGGTCATTCCGACAACGTTTGACCAGGTTTCGACGCTCCGAAAGAAAATCAAGCCTACCGGCGGCGGAGCTCCCCGGGACCATGGTTTCCAAGACAGAGCCTGTGGATCATCTCAAAATGACTCCAATATGTTCCCTGTCAAATTTCAGGTCAATCGGACATCGTTTGACCGCACATCAACACGCGGCATCTCCCTCGCGGCAAAATCAAGTCTACTGGCGACGGGACCCCAAACGGCTTCAAAACTCAAACAAAAGCCTATGGTTGGTCTTATTTATTGCTCAGCAGGCTTCACCTCAAATTTCAGGTCATTCCGACATCGTTTGACCAAGTTTTAGCTTCTGGCGGAAAATCAGCAGCTCTACGCGACAAAGTCTTCGGCTTTCCCGGAAAATTGGAAACTTTTCACTCTAAAAATGCAAGGATTCTCATCAGGTTTTCTACAGGGAAATCAAGCCAATAAATGAGAAGAAATGTCAGGAAAAATACAGAAGAAAACGGCGACGAAAAAGACCGGAAAACGGACCAAAAAGGGGAGAAAAACCCCCAGGGTTGCAGCCCGCGTCGCCGGCCCAGGGTCGCCGGCGACCATGGAAGTCCGGGTCACCGGATTTTTCGCCGGTGACCCATTTTTCCGTCCCTTTTCGCCTTTCGCGCACTTTGGCCCCGGTGGTTTCCTGAAAATGTGATTTTTAGTGCTTGAAATCGACTTATATCCGACGACATCTCAGATCCGCCGTCAAAAGCATAAAATGATCAGTGATCGCTCCAAGATCGCCAACCGGTCGACCAAAAAAGTGTGCTTTCCGTCCGATCGATTGAAAAATCGACAGGACAGATGTCACCGGCCCGCTCTTAGCTATCAATGTCTGAAGTTACATGTTCATCCGATGTCGATCAGCATGAAGATCCATCGATGATCATCGCCAGAAGAATTCCAGAAGACACGGCACGGCCCGCGACTCTTCGACTGCTCGGCGACCAATTAATGTGGTTAATTGGCTAGCTTTATGGCAGTCATTAACTCATTCTATTGGACGGCCCAATCAGAAGCAAGCATTCGGGAGTTACAAATCAAGAGATTCATGGCACTTAAACCTTGAAACTCCTCCCATCATGGCGATTAAATGCCCTCAATCTCCACCGGCCAATCAGAAGCCAAGATCCAAGAGTTACAAAATAAAGGAATTAAACCTTGTAACTCCTCCATTTATGTAGCTTTATGATAATTAAAGCTCATAAACCCTCCTAAATGGCTACCAGAAAGCCTATAAATAGGAGAGCACCCCATGCATTCAGGGGATCACTTCAAAAAGCACCACAGATCCAGAAATCTGAGAGAAAGAGAAAGGGAGAAAACTCTGCTAAAGTCCTGCACCGGCTACCACTACAAGGTGACAAAAGTCCCTTGGGGGGCACCCCCCCCCCCCCCCCCCCCCCCCCAAGGTCCTTGCCTTCTCCCGCTGCCTCCAATGGCTTAGACGTGGCTTTTCAGCCCGTCTACTTAGTTTTTTATTGGACATAGGACCTTCTCTTGGTCTGTGTCCTCTAAAAAACCTGAGCTTATAGCCAAGCCAAGCGAATCAAGAGCATCCTCTGTTCTCATCTGCATGGATGATGGCGAAGCCCATACATGGCTTGCGACCATCAATCTGAACGAGTCCCCCACAATCTCCTGAAAAGTTAGATCCTCCTTTTCTTGCTTTTCATTGTAGTTTGTATTTTTCTAAAAGAGACAAAAACCACAACTCTTGTCTTTCATTATTGATGAGAATTGTAAATCGGCTATAAACGCCAAAATCGGCTATAAATGCCAAACAAAATCGTCTTTCACGGCAAACCAAGAAAATGTCTCTTTTCTTAAATATTTGTGTAATGGAAAACTTGAAAGAAGTTGATTTCCTTTTTTACTTGCGAAGGTTGATCTCCGGATTACCACTTGCAATTCCAAGTAAAATAAAAAATCTGGCACACCCACACAAAGAAATGTTGATGCACGCTTCAGCCCCCTGGGCGCGAAAGGGCCAGACCCGACGGACTCCCACGTCCGCCGACCCCGGTAGCACCCTCGGCAGGAGCGCGTTCCATCAAGCTGGCACACCCGGTGGGACTCGTTCATTTGAGAACACGGTGCTCGGAAATGAAATATTTGCATATCATACTTTTTGCCCTATGCTTATACTTCTTTTCCGGATTCCTTGGCTACTTTCTAGCTGGTAGCCTATGTTGGATTTTGCATCCTAAAAAAAATGAAATGGGATTTTTTTGGAAATTTCTATTTCTTTGAGTTTGTTTCCACTCTTTCTCTTTTCAAAAAAAAAATCAGTTTTCTTAGTTTGAATTCAAAATTGAGAAACTTTGATCCTATCCTATCGTTCTTTGGTGCTTTCAGAAATGTTGAGCCCGTTCGACTAAGGTTTTGGGCCATCGTTTCTCTTCGATGAGTTCATTAGAGATTTCAAAAACAAAATCAAAAAAAAAAATCAGTTTTCTTAGTTTGAATTCAAAATTGAGAAACTTTGATCCTATCCTATCGTTCTTTGGTGCTTACAGAAATGTTGAGCCCGTTCGACTAAGGTTTTGGGCCATCGTTTCTCTTCGATGAGTTCATTAGAGATTTCAAAAAAAAAATCAAAAAAAAATAATCAGTTTTCTCGTTTTGGATTCAAAATTGAGAAACTTTGATCCTCTCCTATGGTTCGTGTGCTCGCGGAAATCGTTGAGCCTGTTCGAAATGGGATTTGGGCCATCGTTTCTCTTCGATGAATCTGTCAGGGATAAATAAAAAATAAAAAAAAATCAAATTTCTCGTTTTGGATTCAAAATTGAGAAACTTTGATCCTTTCTCTTCTGGGCATGTGTGCTCGCGGAAATCGTTGAGCCCGTGTTCGGATCGGGGATTGGGCCATCGTTTCTCTTCGATGAGTCTGTCAGGGATCTAAAAAAAAAGTTAAATAAATAAATAAAAAGACATAGACCACTAAGGTTAAACCAATTGTGTTCTTTGATCACGATTGATTCAAGAAAAGCCTTGTCCAGAGTGTGGAGACAGCTTGACTGTTCTAGGCAAGGGTCCTCCAAACGGGTTCATTAAGTAATCCTACCCTTACCTGGGGGCAATTCTATCAATTGAGGTTTCATAAGACCGGGTTAGGAGGCCTATGTGTACTCTCTCGTCTTTAAATCTTAAAAAATTAAAAAAAAATCAAAAAAAAAAAAAGGATTTTCAAAAAAAAATCTTAAACAAAAAAAAATCAAAATTAAAAATAAAAAAATAATAAAAAAATAAAAAAAAAGATTTTCAAAAAAAAAATCTTAAAGAAAAAAAATAATAAACAAAATAAAAAAAATAAAAAAAAAAGATTTAAGAAAAATAAAAAAAATCTTAAAATAAAAAAAAAAAAAAACTCTCGTCATCTTAGATTCAGATCCGAGAAATTGTGGTTCCTTCCCTTCTGGGTACTGGTGCTCGCGGAAATCGTTGAGCCCGTATTCGGATCGGAATACCATCTGCTCTCTTTGATGAATCCAATCTTGACATTTCAAAAAAAAAAGAGAATCCCATCTCATGGATGCGATCTCCAACATTTGTGCATAGCGGTACTAGTACGCCCTTTCAGGGTCTACTGTATCTGTGACCGGCACATTTGTAACTCCTACCTTATATTCTTCTTATCTCGAGTAAGCTCCGCTTCTCGATAAGTCGAATTTAGGTATACAATTGCTTCTAGCAGTCATTGGAACGCTCATTTCGAGCCTACCATGCTTGCAACCAGAACAATTGTACCCTCTATGGCTTTTTGCCTTCTTCATATTTCTTGGGTCATGTCCCTTGAGCAATTTGAAAAGATAAAATCATAGAATTCCCCATTTATGATCATCATATTCTTGTGATTACTAATGGATGTGGTCTTGTTTCAGAAATTTTGAAACTAACAATGGCAGTTTCACTGATCATCACCTTCGATGAAAACAAGCACCAGCTCATGCTTCAACAGAAGCAAACCGAGCGCACTTACAAGCGCCCTGCTAGCTGCCGAAGCACCAACTCCCTCAGCAACTCTCTGAACTCCGGGTCGACCTCGACTCCCCGGACCATCGTCTTCGGGACACTGGGACCATTCTCACTTCCCGAAGAAGAAACTGCTCCTGCCAAAAGGCAGAAGGTCGCCTCGCAACGTGTCACTACTGTGACACCAAAGGCAACTGCCGAGAAGCAGAAGATCGCCCCTCAACGTGTCACTTCTGTGACACCAAGGGCGAACCCCAAGAATACTAAAACCCGCGGCATCCCCGCGAAACCTCAACCAACAACCAATCAGGTCTACCCTAAGACTTGGTCTCCAAGACCTTCCCCAAAACAAAGAAGGTCTCAAACCTCCACCAAGCCAGCATACCTGGCCCCACTCAAAGAGAACCAGTTCTACCCTCTTGCCTACATGAAAGAGGAGAGACCCATCTCCAACTTGACTCCCAAGTCAACCCAGCATGAACCGGCTTGCTCCCACAAGCCCAAAATCAGATCATGCATCGCTAAGCCTCTACAAGCACCTGCCAAGGCCTACACTCCTTCAGTTCGACCCTTCATCTCTACAGGGGCCGAACTCGAAAGGTTCAAAGCTTCACTGCAACAGGCAAAGGACCGGGTCCGCATCCTGTCCTTGCCCAATTACAAAGAAGACAAGCTCGGCTGCTGCGCCCGAGGGAGTACATCCTTCATTGTTAAAGCCCAGCCAGAGCTGACTGAAGCTCAAATCGCTCGTCGAGCACGCCGCCGTGCGTCATATCGACAAAAGAGACTAGAGAAGCAACGGACCCAGCCTCCTACACTTCAAGTCTCCCACAAATGGGTCGAAAAAGAAAGACCCGACCAAGTTGCTGCCGTCCATATGGTTGAAAAAACCAGAAGACGCCAAAAGTCAGCATCAAAAATCCATGTCCGACGTCCGGTGACCCGTAGCGTCACCAGGACACGAAGACATCCCGAAGAATCTCCTGCCCCTTCAAGCCAAGGACGGGAGAGTAATCCTTCATCAAGCTCTTCATAAAAAAGAATGAGCTCCAGCTCAGTCACCAGGACGGTTTCTTCGTTTGAATCCCGAGGAATGAACGTCCTGGTTACAAATTCTGAGCCACCACCTCAGAATCCACCTCAAGATGATGCGCTCACACGCATCCAGCAGTTGGAACAAGGCCAGCAGAGGATTGAAACTCTGATGGAAAACCTTCTCCTTGTTGTCCAAAATCAGGTGAACAATGAGCCTCCTCCGAATCATCGCAATAACGAGGAAAATTGTGAAGAAAATGAGTCACGCGCCCTTACCAAAAAAGGACGTAGACAGTATCCTCGCCAAAGCTAAAGAAGAGGATATACTCAAAGAGCATGGGATCAAGCCACCATATCCCTTATGGATGGACTCAGTCCCATTCCCAACAAAATTCAAACATCCTACTCTCCAAACATATACGGGGAAAGGATCAGCCAAACAGCACGTCATCCACTTCAAGATCCTGACGGGAGCTATTGCAGATCAAGATGCCCTCAAGATCCGCCTCTTTGCAAGTACCCTAAAAGGTACGGCCTTCGATTGGTACTCCACTCTGCCGGAGAACTCTATCCAGAATTGGGCAATGCTAGAGACACGCTTCCTGACCCACTTCCAAGGTGAGGATCATCCTGTTACTATGGTTCAACTCTGCAGCCTAAAACAGGGGGAGAATGAGTCAACATACGACTTCATTCACAAGTGGAAAGCAATGGCGTACAAATGCTCAGATGTACTGCCACAAGCGTCGCTAGTCGACATCTGCCGAAACAACATGAGAGCTAGAATCCGCTCCATGATCATCGGCAACAAATCAAAAAACCTGGGAGAACTCCTCGAAGCTTCTATGGAAGCTGAAACGGTGATTAAAGACCTCAACAGTCAGAAGTCATCAAGAAAAGAGCCAACCGCCATTGTAACCTCTAAACCAAAGAAAAAAGAGGTCATCAATATGCAAACCAAGTTAGCTCCTCAGCAACCAAAGAAAGCTGAAAACAGAGCTGCAGGTAAGAGACCTGAACTCTCCGATGCCTTCAAAGAACGTGTAGAAAAGAAATATCCGTTCGATGAAGATGTTGAGGAAATCTTTGAGGCTCTCCTAGCAAATGGCAAACTTATTTTGCCAGAGCCCAAAAGACCGGGAGATGTTGGCAAAACCAATGATCCCCGATACTGTCCATACCATCAGATGATCTCACATCCTCTCAATCAATGCTTCTTTGTGAGAGAGAAGATCAATGAGATGTGGAAAAACGGAGTCATCACCTTTGACAAAAACTATGGGACTGCCTCCGTCAACATGGTGTCATGTGGACAAACACCAAAATCACTGAAGAAGAAGATCACTACTTCCTTCATGGTGATAAACAAAATTCAAGCGTCCGAAGTGTTGGTTCCTTTCCCATCACCAGACGGACAACCTATATGGGTACATCCCGATCTCCTGGAAGATGAAAATTGGGAGATCGTAAATACAAAGCCGACCGCTCTACAGCGAAGGCTGGCTAGGAAACATCTCCTCAAGCTCAAACGGCAAGAGAAGACCCAGCCAAAACAAGAAGTCCATGAAAAGGCAGAGGCCTCCTCTACCACTTCACTCGGGGCAACAGAAACGTCCCTTCCAGAGACTTCAAAGGCGGTAAGAAACTTCACTCTCAGTGATTTCATGCCACCTCGATTCAAAAAAGAAGCTATGCAGGGGGCATCATACTCTTGCAACTCGGTAGTTGGATTCTCCATTGATGGATACGAGTCCAGCAACACCGACGATGGATTCGAGCCCAACTACACCGGCGAGTGGGAGGAATCTCTTGAAACAGGAGAGTATCTTTCCGACGAAGAATGGGTTCCTGAAACTCACCTTATGCCAGTAATCTGGTATAACCCCTTACGGCCACAAGGATCCTGGTCTGATGATGAGGAAGACCAAGAGGCTGTACAAGAAAATGCTGTTGAGCCAGCACCCGTCGTTGCTCCAGTGGAAATCAACCATGTTGAGCCACAAAGAGCAGACGAAGAAGAAGATTTGGCTCCCATGCCTGATCTTGAAGAATATGCAAGGATCTTGCAGCATCTCGCTCTAGAACAAGAGCAAGACCGCGTCAACGAGATTCCTCACAATCCAGAGCCTGAAGTCCCTGAAGATAATCAGGTACATCCACCCTTAACTCCTGAAAATGGAGAACATTGCTGGATAGACGATCCTCTTACATCCGAGGATGAGTCTGACTCCGAGCAAGCAACATCTCCTGTCAGAGCTTCCTGTAATGTAATATATCAGGACTATAGCTCTTCTGAGGCGTCGTCTGATGAGATTACCTATACTCCGACGACGCCTAGCAATGTATCCTCTGGAGCTACCTCGTCTCACGTGACTTTCACAGAGATGACACCCTCTCAGGTTTCTTCTCCTGAGACTGTGACTTCAGGATACACATTCTTCCCGACTGATCATCATGAAGAAAACCCAGATAATGACGCTGGGATGATGAAATAGTCAACACAGAAGAAAAGCTGCTGGATGCTGTTCAGGACTTGCTCCCGGAAAATGCCCCGTGCAACACAATCACTGAGGATGGCAACTCTGCTGCTGATACATCCCCAGTAGATGAAAAACGACAGCCTCTTGATCCTGAAGACAATCTTCCAAACAAAGATCCTTCTCAAGAAGCTCTCGAAGTTGGTAGAGGCACCCGCTCTGGCCGGGACTACCACAAGAATTACAACCAATCTTCCTTTACTTATGTAAATCCTTCGGGAAAAGATGTTGTAAGCGCCCCCAGTGGCAAAAACAATGAACATGCAGGCCCCAGGGAGGCTTTCAAGTATGACTTGGTTGAGCACTTCAAACACATACCTGCACGTCTTCACATCCTAGACTTATTGCGAATGTCTCCACGTACTCGTGATAATCTCATCTCAGAATTACAAAAACTGAATGAGGATGTCGACAAACATGCCCCACAAGTCCTCCAAATTGAAATGGACTACCAGGTCAAAAACTCAAAAACCTCCTTAAAAGGAGAAAAAGAGAAAAGCGAGGGATCATGCATCCAATGCCTCTCGGTTCAAAAGGCAGCCAGTGCAACCATCGCCTTCACTAAGGAAGACCTCCTACTTGGCGAAGCAAGGCACAACCGACCCCTGTACTTCACAGGGTACATCAAAGAAATGCCGATACATAGAGTTCAGATCGACCCAGGTTCTGCACTCAACCTTATCTCCACTTCGGCTCTTGAAGAGTTGGGCATCCCACCTAACAAGCTGAGCCACACATCCGTATCTATCTTTGGATACGATGGAAGTACTCAAAGGCCTATCGGCAAATTCAGGTTCAAATTGCAAATCGGTGATCTTATCTCTGAGGTCACTGTGTATGCAATAAAAAACCCCCTCATGCTACAACATCCTTCTCGGACGTCCTTGGATACACGAGAACGGTGTTGTCCCTTCAACTCTACATCAATGCATCAAGTTCGTCGGCGACGACGGCATGGTACATCGTGTCTTTGCGGACAGAAAACCCTTCAAAGGTAAAGAAGTCCACTTCGCAGACTCCCAGATGTATGAAGGAGAAAAAGAAGAAGAGGAAATAGTACCCCCTGCTGAAAATCTCCAGAAAGATAAAGGCAAGGCTCCTCAAAAATCACCGGAAGAAAACAAACCCTCCGGAAAATTAGAAGAGAGTAGTCAATCTCCCTTCGTCATCTCCCTCAAGAATTCAAAACCTTTGGTCATCACGACTAAAGTGAAAATGGCGAAACAAAAGTCTGGGGGCAAATTTGTTGTTTCTCTCGTGTCTATCATGCAAGACACAGACTCGGACTCAGAGCCAGAAGACGATGCATCGTCAAGCCAAGCTGACACTCAGCAAGTTCAGCCTGCTCTCACTTCGATGGAGACACCTGCTGATGTAGAAGATCCTACGTCTACTACCTTTGTTGTTCCGGCAACATCACCAAAGCAAAGACCGATCTTCTTTCACAGATCGGATGCTTCTTCATCAAGTTCCTTGCTTGAACCTTTCCAAAACGAAGGTATGCCTCAACTATCTCTATATAGTCCTGTGGCACAAGCTATCATGAAGAAAATGGGCTTTGACGCTCAGAACCCAGTCGGTTTGGGGGAAGGCCGCGGTATTCTCACGCCATTGGGGCCCGCCTTGACCAAAAGCCAGCTGGAAGATTGGAGACTCTACGGATATGTAGAAAAGTCTTCACATGGGTTAGGGTATGATCTTGATACCCCCCTGAGACAGTTGACACAAAGGCTTAAAAGTCGATTTACCGACCAAGCCTCAACATCTCAAGTCCATAAAGACATCGATCTCCCTGGATATCTCTTTGAAGAGTCGTTTGACAAAGATCCAGGAAGCTCCTCCAATTGGTACGAATTCTCTGATGATGAAGAGGAATCGCCCGATGACACAGACGGGTGGCATCCTGACCCAGAAGAACCCTCGTCTCCAAAAGAAATACCAGACTCAATAGGCGATTGGGACTATCTCATAGCAAGCCTTGAGGAGATCACCAATCAAGAAAATCCATGGAAAGGAACAGAGCCTTGGTCTGGTAATGCAGTTGAAACTCCAGAAGGTTTCGTCGAGTTGGAAGCCTTCGAAAATATTGTGGAGGAACCACCTTCGAACCTTCCAACAGAAGATCCTGTTCAAAAGATAAACTTGGGAACACCTGATAACCCACATCCTGTATTCATAAGCAAGAATATAAAGGATGATGAGTTACCCGAGTATATCTCTTTTCTTCGTGAGTTCGTTGATTGTTTTGCTTGGTCTTACGCTGAAATGCCTGGTTTAGACCCCAAAGTAGCAGTCCACAAACTCAATCTTCAAGAAGACATCAAGCCTGTCAAGCAAGGCCAAAGAAGATTCCGTCCGGATGTGATGGATAAAATTGAACAAGAAGTTCAAAAACTCAAAAGCGTTGGCTTCATCCGTGAGGAACAACATCCTGAATGGTTGGCCAACATTGTCCCCGTGACAAAGAAAAATGGGCAGATCAGAGTCTGTATTGACTATAGAGACTTGAATGGCGCTTGCCCCAAAGATGAATTCCCGCTCCCCATACCAGAGGTAATGATTGACAATACCTGTGGATTCGAGCGAATGACATTCATGGATGGCTTCTCTGGCTACAATCAGATAAAGATGCATCCTGAAGATGAAAAGCACACTTCATTTCGGACTCCATTTGGCGTGTATTGCTACACTGTCATGCCATTTGGTCTGAAAAATGCTGGTGCCACATATCAGAGGGCTATGATGAAAATATTCCAAGATATGCAGCACAAGACGTTCGAATGTTACGTTGATGACCTCGCCGTCAAAAGCAGAAGAAAAGAAGACCATCTCAAAGATCTTCTGGAAGTCTTCCTCCGACTCCGCAAACACAAACTGTGGATGAATCCTCTAAAATGCTTCTTCGGCGTCTCGTCGGGTAAGTTTCTCGGATTCCTTGTTCGGAAAGCTGGAATAGAGCTTGACCCCATAAAAGTCAAGGCTATTCTAGAAATGCCCTCTCCAAGAACCTTGAGAGAATTAAAAGGGCTCCAAGGGAGATTGGCCTACATCAGATGGCTCATCTCCAATCTTTCGGGGAAATGCCGTCCATTCTCTCGATTGATGAAAAAGGGTGTGGACTTTGTCTGGGATGCCGACTGTGAAGCCGCATTTCAAGATATCAAGTCATACATGACCAAACCTCCAGTGTTAGCTGCCCCTGCCACTAGAAAACCATTCATCTTGTACACAAGAGCTCTTGATCATTCTGTAGGCGCTCTGCTTGCACAAGAGAATGGTGAGGGAAAGGAAGCTGCTCTATATTACCTCAGCCGCATGCTAGTAGGTGCAGAGCATCGTTACTCTCAAGTCGAAAAAGAATGCCTTGCAGTGATGTTCGCCGTACAAAAGCTACGTCACTACTTGCTTTCCAACACGGTCTACCTCGTCTCAAGGATCAACCTCTTGAAGGTCCTTGTTACAAAAGCAGGTTCTCTCAATGCACGACTGGCAAAATGGTCCATCCTTCTATCACAATTTGATATTAGGTATGTGCCACAAAAAGCAATCAAATGCCAAGCTCTAACAGATTTCCTCGCAGAGCATCCATTGCCTAAAGATTCACCACTCAGAGATGATCTCCCAGACGAACCCGTCTACAATGTGGAGACCTTCTCGCCAAATGCCTCCTGGGACATGTACTTTGACGGTGCAACCAGGACAAATGAAAAAAGACAGCTGATCTCGGGAGTTGGCATCCTCTTTGTTAGCCCTAACAGATACATGATTCCACATGCTTTCTCGCTATTGGAACCATGCACAAACAATGCAGCTGAATACCAAGCTCTAATCCTAGGATTGGAACTCGCCATTGAATCCGATATCACCATGCTGGAAGTCTTTGGAGACTCTCAACTGATCGTCAACCAGATGAATCAAAAATATGAAGTCAGGAAGCCTGATCTGCTTCCTTACTACAACAAGGCACAATCGCTTCTGCAAAAGTTTGACATCTGCAACATCACCCACATTCGTAGAGGTGAAAACATCCGTGCAGATGCCCTGGCTGGACTTGCTGCATCTATGGCAATTCAAGAAGGGGAAAACATGCAAATTACAGTATGTGAGAGAAGGATCCTCCCTCCTCTTAATACACACCAAGCAGTTGCTGAATGCCACCGAGTGGTTGGAAGTCGGATCTCTATCCTTCAAACTTCAATCGGCGACTGGAGGGATCCGTTCATTGATTACACTATGTTCGGAATCCTACCTGAAGATCCAAAAGAACGGGTAAGCATCCAAAGGCGAGCCCCAAACTTTCATTTGGATATCCCTTCAAAGATCCTTTACAGGAAATCCTTCAATGGAGTACTCCTACGCTGCTTGTCACAACAAGAGGCTGAAGAAACACTCAAAGAAGTTCACGCTGGTCTTTGTGGAGCTCATCAGGCTGGTCCCAAGCTCTACGACCAAATCAAAAGGTTGGGTTACTACTGGCCTACCATGGTACCCGACGCAATGCAATTTGCTAAGCGCTGCCAACAATGCCAAGTTCATGGAGACTACATTCACATGCCTCCAGAATGGCTGCATCCTACAGCAATCTCATGGCCTTTTGAAGCATGGGGCATGGACATCATAGGTCCTATCTCTCCCCCTTCAAACAAAGGTCATCGCTTCATCTTCGCCGCAACGGATTATTTCTCCAAGTGGTCAGAAGCATTTTCGTTCAACGAAATGAAGACCTCATCAGTTCTTCAGTTCCTGCGCACCAACATCATTTGTCGTTTCGGCATACCCAAAAGATTCGTCCATGATAACGGACCACAATTCCGGGATCATCGATTCTACAGGTTTTGCGACAAATACAAAATCCAAAGCTGTCCTTCGACTCCATACAATCCGGCAGCAAACGGATTAGCAGAAGCCTTCAACAAGACACTCTGCAAAATCCTCAAGAAAATGGTCTCTAGTCATAAAAGAGACTGGGGCGACAAACTGTCTGAAGCTTTGTGGGCCTATTGAACCACCGTTCGAGGACCAACCCATAGCACACCATTCTCCTTGGTCTATGGATGCGAAGCTGTCGTGCCATTAGAAGTCCAAATTCCTTCTCTGAGGGTATCTCTACAAAATGACATGACTCAAGAAAGCAATGCGAAATTACGACTTCATGAGCTGGACAATCTCGACGAGAGACGGCTCGAAGCTCGACAAAGCATTGAACTTTACCAAGCACGCATGGCAGGATCTTTTGACAAAAAGGTCAGGCAACGCGCCTACAAAAAGGGTGACTTGGTTCTTGCGGTAAAAAGACCAATGGTCTTCGCTCACAAGTCCAAAGGCAAGTTTGAACCAAAATGGGAGGGACCCTACGTCATCGACAAGGTCTTCTCCAACGGCGCATATGCCCTCCTAAACATGGAAGGCGACAGATGTATGCTGCCTATCAACGGCAAGTTCTTGAAGCGGTACTACCCTTGAAGACTTACCCAACTGGGTAAGAGCAATGCCTGTATGGCCAAAACCTGTTCTCAGGTACTCGCTCGTCAAACCCACTCTCTCTAGAGATTCAAAAACAATGCTTACTTTTATCGTTTCATTGTTCAAAAACAAAAAAATCCAAGTTTAGGAGCCTCTCCCTAACTTGACCAAAACTTTCGATCCTTGAACTAAAATTCATGGTTTGAAACAAAAATCCGGATTCAGGGATTTCCACCCTAGTCCACCTTACCTTTTACCGCCAAATGGTTTTAGGTCAAAATTTACCACCCTCGTGTCTTTAAACAAAAAATTTTGGTTTTTAGAAACCGCGGGGAAGCGACGTTCAGTCAATACTCGCAAAACCCAAAAAACCGGAAGGATGCGAACCCCATTCGATACTTCCAAAACCCAAAAAAACCAGAAGGATGCGGACCCCATTCGATACTTCCAAAACCCAAAAATCGCAAGGAAGCGAACCCCATTCGATACTTGCAAATTTCAAAAATCGTGGAGAAGCAACATACCAGTTGATATCCACAACCCAAATTTCAAAAATCGTGGAGATGCAACATACCAGTTGCTATCCACAACCCAAATTTCAAATGGTTCGAGAAAACCTCAAAAAATCGCAGAGAAACGACATCAAGTCAGTACCCGCAAAACCAAAAGTTTTGGGAAACGCAGGGAAGCGACGCTTAGTCGATATTTGCACCCCAATCCGCGAGGAAGCGACATTCCATCAAAACCTAACCCGCGAGGAAGTGACATTCCATCAATACTCGCAAAACCAAATGAGTAAGGAAGCGACATTCGATCGATACTTGCAAGACCATTCAGCGGGGAGGCGACATTTAGTCGATACCTGCATTTTGAAAACCAAAATTCGGCTATAAACGCCAAAATCCGGCTACAAATGCCAAAGTCCGGCTATAAATGCCAAAACAAAAAATTTTTCGGCTATAAACGCCAAAATCGGCTTTCATGCCAACAAAACAAAACTTGGTTTTCAAAAAAATCGGCTATAAATGCCACACAAAAAAAAACCTGACTCTCATGTCAAAACCGGCTATAAATGCCACAAACCGGCTATCAATGCCACAAAAAATTGGCTTTCACGCCGACAAACCAAAACTTGGCTTTCAAAAAACCCGGCTATCAATGCCACCAAACCGGCTATAAATGCCACAAATTGGCTATCAATGCCACCAAACCGGCTATAAATGCCACAAATTGGCTATCAATGCCACCAAACCGGCTATAGATGCCACAAAACAAACACCGGCTTCCATGCCAACCCAAATTTTGGCTTTTACGCCATAAAATTTCGGCTTCCATGCCATCTCAAAATCGGCTTTCACGCCACAACCAAAATCAGGCTCCCATGCCAAAACAATTATTTGACAAAAGATTTTCACAAAAAGACAACCTTTTGGTCAAATTTTCAAACAAACACCCCATTTAGCAATTGCTTTCATCACAAAAAGATTTGAGTGAGCGTAGGGAAAACAAAAAAAAAAAAAGAAAAGTACCAAAAAAATACATGTGGTACCAAAAAAAAAAAGAGAAAGTGTTCACAAGCACTCCAAAAAAAAAGTACCAAAAAATACATGTGGTACCAAAAGAAAGAAGAGTAGTTTCTGCTATAAAAAAAAATCAGGAGCTCAGCCAAAACTGGTCTCCAGCCAAAGCTTCAGCTCCTCAAGCAAACTTTTGGCCTCAGCCGTTAGAGTTTCCAAGCGACGCTTCTTCAGGAACTTGCCATGAGATACTGGCGAATGCCGTAACCCTTCTTTTACACCGGGAAGCTTTTCCCCAGCAGTTTGCCATTGTTCGTTTTCTAGAGTCCTCCTCTCGAGAACTTGACCGGCATTTGCAACCCTGCGAATCAGAGTACTCTCCCTGTCACGAGCCTCTGTTATAGCAGTCCACTTAGCATCAACTTGTGCCTTCAAATGCTCAAGACGTTTCCTGGCCTCCTCAACTTCCCTATCAAGGACGTTAAGGTCATGCCTCAATCCGATGATGGCTAGCTCTTCCAAGTTCTTCTCCCGAAACTAGCTGCTTCTTGCTTTGTGTAGCCTCATTCAGGTCAGACTTAGCCTTATCAGCAGGGTCCAAGAACATCTCCTTGAAGAATTGGTCGTCAGGGAAATCCATGGTCTCAAACCACTTGTCACCCAGTGCAATGATCCTATCAACGATCGCCCTGGCACCTGTGACATCCAGACCAACCTCTTCGGTATCAGTGAGAATCTCCTGTACATGTGGGACCATGCCAAATCCGACATCCAGGTGTCCAGAAAAGAGAGTCTTGATCCAAGAACTCAAAACCCGAGCCAGCACCTTCTTCGTAAATTGAAGAGACGAACTGGATGAAGATTCACCCTTCTCCGTTGATCGGCTGCTCATGTCATGTCCCATTGGAAGAGTAACAAAAGAACTCTTTCCACTTGGAGCCACTGGAGAAGGAATCTCAGCACGAGGTATCTCCTCTATCGCGTCAGAACTGGTTGTAGGAGTCTCTACCTCCGGATCGACCTCTGGCATCCCTTGCTCTGGTTCTGAAGAAAGCGATGGACTCTCTTCTGTCACTTCAAAACCTGCAAATGAAACACAAAAAGGTATGAACATGATCCTATTAAAAAAAATCATCAGGGTCATCACTACAAAGTACCTTCTTCGACGACTGGCGGAACACTCTCTTCCTCCATGAACTCATCGGAAGCATCATCAACATTTGCATCCATTGATGGTTCAAAGTCATCGGAATCCCGTGGCAAGTCAGCTAACAAGAAAAATGTTAGCAAATCAAGTCGCAGGCAAAAAAAAAAAAAAGAGAAAGCGAAAGAAGTTATACCAATTGGAGATTCTGGAATCCTTCCAGAGTCCCTCGGTTCTTCTTCAGATGCCATAACCGGCTCCATCACCGCCTCATCGGTCGGAACCTCAGGCATCGCCAAGTCTTCATCCTCTGCTAAAAAAAAAAGCAGCAGCAGGGTGAGAAAACAAATCAGAACATGGAAAGCCCCATGAAAGAAGCAGAAAAAGAAAAAGGAAGAATCATACCTTCACCGATGGTCTCTTCTTCCCGAATCCTCTTCTCCGGAGGTTCGTCAGCTTCCCCTGGCACCTCCTCATTGACAGTGAGAGGGACTTCCACATCAGGAGAGTCTTCGTCCCGCCCCGTGTGACGCTGACTCCTCTTCCTCTTACTTCTGTGGGCTCGCTTCCTAGAAGATCCTGCCCCACTGTCAGAGTCAGGTCTCCCACTTGACTCCTCACTGGATGGTCTGCTCTTGCCAGTAGACTCCACGGAAGCTCGCCTCTGTGCCGCTTGCATCCAAGCGTCGAGCTCAGCTTTCTCCTGTTCTAGCTGCTCCAAAGCCTCATCAGGTATTTCCCGAACAGCTTCAGAACCAATGACGCCCTGGTCACCGAGAAAGCCTATCTTGTGCTTCTCTCCAGAAAGGAAGGACCAAACTTCCTCTCGCCGGACGCCATCCGACTTTCCAGTACCTTTCCCCGAAGACAGCTTTACATCAAGCTCCTTCTTGGAAAGCCCCCGATATGCCAGAAAGCTCTCCGCGAACCACTTCGTGAAGCCGGCAGTTCGGAAAGTCGACAGCTCAGGATAAGAAATCGTGGCAGTAGTGTCTTCAGCACTATAAAAAGCCCATGCATTTCTGCCATCCTGCAAACCCCGAAAGCGCTTTACCATGCTTGAAGGTGCTCCAACAACACCTTGAGAGAAGCCCAACTGAAGCGCAAAGCGAGAAGGTACATACGGCTGGATGTCGACGAAAAGATGTCTGCGGTACACCATCGTGCCGACGCGTATGCTGAAAAGCCACTCCTTCTCTGCA
This sequence comes from Umbellularia californica, assembly GCA_028538565.1. Lineage (NCBI taxonomy): Eukaryota > Viridiplantae > Streptophyta > Magnoliopsida > Laurales > Lauraceae > Umbellularia > Umbellularia californica. Next base: position 11,476,116 of record JAPQWN010000004.1, on the reverse strand, counting down.
TTTTTCAAAGCATAATGTCTCCCTGACCCTGCCCTGGTAGAGTCACGGGGGGCACCAAAGTCAAAAGCCTTCTTCCGCAACTCCGGAGAAAGCTTCACTGAAGACTGCCCCATCTTGACGTCCCTGAACCGTCGGATCCTCATGCGGGCAAACAAAAGTGATTCGGATACGGCTTTTCCCTTAGCCAATCGAATCATCAGAGGATCATCATCCTGCGCAGCACCAAGCCGATGGAAGCCAGGACAGTGGTATACATACCACGAATAAAAGATATGGGCTGAAAATACCCTATTCATAGGGAGCCCAAGCCGAACCAAGAAAGTAGCCGCTTGCAGTTCGGTACATAGATAGGAGTAGAGAGCCGGTACCAAAGCAAGCCGCTCTCCAAACGTCATCTGACAAGCCGGAAAAATACAATGCGACCTGATGTGCGTCCCATCTCCACCAGCAAACACAGCCTCACCTAGCCAATAAGTGAGGTAAACTGCAATTTCTCTCCGCAGTGCAATGTCAGAACAAATTACATCTGTACCTGCAAAGAAGTCTTTCAACTCTTCTTGCATGGCGGAAGCCTTCTTCCGGTCCTCCAGGGTCATGCTGTCAGAAGACTCTTTGCTATCAAAGAAGTTGAAGAATGAAGAGCCATAACTCTTCCAACTGCTGGATCTTACCTTCGAGCCCTCCTTCTCCTTCAAAAAATCATAGAAGGCGACGAGCTGAAACTATAGGAGCCTGAACTCCTCTAACTGCTCCTCAAGGACGCTGTCAATCGGCATGAACTCCTCGTAGAGTTTGCCAAGGATGGGCAATCCAGTAATGGCGCTCAACTCCTTCAAGGAAAAACCAATCTCACCATTCGTTACAACGAAGGTATTGGTTTGTGGGAGAAATGATTCCAACATGGCCATGAAGGCCTTGTCGGAAAAAGCCACGGTATCTCTGAAGGCACGGACTGCGTCAAAAATCCCGGCTTCCTTTAAAACGGCGCCCCCAATCAGCAAGGTGTGGTCAGTCCATGACTTCCAATCGGAGTCAGCATTATAACGGCCACGCAGTCGAAAAGGCTTCACCCAAGTACTGCTGTCACCGCTGAAAACGCCAAGGCCCACCGGTCTCAAATCGACCGACGGATAATCAGAGCCTTGGTAGCCACTAGCCGGCATCAATATGTCCATATCGGCAGGCGACTTCTCCGCATATCCGGAAGGACCGCCAACAAAAACCCCGGTCTTGATTACATTTGTTCTTTTCACCCAGCTTGGAGGATCTTCCTTCTTAGAGCACGTGGGAGCAAGGCTCATGATCGAGACGGTACGATCAAACGTCGACCGGGTAGCAACAGTCTTCTCTTCACCATCAGCTGTGTAAGAGAACTGAAAACATCTCCTCTGGTATGCCACGTCATCAGGGACTGCATCACCAAAGAAGAAGGTAGCCTTGGGCAACACCCTCTGATCGTCCATAACCCACGGCCGACTGCTTACCATGATCTTATAAAATTCCTCTCCCTTGAGAGTGATCAGTCGCTGTCTCATCTCATCTCTGTTGAGAGAGTCGCACTCTTCAAGATTTCTTTCCACAAACTGGACTTTCTCCCGGGCCTGCTGAACAGCCACATTGGAAGATCTAGCAGATCGACGAGGTACGCTTGTAGCAGGCTCTTTACCCTTGTTCGCTCTGGAGGAACCACCTGGAAAGGTTGGAAAAGAAAAAAGATCGTCATCAAAATGACAGGATTTCGCTAAAAACAAAAAAGGGTCACTTTGTCCCACCAAAAATCTGGCGAAATTTTGGCATGACTCCGGGGCAATTCCAAAGAAAAAGGAAATACCCCGACGGAAATAGAAAGTTTGAAGATGGGCTCAACATTGCTGCGGGCTCCGAAACTCCAAACTTTCGAAACCTCAAAATCTCCGCAAAATCAGGAAGGGCTCAACATCACTGCAAGCTCCAAGTTCCCAAATTTGTAAAGATTTTCAAGTATGCTATCACATCATGCTACTCAATTCAATTTACAAAAAATGCATGCATGGGCAACAAAAAGAAAAAGAAGGAAACTTTTCTCAAAAAAAAAAAAAAAAAAAAAACAGGGCTGGCCCATGGGCCATGGCCCACATGCCACGTGTCCGTACGGCCCACAAAAAAAAAAAGAAAACGTGCAAAAAAAAAAAAAACAAAAAAAAAAAAGAAACTTTCTCAAAAAAAAAAGGGGGAGAAAGAAAAGAACAAAAAAAAAAAGAAACTTTCTAAAAAAAGAAGGAAAAAAAAAAAAAAAAAAAAGAAGGGCTTTTAGTCAGAAAAAAAAAATCCCTCTTACCAAAAGCATACAAAAATGGTTCCATGCCTCTTTTGAGTTGATTGAACCATACAAAAAAAAAATTCCAAGCCCCATGAGCTTCCAAAGAATCAAACCATCCAGCCTCATATACCAAATTGAGCCAAAATCTTGAAATTGACATTCCACAAAAATCCAAACCACTCCAATGGACCCACACAGTCCCAAAGAGTGACCAAAAACCAAATCCTGGTCCCCTAACTTGCCAGATACAGCTTGTTAGGTCACAAGACCAAAGCCAAAAACCAAATCCTGATCCCCTAACTTGCCACATACAGCCTGTTAGGTCTACAAGATCAAAACCAAACCGATCCCCTAACCTGCCATATATAGCTGGTTAGGTCACAAGATCAAAAACAGAAACCCAAATCCACATCCCTGATGTCATCTTCAAAACTTTGCCTCGAGATGGTACTTGATTCCTTTCATTACCATAAAATTCCCCTGGAAGCTCAAAGGCTACTTTACCAAAGGAAAGATTGCTCAAAGACTCTTGGTCAAGACACAAGCTCTCCTTCAAAAAATCTCTTCGAGGCACATCGACTACAAAAGTCAAGCAACTCGTCGCTGTACCTCGAGGGGGCATTTGTTGACACCAAAAATGTCACTTTGCCTCGTCAACATCAAGAAAGCTGCATGAAGTCGCAACCTGCCATAAATAGGCAATGCAACTTCTCCAAAAAATCAAATCTTTTCAGAATCAAACAAAAACTGCATGATCCTTCAAGACAGCCAAGGGAGGAGTACACAAGGAGTTTCGGGCCATTTCAGAATCATTTGGCCTAACTTCGCTTCTCCGACAGCTAAATTGGCGCTCCCGGAGGCGACATCATCGAAGACGTCAAAACTTCGATCAGAGCCTACGGATGACTCCAGCATGTCTCAAAAGGGCTCCATGCCAAATTTCAAGTCAAACCGACAACGTTTGACCCTCCATCAATGCTCGAGCAGCAAAATCAAGCCTACCGGCGGCGGGAACCACCGAAGCCTTCGCTCATCAAGCCAAGTGAATGAGTGGCTTCAACATGCTTCCAAAAGGCTGCACGTCGAATTTTAGGTCATTCCGACAACGTTTGACCAGGTTTCGACGCTCCGAAAGAAAATCAAGCCTACCGGCGGCGGAGCTCCCCAGGATCATGGTTTCCGAGACAGAGCCTGTGGATCATCTCAAAATGACTCCAATAGGTTCCCTGTCAAATTTCAGGTCAATCAGACATCGTTTGACCCCACATCAACGCGCAGCATCTCCCTCGCGGCAAAATCAAGTCTACTGACGACGGGACCCCAAACGGCTTCAAAACTCAAACAAAAGCCTATGGTTGGTCTTATTTATTGCTCAGCAGGCTTCACCTCAAATTTCAGGTCATTCCGACATCGTTTGACCAAGATTTAGCTTCTGGCGGAAAATCAGCAGCTCTACGCGACAAAGTCTTCGGCTTTCCCGGAAAATTGAAAACTTTGCACTCTAAAAATGCAAGGATTCTCATCAGGTTTTCTACAGGGAAATTAAGCCAATAAATGAGAAGAAATTTCAGGAAAAATACAGAAGAAAACAGCGACGAAAAAGACCGCAAAACGGACCAAAAAGGAGAGAAAAACCCCCAGGGTCGCAGCCCGCGACCCTGGCCCAGGGTCGCCGGCCCATGGTCGCCGGCGACCATGGAAGTCCGGGTCTCCGGATTTTTCGCCGGTGACCCATTTTTCCGTCCCTTTTCGCGTTTCGCGCACTTTGGCCCCTGTAGTTTCCTGAAAATGTGATTTTTAGTGCTTGAAATCGACTTATATCCGACGACATCTCAGATCCGCCGTCAAAAGCATAAAATCATCAGTGATCGCTCCAAGATCGCCAACCGGTCGACCAAAAAAGTGTGCTTTCCGTCCGATCGATCGAAAAATCGACAGGACAGATGTCACCGGCCCGCTCTTAGCTATCAATGTCTGAAGTTACATGTTCATCCGATGTCGATCAGCATGAAGATCCATCGATGATCATCGCCAGAAGAATTCCAGAAGACACGGCACGGCCCGCGACTCTTCGACTGCTCGGCGACCAATTAATGTGGTTAATTGGCTAGCTTTATGGCAGTCATTAACTCATTCTATTGGACGGCCCAATCAAAAGCAAGCATTCGGGAGTTACAAATCAAGAGATTCATGGCACTTAAACCTTGAAACTCCTCCCATCATGGCGATTAAATGCCCTCAATCTCCACCGGCCAATCAGAAGCCAAGATCCAAGAGTTACAAAATAAAGGAATTAAACCTTGTAACTCCTCCATTTATGTAGCTTTATGATAATTAAAGCTCATAAACCCTCCTAAATGGCTACCAGAAAGCCTATAAATAGGAGAGCACCCCAAGCATTCAGGGGATCACTTCAAAAAGCACCACAGATCCAGAAATCTGAGAGAAAGAGAAAGGGAGAAAACTCTGCTAAAGTCCTGCACCGGCTACCACTACAAGGTGACAAAAGTCCCTTGGGGGGCACCCCCCCCCCCCCCCCCCAAGGTCCTTGCCTTCTCCCGCTGCCTCCAATGGCTTAGACGTGGCTTTTCAGCCCGTCTACTTAGTTTTTTATTGGACATAGGACCTTCTCTTGGTCTGTGTCCTCTAAAAAACCTGAGGTTATAGCCAAGCCAAGCGAATCAAGAGCATCCTCTGTTCTCATCTGCATGGATGATGGCGAAGCCCATACATGGCTTGCGACCATCAATCTGAACGAGTCCCCCACAATCTCCTGAAAAGTTAGATCCTCCTTTTCTTGCTTTTCATTGTAGTTTGTATTTTTCTAAAAGAGACAAAAACCACAACTCTTGTCTTTCATTATTGATGAGAATTGTAAATCAGCTATAAACGCCAAAATCGGCTATAAATGCCAAACAAAATCGCCTTTCACGGCAAACCAAGAAAATGTCTCTTTTCTTAAATATTTGTGCAATGGAAAACTTGAAAGAAGTTGATTTCCTTTTTTACTTGCGAAGGTTGATCTCCGGATTACCACTTGCAATTCCAAGTAAAATAGAAAATCTGGCACACCCACACAAAGAAATGTTGATGCACGCTTCAGCCCCCCGGGCGGGAAAGGGCCGGACCCGACGGACTCCCACGTCCGTCGACCCCGGTAGCACCCTCGGCAGGAGCGCGTTCCATCAGGATTTGTGAGGGGCGCCACTTGGCTTCGGCTTTGCGCTGCCTCCCGAGGTCGGAACAGAACGCGCTGCCGAGCTGGATGGTTCTCTATTTCTGTCCGCCTCCCTCTTAGCAAGCCTCTTTTCCCTCCTTGAAGGTCGGACTTCCGAAGGTCGGCCCTTCGAAGGTTGGCCCTCTGGGAGAGGGGGCCAAAGGTTATGGCTCTCCCGAGCCCGGACCTCATCTTCTTCTTGCTCAACGTACTAGTTCACCCGGGCCATAAGTGCCTTTACTGAAACCGCGGGGTGACGCACCAATTTCTTCCGAAGCTCATTGCCTGGTAGCAAAGCTTGTTGGAAGGCCGTGATGGCTACCTCGTCGTTGGAATTTTCGATTACGCTGTAGATGGTCTAGAACCGTTTGGCGAATCGAGTGATATTCTCGGTCGGCCTCATCTTGATGGAGATTAGGTCGGCGTCAGTCTTCGGGATGACCCGGTGCGCTTGAAACTTCTCGACGAAGGAGTTTCGGAGCTGTCGCCAGCTCGAAATCGATCCCTCGGAGAGTGCACAGAACCACCGAAGCGGGAGGTCACCCAAGCTGGAGGAGAAAACCTTGCAATCGAGGTTGCCGTCGCCGCTGAATACCGACATCTTCTGGGTGAAGTGTCGGAGATGAGCTTCGGGGTCTGACGTCCCGTCATAGAGATTGAAGCGTGAGACGTTGAATTTATCAGGGAGAGGATGATCTCTGATTTTCTGAGTAAATGGAGATGTGCCGTGGATGTCACTATGCCTGGTAGCCAACCGACCTCGAGCGAGGCCGACGTGCTCCAGGTTCTGTTGTACGGCCAGCTTAATTTGCTGATCAATATAGGCAGCCATGTCAGTGTCGGCCCAGGGCTCCCGCCTTTGTCTCTGGCGCCGCTGCTGGTCGGCGCTGGCGTGGGTGTTACTCGAGCCCTCTTCGCGAGCTTGGGCACGCCTTTCATTTAGTTGATGCCTTAGATCTGGATGACCCCCAGGACCTTGGCGAGCCTGCTGCCGTGGAGGAAGCGTGTGAGAGGCTTCGGGCAGGGTTCCGTCCTTTGCCTCAAGCTGTCGCTGAAGCTGGTGGATCTGCTCCTTCTGTTCTTCAATGACGAGGTTCTGAGCCTTGATTGCTTCAGCTTGGGCCTCAACATCTTCCTCTAGGGCCATGTCGTCGTCACCCTCATCACCGAGGTGGACGTGGTCCTCTTCCATGTGGTCCTCGTTTTGAGACTGATGAGGATGAGGGCGCACAGGAGCCCTACCTCGTTGGGACTGTTCCTAAGGGAGAAAGTCCTTACGAGGTGGCTCGGTGAAAACAACCTCCAGACGTGGGCGCTCTGCCTGAGAGGTCGCTGGGCGGGCCCGTTCTTTAACAGGACCGCGCCGAGGAGACGCCCCTGCATCTCTTGACGATGAGTGTGTCACCGTGACGGGTGATCCTACACTTCGAACACCGGGTTCTCCACCCGCTCTTCTCGACTGAGGGTTGGATGGATTTTGCCTGGCCTCTCTTTGCTGGCTTGTTGCCAATGCCCCTGCCTGGTTCATCACCAGCGGAGGCGGCATGAGAGGCAGGAATGTCTCTGGCTGCTTGGACCTGGTCGGTCCAGCGACGCTCTTTCCCTTTTTAGCCTTAGGAGGCATGGCTGTTAGGATGAAAATATGGAATTTTCAGATCTTCCCCACAGATGGCGCCAATTGTATGTGCTTAAATTATTACGGACTTAGTTTAGGTGATGAAGGGGATTAGGAAAATCCTGTTCAGCTGATCGGAGAAGTCACCGACGGCCTGAATCCTGAAAAAAGGGAAGAAAGAACGGTCAGGGCCCGAGGCTGCTGTCAGCCAAAGGCACTCCGACGCCTAAGTTAGTGCAGTCACTGAACTAGGGTGAAGTGGAGAAGAAGGTGTTTAGCAGAATAACAGTGCAGGCTGTATATTGCATGTACCTGTTCATGGCTCTTCATGCAGGCATATATAGAGGAGAGTAGAAGATTACATAGTGGAGGTAGGTGAGGATACTTATCCCATCAGTCCACACCTGGGATCCTTAGTGGGGGTAGGTGAGGATACTTGTCCCATCAGATCTCCCGTCAAATCCCTCACATAAATGTGGATGTGATCTGTTGATAGGAATGAGCCCTTATCAATGGCCGGTGGCCACCCTACTTGTCAGGGACTCCCTATAAAGCACCCGTCCCATCTCATAATGGGAACTGGATGCCCAGTGTTCACCTCAGCCGAGGGGCCGAACTGGAGAAGACACCGAGGTCAGTTATGCCTGAGATCGGACAAGAATGCCAGCGTGAGGCTGAGCTCGGAAGGATGTAGTCGGTACTTTTACCGGGACCAGTCCCACCTTGACAACGGCTGAGATGCTGCTATGCCAGAAAAGTGGGGGTTAATGCCTTCTCTGATTGGTACCATTGCCGAGGCCGGGATAACATCGGTTTCGGTAGAAACAGTCCACACAGAGTGGATAGTAAATAACGGAATGCAAGACTTACAGCTGCATCAGTGCAGTCTCTTCTTGCCAGCAGGGCGCGAATGCTATCAATATCCCAAAAGGTCGAGTGATAGTTTGCAGAGCGGCGTACCTCAATGGAGTCCATGCTTCCCTATGATACCGTCTGTCCTACTCTACTGATCACTTCAAACAAGTCTACTCACGGCACTTGTATATGGTCACACTTCCGCATGCAGTATATATAGAGGGGAGGAGTGTGCGATTTTAAGGGAGAGAGTCCTTATCAATTTTTTTTTAATATTTACGATAACATGATTCATACAGTAGCTCGGTATGGATCAAAATATCCTCTTCCAGTTCAAATATTTACGATAATAGGATTCATACAGTAGCTCGGTATGGATCAAAATGTCCCCTTCCAGTTCAAATATTGAAAAAGTACAAAAATTAATTGGCATCGTTATGCATGGGGAAAGTTCAAAAGCACTGGTTACGTTGACAATCAAAGCAAGTTCAGAAAAGGTTTTTTTTTTTTCCTTCACTAATGGAGTATGTTTTCATATCTGAATTGACATCTTCCATTCCACCAGTAGCTTAGATGATGATGCTACCTGTTAAATGAGCTAGAACAGTGTTCCAGTACAACCCCCCCAACCCATGATTATATCATGTTTATATCCTTTTTAAACAATTTCCATCTCGAAAATCCGCTTTTCCTATATAGAAAAACCAAAGGGCATTTTCGTCCATACCTTATGTACATGTATAAACCGGCACCATTACGTACAAATATTGTTAATATTCATTGCAATTTTTAATTTCAACGTATTTCATGACTTTTATAGACAGAGAACGTGAGAGCTGAGGGGTACTTTAGTGGGTGATTCCAAATGGCCCACCGAGTGAGACCATATTTGACCTAACGAACAACTAAGACTTTGGTAATAATAATAATAATAATAATAATAATAATAATTGATGATTTTACGGAAAAAATCATGAAATTTGGCCATTCCTCGTGAAGGATCCCCATAAATTGTGCAGTACAAATTCGGTCATCCCGCCATTTTATTTTATTTTTTTATACTTCTTTTGAGCCACGATAGCATTGCCTAATGGATCAGTGGAAAAGATGTGAATACAAGTTTTCCACCATTTATATGGGTGGAAAAGCTGCGAATACAAGTTTTCCACCAGTACTACAAGGCGGAAAAGCTGCGAATATAAGTTTTCCCATATTCATAAGGGCAGAAAAGCTACACCTAAACCTACAAATACAAATTTACCCTGTCGAGCAACCTTTCTCTCTTGTTCTCTCTCGTTTTCTCATGGATGGGTTCATGGATTGTGGGTAGGCTGTACATGATAATGTACCAGTATTATAAGATTGTGATGCAGCGAGCGTTGATGGATGACTTCAGATGTACAATGTCCCACGAAACCTGTTGATTATTCCCAAAGAATAATGCCAGGAACGATGGGTGCCTACATTTTTGTTGATCCCTGTGAATACCAAAACGATAGATAAAGAGAAAACTCTCTGAAATAGACCTTCAATCTTATTCAAAAACTACTTTGCCTTCCGGCTTACAAAGAAATATATAGGGAACTAACCCTAGATCTCACAGATCCGAAATTTACTAAATATGGTATGTTTACCAAAAATGGCAAAATCCTACCGAATATGGACTCTACTAATAAAGAGTGCTGGAATGAAGGCAGAATCGACGAGACGCGATTGTGACTTACAAAACTTGATTTATTCTAAAAACAAGAAATTGCCAAAAATAGAAAAAACGCCTTTTTCGAGGCCTAAACAATGGAATTCGCCTTAAAAACCAAGAGTCCATTGCAAAGAAATGGATCTTGAAGATCTCGTCGTTTCCTTTCCAGAATGGGGTTTTTTTGCGCGATTCCGACTCTGGGGCCCAACTTTTGCTTAGTACCGCTTGGGCCCAGTACGGTGGGCCTTATTTCGATCCAATGCATCCATGTACTCATCTGTTTCAATCTGCACTACATCATATTGTTATTAGAACCATTCTTTCATATTATGTCTCCCTTTTTTTTTCCTTCCTTGTCTCTTTCACTTTTCAAGATAATTCTTGAGAATTTGGAAAAACAAAGAAATAAATAGTATGTCAGTCAATAGTAATCTTTTCATAAAGCCTGTGGTACTGTTTTCCTAAGATGGTTGGGAGAAAATGAAGTGGGGGAGATAGAGAGATAGGTGGGAGAGGAGAAAAAATAAGTGGAAGAAGAGTATTTTGTGAAAACCGCGTAAAGCGACGCTAGCGTGGCTCCTATCAGACATCGCTCCCCTCAGCTTTAAAAAAACGAAAAAGGTCCTGATAGACCCCGTTTGTGCTACATAATATTAGGGGACCCTTCGGAAGGAATGGCCAAATTTTGGGACTTGTCCAGTAAAATCCTCATAATAATTCTATGATTTGGTCAGGCCATGTTGCTAAGTAAGTTTGGAAAACTTACGACTTGAACTCGATTCGTCCATTATAAAAATCACTCCTTTTTTACCAAACTCGAACTGGTGTGTTATTTATTATAATAGCACACTTTTTGGTGAAGGAATTATCAAAAGAATGAAACTCATCCCATCCATAATAATTCTCACTCATCGAAAAGGTTTTGTCCATAATAATGCTCACTCATCGAAAAGGTTTTGATAAAGTTATTGGCTTTTGATTATAGGTTTTGATTATGGAAACTTTTGAATATGCTAAGAAATTCCTTAGTATTGGCTTTTCCTACATTTCTAGGAAGTTTAACATTGCTGCACACATTGCGGATTTTTTTTTTTTTAACGGTAAGTTTGTATTAATCACAAAGAACAAAAGAATATTAATGTGGCTAATGTTGGTCTTAATTTTGTTTTGATAAAATTACCAAAAAAAAAAAAAAAAAAACTTTGCTTTAGATAAGTGTTAGTTTGATGAGATACAGGACTATTTCTGTAAGCTTTTCATTTCTTGCTAGTTATGAATAAAGTAGCCCTTAAAAAAAAAAAAAAAAAAAAAAGTTCTGCCTTGGATTAAGTTTATTCGTATAGGATTTCTTATTTTTGGTAATAGAGGTATAAGATTTCTTATTAAACACTAAGAATCCTTCACGGATCATGAATACCTATTGATTTTTAATAAAGGAAATATATAGTTGTTCCTTCTCTATCTTCAGCTCAAGCAGAGGTTACCATTTGCCTATGATTATATCTGGTGGTAGTGGTTTAGGATTTCTTATTGAAAGTAAAAACTCCCCCAGCCTATCACCTAGTTACATATGAATGAAGTAGCCCTTAAGAAAACCAAAAGAAAAAAAAAAAAAAAAAAAAAAAAAAAAACACAGGCAGATTATGCTTGTTGAATGTTAGACTCCTTCATGGATTAGGAGTAATTATTAAAACAAACACATATAGTTGTTCCTTCTCTATCTTGTGCCCAAGGTGAGCACCCATCAACCTATGATTTATCTGCTTATGAATAAAGTAGTCCTCTACAAAGGACAAAAACATGTTTTCTCATTTTTGGTGAAAGGGGTATACAAATCTCTCATTAGTACCTCCATGATTATTATTATAGAAAATATACAGCTGTTCCTTCTGTATCTTGAGCTCAGGCAGAGCTTACTTATCAGCCTATTGTACAGAGAATCATAAGAAGGAAGGATCCATGTCGAATAAGGCTTGGCCAAAATCGCAGGCATCCTTTTTGTAGCTTCAGTTATGGTTTATGGTATATATTATTTTGGGTTTGTTTGTTGCATATAATTGATTTCTCAGAAATTCTAAAACTTCATATTTGTATATGTGGTTAAAAATGAAGAATGAAAGGTGAATATAAAAAAATGAGTATTAAATAACCTCCCCTTTAATGAGAATAGAATAAAGGCAAAATGAAAATTGAATATCCAGTCATTGCCCTAATAATCCATCTCAGGAATGTAAAGCACCCATTTAGATCTTTGCCTTATATCAGGGGCGGACCTAGGTGTTGCCATGCAGGTACGACACACCCCATTGCATGCCAACATAGGAGCTTCCATTTTTGCACAATTATTCCCGGATTTTTCAGGGGCAGCAACTTAAAATGGCCATATCTCTCAAACCGAGTGTCGGATCGACGCAATCTAGCCACCGTTGGAAAGCTCTTTTCGAGTAGATATCCGTAGAGCCCAAGATGGTCTAAATCGGAGCTATATTGAGGGAGATGACCTCGGGAAGTTGTCTGCTTCAGTTTTAGGCGGGAATTGCAAGAAATCTCAATATTTGGGAAGTTTATTCCCTTTACATCATCATGCAATTTTTAGAGATATTCTTGGAATTGTACGAGGAAAGTGTATGCATCAAGAAACCTAATAAGGCAAGGAAATCTCTCAAATTTAAAAGTCTTTCCAAAGAAAGAAGTTAGCTTGGAGAACAAGAAAAAATCCTACAAATAAAGAAAAAAAGAGACCTAAAAGGATGGTACTTCTTTACTAAAAGGGGTTTGCAAAAAGCATAAAAGGAGGCATGATGGAGACCCATAACACATTCCATACGTCCAAGGCTCTCCCTCTCTCTCATTCTTTTCTTTTTCTCTTCCTTTCTTCTTTTCCATTAGTTTATTTTTATTTTTGGTAGCCTCAGGCCATGTCCAAGGATTTATTTTGAAGGAGAAAATTTGTGAAGGAGAAGTTGTAAAGATGCAATTTTTAACGATAAATCAAGAAGCATTCTTTGCAATGGCGGGCTAATTTTCTTGATTAGAGTTATGGATGAAGGTAAGTAATTGACTTTTTATTTGTTTAGTAATTCTAATTTGTGTTCCATGATTATGTGCTTAATGATTAATAGGCTTGTCTTTGTGCCCTAGGCAAATCTCTATTTTTATTTCTAAAATAAAAATTAGTTTTTGACTACTCATGCTTAGGTTTGATAGGCCATGCTTAGGATTTAGATCTTTTGATGATTTATGCTTACTTTTGATAAAAATTTCTTTTATCATTGTATTGTCTATGGATCCTTATTTATATTTATTTTTATAGCCTTTTTAATAAAATTTATTTCCTTTTATTATAATTTCTCACTTGTGATGGGTTTTTAGTTTTCCTTTTATGATGGTTTTTCATGAATTTTTGGGTTCTTTTGTCTTTGCCCATTTGTGCTCCATTTTTGAGTTTCTTTTTTTTTTTTTTTTCTTCTTCTTCTTCTCATGAGTGTTTGATTATTTTAAATTGCTTGTGTTATTGAGTTAATTATTGATTTTCATTTCTATGCTTTATTTCTATGTGTCTTTCAAATTTCATTGGATTTTATTCATAGCTTATATTGCTTGTTTGTTTTGATTTTGTTTTTTAGTTTTCTTGATCACTAATCTTCAATTTTCATGGGCTTATGTTTTTTTTTTTTTAAACTATATGGAATAGGTATTGAATTTTTATGCACTTCTTTTTTTTCTTTTTTCCCTCTCTCTCATCCTAACTCTTTTTGCATTTAATTTTAAAGAAACTAATCATAAAGTTTTTTTTTATAATTTTTTATATTATGATTCTATTGGCACGAGCAAGGGACTCAATTTCGACATTGGGAGTCCAATTTCGCAATTGATTGAGAAATTGGATCTCAATTTCAATTTTAAATTGCGAAATTGGAGCTCCAATTAAGATTTACATCGAGAGTCCACTTTTGTTAACTTTCTTTAAGTGAATTTAAAATTTTAAAATATCAATTATGGCCTGAAGATTAAAGAGTTTGGATGATGCAAGTGTTATTGAGAGTTTTTTTTTTTTTAACAAGTTTTGGGTATGGATTGCTTTCTTCAAATTCGAAGCTATCCCTTCATCTACAGTGAGATCAACCTAATCCGGCCCCACACCTTGTCAGAGATATGACGTAGACTGCGACATCGTGCCTTCTTATATATTTTAATTTTGATTGTAAGTTTTACCATCTCAATATAATCTAAACTAAATATTATTTAAAAATTATATTCTTTTTAATATTATAAATTACATTGCCCATGCTAAGCGCAGGCATGTTTTGCTAGTTATATATATATATATATATATATATATATTTATATGAAGCGAAGTGGAAATCAATTCCAATTCCCTTCAATTGATTTTGACTCATCAATTTAATTTAGTTTGACCCTAGCAAACGGGTCGGGTCAAGGTAAAGCACACTTTTTGGACCCAACCCGACCCGTGTATTTTTAATGACATGATAAAAATTGATTATGGTATGTGCTGAGACTCGAACTCAGAACAACATGAATTTCAAAAAAGCAATCCTACCACTACGCCACAGAGAATCTTTTTGTTAATAATTGTCAACAAAAACTTAAAATTAGTTAATGAGGAAGGGAGCCAGCCCCACTTTGGAATATTGACCGAGAGTTGAAATTTATTTACTAGATATTTATAAAAATAACTATATTTTTAGAATATTGACCCCTATAAATACTATTGTTATTATTTTCCTACTTATGCATTGTACTTTAAGCATAGATGATCAAACTTTTGAAATAACTATTTTATATGATTTCTTATACAGTCTTTAATTTTCTATGACAACCATTTTACAACTTTAATTTTCTATGACAACCATTTTATGATAAAACTAAACTCAAATGAATATATAATATATGGAATTGATCAACAAAAATAATAAGTTTCATAATTAATAAGAAAATGACAATATGATTGAAAAAAGAAAAACTCGCGACAACAGTGTGGAGCTAAAGAGGAGGCAGAAAACTTTCCATGTAACTGATGTGCTACCATGCAAGCTTGCCGAGGGAGAAAGTGTGAAGTTTTTTTTTTTTTTCTTTTTTATGTGTGTAGCTTTAATTTTTATCAATCGTGATGTAAATGGAGTGGAACACTACGATATACCCTATCTATTAAAAATCACAATCATTAAGACAAACATTCTTGCTATTTAAGGGATACCTCAAATTTTCATCTCATTCCGGGTTATTTCCACGGTCAAATTGATTTTCTGGTAAAAAATATACAAAATACTAGAGTTTTTCAAATGAAGTTTTTTCTGTGATTTGGACTCTCCATCATGCCTTTTGTCTATTAAGAAACTCCCAATATAATCCTATTTCTATCAAAGCAATAGCATTTGAGTGTTAATGGGTCCCAGTGTCTAAGTGTCACTAATCTAAGGAATTTCATGTATTTTTGTTTGTTTTAATTATATAAATTTTTTCCTTTTTTTTTTTTAAGAATGTGAAATGATAATTTCGGGGCTGTCTGGTTTATTTAATCATTAGTCTTTTTTATTTAATCAACTTTCTGTTCTGGGCTGTTTGGTTTCTTTTTTATCTATTGATTTTGATTGTACACATTTTTTTAAGAATGCGGAACTAATGGTAAAAAGAATCTCCAATAATATTGGTCCATCGAAATGAAGAATTAAGCCCATACTTATTATCATCATTTTCTACTTTCTCCAGTATAATTCTATTTCTCTATGTCAACAAGAGAACTTTCATTTTTTCCATTCATTTGCTTTTAAGTTCATTGTATTTTATTAAAGAAACTTCAATGATTTTCTTGTTTATTTGTATCTCTTTTTAGTACCGTCTCATGTCTCATTTGCATGCTTAGTTTAGATCAGTGTTCAACCCATTTTAAAATGTGAGCATCTTGAGACAATTGATGCACTAATTAAACGTTTCAATTTGAGAGGTAAATCTTTTTTAATTCATTTACTTTTGAGTTCGTCATATTTTATTTGAGCAATTTTAATTATATCATTTTAATATGAATTATACAAAAGAATCATCATTTTAAAATTTCTATAGATTTGCAATATTTTTATGGCTTGTATTTGTATGGTTTTCATAGATTGTGATTTTTTTTTTACCCTCTTTTGTTTCAACTTTTGGGTCCTAGGTTCTCCTTGGTTTTTTTTCTTTCTTTTAAATCACTTTTTATAATGAGATTTTCTGTAAATTCTCATTTGTCTGTTGTATTTTTTGTTTTTTTAATGCTTATAATGTGTTAATTATTTATTTTACTTTCATTGGGTTCTTTAAGCTCTCTTTGTGAAATCTTTTTATGGATATTTCTTATTTCTTTTGTAGCTTCAGATTTCTATTTTTGAGTATTAGATTATCATAAGTTGGTTTGGTTGTTTTAAATTTCTTTAATCATTGTATTGTCTATGGATCCTTATTTATATTTATTTTTATAGCCTTTTAAATAAGATTTATTTCCTATTATTATAATTTCTCACTTGTGATGGGTTTTTAGTTTTCCTTTTATGATGGTTTTTCATGAATTTTTGGGTTCTTTTGTCTTTGCCCATTTGTGCTCCATTTTTGAGTTTCTTTTTTTTTTTCTTCTTCTTCTCATGAGTGTTTGATTATTTTAAATTGCTTCTGTTATTGAGTTGATTATTGATTTTCATTTCTATGTTTTATTTCTATGTGTCTTTCAAATTTCATTGGATTTTATTCATAGCTTATATTGTTTGTTTGTTTTGAGTTTATTTTTTAGTTTTCTTGATCATTAATCTTCAATTTTCATGGGCTTGTGTGTGTGTGTTTTTTTTTTTTTTTTAAACTATATGGAATCGGTATTGAATTTTTTTGCACTTCTTTTTTTCTTTTTTCCCTCTCTCTCAGCCTAAGTCCTTTTGCATTTAATTTTAAAGAAACTAATCATAAAGTTTTTTTTTTATAATTTTTTATATTATGATTCTATTGGCACGGGCAAGGGACTCAATTTCGAAATTGGAGTCCAATTTCGCAATTGATTGAGAAATTGGATCTCAATTTCAATTTTAAATTGCAAAATTGGAACTCCAATTAAGATTTACATCGAGAGTCCACTTTTGTTAACCTTCTTTAGGTGAATTTAAAATTTTAAAATATCAATTATGGCCTCAAGATTAAAGAGTTTGGATGATGCAAGTGTTATTGAGAGTTTTTTTTTTTACAAGTTTTGGGTATGGATTGCTTTCTTCAAATTCGAAGCTATCCCTTCATCTACAGTGAGATCTACCTAATCCGGCCCCACACCTTGTCAGAGATATGACGTAGACTGCGATATCGTGCCTTCTTATATATTTTAATTTTGATTGTAAGTTTTACCATCTCAATATAATCTAGACTAAATATTATTTAAAAATTATATTCTTTTTGATATTATAAATTACATTGCCCGTGCTAAGCGCGGGCATATTTTGCTAGTTATTATATATGAAGCGAAGTGGGTTTCAATTCCCAATTCCATGCCAATTTGAGATTTGATTTTGACCGGCTTACAATTCTTGACCTTCCACCAATATCAGCCCTACTAATTAATGGCCCATTCAACCATACTAACTAATGGCCCATTTAAAACCTGTAACTTCTCTCTTCATTTCCTTTTCCCAAAAACGTTACTCTTCTCCCCCATAATTCTCATCCCTCTGCATTTTCATTTCAGCAACGGCTTAAAAGAATATATGAATAAGATGCAACTCTCTCCATGATCTCTCCACATATATAATGATCAACTCTACAACAATATTCTAATTGTTTGGAGGGTATGCAAAGCACCTTTGATAGGGGATTACTGTTGCTAATCGCATGAGAGTGGATCTTCAGTTTGAGTCCTCTCCAAATTGAGTACGATAAAGCTTTCATGGGTTTTTCTGTATTAGTTTAATTTGCATCATGTTTCATCCCACATGAATAGTTGATCATGTACAAAGTATCTTCGTAATTAATGGTTGTGGGAGTTTGCCAAATGTTAATTTCCTTCTACTTATAATGTTGAACAACATATTTACGTTGCTTCTAACATTTCACATTTTTTCCTTACTTTAGATTCTGTATTACTGTATGCGGACATTTACTTGCTGGAAATAACCAAGCTTTCTGGTATAGCTACCGCACCATAAACTTTGTTCAACCTCTTTGATGAATTGTTACCATGTATGAACATCTATTTCTGATATTCATTTAGGCCCTTTTATAGCTGGTGTTCTTAGTTGCATGGCTGGGCAAATAAAAAATCAATTATAAAGGAGAAGCTAAAACAACTGATGATATGCGTAGGAAAACCATTTTTAATTGTATGAGTAACTCATATTATATGTTTGATTTTAAATTTTAGATTTAGTTTCTGATAAATGAGATTTTTCTTCCTCTTTAAAGCCATTAACGTGACAAAGGAACGGACGTTTAGCTTGGAGAAAGCAATTGGGGTTTACCACTTAATCGTACGTTGTAAATAATTGTAAATGGGTAGAAAGGAGAAGTAAAAGATTTCTGGATCTTCGGTTTTTGCTAGAATTTTTTTCTTTCCATTTTCTTTTTACTTGAAGAAAACATAGATGTGTATAGGAAACAAGTATTATTTGTTTGTGTCAAAAATATGATTGCAAGTTAATACTTAGTGAATGTATGAATTCGTCCAATCTTATCATATATTATTTGATTTTCTTCCCTCCCTATACTGATTTTTCCAGTATGTTTGGAAAAAGTTGTGCGAATGGGTGCCTATAAAGGTCTTTCAAATTGGAAATCTTTGATAGAGGGAGTGATGAAATTTATTAGTATGTTTGCTAAGTTACATTAATTATGATAAAGCTCAGTACTAAGCTTTATTTTAGATTAGGGTATATTAAAATATATAACTAGATAAAGAAATGACTAATGAATAGCTTTTCATACACAGGTTTTTATGCTTTAACATCAATTATTTTAGATGAGGATGTATAAGAATGTACGATCATATAAAATAAATGAATCTTCTATCAAATGGCCCTCAAGTTGGTGGGTGTCTATATGCCAAGGAGCATTAGATCATTTGCACAGGAATAGCTCCATATAACATTTTAGTAACCAGTAAGGAATTCGCAAATTTGAGGATTTTATACGCTCTCCCTTTTAGCAGAGTACTTAATTTGTAGGGGAGATTGTACCTAGTAATACTAAAAAAAAAAAAATCTTAGATGTCCTAAATCCCCTGGGATGGATAATTGCCAAACTCATGCATTCTGCAACTTTGTGAGAAGTGAAAATCTTTTTCCAAGGATTTGGTTGCCAAACATGATAGAAAAAATTACTGCAGTAGAAAACATATTTTATTTCGAAATCTGTAATACTCCCTAATGCCATGGGAATTGAATAATTTTAAAAAATAGAATAATGCCATACTAATGTTATATCATCATTATATTTTTACAATATTCTACTTAATGACAAGGTACCTTAGCATCTGTGTGGGGGGATATTACCTCCATCAGACTTACACCAGAAATTCTGGATAGTCCGCTCGAAGTAAACTGCCTAACTTGACAGAGCTCAAGTCCTGGCCGAGCTGCCTGTTCTGGCCGAGCTCATGTTTTGGCCGAGCTCAAGTTCTGGCCGAGCTCATGTTCTGGCCGAGCTCAAGCTGACTGTTCTGGCCGAACTCGAACTGCCTAGCCTGGCTGAGCTGACTAAAAAGCCATGACATCGGCCTCATATAACTCATGTGTTGCTAGGAGAGAGCTTTTTTGGGAAATATTATTAAAGAAAGCAAAACCAAGTCTTTATGAATTCTTTATGCATTGGGTTTGACAAACAAAATGCCCCTTGGTTTCGGTCTCGGTGACAGGTGTATCTCTATGCAATGACAAACACGTCATAGAATGTGTAAATAAGACAAAAGGCATTTATGTCTCTACAACCTTATCCCTGACAGAGCACCACCGCCCATGCATCAGGTATGGCCCGATGGGACAGAGTGGGCTGTGAGGGAACATAAAGTAAAGGACATGTGGGCTATGATAGCATCACTAGCACAGACAGCTGGACTAGGAGGGGACAGCCACTCAAGTACTTGCCCCAAAGTCCACTCTCCTCCTCTATAAATACAGAAGCCTTCAACAGGTAAAAGCATGGCTATCCACGCGCTGGTACGCCATCTCCTCTCAAACTCCATCTCCTACCTCTGCTTAGTCCTGCAACTGCAACTAACATAGGCATCGGAGAGCCCTGCGCTGCCCAAGCCAGGGTCCTCTGACCTTCTTCTTTACCCTTTTAGGCTCAAGGCTCAAGGCAGTGGTTCTTCTATCATCATCAAGGAGCTGCAATCTCCATCCTCCTCCAGTGAGTCTCAAAATCACCCCCCCCCCCCCCGGGTCTGTGAGTTTTTGTGCACTTACAATTGGCGTCGTCTGTGGGGAGAGATCAAGAAGCCATCTTTCTAAACACCACGCCTTGAAGAACCGAAAAGATTTCCATTTGGGATGGCCCATCAGCCTTGATGGCACGATCCTCTACCGTCATACGGCACGTTCCTCTACCATCGGCTTCGATGATGCCTCCAGCTTTGCTGACACCGTCACTCAACTTCGATGGCCCATCAGCTTTGATGGCACGATCCTCTACCGTCATACGATACGTTCCTTTACCATCTGCTTCGATGATGCCTCCAGCTTCGATGACACCGTCATCTTCAGCGACACGGCCCTCTACTGTCAGCCTTGATCGCATGGTCAACCCGACCCCCCGCATCTTCGACCACATGCAAACTCGGCAAAAGTACCAATCGACCCCGGCCAGCTAGTTCGGTCTTCACCACCTCGGCCAGGTCCTTCATCTCGGCCAGGTTCTCCACCTCGGCCAAGTACTCCACCTCGGCCAAATACTTGACCTCGGCCAGGTGCTCCACCTCGGCCAAGTACTTCACCTTGGCCAGGTTCTCCACCTCGGCCAAGTACTTCATCAACGTCATCAGCAATGCTACTCTCCAGCTCGGCAGAAGTAAACTCCCCAGCTCGGCAGCAGTGCACCGAGGCCACCGGCTTCGGTAACAGTACCAGCTGGGCGAGCATGACTCGGTCCTCTCCAGCTCGGCGGCAGTGACTTCCCCCCGCTCTGCAGCAGTGACATTCGCCCTTTCAGATAAAGTCCCAAAAGCAGGCTCGGTGATGCCACCAGCCTCGAAAAAAAGGCTTCTATTGGCTCCGGTAAAGGTACCAGCCAGTCGCGTCCCGAATTAGGCCATAAAGCATCTCGGTCCTGCACCAGATCGCTGCCCGAAAGATTACACTGGCTTCGGTATAAGTACCAACCAGTTACGTCCCGATCTCGGCATAAAGCATCTCGGTCCTGCACCAGATCGCTGCCCGAAAGATTACACTGGCTCCGGTATAAGTACCAGCCAGTTACGTCTCGATCTCGGCATAAAGCATCTCGGTCCTGCACCAGATCGCTGCCCGAAAGATTACACTGGCTCCGGTATAAGTACCAGCCAGTTACGTCCCGATCTCGGCATAAAGCATCTTGGTCCTGCACCAGATCGCTGCCCCAAAGATTACACTGGCTCCGGTAAGAGTACCAGCCAGTAATGTCCCGATTTAGGCCATATGCGCATCTTGGTAATAGTGCCAGATCGCTAGACACAAAGTATACTGGTTCCGGTAAGAGTGCCAACCAATCACAATATCAGGCTCGGTGATGCCACTAACCTTGAACAAAAAACGACCATCAAGTTCGGTGCTGGCACCAGCCTTGAAAGACCGTCAGGCTATTTAGCTTTAAACTTTCAAGAGTTAAGAGCACTCTAAGAAGTTAAAAGCTGGGGGCCTTGTGTGGGGGATATTTCCTCCCTCAGACTTACACCAGGAATTCTGGACAGTCTGCCCGAAGTAAACTACCTAACTTGACCGAGCTCAAGTTCTGGCCAAGCTGCCTGTTCTGGCCGAGCTCATGTTTTGGCCGAGCTCAAGTTCTGGCCGAGCTCCCTGTTCTGGCCGAGCTCAGGCTGACTGTTCTGGCCGAACTCGAACTGCCTAGCCTAGCCGAGCTGACTAAAAAGCCATGACATCGGACTCATATAACTCATGTGTTGCTAGGAGAGAGCTTTTTTGGGAAATATTATTAAAGAAAGCAAAACCAAGTCTTTATGAATTCTTTATGCATTGAGTTTGACAAACAAAACGCCCCTTGGTTTCGGTTTCGGTGACAGGTGTATCTCTATGAACTGACAAACACGTTATAGAACGTGTAAATAAGACAAAAGGCATTTATGTCTCTACAACCTTATCCCTAACTAAGCACCACCGCCCATGCATCAGGTATGGCCCGATGGGACAGAGTGGGCTGTGAGGGAACATAAAGTAAAGGACATGTGGGCTATGATAGCATCACTAGCACAGACAGCTGGACTAGGAGGGGATAGCCACTCAAGTACTTGCCCCAAAGTCCACTCTCCTCCTCTATAAATACAGAAGCCTTCAACAGGTAAAAGCATGGCTATCCACACGCTGGTACGCCATATCCTCTCAAACTCCATCTCTTACCTCTGCTTAGTCCTGCAACTGCAACTAACAAAGGCATCGGAGAGCCCTGCGCTGCCCAAGCCAGGGTCCTCTGACCTTCTTCTTTTTCCCCTTTTAGGCTCAAGGCTCAAGGCAGTGGTTCTTCTATCATCATCAAGGAGCTGCAATCTCCGTTCTCCTCCAGTGAGTCTCAAAATCACCCCCCCGGGTCTGTGAATTTTTGTGCACTTACAGCATCATAGTATCGATTGAGAATCAATCATTGGTCTTCACATTGATAGTTCTTTTCTTTGACCAGTGATGCAATCTACCATAATAATAATAATTATTATTATTATAATAATAATAAAATAATGTCAATGATATCATGAGTACTTCCAAAATAAAGACTGAAAATTATCATGGGGATCATATACTAATTACCATGAGCCTAAGGTTCGTGATGGATAAAGGATCCTGACCATTGATATATACTTGGTTTATTTCTGTGGAGGAACGCTGATCTGGGCCTGTGACAAGATAACTATCTGAATACTTTGCTGTCAATGGACTGGCACTGGATCAGTTCGATGATGGATTTTGAACTTTCTGGGTTGGGCCTCTTTAATATTTGGTTTTTTAACTAATCACTTTAACAGCCCTGCTATTGATCGAAGGGTCAGGATCCACAAATCTAAAAGAGTTTATGCAACATCCGTAAGGAGGTTCGTTAGGGCCGTTCACAGGCCGGGCTAAGGCATATCTATGCCTTGCCTGGCGTTAGAAACACTAGCCGTAAAAGCAGGCCTGAGCCCGCCCATTTAATCAATCAGGCCAGACCGGGCCGGGTCGAATCGGGATTTTATCACTTAAGTGTTCATTTGATCAATGTTTGAACTAATTAAATTAAATTACATGCATTCCTTACCGGGGCTGGGCTTCGGGTTTTCTATCACTTAATCCAAGCTTTGCCCAAAGCAGACTGGGCCAGTATCGGGCTGGCGCGGCCCATAAGCACCCCTAAGGTTTATCGGACCATTAGAGACTAATAAAGAAAGAAGGTGGACCATTAACGGAACAATCGCTCAAGATTTTAGCAATAGGAATTGAGTTAACAAACAGTAGTAAATTCTAATTTCGCACTGTGGGGCCTGTTTCGACTATCCTATGAATGTCTCAGTACCCGCCCTTTCCATGTGTGAAGGGAGTGGAACTCCACAAGGGACCCATCTATTGAATATTTGAACAGCGTAAAATGAATGCCCTGCCCTTTATGGAGGATGTGCCACAAATTAGGAGTTGGTCCGATAGTAAGATTGAGCATCTCATGCATTCTCAATCATATGCATTAATTACATTATTAATTATATGCTTAATCTTACAGTGGGACCCTCTTGTATTGAATTATAACTTAGGAGATCCCACATAAAGGGAGGGCCTTCATTTTGAATGGTAGGCTACAAGCATAAGTGAGACAACATTCATAGGATCCAGACTTGCGAGCCGGAACAACCCAGACCCAACACACGGAATATGATTCTTGGGCCCATTCAATTTCAGGGTTTAGGTTTGGGTCAACCAAATCGGATCGAAGGATATTCGGGTTCGGGTCTGGGTCCATGTAGTTTTGGATCAAGCACCTGAACTGCAAACAGATAAGCAATATTATTAACAATGTTTAAAACACAGCAGTGGAGACAACAGGTAGAGCAGATGGTTTGGTCCAACCTAGTTTCACTGGCTTAATGAAATAATAATAAATAAATAAATAAATGATATAAAATAATTACTGGTGAGACAAACCAGTTCAACCACTGGTTTTTACTGGGTTGGGCCAGTTTTATTCACCAATTCCCCAGTTTTTATTTAACCGGACCCGTGATCAAGTTTCGTTAGAACCCGGTCCAACAAGCTGGCCTAACCCAACTTCTAAATATTGATTATTATATAATATTATGAAGCATAATGATTATCATAATGTTGATTACCACACCAATGTGGTTTAGTAAGGTTATCAACCTAAACATGTACCTATACAATCCAGTTCATGAAAATCCATACTGTTCAAAACATGTAGCTGCTCGTGTATACTTCATATATGATCAAATCCAAACACTCCTGGGCACACACCTACCCTCATTTGTCACTCATCCCAATTCAATATTAATCTAATCATCATCTACTGTTTCATAGATTCACAACAAAGATGTACTTACACAACCATTAAACTTTAGAATCACCAAAAACAAGTTAGAATAATGTAAGTTCAAGTGATCTTTTAGAAACCATCCCTATTGCACATTACTTGCACAGATATTGTTAGGGTGCTATTCTTTTTCACTCGCAGGGAAAGGTGATGTACCCAGGGTATGTACCCAGGGTACGAACCCTGGGTGGGGGCCACATTTGCAAAATCCAAACCGCTTCACTTGATGGAACGCGCTCCGAAATGCCGTGGGTGCTACCGGGGTCGGCGGACGTGGGAGTCCGTCGGGTCCGGCCCTTTCGCGCCCGGGGGGGCATGAAGCGTGCATCAACATTTCTTTTGTGTGGGTGTGCCAGATTTTCTATTTTACTTGGAATTGCAAGTGGTAATCCGGAGATCAACCTTCGCAAGTAAAAAGGAAATCAACTTCTTTCAAGTTTTCCATTGCACAAATATTTAAGAAAAGAGACATTTTCTTGGTTTGCCGTGAAAGGCGATTTTGTTTGGCATTTATAGCCGATTTTGGCGTTTATAGCCGATTTTGGCATTTATAGCCGATTTACAATTCTTATCAATAATGAAAGACAAGAGTTGTGATTTTTGTCTCTTTTAGAAAAATACAAACTACAATGAAAAGCAAGAAAAGGAGGATCTAACTTCTCAGGAGATTGTGGGGGACTCGTTCAGATTGACGGTCGCAAGCCATGTATGGGCTTCGCCATCATCCATGCAGATGAGAACAGTGGATGCTCTTGATTCGCTTGGCTTGGCTATAACCTCAGATTTTTAGAGGACAAAGACCAAGAGAAGGTCCTATGTCCAATAAAAAGCTAAGTAGACGGGCTGAAAAGCCACGTCTAAGCCATTGGAGGCAGCGGGAGAAGGCAAGGTCCTTGGGGGGGGTGCCCCCCAAGGGACTTTTGTCACCTTGTAGTGGTGGCCGGTGCAGAACTTCAGCAGAGTTTTTCTCTTTTTCTTTCTCTCAGATTTCTGGATCTGTGGTGCTTTGGAAGTGATCTCCCTTTTTTTCTGATCTCTTTCTGATCTTTTTTCTCTGATCCCTTTCTGATCTTTTTTCTCTCATCCCGATTTCAATGGAATGCTCTCCTATTTATAGGCTTTTGGTAGCCATTTAGGAGAGTTTATGGGCTTTAATGGCTTTAATGGGAGGAGTTACAAGATTTATTTCTTGATTTTGTAACTCCTTTTTCCTTGAATTTGATTGGCCGATGGAGATTAAGGGCTTTTAATCACCTTAATTACCATAATGGGAGGAGTTTCATGGGTTAAATGCCATGAATCAATTGACTTGTAACTCCCAAATGCTTGCTTCTGATTGGGCCGTCCAAAGAAATGAATTAATGACTGCAATAAAGCTAGTCAATTAACCACATTAATTGGTCACCGAGCAGTCGAAGAGTCGCGGGCCGTGCCGTGTCTTCTGGAATTCTTCTGGCGATGATCATCGATGGATCTTCATGCTGATCGACATCGGATGAACATGTAACTTCAGACATTGATAGCTAGCAGCGGGCCGGTGACATCTGTCTTGTCGATTTCTCGATCGGTCGGATAGAAAGAGCACTTTTTTGGTCGACCGGTTGGCGATCTTGGAGCGATCAATGATGATTTTATGCTTTTGACGGCGGATCCGAGATGTCGTCGGATATGAGTCAATTTCAAGCATTAAAAATCACATTTTCAGAAAACCACAAGGGCCAAAGTGCGCGAAACGCGAAAAAGGACGGAAAAACGGGTCACCGGCGGAAAATCCGGTGACCCGGACTTCCATGGTCGCCGGCGACCATGGGCCGGCGACCCTGGGGGTTTTTCCCCCGTTTTTGGTCCGTTTTGCGGTCTTTTTCGTCGCCGTTTTCTTCTGTATTTTTCTTGACATTTCTTCTCATTTATTGGCTTGATTTCCCTGTAGAAAACCTGATGAGAATCCTTGCATTTTTAGAGTGCAAAGTTTCCAATTTTCCGGGAAAGCCGAAGACTTGTCGAGTAGAGCTGCTGATTTTCCGCCAAAAGCTGAAACTTGGTCAAACGATGTCGGAATGACCTGAAATTTGAGGTGAAGCCTCCTGAGCAATAAATAAGACCAACCATAGGCTTTTGTTTGAGTTTTGAAGCCGTTTGGGGTCCCATCGATGCTTCACTTGATTTTGCTGCGGGGAAAATGCCGAGCGTTGATGTGCGGTCAAACGATGTCCGATTGACCTGAAATTTGACAGGGAACCTATTGGAGTCATTTTGAGATGATCCGCACGCTCTGTCTTGGAAACCATGGTCCTGGGGAGCTCCGCCGCCGGTAGGCTTGATTTTCTTTCGGAGCGTCGAAACCTGGTCAAACGTTGTCGGAATGACCTGAAATTCGACGTGCAGCCTTTTGGAAGCATGTTGAAGCCACTCATACACTTGGTTTGATGAGCGAAGGCTTCGGTGGTTCCCGCCGCCGGGAGGCTTGATTTTGCTGCTCGAGCATTGATGGAGGGTCAAACGTTGTCGGCTTGAAATTTGGCATGGAGCCTTTTGGATGCATTTTGAGATCATCCACAGGCTCTGATCGAGAATTTGATGTCTCCGATGCTGTCGCCGCCGAAAGCTCCTTTTTAGCTGTCGGAGAAGTGAAGTTAGGCCAAATGTTGCCGAAATGGCCCGAAACTTCATGTGTACCCTTCTCTTGGCTATCTTGAAGGATCTTGCAGTTTTTGTTTGATTCTGACAAGATTTGATTTTCTGGAGAAGTTACATTGCCTATTTATGGCAGGTTGCGACTTCATGCAGCTTTCTTGATGTTAAAGAGGCAAAGTGACATTTTTGGTGTCAACATCACTGTCCAAAGGCCCATTATGTACTCTACATCTGAATATTCAAAATCTATTTCAGTGGGCCTACCGATGGATTGGCCACCAAATTTCACACAAAGAGGCTCCTTCCATTTTTGCCCTTTAAAAAGAGGAAAGTAAAGAAAGTTAATCACAGATTCCAAGTTTAGTTGATCCAACGGCGGCCATCTCACTAATTTGAATAATAATCTAACATTTGATCAACATAATGGTACTAGGACTAACAAGAGGTTTGGATTTTCCAAATGTGGCCCCCACCAATGATTTTAACCTGGGCACTGCATCATATAGTTCTCCCCAAAGTTAAATAGGGAGATGAAATTTCTCTAACCGAAGAGAAAAAAGAAGTGCACATTTGACATTTCAGCTTACTCCTGTTCTTCACAATTTCAATGTTTACCAAAGGCTCAAAGGTCTTGATCAACTTCCTTTTGCCTTGATTTATCATGTGAGGGGTAAAAATATAGGATCTGTCTCTCTCTTATGAAAATGAAAATCCTCTCTCTCTCTCTCTCTCTCACTCTCATGAAAATGAAAATCCATAGATAATGAAATCCTTTAGTTGTACAAAGTCTTCCAATGGCATCGCAAAAGACTTAACTCATTTTTTATGCTTTTCCTTATAGAAAAGTAGTTGTACCTGTTGTTCAGAGTACATACAGTAATAGTTCAGTATTTTGGAAGCAGTTCCTCACAACAGTTAGGCAAAACAACAACTAAACATAGTTATAGATTGTAAACTAGAAATGAAAAATTCACTCACTGTTTGAAGGCAAAAAAAAGGTTATTGTTGTTGAAGTTATGAAGTCCCGAAACTCACAAAAGAAGTTTGATCAAGGCTAGTGTTTAACACTACGTCCTTAAGACAAATTTCGCCCTCGCAACCGTGCTAATGGGCTTCAATGGAGTTTGTCTCCCAGGATACAATGATCAATCTACACAGTAGGAGCACTACAAACTATGTGACAGGCGAACCAATCGTGCAGTAGGACTCTCTCTTGACTCAGACTGATGACCCAAACGCGATGCAATTGCTGTAAATGGAATGAGCAAAAAGGTATGGACAAGATGATATTTATAGCCTGCTTCATGTATATTCATGGGGTTGCAACTGTTCAGTGAACAGATGCTTCTCTTTGGACACACCTCTTGGCTTGGACACACCCTTTCATATTTGAATGGACACATCCCTTTGGACACATCACTTTGGACACACCATTTCATATGTGAATGACACATCACTTTTGGAAACACCCTTTCATATGTGGACACATCACTTTGGATACATCCTTTCATATGTGAATGGGAAGTGGACCGAGCCAGGCCCAACTCGCATGAAGTCAATGCCCAAGCCCAAGCCCGGTTCAATTCAATGCAGGGCAAGTAGTGATGTTTAGGAGGCAATTTATCATTCACTCCTTAATGGATTAGAGCAACCCAATACATGTTCTTAATCTACTCATGAGGTAGATTACATTCCAATGTATTCCCACCTAAAATGATAAGTGGGTCCCACTTAGATTTTGGCTCAAAGTTGACAAAAATAGTGGTGCTCTTAGCCATTTTTCCAAAAGTACCAAATATGAATTTTAATGCACGGCAAGAAAAACATGTCCTCAATACTATTTTTTTTGCAGAAAATCAGCTGCACAAGTGTATTCCTAAGAAGATAAATCTGGCTATGATCGGATGCCTATAATTATCCAGTTGAGACTATTGAGCTATGTCTGACTGCCCATAACGCACAATTTGATCACTGTAAAAGTACGGTGGTGATTGCACTCCTTGGAATTGGGAACTCATGAAATGCATCATTCAAATGTTCTGCAATATCTTCCTTAATCAAATCAAATGTTGATGCCAAGAACTTCGATCCAGCTTACCCATAGAGAAAAGAAACTAGTAAAAATAGAATGGAAATGACGAGTTAGCTTTTTATAACCTATTCATGCCTTTAATTTGAATACTGATTTTCATAATGTGATTGAGACAGTTGTGGGCTCTAAACGCTATTATCTTCCCATTCACATTTAGTAGGTGGTTGATTTGGGGTTCCTCTTACATCTCCAATGAAGCCTTTACATTGTGGCCAGTTTGGCAGTTTATGATGATATATTTTTATGTACATTTTGTTGGGATTGGTGTATGCCCTAAAGCCCACTAGCTGCATTTTTCTCTCTGTTACTGGATATTTGTTGGTTATATATATTGGAATGATTCTTTCTCTTTAAACATGTGTATATGTATGGTTGTGTGTAAGGCCCATTGTTTTCTAATAATTGAATCAGGTGTGAAGTGGCTTCACACAGATAGGTCTGATTCATGGATATTGGAAACAACAGATTTGTTCATAACTGAAAGATGGAGTTGGGCACTTCATCTTGGTGTAAGTTATAATGAGATACTCTCCTATATAGGGTGACATACCTAAGTCACGGGAGGGCTTTCCCGGATTTATCTCATTAGTGCATGTGTCATTCATTGAACAGGACCATTGAAGGTGTGATCTCTATAATAGTACTATCACAGAGAGAGATCAAATCACCTCATGCTACTAAGTGACCGGTGCTCTTAATCTTGAGCATTTGTGGATGAACTGACGAAGTCAAGTTCTTGTGCTTTAATTCACTATGGGTGAGATTCTTTTCTTGGGTCAACAGCTCTGTGAGTTAGGTACTCGGGCTCGATCAGTTGGGATATGCAAATGCAATATAGAATCTATGCCATCTACTGATGGATTGATCGTCCCCTTAGAATTATCCGATTGATCATCAAAATCTAAGATCTTAGTATATGGATGTTCCATATTGATATTGAACTTGTGGGTCGCTCCTGGGATCAAGAGAATAATATCAGGATGATGATTAAGTCAAGGATATGAAGTTCTAAGGTTTAAGATTTAATCGAGAAGGTTGATAGTACATCGGATAACCTGACTCGATTGAGGATGTTACATAGAGGGGCATTTAGGTCATTGCACTTGGTAGGTCGGAGACAACAGTCATTTTACGACAAGCTTATTTCATACTTTATATTTGTCCCTGGAGTGCAACCATAACTCTCTAGTGGAATGAGTTAAGGTTAAAATGGTCTTAATGTTGCTATGGGTTTAGCATGGACGTTTTGGTCATTTTGGGAGGCAAGGGCAAATATGTCTTTTGGTCCCTTCTCTAGTCATTTTCCTATATTGGCATTGTTTCCTAATTTGATTAGGAGATGAGGTTGAATTATTTTATGGAAAAATAATTTTGAATTTAAATTCAAATAGGCCTTGATGGCATACATGAATTTAATTCTAGACAAATTATGGACATGTGGGCCATAGTGTGGGCCATAGCATGTGGGACGTCCAACATAGGGATTTCTTAGTGTGGGGTCTCCAACTTTGAGTAGGTCTCTCTACTTGGAAGGTTGGACTCCTCCTTGGATAAGTATTCCTATAATAGAGTTTCCCTTAGAAACTTAAATTAGTAAGTGTTGCACAACTAGGATTACTAATTGCTAAGTTTAAGGGATATTCATCATAGTTTCCTTTTCTAATTTGGAATGTTTCTAAGAGGAAATTAATCTTAGGATTGAGCTTTCTTTTTAGGACTTCTAAGAGAATTAGTAGGAGAAACTTAATGGGAAAGGATTCCTTGTGATCTTCATAAAAGGAGGAAGCTCCCTTTGGGCGTGAATCACAAAAAATAGAAGCCCCACACGTCCAGCCTTGTTTCTCTTCTTTCTTGAAGAGATTTCCATCACATATGATTCTAGAAACTCACCTAAAAACCTAGATTAAGGTTCCACCACCTTAGCCAATCAGATTAGGATCTTGAGATAGAGGAGAAGATTAGAAGAAGAATAATTCCTGCAGAAATTCCAGCAGCATAGTAGCTGATTGCAGACCTGATCTTGTCCCTTTTGCATCAGATTTTCAGAGGTTTAAAGCTTGCAAATCTTTGAGGTAATAGTCTTCTATAATCTCCTTTTAATTAGACACATGTTGATTATGATTTCATGGAGTTTCTACACGATTCTTTATGGTTGATTTCCGCTGCATAGTGCAGAAATCAGATTTTTAAAAATCTGTCATACTTTGCATCAGCCATAGTTGTCTCTATATGAGAAGTTTCAGATCTGAATCGCGGTTTCCTTCACATTTGTATGCAGCATCACGTAATTTTAGTGTTAGGGTGTACAAGTAATATTAATATATAATTTTTTTTTAGACCCGAGATCTACAAGAATAGATTCAGGTTTGGGTTTAGATAGATCTAAGTTAACCAAGACTCTGGCAAAGGAAAGGACTTTCTGGCCCTTAGTGATTTGGTCCAGCTTGATTGGCTGCCCTAGAGTATTGGCAATGGAGAGTACGATATTCTGGCTCCAACAGTGATAGGGTAGCCCTTTGATTCTAATCCATACCGGAGCTAAGGAAGGCCAAGAAGATTCCTCTTGGCCTGGGGACCAGGGGAGGAAGAAGACTTTTTGTTTATCCAGGGAGAGGGGGGAGAGACCTAAGATGTACGCTTTGTCTTCCGGAGAGTTAAAATGGAAGAGGAAGAAGCCCTTGTTATTCAGGGAGACTAAGCAGGGTCTAGACAGGGGCCAGAGCTTAGCTCTCTCTTCAACCCATTCAAGAGATGGACGCCTACCTGCAAATCTGCCAATGACTTCATTGGTGAAGGAATCTTTGCTAGATTGAATCATGGAGTGAGGAATAGTTAGGGACGGTTTGCCACTTTTCCAAGAGGAGGGAGGGAAGGGAGAAGGAAAACTAGTGTGGAGGGGGTGTTGAAGGTCAGAAGGGACGAAAAGGTTTGCAAAAGAAGGCCTCATCTGAGAGGTGGAATTAGCTAAAGGAAAAGGAACAGAAGAAAAAGGGGTTAGAGTGTTACCTGGTGTTTGGGAAGGGAACTGCTGCTCGGTTTGGATTAAAGAGACAGTCTGGGTTATGGGATCTGGGACCTGCTTTAGGGCATTTGTGACCTGATTGTTAGGTATTGGGGAGACAGGGGGTATTAATGGTTGGCTTGGGAAAGGGCGAGAGTTAAGATTTGGGTTGGATGGTTGCCAGGGGAAGGGGGGAGAGGTATTGGGGGGATTAGGAAAGAGGGAGGCAGGTTGGGGAATAGAGGGTTGGCCAGATTGTAGGAAAAAGGGGACTGGTCGGGGAGCTGCAGGCCAAGTCGGTGGGGAAGCTATAGGTGAGGAAGAGGTGGGAATGTGGCCGATGAGAGGGGGAAAGTTGCTGGGAAGAAGACTGTTGGGTATCAGCTGCAAGTCAGAGGAAGGAGAAGGAAGAGCTAGACTAACACTTGAAGCTGAAGATGGCGGAAGGGGAGGAAGGGCTGAGGCAGGAGGCGGCGGAGGCGGTTGTGCTGGCGAAATAGGGTTTGACATCGCTGACTTCGTTTCTGACTGCAATTGTTAATGAGAATCTAAGTGTAGAGCACTCATCAACTCAGTTTTGTCCAAGGAAATTCCTCCTCCCCAGCCTATTGTACACTGAGTCATAAGAAGGAAAGATCCAAGTCAAATAAGGCTTGGCCAAAATCGTAGGCATCCTTTTTGTAGCTTCAGTTATGGTTTATGGTATATAATATTTTGGGTTTGTTTGTTGCATATAATTGATTTCTCATAAATTATAAAACTTCATATTTGTATATGTGGTTAAAAATGAAGAATGACAGGTGAATATAAAAAAATGACTATTAAATAACCTCCCTTTTAATGAGAATAGAATAAAGGTAAAACAGAAAATGAGTATCCAGTCATCGCCCGCCCTAATAATCCATATATATCTTAGGAATGTAAAGCACCCGTTTAGATCTTTGCCTTATATCCTTTCAACCCCACTTCTTTAATAATCTTCAGGTGAAGCTCATTCAACCATGAAATCCAGTTTACCCAATTCTTATGAAGGTCAACACAAACTGCCTTTATTAGACCTATTGGGATGAGGAAAAGTATGAGTTTACATGACCATCACCCTCTCAACGATAGTTTGGTATGGATATCTTTCAATGAATTTAATTTCTTTGAGTAACGTGAACTCGACGGTCACAACCATCGAAGATGTATGGCAACTGGTGTCAATGATTGTAAGGTTTTCTTTATATCCAACCATCTTTTGTGGTTTTATATCGGGGAAATTCTAAAAAAGCCTCATCTTAAAAATGTCCCTTTTTCCAAACCTTTTTTCTTTTTGTCAAGGGGCCCATGTTAAGTCAATCTAGTCCTTTCACGAACACTACCCCCACGAATAGTCACAAGTCCAAGTTCGACACTAATACAACTTTTCCTCACTGTTGGATCCGCAACAGTGGGCTTGACTTAATAATCTGACCTGGGTGTAATCAGGCTCCACACATAACAGAAGCAGCATAAATACTTTTCAATACTCCCTCTTGGGTGAAGCGCTTTCCTCAATAAAGCTCAAACTAGATCTACATCATCAACCAGTAATCTCCAATTTCAGTGTGATGGGCTTGCTTTCTAATGAAACCTAAGCTCAAAGTCAATTTAGTATACAATCACACTTAGCTCAGCCTAATTCAAGCAAGGCTTAAGCTGGGTTAAGCTCAGCTTGGCAGGCTTTGAGATCAATGCTTTGCTCAACTCGCCTTGACTCATTTCTATCCCTACTCGAATTAATTCTGCTTGCATGGGGTTCAGATTCACACATGTAAACCCAAAGAATGCTCATCTCTCGACTGTTGCAACTAAAAATGTACACATCAAACAGGCTATACGCCCTTTAATATAAAACTAATCTTTATATTACTTATTGTGATTACATACACCATATCTTTGCATCACAAAGAGATTCACTAATGTGTATCTCATTTTATTTTTTGGAGTTGAGATTTGCTTCCTTTATTTAGCGCGGGCGCATACGTATATTTATGCATCATCAAAGAGCGAGGAGACATGTCCCAGCTCATCCCAAGTTGATGGATTCCTTCAGTGGCACTGGTTCAAAACATATTGACGTGATATGAGCATTAGTCCTGCTATGGGGATCTGCAAAGCCATCAAAGTCATGATGGTACATCAGCACTCCAGACCTAGCCGAATTTGGAGCTACTCCCACGCAACGCTTTGACAGAGAAGTAGGTTTCAAACACTCTGCATTTAGTTCCTTCCAAGCATCACTGATGAGATCCTTGATATGGTTCGCTGCAACTTCCTCCGAACTACCAGTTTCATGCATATAACATTGGACGGATTTTGGCACGTCCCCACGTTGTTGCTCAGCCTTCGAACATTAGAAAAAGAAGTTAAAAAGGATATCACCTTAGAAAGTCAGCTAAGACATACATAAGAACCTGCAGTCCCACACACACAACCACACATTGCACAAGCAAAGTAGTCAAGCAATCACACGTGAAGAACCCAATAAAATTACATGATTCGGCTTTGTGCCCACATCCATGGAAGAGACCTGTCATCTTAGTCTTTTAAGTACTCTTTCTTCCTTTTCCCTAGGGTTAGATTTACAATTAATTACATTACATGTGTCCTATCTTAAGCTAAGAGAAAGCTTCGGCACAAAAGGCAGAAGTGCCCTTGAACCTTAAACCTGGGCCTGACTTTCCGAGAGTACCGATCCTATTAATTACTAACTAGGAATACAAGACATGCAAATTAACAACCTATCAACGTGGAGGGGTTGAAAAGAGGGTAGAAGAAGGTTGAAGTTAATTAATGAACAAAGGAATATATTGAGGTTAATTAAAGTTTTTCAAGCTTAGAAGAAAAAGTATTCTGCAAATACCATCCAAGGTTTATAGAATTTATAAATAAGCCCCTATTGCTGGAGTATTTACTCATACTTCTGAACTTTTTAATTTTTAATGTTTATAGTGTCTTCAAAATCAGTAGTTCTAACAAAGAAAGGGCAACCATCATAAAATTTGTATTGATATGAAAAAACCTTCTAACCAAGTAACCATACCTTTTAAGTGGCCAAATCATCAAATAGTCGAAATATGATCGATGCCCAACGGAGGAGATTTAGATCTTCGGGGATTAAATCAATTTCCTCTTTTGATATATGTTGTTGTATCATGGGGTATGAGAGACCCAATACAAAGGGCGCCCCAACTGAGACTAAAGCATTGTCTAAATACTCATCAAATTTAGATATGTAACCACTGTTGAACCATTGAGCTTCCTGAAAGTACGAGTTACTTTGCATTGCCCACTGTAAATTACAAAGTCACAAGCAACACAACCAATTAGGACAAAGCATCGAGGGGAATACACTACAGGGAAATATTCACACCGTATTATTATTGTACAAAGTCCTTTACACAATTATAGTGATTGTAAGTAATTAAGGACCACGTCGGATTTGGGTAGCAGACTACCAATTGAAGACTAGATGATCTTAGGCATTAGTAGAGGTAGCATAAATACTTTCAACACTCCCCCTTGGATGGAGCCCACTCCTCATCAGTTCAGATATTTCAATGGACAATCCGTATGTATCTTATTGTACTTGAAACTTCATTTTGTAATGTATAAATATGTGTTCTTGTGGAATCCAAGGTGTATTAATTCTTGTCCCATCTCTCTCTTATATGCGCACCATAAGCTTGAAGGATCTTTTTCTTTACAAGAATTTCTAGAATTAATGTACAGCGTGTCCCACGAATTTCAAATATTGGGTTTTTTGAAATGCTACTTAATTCTTTCGTTTCTCAATTCCTTATTCCATTCATGTTGGGATTTCTGCTTAAGAATTTCATGCACGCTGTATGTCATAGTTTTCCTATTTTACTGCTATTGGAAGTTCTTATTGAATTAAAATTTTGTATGCATTTCTTGGGCCTATTAGTTTGTAAGGTAAAGTAAAGTAAAATGGAATAAAGAGTTAAATCAAGAAAACTGGGTGCTTTTACTCCCAATTGTTAGATTGTATGGCCTCAATCCATCAGATGATATAATAAATTGTTTCATTTCTTTATTTATTAATAATATCATGCTTTCCTTTCATGAGATGAATTGTGTTTTATTACTTAATGCATGTAACCAATACATATAACGTGTTGGTTCATGAGATGAACTGGGTCCCATTAGTATATTAGATGTGATATATGTGTATGAATAGGGAAGTTTAGGGAAGTTTAGGGTCTTCTTTGCAATTTATTCCTAATACTGGAGTGAAATTGGATTTATATAGTGGAGTTTTTTGCAATAACTGTGGCCCGGATTGCACATGAGATGTGGGGTTGTTGTATCCCTGTTGGAGCCAACTTTCTAAGGAATCCCTAGTGGTCCCCACACTAGCCCAAGTTATTAGAAAGTTATCAATCCTACTTAAACTCTAAAAGGAAAGAATTAGAAAGTACCTATTTCTATTTGAAGTGAAACTTCCACTAGTGATAATAGTAGGTTACTAATTGTTGTGGAAGTGAGACTTCTATAATAAGTGGAAATGAGAAAGTTACTAATTTTTAATGGAAGTAGAACTTCTATTTTAATTAGTAAGAGGGTTTGCTTGAAGCAATATATAGAGGTCTTAGGGGCTGGACGTCCCACACTAGAATTATCCCCATTGGAGTGCACGCCTAGAGCTCTCTCTCTCTCTCCCCTTCTAGTTCTCTTCCGAATTGCTTAGAGCTTCTAGTTGATTTTCTCTTGAAGATCCCACCATTCTTCTTGAGAGAAGAGATCTAAAAGCGGGTCATAACATGGAAGACAACAAGGTCTTAGAGATCTTAATATGCTACAAGAAGAGTTTTTGTTCAAACTAATTATCTTCTTCTCCATTAGAGTACAACCGTGCTCCTAATGTATAATATACTTCTTTGTATGTTGTGGATTGTTTATTGCTCTACATGGTTGATGAGATTGAGGGATTGGATCCTGAATGTAGTTTATGGCCTTATGGGTACTTGATCTCTGAGTCAAGTGGGTCAAAAGTTTTGAAAATCTATCAACGAGGCCCGCCTACTTCCAACACCAACTTCGTCCACTTTTTCATCTTCTTGATTTTACACTCAACGCTATTTTATTTTACTCTACATAAACATTATAGTGCATGAAATGTATAGAATCTCAGCTACTAAATTGCTCATTGATGCATGCATACAGTTGTGTACATGTCTCTCCCGTTCAGTGAAAGGAATCCCACTACATTGAGGGTAGAAAGAAGTTCCACACGATAACTCTTGCGGACACCACACTCACGCACACAGGAGAAAAAGAGTCTAGATCCACTATTGCAACTATTACCCGAAACCATGTAAAGACGTTGTGGGGGTCCATCCTCTAGGTAAATCACATCCTAACCAATAATAGAAGCTCAAGTTTCAATTCAAAAGGAGGGGGTCTGACAGTCTGATTGAGATTCTTAATGGAAAGTCATCGGTGATTCCATGTTAGCACCCACAGAAATGCAATACTCATATAGGCGACCTTTAGAAATTAAAAAAAGAATTGCGGCCTCACTTTCATAAATTTCAAGATATTGTACTGACTCCAATCCAAAATGGATACATACATCTGTGGGTCCCAAGTACTTATGATGCCAAAGTTTCACCGCCCGAATTGAGGAATTTCAAAAATCCCAAATGCTTGCTTGAATTTGAATATGTTTGATCGTGGCCATTTAAAAATTCTGGAATTCCCGAAGCCTCAAAATACTACTACAAAAAATGTGAATTTACGGTAGAAAATTTCAAAATTTCCTTTAAATTGAAAATCTTGTCAACAATTCAAGTATATAAACAAGCGCAAAGGAAAAGCCTAGGGAATTCATCAGTGAAAACTGTGGAACTTTCAGCATTTATCGAATGTACCATCCTTGTCATTGGATCACTCTCATCAAAAAAAAAATTCCCAAAATATTTAGAAACATAAAAAACCGCCCAAGTCATAAATGAAAGAAAAGAAAATTTTTACCAGTTTCTTCAGATAATGTGTAGCATTGAATCCCTTCTCCTTGAGGATGATGTATGCCGTCTCATTGGTTGTATTATATAACGCCAAGTAGAACAGCTTCATATACTCTGGTAGTTGATCAATTCCCTCTAAATCCCACCTATATGCAAATAAAATCAGTAATCAGTCACTGTCGTTTCATGTATTTAGGTTGTAACCATGGCACAAGATACCACGATGATAGGAGCGATATTGATGTGGGACAGAAGTAGTCACGGAGCAGGAAAAAAAAATAAATAAAGAGGCAACTCAATGTTCGTCCATCATGATTTTGTTTGCTTTGTCGCATGGAATTTCAACACAAATCCACCCACGGTTTGAAAAGGCCTGATTTGGGATTAAGGTCAGGCCGCACATATATTTCGAGGATTAGCGGTTGCTCTTAGCAGTGTACATCGGGCTTACATGATACGAATTCCTTGATCTTAGCAATTTATATATATATATATATATATATGATTTTAGACGATTTAATTTGAAAATCGAGGCTTAATTTGTTTCAATTTCACACTCAATTTCGATTTTGAGTGGACTCATTCAACTTTAAAATAAGAAGAGGCTTATCTAGCTAAGGAGAGATTTGAGTTTTCTGTTCATTTTCTCACTTCTTTCTCTATCTCTGACAAAGTTTATTCTCTCACGTCTCTCTATCTCTCTCATACTAGTCTCTCTCAAAGTTTGAGACAAGAAACTCACCTTTCACAGACCGAGCGTCGGCACTCACCTTATGGGGCCCACCTTAGGTCCCACCGGGCATGGGTCTAGGGGGAATTGAAAGATCTCCCCTCACTCGGTCGATCGTGTATAGTGACAGGGCTACAATCATCACCGGCCCCACTTCATCTACGGTCAAGAAGTTTTCACCATCCAAGTTGAGTGCACACTCGATTCCAACAGTCCACCTAATTTGAATGGGTGCCAAAGCTCGGGGCCTTTGCCTATCAGTGGGGTCCCTCATTAATGGTCCACTTGAATGGTTCAAAACATGGCTTCCACCACGTGTTCCATAGCACTGGCGCCGGTGCTCCGCTGAGGCTCTCCAACTAAATTAATTATATATTTTTTAAATTTTATGGTGGGACTGACTCTCATTGGAGTAAAACTTAGGAACAGCAAATACCGATAAAAAGATCTCCAACACGGTCCTATACGGTGAAAAGGGCTCCGATCATCACTGACCCCACTTAATGTAAGGTCCATCTACGCAAGGAAAAGAAAAGAAAAAAAAATAAAAGCAAATTGGGCTAATACCGATTAATTGTGTCCGTGAAGACTTTCAGCTCATCTGGCAAACCAAGCACATCATAAATGTCATCCATTACCGTCATAAGGACTATGGCTTTGGTAATTTCTATTCTGCACTGGGAGTATTGAGGCTCGACAACTACTCCAATTAGAAAGAGATGGTTCTCCAACAGTCTGTCTCGAAAGAATCCCAACTTCTCTAGTAACCCCAACAATTCCCACCACCTGAAAATATACATGATTCCAAGCAGCAAACAGTAGTGGCAAGAGCCGTTTTAGAGTGGAAAATAAAATAAATAAATGAGAATATTACAAAGAGAATTTTCATGGAATTGATGTTATTAATCTAGAGATTGGATAAAGTTAGGTTGACAATTGTGTGGAGTATTTCTACCGAAACCGAGGTTACCCCTGACCTCGGTATTGGTACCGATCAGGAGAGGCCTCAACCTCCATCCTCCTGGCGCAGCAGCGCCTCACTCGCTATAAAGGTGGGATTGGTCTCGGTAAGAGTACCGACCACATCCTTCCGAACCCATCCTCGTGCGTTGACATCCTTGTCCGACCTCAGGCATAACTGACCTCAGTGTCTTCTCCAGTTCGGCCCCTCGGCTGAGGTGAACACTGGGCATCCACTCCCCATTATGAGATGGGACGGCTGCTTTATAGGGAGTCCCTGACAGATAGGGTGGCCATTGGCCATCGATAAGGGCTTGTTCCTATCAGCAGATCACATCCACATTTATGTGAGGGATTTGAGGGGAGGTCTGACGCGACAAGTATCCTTACCTACTCCCTCTAAGGATCCTAGGTGTGGGCTGATGGGACAAATATCCTCCCTCACCTACCTCCACTGTGGAACCTTCCACCCTTCTCTATATATACCTGCATGGTAAGCCATGAACAGGTATGCAATATACAGCTTACACTGTCATTTTTGCTAACACCTTCTTCCCCACTTCACCCTAGTTCAGTGACTGCACTAACTCAGGCGTTGGAGTGCCTTTGGCTGACAGCAGCCTCGGGCCCTGACCGCTGCTTCTTCCCTCTTTCAGGATTCAGGCCATCGGCGACTTCTCCGATCAGCTGAACAGCACATTCTAAACCCCATCATCATCAAAACTAAGTCCATAATATTTTAGGCACGCACAATTGGCGCCGTCTGTGGGAAAGCGATCTGAAAATCCATATTTCCATCCTCATCCTAACAGCCATGCCTCCAAAGGCTAAGAAGGGAAAGAACGTTGTTGAACCATCCAGGTCCAAGCAACCAGAAACATTCCTGCCGCCTCCACTGGTGACGAACCAGGCAGGAGCGCTGGTTACAAACCAGAGGGAAGCAACCAGGTAGATACCGCCCAACCCTCAGCCGAGGAGAGTTGGCGGAGAACCTGGCATTCGAAGTGTAGGGTCGCCCATCACGGTGACACACTCGTCGTCAAGGGATGCAGCAGCATCTCCTTGCCACGGTCTCGTCCTAGAGCGGGTCAGGCCGACTGCCTCTCAGGCAGAGCGTCCACGTCTGGAAGTTTTTTTCACCGAACCACCCCATAGGAATGTTCCTCCTCAGGGAAAGTCCCAACGGGGCAAGGCTCCAGAGCAGTCCAATCCTCGCCAGTCTCATCGCGAGGACCATATGGAAGAGGACCACGTCCACCTCGACGATGAAGGCGACGACAACATGGCCCTGGAGGAGGATGTCGAGGCCCAAGCTGAAGCAATCAAGGCTCAAAACCTCGTCATTGAAGAACAAAAGGAGCAGATCCTCCAGCTCCAGCGACGGCTCGAGGCAAAGGATGGAGCCGTGCCTGGAACTTCTCACACGCCCCCACCTCGGCAGCGAGCTCGGAGGGGTCCCGGGGGTCGGCTGGACCTGAGACAGCAACTAAACGAAAGGCGTGCCCGAGCTCGCGAAGAGGGCTCGAGTAACACCCACGCCAGCGCTGACCAGCAGCAGCGCCAGAGTCAAAGGCGGGAGACCGAGGCCAACCCCGACATGGCTGACTATATTGATCAGCAAATCAAGCTAGCCGTGCAACAGAACCTGGAGTACGCCGGCCTCACTCGAGGTCGGTTGGCTACCAGACACAGTGACAACCACGGTACATCTCCATTTACTCGGGAAATCAGAGATCATCTCCTCCCTGATAAGTTCAGCGTCCCGCACTTCAATCTCTATGACGGGACGTCGGACCCCGAGGCGCATCTCCGACACTTCACCCAGAAGATGTCGGTATTTGGCGGGGACGGCAACCTTGATTGCAAGGTTTTCTCCTCCAGCCTGGGTAACCTCCCACTCCGGTGGTTCTGTGCACTCTCCGAGGGGTTGATTTCAAGCTGGCAACAGCTCCGAGATTCCTTCGTCGAGAAGTTTCAAGCACACCGGGTCATCCCGAAGACTGATGCCGACCTGATTTCGATCAAGATGAGGCCGACCGAGAATATCACTCGGTTCACCAAGAGGTTCTAGACCATCTACAACGTGATCGAAAACTCCAACGACGAAGTAGCCACCACAGCCTTCCAACAAGCTTTGTTGCCAGGCAATAAGCTTCGGAAGGAATTGGTGCGGTTCCCCGCAGCCTCGGTGAAAGCACTGATGGCCCGGGTGAATCAGTACATTGAGCAAGAAGAGGACGAAGTCCGAGCTCGGGAGAGCCATAACATTTGGCAGGAGGGCCGACCTTCAAAGAAAGAAAGGAGGCTTGCTAAAAGGGAGGTGGACCGAAACAGAGAGCCATCAATCTCGGCAACGCGTTCTGTTCCCACCTCAGGAGGCAGCCTAAGGCCGAAACCAACTGGCGCCCCTTACAAGGCCGTCAACACTATCTTCAAGGAGCCCATTTACAAGCTCCTCAGCCAGATCCAAGCCCAGCCCTTCTTCAGATGGCCCCAGCCTATGAAAGGTGACGCTGCTTCACGAGATCAGTGCAAGTTCTGTGCCTACCACAAAGATAAAGGACACAGAACCGAGGATTGCCATGCCTTCAAGGCACACCTCGAAAGGCTCGTGAAAGACGGGTACCTCAGAGATCACATCAAAGAGGAGGGCAGAGTAAACCATGCCCAGCAGCAACAGCCCGACGACCGGGATGGTAATGAGCCTGTAGGGACCATCGAGGTCATCCACCTG
The DNA here is from genome assembly GCA_028538565.1 of Umbellularia californica. Classification (NCBI taxonomy): domain Eukaryota; kingdom Viridiplantae; phylum Streptophyta; class Magnoliopsida; order Laurales; family Lauraceae; genus Umbellularia; species Umbellularia californica. Next base: position 11,433,536 of record JAPQWN010000004.1, on the reverse strand, counting down.
GCCCCCGCTCCCAGGGGCAGTGACCAAGCCCGTGCTAAGGCCAGGAAGGCCCAGCACGACAGACATGTAATGACGGCCGAGCTCGGTCCCTTAGCAAAGAAGGCACGTATAGAGAGACCAAAGATTTGGTTCTTTGACAAAGACTTGGCCGGGGTCCAACTACCCCACAATGATCCTCTTCTCCTGACTATGAGGTTACAGAACTTCAACGTGAAGAGGATTCTAGTGGACCCCGGGAGCTCCTTTGAAATCCTCTATTTCGATTGCTTCAAAAGAATGAGACTGAAAAAGGAGGACCTGCAGGAAGCTCGCACCCCGTTGGTGGGATTCAGCTCCAAGACGGTGTATCCCAAAGGGAAGATCTCCCTCAAAGTCGATGTGGGAGGAGCCTCCATGACAGCAAACTTCCTGGTGGTGGATGCGCCATCCCCTTACGATGCCATCATGGGAAGAACCTGGCTTCACAACATGGAGGCCGTTCCCTCCACCCATCACCAGAAGCTCAAATTCCCGTTACAGAACGAGAACGGGGGCTTCGAAGTTATCATAGTCCGCGGTGACCAACAAATGGCCAAGGAATGTCTCATGGCCGTGGTCCCCGGAGAAGCAAAGCCGCAGCGAGTCCACATGACCGAGTTCGAGGCCGAGCTCGACGTTGTTGGCCGGACTCCAGAGCAAAAGAGCGTTGAAGACCTCACCGAAGTCAGGATCGTTCCCAACGATCCGGAAAGGTTCTTCGTGCTCGGTAGCCAGCTTGCTGATGGAGAAAGGGCCGAGATGCTTGACTTCCTATTACAGAACAGAGAGGTCTTCGCTTGGACCCCTTTTGAAATGCCTGGCATCGACCCCGAGGTCATGAGCCACAAGCTGAATGTGGATCCCGAGCACAAACCTGTAGTCCAAAAGACTCGCAGGACAGGCGTCCAGTAAGCAGAAGCTGTGACCGAGGAGGTCAAGAAACTGTTAGAAGCTGAGGCTATCAGAAAAGTCCACTACCCTGTATGGCTAGCCAACACAGTGGTAAAGAAGAATGGGAGCTGGCGGGTCTGTGTAGACTTCACCGATCTCAACAAAGCTTGTCCCAAAGACAGCTTTCCCTAGCCAAAGATAAACCAGCTGATCGATGCCACCGCCGGGCACGATAGGATGAGTTTCCTCGATGCTTACCGAGGTTACCATCAAATTCCGTTGCACGGGACTGATCAAGAAAAAACAGCGTTCATAACGCCCAGAGGCATTTACTACTACAAGGTAATGCCCTTCGGGTTAAAAAATGCTGGTGCCACTTATCAGAGGTTGGTAACCAAAATGTTTCAGGCCCAGCTTGGCAAAACAGTTGAGGTCTACATTGATGACATCGTCGTTAAGTCTAAAATGTCACTTGACCACTTGACTGACCTACATCAGACCTTCGCCGTCCTCAAACAATAGAAGCTCAAGCTGAATGCCTCCAAGTGTGCATTTGGCGTCGGCTCTGGCAAATTCCTGGGCAGCCTGGTCACTAGACGAGGAATGAAGGCCAATCCCGATCAAATCTCGGCAATCAAGGCCTTACAGAGTCCGACCTCGGCAAAGCAAGTCCAGAGACTTACAGGGATGGTAGCAGCACTGAACCGCTTCATTAGCCAAGCTTCAGACAAACGCCGTCCCTTCTTCCAGCTCTTGAAAAAGAGCTCAGGGTTCCAATGGACGCCAGAGTACGAAAGTGCCCTCCAGGTGCTCAAAGGATACCTCTCTTCACCTCCCCTGCTGTCCACTCCAACCCAGGGTGAGATCCTGTACTTATACTTGGCAGTCTCGGACCATGCAGTGAGCTCGGTGCTCGTCAGAGAAGAAGACAGGAAACAAAGGCCTATCTATTACGCAAGCAAAATCTTGCTGGATGCCGAGACGCTTTACCTGCCTTTGGAAAAGCTTGCATTCGCACTCGTTAGCGCCTCCCGCAAGCTCTCCCACTACTTCCAGACATATTCTATAGTGGTTGTGACAGAACATCCACTCAAGTCTCTCTTCAGAAAAGCAGACTTCTCTGGAAGAGTGTCCAAATGGACTGTCGAACTAGGGCAATATGATATCCAATATCAACCTAGAACGGCAATCAAAGCCCAGGTACTGGCAGACTTTATTGTGGAATTCACCAATCCTAGTTCGGCACAGAGCCTCCTCGGAACCGAACCGGGGGGCAAGGAGGTAGAGACGACCTCCGAGACCAAGACAGAACAGGAGCGGTCCTGGAAACAATTCCTCGACTCATCTTGGAAGGTCTTCGTCGATGGGTCCTCAACCTCCAAAAGGGCTGGCGCTGGCATCATCCTCCAATCTCCGGAGGGCCTCGTCATTGAGCAAGCCCTGACTCTTGACTTCAAAGCGTCTAACAACGAGGCTGAGTATGAAGCGTTAATCGCAGGGCTGGGCAACGCAAAAATCCTGGGGGCACAACAACTGGTGGTCTTCAGTGATTCACAGCTGGTGACGAGCCAGCTGAATGGAGACTACCAAGCCCGTGATGACAGGATGGCAGCCTACTTAGCCCACACCAAGCAACTTCTATCTCAGTTCCAAAAAGCTGAAGTCAGGAAAATTGGCAAAGATTCCAACTCTCACGCCGACGCACTTGCGAACTTGGCCTCAGCTGTCGAGGCAGGAAGAAAAAGGACTGTCGAAGTGGAAACGCTGGACAGGCCGAGTATAGAAATCCACCCACCTCGGCAGATCATGTGTACCGATCTCGGTCCGAGCTGGATGGACGAATTCATTTCCTACCTCAAGGATGACCAGCTTCCCGAGGACAAAAACCAGGCCCACAAAATCAGGCTGAAAGCAGCTCGGTTCTGGCTCTCTTCAGATGGCAAGCTCTACAAAAAATCCTACAATGGCCCTTATCTCCAATGCATTCACCCATGCAAGGTCGAAGACTTCCTTTATGAAATCCATGAAGGGATCTGCGGCAGTCACATTGGAGGTCGGTCACTGGCTTACCGAGCTATTAGCAAGGTTACTGGTGGCCCTACATGCAGAAGTGCCAGAAGTTCTCTCACTCTCTCCATCAACCAGCACATGACCTAAGTCCTCTGTCCAGTCCCTGGCCTTTTGCCCAGTGGGGACTGGACTTGATGGGACCTCTCCACCGAGCTCCGGGGAACAAAAGATGGTTGATAGTGGCTACTGACTATTTTACCAAGTGGATAGAAGCTGAAGCATTGTCTTCCATCACCGAGAAGGTTACTAAAAACTTCGTATGGAGGAACATCGTAACAAGATTTAGAGTGCCTCGAGCCTTGGTCTCGGATAACGGGACTCGGTTCGACTCCAACTTCTTCAAAAACTTCTGTCAAAAGCTTGGGATCAGGAACTACTATTCCACTCCAGCCTACCCCCAGAGCAATGGACAAGCTGAAATCTCCAACAAGGTCGTGCTCGACGGACTCAAAAGGAGACTGGACCGAGCCAAAGGACGATGGGTGGAGGAGCTCCCGAGCGTCCTTTGGGGGTACAGAACTACCCCAAGGCGCTCAACCTCGGTTACACCTTTCTCCCTGGCCTACGGAATGGAAGCTGTAATTCCACTTGAGGTCGGTCTCCCGACCCTCAGGTCGGAACTGTTCAACCGAGGCCATAACGATGTAAACCTCGCCACAGAGCTCGACCTAGCTGAGGAACGAAGGGATGCCGCAGCCATCCGCCTCGCTTCCTATCGGCGACAGTTGGCTAGAGGATACAACCAAAAGGTCAAAGAACGGAAGTTCTCCCCTGGAGAATTGGTCTTGAAAAAGACTCTTCCAGCAGACAAAAGTCCCAGCGAAGGAAAACTTGCACCGAACTGGCATGGGCCATTCAAAGTGACTTCGGTAGTTGGGCAGTCTGCATACAAGCTTGAGGACATGGAGGGTAGAGAGCTACCACGACCATGGAATGCCACGCACCTTAAGAAATACTATTTTTGAGATGTAATCAGATTTCGGAAGTCAATAAACTGATTCTTTTTATAAAATGTTTTTTTACTTTCTAAAAACTGTCTTCTACTCTCAAATATGGCCAAGTTGTGAAAATTGGCCCATGCGTACAGCTCGGTCATAGGATCAGCTTGCATTTTGGCGGTCACAGGACCTGCTACTCAGCTCGGTCACGGTCGTAGGACCTGCCAGTTAGTTCGGTCACCAAGGTCAGCTACTTCGGCCCGGTCAATGGACCAGTCAAGTTCTGATTACAAAGCCGAACTCCGCTATGGTCGTAGGAACAAGCACCTCTAGTTTTACCGAGATCAGTGCCTGTTACGGTTACAGAATCTGGACGGCACCTCGGGTTACAAACTTAATACTTCAAGCTCGGCTACAGAGCCAAGCTCATTTATCTTGGTCTTATTTCCTGTTCTTGTTATTTATTTTTGGTTGCAAAGAGACAGGAAAAAAGAGAGGAGAGACATTCACCACAAATGCTCAAGTTGGAAGCAAAAGCCAATTTTATTCAATTGGGAAATGATTACAAATTGTTCATACAAAAATACAAATCTTCCCCCCAAGTACAGAAATTAAAAAAGGAAATCACATTAAATTTCTTCAAGCCACAGCCTCCTCAGCGCCCCCAACAGCAGCATTCTCCTCGGCGTCGGCATTGACCTCGGGGAGGTTGGCTTCGGCTTCCCCAGCAGGGAGCTCAGGAGCTTGGTTTGGTACGGGCTGCGGAGGAGGAAACTGGGGGATCTCTGTGTACACAGGGTTGTCCTCGGGGACCCCTGCCGCTCTCAACGAGCTTGTCCACCCCAGCCTCCAAGCTTTCAGGCTGACCTTCCGGACCTCGGCGACATACAACTCGATGGCTTCTGCCACCCCTTCATCAAAAGCCCTGTCGACTTCGGTCCGGAGTTTGTCAGCCTCAGCACGAAGTGCAGCCTCTACCTCCTCCCACCTGTTCTCGAGCTCGGCCGTCTTTTTCATTTGATTTTCTAGCTCGGTTTTGGCCTTTTCAAGCTCATGCTTGAGGCCCCCGGCTACCGCTTCCTGCTCGACTGCTTTCTTCTTCACCTCCCCAAGCTCCACCTCGATTGCCGCGGTCCTCTTCTCCGCCTTCTCGGCCCGGGCAGCGTTCTGATGGGCTTTTTCCGCCGACACCAGGCTCATTTGCAGGATCTGTGGAAGCAAGTATTAGTCAATCAGAACTGCAGAAGTCAAAATGAGATCACGAACTCAGAGGAGAGAATTACCCTGAGGGCGTCGCCCATCTGAGCCACACCCAGGTCCACCTCGCCCATCTTCCAGTGTTCTACCATGTCTCCAGGCAGAGCGCAGGCGTGCGCGAGGGCGCTGACGACTGAAGTACCGTCACTCAGCCGGCCGACAGCGAACAACGGCTGGCCATCCTCCAGCAGGAAGTCAGGATTCCAGAGCGGAGGGCCGAGCGATGGAGAGCGCCGAGAGGATGGATTGGATTCGTCCTCGGCCGGATCTACGATCCTAGGCCTTTTTCCCAGCCGAACCGCGTCCCGTTTGGACTCGGTGGAGCGCTCAGTTGCTGAGGGAGGCTGGGGAGAAGACCGAGTGGGGGCAGAGACGACTATGTTTGCCAGGCTCTGGGAGAGAGCAGCTCCCGAGGGGGTAGGCGAGCCTCCGAAGACAACATCGTCGAGGCTTACGATCGTCGTGCCGCGTCGGCCCATCTCGACCTCTTCGTCTGATCCAGAAGACTGAAGGTTCACGGGGTCCTCCTGCCGAACCTCCTCAGGTTCGTCCTCTGACTGGCGTTCCCCTTCGGATTCGGTCTCGGCGGCGATCTTAGCCTGTGAGACCCCGGCTTCGGCAGAGGCTCGAGGAGGTATGATCTCGGCGGGCACTTGTGGAAGTCCTGCAGTTGGAGCTGTCTGCTCCTCGGCCTCGGCTAGAGTTAGAATTTGTTCCCCCCTTAGATTCTCGTACCGCCTTCTGATGAAAGATCGGTACACGGGTTCGTACCCAAGAAGAGCTGAGGCTGATCGTGTCCGATGGCCCTTGTAACTATAAATTTTCTTTAGCCAGATGACGTTTCGTCGCCACCTGGAGTTCTTTTTCTGCTGCTGTCTCTCCTTGTGACCTGCACGCCAAGCAATTGAGCGTCAGTTCGGCAGAACAAAAATACATCAAAAGACGAAAGAAAGTGAGATATTTACTCCGTGGCTCCCCGAGACGACGAGGGATGTGATCCACCCTGGGCTCCCCGGGGGCGTACTCCCAGCTCCCAGTGACGTACAGACGGTCGTCCCCGGCGTATTTCGTGTTGTCCTCGAGCTCGTTGATTATAGGATTTCCATTCGACCGAACTCGGAGGTAATACGCATCCTCCTTGGGAGATCGTCAAAGGTCATAAACGTCTTCAATATCCTCGACGCCAAGGTCGGTCTCCAAAATCCTATTGAGTTCGGCTATACCCATGATTATCTTGTAACCATTGGGCATGAGCTGGCAGGGGGTAAGATTCCACCTCCTGAGGCAGGCCCTCAGAAGGGGATGGACTGGAAATCTCACCCCACCTTCTATAATGGCCACTAGTGGGAAGGGAATCCATCCGTCTACAAAGATCCGAGGTCGGATTTGGTCATCCGGACCGTCCGCCCTGATATCGACATCCTCGGGTATATGGTATTTGTTCCTAAGCTCTGCTAGGGCAAGGTCTGTATCTATCCAATGTATGTACACCCCCATCGTCTCCGGCATAGACTGAAAGCAGACGACGGCGACGGAGAAGGACAGTATGCAACCCGGAAAAGAGACCCCGAAAGAAAACCCTAGAAAAGGAAAAAGGGGCAGAGGAACTCACTGGCACGCGATGCCAGAACAGATGCAGAGACGATGGAGGCTCGAAGTTCAGAACGACGGACGGATTTCTCAGATGACGAGGTCTCTCAGGCAGATCTCAGGCAGAAGCTCCAGGCTCAGCAAAAGTAGTCCTCCTTCGAGGACGAGACCTTTTATACAGAGATGAAAATCTCTTCGTATCCCGAAAGACGCGCGTGCAGACACCGCCTTGAGCACGCCACCCGTCTCCTCGATAGGACTTCACAGCCATCGGGGGATAGACATGTGGCAGCACCGCGTCGCCTTCATAATGATATGGGCAGGCTATTAAACCGCCTCCAGACAGCTGTGCGCTATTAAGTGCGCCTCGGAAAGCAAAACGACACCCCACGCTTCTTTAAAGGCTACGGGATCGGTTTCGGGAAACTCCCTTCCTATCGCTCCCGACCCCGAGGTGTTGCCAAAACCCCGAGGTCAGGAGCTGGGGGCAATTGTGTGGAGTATTTCTACCGAAACCGAGGTTACCCCTGACCTCGGTATTGGTACCGATCAGGAGAGGCCTCAACCTCCATCCTCCTGGCGCAGCAGCGCCTCACTCGCTATAAAGGTGGGATTGGTCTCGGTAAGAGTACCGACCACATCCTTCCGAACCCAGCCTCGTGCGTTGACATCCTTGTCCGACCTCAGCCATAACTGACCTCGGTGTCTTCTCCAGTTCGACCCCTCGGCCGAGGTGAACACTGGGCGTCCACTCCCCATTATGAGATGGGACGTCTGCTTTATAGGGAGTCCCTGACAGATAGGGTGGCCACCGGCCATCGATAAGGACTTGTTCCTATCAGCAGATCACATCCACATTTATGTGAGGGATTTGAGGGGAGGTCTGACGGGACAAGTATCCTTACCTACCCCCTCTAAGGATCCTAGGTGTGGGCTGATGGGACAAGTATCCTCCCTCACCTACCTCCACTGTGGAACCTTCCACCCTTCTCTATATATACCTGCATGGTAAGCCATGAACAGGTATGCAATATACAGCTTACACTGTCATTTTTGCTAACACCTTCTTCCCCACTTCACCCTAGTTCAGTGACTGTACTAACTCAAGCGTCGGAGTGCCTTTGGCTGACAGCAGCCTCGGGCCCTGACCGCTGCTTCTTCTCTCTTTCAGGATTCAGGCCATCGGCGACTTCTCCGATCAGCTGAACAGCACATTCTAAACCCCATCATCATCTAAACTAAGTCCGTAATATTTTAGGCACGCACAACAATGGTTCCCATGTGGTTGGGTTGAACCTTGAGGGTAACATGTATAGGCTCAACCTACCCGAACACAACCTATTTACTTATCAGGCTAAAAAAACAGATCCAATTCCTTAAGTTCATCTTTGGAATAGTTGGCCGGCACATATAATGATCTGATTGAACCATACTTGCCCACTTGGTGTGGTCAACCGATCTGTATTTATTCTCATTATTGTTGTTGTTATTATTAAGTTCTATATACAGCATTACAGTGCCTATTGGAAGAATGGTCTGGAGCTCTCACATTGATAATTCCTTCAGTTCAGTTTGGTACACCATTTGCACCATGTTGAAATCTAGCTTTGCGAAATCAAGCAAGTCATCAATCCTCCCATCTTCCGTTTCATATACATCTATGTACCATCTAGCTTCCAGTCTCGGCGCCCTCCAATCCAAAGGGATCTCCAAGGCATGTTCTATTCTATCTGCCAGCTTCCTCTCCACCCTTTCCTTCAGAATCTTCAAATTCGCGGTGGAGAAGACCTGAGCTTCCTCCAAGATGGCTTCACCTTTCACGCCAAGATGTGCAGCCTCATACAAGCTCAGAAGTCCCATTGCATCCTCACACAGGCTTGCCTTGAAACCTCCTCTTTGCTTCTTAAATTTGTTGAATATGTCTTGCATTACATGCACCCAAACGTAGTTCATCAGCTAATTATTTAATATCAGTTGGACACAATAATTGCAGGGTTTTGTGTTGTTTATTTAGAAATGAGTAGGTACTATAATTTTTCTTTTTCTCTTTCTTTTGTTTTTTTCATTCACGGATCTAATCCTTTCTTTTATCTCAAGCCTCGCAAAATCCACACTAATCATTTCTTTATTGAAATAGAAAAATTGATGGTGCACTCATCCAACATTCATTCACTGTTGGATTGAACTTCAAAAATCTAAAGTTGAGATATTTTTAAAATTTAAGATTTTTTTTTTTTTTTTTTTTTTTTTGATATGATAATTTGGTGGAGCTGCTTTTTTTACTCCCTTCGCATTGGGAGACCTTTTCATATGCTCACCTCCCATTACTAGACAAACATGTAGGGTCATCATAGATAAAAGCTGCGGATTGAGACCCCCAGTCAGGCTCGGCTAAAATAAGGTCAGGTCTTGGACTTCACCCTTTCTTTCCTCTGGGTGAGCTGGGACACATTTTCAGCCCTGATGTTGTGATGGCATACCTGATGAAAGGTTACACCCATGTTGCCTAAGCAATCTAAAGTAGAGAGAAGTGTGGTACAGACTGTCCTTAATTGCGTGCTCCGTGTTCTCTAAGTGAAGCCCATTCAGTGCATCACTGATTTCTTCCTCAAACTGGTAGGCCACTCCGAGGCGTTGGACAGCGTCGATCAATCCAAGCAGATGGCCGTTTGGCTGTGTGATGTCTTGTACCTGGCGCCGAACTGTGTCCTTGAGTCTTTTGTGATGGTCATGACTCAATGCCTGCAACCACCCACAAATGTGCAAAAAATCAACTGTCTGATGTGTACGGCCCGTTGTGATCCCATGACATCAAGCTTATAAACCAATTGGATGAGACCACTCATGAAAAAAAATATATCCAAACACTCAAATTCAGTCCAAACACTGCATGTCTGTCTGATAGAGTACATAGGAGTTGAATGCATAGAAACTAAAATCGGTTCAATGGAAAACCAAGTCCAACCCTCCCCATGGAAAGTAGTTTTTTTGCGGAATGATGGAAAAGTTAATTCGGTCCAAACCCAACAGCTACAGCACCAACGTGAAGCTTTCAATGTTTTGGATAATCATTTTCACCTTGTATGCTTTTTTTTGTGGAAAAGTATCCGTACAAATATACCCTTATAGTCAAATTAGCTCCCAAATGATTATTAAAGAGGTGAGCGTCGAAAGATATAAGGTACCAATATAGATGAGATCTTAACTTTTTGTAGGATCTAAATCACTAGGGTGCTTATTCCTTCAAATCTTTCCTTGATTTAACTTCCCTTAAATGTAAAGTTTTTGTTTATTGTCACTCTTTAATTATATTAACCTTTGACTCTTCATTTTTAACCACTCCTACAATAATTATGTATTATGCAAGTGAAGGGGTGAAAAAGGTAAGAAAAAGAAAGGAAAAGAAAATAGTGGATAGTAAATAACGGAATGCAAGACTTACAGCTGCAGCAGTGCAGTCTCTTCTTGCCAGCAGGGCGCGAATGCTATCAATATCCCAAAAGGTCGAGTGATAGTTTGCAGAGCGGCGTACCTCAATGGAGTCCATGCTTCCCTATGATACCGTCTGTCCTCCTCTACTGATCACTTCAAACAAGTCTACTCACGGCACTTGTATATGGTCACACTTCCGCATGCAGTATATATAGAGGGGAGGAGTGTGCGATTTTAAGGGAGAGAGTCCTTATCAATTTTTTTTTAATATTTACGATAACATGATTCATACAGTAGCTCGGTATGGATCAAAATATCCTCTTCCAGTTCAAATATTTACGATAACAGGATTCATACAGTAGCTCGGCATGGATTAAAATGTCCCCTTCCAGTTCGAATATTGAAAAAGTTCAAAACTTAATTGGCATCGTTATGCATGGGGAAAGTTCAAAAGCACTGGTTACGTTGACAATCAAAGCAAGTTCAGAAAAGGTTTTTTTTTTTCCTTCACTAATGGAGTATGTTTTTGTGCGTGCCTAAAACTTACGGACTTGGTTTGGGTGTAAATAGAGTTTAAGAAGATGTTGTTTAGCTGATCGGAAACGTCGCTGACAGCCTGAAACCTGAAAGAGAGAGAAAGCAGAGGTCAGGGCCCGGGCCGCTGCCAACCAAAGGTACTCCGACGACTGAGTTAGTGCAGTCACTGAACTAGGACGAAGTGGGGAAGAAGGTTTAAGCAAAAATGGCAGAATGTATGCTCTATCTTGCGTACCTGTTCATGGCTGATCATGCAAGTATATGTAGGAGGGAGTAGAAGGTTCCATAGTGGAGGTAGGTGGGGATACTTGTCCCATCAGCCCACTCCTAGGATCCTTAGTGGGGGTAGGTGAGGATACTTGTCCCATCGGATGTCTCCTCAAATCCGTCACATAAATGTGGACGTGATAGGGAAGGTCCCCTCTCAGTATTCAGCGGCCACCCTATCTGCCAGGGTGCTCTATAATGCAGCTGTCTCATCCCATAATGGAGATTAGACGCCCATCGTCCATCTCGGTCAAGTGGACCGAGGTGGATTTCACCGAGGTCAGGCCTGCTTGAGGTCGGATACCGTCACCGAGACGCTCGAGGCAGGGCCCAGAAAGAGCGTGGCCAATATACTTACCCGGGTCCAGCTCCAACCTGGTGCGAGCTGGCACGCTGCCGAGATGGGTGAATGAGGTCGGTGTAACCCTTAAGCAGTATTTCGGTCCAAGCCGGGGATAACCTCGGCAGTAGGTGATCACCCCCACACAACTGTCCCCTAGTTGCTGACCTCATTAGGGCTTTGGAGCTTGATTGAGGTCGGGAGCTAAATGCGTGAGAGTTCTATAAATATCGGGCTCTGCAACACTATTTCTTTGAAATCGGCCGTTGATGTCGGGATCTCATCATGACTGTTCATTTAAGCGCTTCATTACTCCGTCGCCAGCCTGTCTGCCAGAAGGTGCCGAAACCGCTGCGCCTGCCCGAGGTAATCAATCATTCTGACGGCATTTACTGCGGAAACCGCATTGTCCTCAACACGTGGCACCATTTGGCTCGCAGGACGGCTATCCCGAAGCGACGCGCGCCCCTTTTGAGGCGAAGTGATGAGGGCGTGCCCTTGGAATCCGGAAAGGCGTCCTGCTGCTTATAAAAGCAGCAATCTTCTTCTTCCTTCGTCTACTTTGGCATTCTGAATCTGGGGGAGACTCTGCTAGTGCAATTTTCTCAGACCACTTCTGTGTCTTCCTTTCCCTTCTGCTTCTTGCTCTCTGTAAGTCTTCTTCTTTCTTTATCTTCCCCCTTCAGTACCTCTTTCCAGTTTTTTCCCTCAGTTAGGGTTTTTTCTCGTCATTCTAGTTTCACAGACCTTCAAACATGGGTATAGGGGTTTACCGCTGCTTGGTTGACACCCCTGGGGAGATGCTTAGATTCAGGGAAACATATAGCATTCCGGACGATGTCCGGATCAGGCTGGACGATCAGAAGGACCCGTGGAACGCTTACTCCTACCGAGATGGGTGGATGCCTTTCCCACTTGTCTCGGTAGTCGAGGGAGGGGTGAAGTTCCCCGTCCACCCACTGCTCAGGCGAAGTCTGGCGACGTGGCACCTTGCCCCCTGTCATTTAATGCCGAACAGCTATAAAATCATAATGGGGACCGTAGAGTTGAATAGGCTCTTAGGTATCCACCTCGGTGTCTATGACATCGAGGAAGCGTACGACATTTGCAAGTCGACCGGGGAACCCGGCGATTGTTATTACCTCTGGGGAAAACCAAAGATGGTCCCCTTCGTTACTGCCCTTGAGGACTCAATGCGCTACGCCGGGAGCGAAAGGTTGTTCGTTGCCGGCAACTGGGAGTTCGGCGCGGAAGATACCGAGGCAGAGAGGGTGTACAAGGTACCTCGTCACTTCGGGCGTCTTCCAAGTAAATACCGAGCTCAAATAGCTTGACTTTTTCTCTTTACTTATCTGCCGAACTGACGTACATTGGTCTGTTGTGCAGAGCTCAGCGAGAGGAGACAGGTGGCCTTGAGTGAAGGCTGGAAGAAGAACGGCGCTTGGTTCGACACCGTCCAGCGCTTCCAAGGGCACAAAGGCAGGTCCGCTTGGTGCCTCATAGGGTACCTGCCGAGGTACAGACATTTCTACAAAAGACAAGGGACTGAGGACATTGAGGTCGGGCCTAGCTACGCGCCAGAGTCGGTCGAGCAGCAGCGGCCGATCTCACCCCTTACCGATCCAGATGAGGTGACCGAGGAGCACCATCCCAGCCCAGAGATGGAGAGGGGTCGTCAAGATTTTTCCACCACCAACCTCAGGAAGAAGCTGCTGTGCAAGCGGACCTCTTCTTCCTCGAGGTCCGCTGATTCCTCCTCTAGGGATGCCCATAAGGCTCCCCCCACGGGCTCCTCCCGAAATCACTCCATCGTGGTGAGGGAGGAGGAGAGGCAAACAAAGAAGGCGAGGGGCGAAGAGCCACGCCAGGCCAAGCCCCGGAAGTAAAGGGCTTCCCGGTCCACCCTGGCGGAGGAGAGGAGGGAGCCGAGGCAGCGAGAGGAGGAGGAGGAGCAGGAGCGGAGGGAGGAGGAGCAGCCCTTGGTCCGCCGAGAAAGGCAGGAGGAGAGGGTGCCGGTGATGCCCAGAGGAGAGGGTTCATCTCGGCATGACCCTGTCCAGCCTTTGGTGCCCCACGCCCCCGAGGCTGAGCCATGGAGGCCATCTTTCCTCCTTGGGCCAGGGACGCCGCTGACCTCAGGACATCGTTTACACGGCTGTCCGGCAGTGGCGGCCGCGTTGGCTGGTGCCTGTACGCTTCCGGGGGACATTGTCCGGTTCAGGAAAATGGAAGAGGGCGCACTGCACCAGGCTAACCCTCGTCGGCCCTGCTGGTGAGGAATACTTAGAGTTGTATGATTTTGCAGGCATGCTGTGTCATGCTAATCTTCATCTTTTTCCTTTGGTGCAGATCATACAGAGGTCTCAAGTGCCACAGGAAGAATCCCGCCAGAGCTGTGCTGCGATCCAATCTCTGCAGGCTGATAAGCAAAAACTCGCGGCAGCTCTGGAGGGGAGTTTGGAGGAGCTAAGGAGGTCTCAGGAAGATTGCGCTAAGCTGAACGCAGAAAATGAGGCGGCCATGTTGCAGATCACCAAGAAAAGTGCTGAAAACTATCAGCTCCAGGGTGTGGCGTACAAGATAGAGAATAGGGTAAAACAGCTGGAGGCCGAGATGGAGTCCTTGAGGAAGGAAAAGGCCGAGGTCGATTTTTCGCTGCAGGCCAAGCAGGAAGCCTCAGCTAAACTGAGAGCTGAGGCAGAGGCTTCTCGGCAGGCAGAGATCGACGCCTCTTTCCGGGATGGGGTGGCCGAGGAGACTAAACGATATGAAGATCAACTTGTAGGGCTGGGAGAGGAGCTATTCGAAATGGGCTGTTTGGCTGTGCTCAGAGAGATGGGGATCCTCGAGGATGACCCCATATATCGGAATCTGCCCAAGCTCCCTCGTGTCGAGCCCGAGTCGCCTGCCCCCTCATTCACCGAGGCCTCTCTTGACCCTCCAGCTGGCGAGCCCCAGGTCTCTGAAACTCCTGAAGAAATTCTTCAAGTTCCAGCTGCCGAGACCACAACTGTCGATCTCAGGGCTGACAATGCTGAGTTTCCTCCTGCTTCCTCTGGTGGTGATGGCAGTGGTGAAGTTGGCGATATTTCTGTCATAGATACTGACCAGCTGCCTTGACATCGTCTTTTTTTATTTTTCTATGCCCTTGGGGAGATTGAGCCCTGTACTTTTTTTTGAAATATTTTCAGTGGATGAAACTTTGTTTTGTTTTTTGGTTGTGCATGTAAACACACGATTTGATGAATAGAATCTTCTTTTGCAGCATTCTCTGCGTTATGTATGATGGATGTCTCTTTTCTTCTTTCCCTGTTCTTGTTATGTGTCTGGCTTTGTAACCAACAATAAATAACAGGAAATAAGACAAAGCAAGACAAGTAATTGAGCTCGGCTCTGTAGTCGAACTCAACGTATTAAGTTTGTAAGATGAGGTGCTGTCAGGTTCCGTAACCATAACAATCATTGATCTCGGTTAAACTAGATGTGCTCGGTCCCACGACCATAGCGAAGTGCAATCAGAACTTTACGACTGGTCCAATGACCAGGCCGAAGTAGCTGACCTTGGTAACCGAACTGAGCGGCAGGTCCCGTGACCGAGCCGAAATGAGAGCTGGTTTCGTAACCAAGCTGGAGATGGCTGGTCCTGCGACCACGCCTTATGTATGTGCCGAGTTCTATAACTTGCCATATTTGAGAGTAGGAGATAGATTCGAAAGTAAAAAAATATTCTATAAAAAGAATTAATTTTATTGACTTCCAAAATCCGAGTACATCTCAAAAGTAGAATTTCTTGAGGTGCGTGGTATTCCACGGACGTGGTAGCTCTCTACCCTCCATGCCCTCAAGATTATATGCAGACTGCCCAGCTACCGAAGTCACTTTGAATGGCCCATGCCAGTTCGGTGCAAGCTTTCCTTCGCTGGGATTTTTGTCCGCTGGAAGTGTCTTCTTCAAGACCAGTTCTCCATGGGAGAACTTCCTTTCCTTGACCTTTTGATTGTAACCCCTGGCCAACTGTTGCTGATAAGAAGCGAGGCGAATGGCTGCCGCATCCCTCCGTTCCTCAGCTAAGTCGAGCTCTGTGGCGAGGTTTATATCGTTCTGGCCTTGATCAAACAGTTCCGACCTGAGGGTCGGCAGACCGACCTCAAGTGGAATCACGGCTTCCATCCCGTAGGCGAGGGAGAAGGGTGTAGCCGAGGTGGAGGGCCTCGGGGTAGTTCTATACGCCCAAAGGACACTTGGGAGTTCCTCCACCCATCTTCTTTTGGCTCGGTCCAGTCTCTTTTTGAGTCCATCGAGCACTACTTTGTTAGAGATTTCAGCATGTCCATTGCTCTGGGGATAAGCAAGAGTGGAGTAGTGGTTCCTGATGCCAAGTTCTTGACAGAAGTTTTTAAAGAAGTTGGAGTCGAACTGAGTCCCGTTGTCCGAAATCAAGGCTCGAGGCACTCCAAATCTTGTTACAATGTTTCTCCATACGAAGTTCTTAGTATCCTTGTCAGTGATGGAGGACAGTGCTTCAGCTTCTATCCACTTGGTAAAATAGTCGGTGGCTACTATCAACCATCTTTTATTCCCCGGAGCTCGGTGGAGAGGTCCCACCAGGTCCAGACCCCATTGGGCAAAAGGCCAGGGACTGGAAAGTGGACTAAGGTCATGTGCTGGCTGATGGAGAGAATGGGAGAACTTCTGGCATTTCTCACATTTCCTGGCATAAACCTGTGCGTCCTTCTGCATGTAGGGCCACCAGTAGCCCTGACTGATAGCTCGGTAAGCAAGTGACCGGCCTCCAATGTGACTACCGCAGATCCCTTCATGGATTTCATAAAGGAAGTCCTCGACCTTGCTCGGGTTAACGCACTGGAGGTAAAGGCCATTGTAGGACTTTTTGTAGAGCTTGCCATCCGGAGATAGCCAGAACCGAGCTGCTTTCAGCCTGATTTTGTGGGCCTAATTTTTGTCCTCGGGGAGCTGGTCGTCCCTGAGGTAGGAAATAAAATCATCCATCCAACTTTGTCCGAGGTCGGCACATAGTATCTGCCGAGGTGGGTGGAGTTCTATACTTGGTCTGTCAAGTGCTTCCACTTCGACAGTCCTTTTCCTTCCTACCTCAACAACAGAGGCCAAGCTTGCAAGTGCGTCGGCATGAGAATTGGAATCTCTGCCGATCTGCCTGACTTCAGCTCTTTGGAACTGGGATAGGAGTTACTTGGCGTGAGCTAGGTAGGCTGCCATCCTGTCGTCATGAGCCTGGTAGTCTCCAGTCAGTTGGCTCGTCACCAGCTGTGAATCACTGAAGACCACCAGTTGCCGTGCCCCCAGAAGTTTTGCGCTGCCCCGCCTGCGATTAGTGCCTTGTACTCAGCTTCATTGTTTGATGCTTTGAAGTCTAGGGTCAGGGCTTGCTCTATGACAAGGCCCTCCGGAGATTAGAGGACTATGCCTACGCCAGCCCTCTTGGAGGTTGAAGATCCGTCGACGAAGACCTTCCAAAAGGAATCGAGAAACTGTTTCCAAGATCGCTTATGTTCTATCTCGGTCTCGGTGGATGCCTGTTGACACCAAAAATGTCACTTTGCCTCTTCAACATCAAGAAAGCTGCATGGAGTCGCAACCTGCCATAAATAGGCAATGCAATTTCTCCAAAAATTCAAATCTTGTCAGAATCAAACAAAAACTGCAAGATCCTTCAAGATAGCCAAGAGAAGAGTACACATGAAGTTTCGGGCCATTTCGACAACATTTGGCCTAACTTCACTTCTCCGACAGCTAAACGGGAGCTCCCGGCGGCGACATCATCGGAGACGTCAAAACTTCGATCAAAGCCTACAGATGACTCCAGCATGTCTCAAAAGGGCTCTATGCCAAATTTCAAGTCAAACCGACAACGTTTGACCCTCCATCAATGCTCGAGCAGCAAAATCAAGCCTCCCGGCGGCGGGAACCACCGAAGCCTTCGCTCATCAAACCAAGTGCATGAGTGGCTTCAACATGCTTCCAAAAGGCTGCACGTCGAATTTCAGGTCATTCCGACAACGTTTGACCAGGTTTCGATGCTCCGAGAGAAAATCAAGCCTACCGGCGGCGGAGCAACCCGGGACCATGACATCCAAAACGGAGCCCATGGAACGTCTCAAAATGACTCCAATAGGCTCCCCGTCAAATTTCAGGTCAATCGGACATCGTTTGACCACATATCAAAGCTCGGCATTTTCCCCGCAGTAAAATCAAGTGAAGCATCGACGGGACCCCAAACGGCTTCAAAACTCAAACAAAAGCCTATGGTTGGTCTTATTTATTGCTCAGGAGGCTTCACCTCAAATTTCAGGTCATTCCGACATCGTTTGACCAAGTTTCAGCTTCTGGCGGAAAATCAGCAGCTCTACGCGACAAAGTCTTCGGCTTTCCCGGAAAATTGGAAACTTTGCACTCTAAAAATGCAAGGATTCTCATCAAGTTTTCTACAGGGAAATCAAGCCAATAAATGAGAAGAAATGTCAAGAAAAATACAGAAGAAAACGGCGACGAAAAAGACCTCAAAACGACCGCAAAACGGGCTCCGAAGGGGAAAAATCCCCCAGGGTCGCAGACCCCTGCGACCATGGCCCATGGTCGCAGGCCCCTGCGACCATGGCCCATGGTCGCCGGTCCATGGTCGCCGGCGACCATGGCCCATGGTCGCCGGCGACCATGGAGGTCCGGGTCACCGGATTTTCCGCCGGTGACCCGTTTTTCCATCTTTTTTCGCGTTTCGCGCACTTTGGCCCCTGTGGTTTCCTGAAAATGTGATTTTTAGTGCTCTAAATTGACTCATATCCGACGACATCTCGGATCCGCCGTCAAAAGCATAAAATCATCATTGATCGCTCCAAGATCGCCAACCGGTCGACCAAGAAAGTGCACTTTCTGTCCGACCGATCGTGAAATCGACAAGACAGATGTCACCGGCCCACTCTTAGCTATCAATGTCTGAAGTTACATGTTCATCCGATGTCGATCAGCATGTAGATCCATCGATGATCATCGCCAGAAGAATTCCAGAAGACACGGCATGGCCCGCGACTCTTCGACTGCTCGGCGACCAATTAATGTGGTTAATTGACTAGCTTTATTGCAGTCATTAATTCATTTCTTTGGACGGCCCAATCAGAAGCAAGCATTTGGGAGTTACAAGTCAATTGATTCATGGCATTTAAATCATGAAACTCCTCCCATTATGGTAATTAAGGTGATTAAAAGCCCTTAATCTCCATCGGCCAATCAGATTCAAGGAAAAAGGAGTTACAAAATCAAGAAATAAATCTTGTAACTCCTCCCATTAAAGCCATTAAGGCTCATAAACCCTCCTAAATGGCTACCAAAGGCCTATAAATAGGAGAGCATTCCATTGAAATTGGGATCGGAAAAAAGATCAGAAAAAAGAGGAGAAAATCAGAGAAGATCAGAAAAAAAAAGATCAGAAAGAGATCTGAGAGAAAGAAAAAAAGAGAGAAAAAACTCTGCTGAAGTTCTGCATCGGCCACCACTACAAGGTGACAAAAGTCCCTTGGGGGGCACCCCCCCCAAGGTCCTTGCCTTCTCCCGCTGCCTCCAATGGCTTAGACGTGGCTTTTCAGCCCGTCTACTTAGCTTTTTATTGGACATAGGACCTTCTCTTGGTCTTTGTCCTCTAAAAACCTGAGGTTATAGCCAAGCCAAGCGAATCAAGAGCATCTTCTGTTCTCATCTGCATGGATGATGGCGAAGCCCATACATGGCTTGCGACCGTCAATCTGAACGAGTCCCCCACAATCTCCTGAAAAGTTAGATCTTCCTTTTCTTGCTTTTCATTGTAGTTTGTATTTTTCTAAAAGAGACAAAAATCACAACTCTTGTCTTTCATTATTGATGAGAATTGTAAATCGGCTATAAACGCCAAAACCGGCTATAAATGCCAAACAAATCGCCTTTCACGGCAAACTAAGAAAATGTCTCTTTTCTTAAATATTTGTGCAATGGAAAACTTGAAAGAAGTTGATTTCCTTTTTACTTGCGAAGGTTGATCTCCGGATTACCACTTGCAATTCCAAGTAAAATAGAAAATCTGGCACACCCACACAAAAGAAATGTTGATGCACGCTTCAGGGCCCGCCAGGGCGCGAAAGGGCCGGACCCGACGGACTCCCACGTTCCGCCGACCCCGGTAGCCGCCCCAGACGGCGCCTCGGAGCGCGTTCCATCAAGCTGGCACACCCGGTGGGACTCGTTCATTTGAGAACACGGTGCTTGGAAATGAAATATTTGCATATCATACTTTTTGCTCTATGCTTATACTTCTTTTCCGGATTCCTTGGCTACTTTCTAGCTGGTAGCCTATGTTGGATTTCGCATCCTAAAAAAAAAATGAGATGGGATTTTTTGGAAATTTCTATTTCTTTGAGTTTGTTTCCATTCTTTCTCTTTTCAAAAAAAAAAATCAGTTTTCTTAGTTTGGATTCAAAATTGAGAAACCTTGATCCTATCCTATCGTTCTTTGGTGCTTGCAGAAATGTTGAGCCCGTTCGACTAAGGTTTTGGACCATCGTTTCTCTTCGATGAGTTCATTAGAGATTTCAAAAAAAAAAAATCAGTTTTCTTAGTTTGGATTCAAAATTGAGAAACTTTGATCCTATCCTATCGTTCTTTGGCGCTTGCAGAAATGTTGAGCCCGTTCGACTAAGGTTTTGGGCCATCGTTTCTCTTCGATGAGTTCATTAGAGATTTCAAAAAAAAATAAAATAAAAAAAAAATTAGTTTTCTTAGTTTGGATTCAAAATTGAGAAACTTTGATCCTATCCTATCGTTCTTTGGCGCTTGCAGAAATGTTGAGCCCGTTCGACTAAGGTTTTGGGCCATCGTTTCTCTTCGATGAGTTCATTAGAGATTTCAAAGAAAAAAAAAATCAAAAAATCAGTTTTCTTAGTTTGAATTCAAAATTGAGAAACTTTGATCCTATCCTATCGTTCTTTGGCGCTTGCAGAAATGTTGAGCCCGTTCGACTAAGGTTTTGGGCCATCGTTTCTCTTCGATGAGTTCATTAGAGATTTCAAAAAAAAAATAAAAATAAAAAAAAATTAGTTTTCTTAGTTTGGATTCAAAATTGAGAAACTTTGTTCCTATCCTATCGTTCTTTGGTGCTTGCAGAAATGTTGAGCCCGTTCGACTAAGGTTTTGGGCCATCGTTTCTCTTCGATGAGTCTATTTGGGATTTTTATAAAAAAAAGGGACATAGACCACTAAGGTTAAACCAATTGCGTTCTTTGATCACGATTGATTCAAGAAAAGCCTTGTCCAGAGTGTGGAGACAGCTTGACTGTTCTAGGCAAGGGTCCTCCAAACGGGTTCATTAAGTAATCCTACCCTTACCTGGGGGCAATTCTATCAATTGAGGTTTCATAAGACCGGGTTAGGAGGCCTATGTGTACTCTCTCGTCTTTAAATCTTAAATTAAAAAAAAATAAAAATAAAAAAAAAAAGATTTTCAAAAAAAAAAATCTTAAAAAAAAAAAACAAAAATTTTCAAAAAAAAAATAAAATAAAAAAATAAATAAAAAAAATATTTAAAAAATAAAAAATAAAAAATAAAAAAAATAATAAAATAAAAATAAAATAAAAAAAATCATTTCAAAAAAAAAATCTCCAAAAACTCGTCACTTTTTGGATTCAGATTCGAGAAATTGTGGTCTCTTTCCTTCTGAGTACTGGCGCTCGCGGAAATCGTTGAGCCCGTATTTGAATCGGAATGTCACCTGCTCTCTTTGACGAATCCATTTCTGACATTTCAAAACAAAGAATCCCATCTCATGGATGCGATCTCCAACATTTGTGCATAGCAATACTGGTACGCCCTTTCAGGGTCTACTGTATCTGTGACCGGCACATTTGTAACTCCTACCTTATATTCTTCTTATCTCGAGCAAGCCCTGCTTCTCGATAAGTCGAATTTAGGTTTACAATTGCTTCTAGCAGTCACTGGAACGCTCATTCTGGGCTCACCATACTTGCTGTCAGAACAATTGTACCATCTATGGCTTTTTGCCTTCTTCATGTCGCTTGGGTCATATCCCTTAAGCGATTTGAAAAGACAACCATAGAAATTCCCATTTATGATCATTATATTCTTGTGATTACTAATGGATGTGGTCTTGTTTCAGAGAACTTTTTCGAAACTAACAATGGCAGCCTTAACCATTATCTTCGATGAGAACAAGCACCAGCTCATGCTTCAACAGAAGCAAAGCGCGCGCACCCATAAGCGCCCTGTCAGCTGCCGAAGCGTCAACTCCCTCGGCAACTCTCTGAACTCCGGGTCGACCTCGACTCCCCGGACTATCTTCTTTGGGACACTGGGACCATTCCCACTTCCCGAAGAACAAGCTGCGCCTGCTAAAAAGCAGAAGATCGCCTCTCAACGTGTCACTCCCGTGACACCAAAGGCGAGCGCCCAAAAGCCCGAAGCCCGCGGCACCCCCGCGAAGCCTCGACCAACAAACAACCAGGTCTATCCCAAGACTTGGTCTCCAAGACCTTCCCCAAAACAAAGAAGGTCTCAAATTTCCACCAAGCCAGCATACCTGGCCCCACTCAAAGAAAACCAGTTCTACCCTCTTGCCTACATGAAAGAGGAGAGACCCATCTCCAACTTGACTCCCAAGTCAACCCAGCATGAGCCGGCTTGTTCCTACAGGCCCAAAATTAGATCATGCATCACCAGGCCTCTACAAGCACCTGCTAAGGCCTACACTCCTTCAGTTCGACCCTTCATCTCTACAGGGGCCGAACTCGAAAGGTTCAAAGCTTCGCTGCAACAGGCAAAGGACCAGGTCCGGATCCTGTTCTTGCCTAGCTACAAAGAAGACAGACTCGGCTGCTGCGCCCTAGGGAGCACATCCTTCATCGTCAGAGCCCAGCCAGAGCTGACCAAAGCTCAAATCGCTCGTCGAGCACGCCGCCGTGCGTCATATCGACAAAAGAGACTAGAGAAGCAACGGACCCAGCCTCCTACACTTCAAGTCTCCCACAAATGGGTCGAAAAAGAAAGACCCGACCAAGTTGCTGCCGTCCATATGGTTGGAAAAACCAGAAGACGCCAAAAGTCAGCATCAAAAATCCATGTCCGACGTCCGGTGACCCGTAGCGTCACCGGGACACGAAGACATCCTGAAGAATCTCCTGCCCCTTCAAGCCAAGGACGGGAGAGTAATCCTTCATCAAGCTCTTCATCAAAAAGAATGAGCCCCAGCTCGGTCACCAGGACGATTTCTTCGTTCGAATCCCGAGGGATGAACGTCTTGGCTACAAGTTCTGAGCCGCCACCTCAGAATCCACCTCGAGATGATGCGCTCACACGCATCCAGCAGTTGGAACAAGGCCAGCAGAGGATTGAAACTCTGATGGAAAACCTTCTCCTTGTCGTCCAAAATCAGGTGAACAATGAGCCTCCTCCGAATCATGGCAATAACGAGGAAAATGGAGAAGAAAATGAGTCACGCGCCCTTACCAAAAAGGACGTAGACAGTATCCTCGCCAAAGCTAAAGAAGAGGATATACTCAAAGAGCATGGGATCAAGCCACCATATCCTTTATGGATGGACTCGGTCCCGTTCCCCACAAAATTCAAACATCCTACTCTCCAAACATATACAGGGAAAGGATCGGCCAGACAGCACGTCATCCACTTCAAGATCTTGACGGGAGCTATCGCGGATCAAGATGCACTCAAGATTCGCCTCTTTGCAAGTACCCTAAAAGGTACGGCCTTCGATTGGTACTCCACTCTGCCGGAGAACTCCATTCAGAACTGGGCTATGCTGGAGACACGCTTCCTGACCCACTTCCAAGGTGAGGATCATCCTGTTACTATGGCTCAGCTCTGCAGCCTAAAACAGGGAGAGAATGAGTCAACTTATGACTTCATTCACAAGTGGAAAGCAATGGCGTACAAATGCTCAGATGTACTGCCACAAGCGTCGCTAGTCGACATCTGCCGAAACAACATGAGAGCTAAAATCCGCTCCATGATCATCGGCAATAAATCAAAGAACCTGGGGGAACTCCTGGAAGCTTCCATGGAAGCTGAAACGGTGATCAAAGACCTCAACAGTCAGAAATCATCAAAGAAAGAGCCGACTGCTGTTGCAACCTCTAAACCAAAGAAGAAGGAGGTTCTCAATGTGCAGACTAAGTCAGCTCCTCAGCAGCCAAAGAAAGCTGAAAACAAAACTGCAGGTAAAAGGCCTGAACTCTCTGATGCCTTCAAAGAACGTGTAGAAAAGAAATATCCGTTCGATGAAGACGTTGAAGAAATCTTTGAGGCTCTCCTGGCAAATGGCAAACTCATTTTGCCAGAGCCCAAAAGACCGGGAGACGTTGGCAAAACCAACGATCCTCGGTACTGTCCATACCACCAGATGGTCTCGCATCCTCTCAATCAATGCTTTGTTGTGAGAGAGAAGATAAACGAGATGTGGAAAAACGGAGTCATCACCTTTGACAAAAACTATGGGACTGCCTCCGTCAACATGGTGTCATGTGGACAAACACCAAAATCACCGAAGAAGAAGATCACTACTTCCTTCAAGGTGATAAAAAGAATTCAAACGTCCGAAGTGTTGGTTCCTTGCCCGACACCAGACGGACAACCCATATGGGTACATCCCGATCTCCTGGAAGATGAAAATTGGGAGATCGTCAAAACAAAGCCGACCGCTCAACAGCGAAGGCAGGCTAGGAAACATCTCCTCAGGCTCAAACGGCAAGAGAAGACCCAGCCAAAACAAGAAGTTCATGAAAAGGCAGAGGCCTCCTCTACCACTTCACTCGGGGCAACAGAAACGTCCCCTCCAGAGACTTCAAAGGCGGTAAGAAACTTCACTCTCAGTGATTTCATGCCACCTCAATTCAAAAAAGAAGCCATGCAGGGCGCATCATACTCTTGCAACTCGGTAGTTGGATTCTCCATTGATGGATACGAGTCCAGCGACACCGACGATGGATTCGAGCCCAACTACACCGATGAGTGGGAGGAATCTCTTGAAACAGGAGAATATCTCTCCGATGAAGAATGGGTTCCTGAAACTCACCTTATACCAGTAATCTGGTATAACCCCTTGCAACCACAAGGATCCTGGTCTGATGATGAAGAAGACCAAGAGGCTGCACAAGAAGATGCTGTTAACCCAGCACCTGTCATTGCTCCAGTGGAAATCAACTATGTTGAGCCACACGGAGAAGACGAAGAAGAGGATCTGGCTCCCATGCCTGATCTTGAAGAATATGCAAGGATCTTGCAGCGTCTCGCTCTAGAACAAGAGCAAGACCGCGTCAACGAGATTCCTCACAATCCAAAGCCGGAAGTCCCTGAAGCCCATCAGGTACCTCCTCCCTCAACTCCTGAAAATGGAGAACATTGCTGGATTGACGATCCTCTTACATCCGAGGATGAGTCTGACTCCGAGCAGGCAACATCTTCTATCAGAGCTTCCTGTAATGTAATATATCAGGATTATAGCTCTTCTGAAGCGTCGTCTGATGAGATTACCTACACTCCGACGACGCCTAGCAATGTATCCTCTGGAGCTACCTCGTCTCACGTGACTTTCACAGAGATGACACCCTCTCAGGTTTCTTCTCCTGAGACTGTGACTTCAGGATACACATTCTTCCCGACTCATCATCATGAAGAAAACCCAACTTGGGGTGATGGATGGGTCAACGAAGAAGAAAAGCTGCTGGATGCTGTTCAGGACTTGCTCCCGGAAAATGCTCCGTGCCACACAATCACTGAGGATGGCAACTCTGCTGCAGATACATCCCCAGTAGATGAAAAACGACAGCCTCTTGATCCTGAAGACAATCTTCCAAACGAAGATCCTTCTCAAGAAGCTCTCGAAGTTGGTAGAGGCACCCGTTCGGGCCGGGACTACCACAAGAGTTACAACCAATCTTCCTTTACTTATGTAAATCCTTCGGGAAAAGATGTTGTAAGCGCCCCCAGTGGCAACAATGATGAACATGCAGGCCCTAAGGAGGCTTTCAAGTATGACTTGGTTGAGCACTTCAAACACATACCTGCACGTCTTCACATCCTAGACTTATTACGAATGTCTCCACGCACTCGTGATAATCTCATCTCAGAATTACAAAAACTGAATGAGGATGTCGACAAACATGCCCCACAAGTCCTCCAAATTGAAATGGACTACCGGGTCAAAAACTCTGAAACTTCCTTAAAAGAAGAAAAAAAGAAAACTGAGGGATCATGCATCCAATGCCTCTCGATTCAAAAGGCAGCCAGTGCAACCATCGCCTTCACTAAGGAAGACCTCCTACTTGGCGAAGCAAGGCACAACCGACCCCTGTATTTCACAGGGTACATCAAAGAAATGCCGATACATAGAGTTCAGATCGACCCAGGTTCTGCACTCAACCTTATCTCCACTTCGGCTCTTGAAGAGTTGGGCATCCCACCCAGCAAGCTAAGCCACACATCTGTATCTATCTTTGGATACGATGGGAGCGCTCAAAGGCCTATCGGCAAAATCAGGTTCAAATTGCAAATCGGTGATCTTATCTCTGAGGTCACTGTGTATGCAATAAAAACCCCCTCATGCTACAACATTCTTCTCGGACGTCCTTGGATACACGAGAACGGTGTTGTCCCTTCAGCTCTACATCAATGCATCAAGTTCGTCGGCGACGACGGCATGGTACATCGCGTCTTTGCGGACAGAAAACCCTTCAAAGGTAAAGAAGTCCACTTCGCAGACTCCCAGATGTATGAAGGAGAAAAAGAAGAAGAGGAAACAGCACCCCCTGCTGAAAATCTCCAGAAAGATAAAGGCAAGGCTCCTCAAAAATCACCGGAAGAAAACAAACCCTCCGGCAAATTAGAAGAGAGTAGTCAATCTCCCTTCCTCATCTCCCTCAAATCTTCAAAACCTTTGGTCATCACGACTAAAGTGAAGAAGGCGAAACAAAAGCCTGGGGGCAAATTTGTTGTCTCTCTCATGTCTATCATGCAAGACACAGACTCGGACTCAGAGCCAGAAGACGATGCATCGTCAAGCAAAGCTGACACTCAGCAAGTTCAGCCTGCTCTCACTCCGATGGAGACACCTGCTGATGTAGAAGATCCTACGTCTGCTACCTTTGTTGTTCCGGCAACATCACCAAAGCAAAGACCGATCTTCTTTCATAGATCGGATGCTTCTTCATCAAGTTCTCTGCTGGAACCTTTCCAAAACGAAGGTATGCCTCAACTATCTCTATATAGTCCTGTGGCACAAGCTATCATGAAGAAAATGGGCTTTGACGCTCAGAACCCAGTCGGTTTGGGAGAAAGACGCGGTATCCTCACGCCATTGGAGCCCGCCTTGACCAAAAGCCAGCTGGAAGATTGGAGACTCTACGGATATGTAGAAAAGTCTTCACATGGGTTAGGATATGATCCTGATACCCCCCTGAGACAGTTGACACAAAAGCTTAAAAGTCGTTTTACCGACCAAGCCTCAACATCTCAAGTCCACGAAGACATCGATCTCCCTGGATATCTCTTTAAAGAGTTACCTGACAAAGATCCAGGAAGCTCATCCAATTTGTACGGTTTCTCTGATGATGAAGAGGAATCGCCCGATAATACAGACTTGTGCTATTCTGACCCAGAAGAACCCTCGTCTCCAAAAGAAATACCAGACTCAACAGGCGATTGGGACTATCTCATAGCAAGCCTTGAGGGGATCACCAATCAAGAAAATCCATGGAAAGGAACAGAGCCTTGGTCTGGTAATGCAGTTGAAACTCCAGAAGGTTTCGTTGAGTTGGAAGCCTCCGAAAATATTGTGGAGGAACCACCTTCGAACCTTCCGACAGAAGATCCTGTTGAAAAGATAGACTTGGGAACACCTGATAACCCACGTCCTGTATTCATAAGCAAGAATATAAAGGATGATGAGTTACCCGAGTATATCGCTTTTCTTCGTGAGCTCGTTGATTGCTTTGCATGGTCCTATGCTGAAATGCCTGGTTTAGACCCCAAAGTAGCAGTCCACAAACTCAATCTTCAAGAAGACATCAAGCCTGTCAAACAAGGCCAAAGAAGATTCCGTCCAGATGTGATGGATAAAATTGAACAAGAAGTTCAAAAGCTCAAAAGCGTCGGCTTCATCCGTGAGGAACAACATCCAGAATGGTTGGCCAACATTGTCCCCGTGACAAAGAAAACTGGGCAGATCAGAGTCTGTATTGACTATAGAGACTTGAATGGCGCTTGCCCTAAAGATGAATTCCCGCTCCCCATACCGGAGGTGATGATTGACAATACCTGCGGATTCGAGCGAATGACATTCATGGATGGCTTCTCTGGTTACAATCAGATAAAGATGCATCCCGAGGATGAAAAACACACTTCATTTCGGACTCCATTTGGCGTGTATTGCTACACTGTCATGCCATTTGGTCTGAAAAATGCTGGTGCCACATATCAGAGGGCTATGATGAAAATATTCCAAGATATGCAGCACAAGACGGTCGAATGTTACGTTGATGACCTCGCCGTCAAAAGCAGAAGAAAAGAAGACCATCTCAAAGATCTTCGGGAAGTCTTCCTCCGACTCCGCAAACACAAACTGCGGATGAATCCTCTAAAATGCTTCTTCGGCGTCTCGTCGGGTAAGTTTCTCGGATTCCTTGTTCGGAAAGCTGGAATAGAACTTGACCCCATCAAAGTCAAGGCTATTCTAGAAATGCCCTCTCCAAGAACCTTGAGAGAACTAAAAGGGCTTCAAGGGAGATTGGCCTACATCAGACGGTTCATCTCCAATCTTTCGGGGAAATGCCGTCCATTCTCTCGATTGATGAAAAAAGGTGTAGACTTTGTCTGGGATACCGACTGCGAAGCCGCATTTCAAGATATCAAGTCATACCTGACCAAACCTCCAGTGTTAGCTGCCCCTGCCACTGGAAAACCATTCATCTTGTACACAAGAGCTCTTGATCATTCTGTAGGCGCTCTGCTTGCACAAGAGAATGGTGAGGGAAAAGAAGCTGCTCTGTACTACCTCAGCCGCATGCTAGTAGGTGCAGAGCATCGCTACTCTCCAGTCGAAAAAGAATGCCTTGCAGTGATGTTTGCCGTACAAAAGCTACGTCACTACTTGCTTTCCAACACAGTCTACCTCGTCTCAAGGATCAACCTCTTGAAGGTCCTTGTCACAAAGGCAGGTTCTCTTAATGCCCGACTGGCAAAATGGTCCATCCTCTTGTCACAATTTGATATTAGGTATGTGCCACAAAAAGCAATCAAAGGCCAAGCTCTAGCAGATTTCCTCGCAGAGCATCCATTGCCTAAAGATTCTCCACTCAGAGATGATCTCCCAGACGAACCTGTCTACAACGTGGAGACTTCCTCACCAAATGCCTCCTGGGACATGTACTTTGACGGTGCAACCAGGACAAATGAAAACAGAAAGCTGATCTCGGGAGTTGGCATCCTCTTTGTTAGCCCCGACAAATGCATGATTCCACACGCTTTCTCGCTACTGGAACCATGCACAAACAATGCAGCTGAATACCAAGCTCTGATCCTAGGATTGGAACTCGCCATCGAATCTGGTATCACTATGCTGGAAGTCTTTGGAGACTCTCAACTGATCGTCAACCAGATGAATCAGAAATATGAAGTCAGGAAGCCCGATCTGCTGCCTTATTACAACAAGGCACAATCGCTTCTGCAAAAGTTTGACATCTGCAACATCACCCACATTCGTAGAGGTGAAAATATCCGTGCAGATGCCCTGGCCGGACTTGCCGCATCTATGGCAATTCAAGAAGGGGAAAACATGCAAATTACAGTGAATGAGAGAAGGATCCTCCCTCCTCTTAACACACACCAAGCAGTTGCTGAATGCCACCAAGAGGTTGGAAGTCGGATCTCTATCCTTCAACCTTCAATCGGCGACTGGAGGGATCCGTTCATTGATTACACTATGTTCGGAATCCTACCTGAAGATCCAAAAGAACGGGTAAGCATTCAAAGGCGAGCCCCAAACTTTCATTTGGATATCCCTTCAAAGATCCTTTACAGGAAATCCTTCAACGGAGTACTTCTACGCTGCTTGTCACAACAAGAGGCCGAAGAAACACTTAAAGAAGTTCATGTTGGTCTTTGTGGAGCCCATCAGGCAGGTCCTAAGCTCTATGATCAGATAAAAAGGTTAGGTTACTATTGGCCTACCATGGTTGCTGATGCAATGCAATTTGCCAAACGCTGCCAGCTATGCCAAGTTCACGGAGATTACATTCACATGCCTCCGGAATGGCTGCATCCTACAGCAATCTCATGGCCTTTTGAAGCATGGGGCATGGACATCATAGGTCCTATCTCTCCCCCTTCAAGCAAAGGTCATCGCTTCATCTTCGCCGCAACGGATTATTTCTCCAAGTGGTCAGAAGCATTTGCGTTCAACGAAATGAAGACCTCATCAGTTCTTCAATTCCTACGCACCAACATCATTTGTCGTTTCGGCATACCCAAGAGATTCGTCCATGATAACGGACCACAATTCCGGGATCATCGATTCTACAGGTTTTGCGACAAATACAAAATCCAAAGCTATCCTTCGACTCCATACAATCCGGCAGCAAACGGATTAGCAGAAGCCTTCAACAAGACACTCTGCAAAATCCTCAAGAAAATGGTCTCTAGTCACAAAAGAGACTGGAGCGATAAACTGTCTGAAGCTTTGTGGGCCTATCGAACCACCGTTCGAGGACCAACCCAAAGCACACCATTCTCCTTGGTCTATGGATGCGAAGCTGTCGTGCTCCTAGAGGTACAAATTCCTTCTCTGAGGGTATCTCTACAAAATGACATGACTCAAGAAAGCAATGTCAAATTGAGACTCCATGAGCTGGACAATCTCGACGAGAGACGGCTCGAAGCTCGACAAAGCATTGAACTTTACCAAGCACGCATGGCAGGATCTTTTGACAAAAGGGTCCGGCAACGCGCCTACAAAAAGGGTGACTTGGTTCTTGCGGTAAAAAGACCAATGGTCTTCGCACACAAATCCAAAGGCAAATTTGAACCAAAATGGGAGGGACCCTACGTCATCGACAAAGTCTTCTCCAACGGCGCATATGCCCTCCTAAACATGGAAGGCGACAGATGTATGCTGCCTATCAACGGCAAGTTCTTGAAGCGGTACTACCCTTGAAGACTTACCCAACTGGGTAAGAGCAATGCCTGTATGGCCAAAACCTGTTCTCAGGTACTCGCTCGTCAAACCCACTCTCTTTAGAATTTTCATATCAAATGTCAAAATTTCTAGAGATTCAAAAACAATGCTTACTTTCATTGTTTCACTGTTCAAAAACAAAAATCCAAGTTTAGGAGCCTCTCCCTGACTTGACCAAAACTTTCGATCCTTGAACCAAAATTCATGGTTTGAAACAAAAATCCGGATTCAGGGATTTCCACCCTAGTCCACCTTACCTTTTACCGCCAAGTGGTTCTAGGTCAAAATTTACGACCCTCGTGTCTTTAAACAAAAAAAAAATGGTTTTTCAAAAATCGTGGGGATATGACATCAAAGTCAGTACCCGCAAAACAAAAATTTTGAAAAAAAAGCAAGGATGCGACATTCCATCGATACTTGCACCCAAAATCGCAGGGAAGCGACATTTCGTCGATACTTGCAAAATCCAAAAACCGTGGAGAAGCAACAAACCAGTTGATATCCACAACCCAATTTCAAAAATCGTGGAGATGCAACATACCAGTTGCTATCCACAACCCAAATTTCAAAGGTTCGAGAAAACCTCAAATTTCAAAAATCACGGGGAAACGACATCAAGTCAGTACCCGCAAAATCAAAAGTTTTGGGAAAAGCAGGGAAGCGACGCTTAGTCAATATTTGCACCCCAATTCGCGAGGAAGCGACATTCCATCGATACTTGCAAAACCTAACCCGCGATGAAGTGACATTCCATCAATACTCGCAAAACCGAATGAGCAAGGAAGCGACATTCCATCGATACTTGCAAGACCATTCAGCGGGGAGGCGACATTTAGTCGATACCTGCATTTTGAAAGCAAAAAAAAAAATCTGGCTATAAACGCCAAAACCTGGCTCTTTTGCCCAAAAACCGGCTATCAATGCCACCAAACCGGCTATAAATGCCACAAACCGGCTATCAATGCCACAAAAAATTGGCTTTCACGCCGACAAACCAAAACTTGGCTTTCAAAAATGGCTATCAATGCCACCAAACCGGCTATAAATGCCACAAATTGGCTATCAATGCCACCAAACCGGCTATAAATGCCGCAAATTGGCTATCAATGCCACCAAACTGGCTATAGATGCCAACAAAACAAACACCGGCTTCCATGCCAACCCAAATTTTGGCTTTTACGCCATAAAATTTCGGCTTCCATGCCAATCCAAATTTTGGCTTTTACGTCATAAAATTTCGGCTTCCATGCCATCTCAAAATTGGCTCCCATGCCACGAACAAAATTTTTGGCTCTTATGCCATCTCAAAAATCGGCTATAAATGCCACACAAAAAAAAAACCTGACTCTCATGTCAAAACTGGCTGTAAATGCCACAAAAATCCGGCTTTCACGCCAAATTCGTTTCCCCTACCAAAACAATTATTTGACAAAAGATTTTCACAAAATGACAAAACTTTTGATCAAATCCCATTTAGCAATCGCTTTCATCACAAAAAGATTTGAGTGAGCGTAGGGAAAACAAAAAAAAAAGAGAGTACCAAAAAATACATGTGGTACCAAAACAAAAAAAAGGAGAGTACCAAAAAATACATGTGGTACCAAAAAAAAAAAGAGAAAAGTACCAAAAAAATACATGTGGTACCAAAAAAAGAAGAATGGTTTCTGCTATAAAAAATCAGGAGCTCAGCCAAAAATGGTCTCCAGCCAAAGCTTCAGCTCCTCAAGCAAACTTTTGGCCTCAGCCGTCAGAGTTTCCAAGGCACGCTTCTTCAGGAACTTGCCATGAGATGCTGGCGAATGCCGTAACCCTTCTTTTACACCGGGAAGCTCTTCCCCAGCAGTTTGCCATCGTTCGTTTTCTAGAGTCCTCCTCTCGAGAACTTGACCGGCATCTGCAACCCTGCGGATCAGAGTACTCTCCCTGTCACGAGCCTCTGTTATAGCAGCCCACTTCGCATCGACTTGTGCCTTCAAATGCTCAAGACGTTTTCTGGCCTCCTCAACTTCCCTATCAAGGACGTTAAGGTCATGCCTCAATCCGATGATGGCTAGCTCTTCCTTGTTCTTCTCCCGAACTAGCTGCTTCTTGCTTTGTGTAGCCTCATTCAGGTCAGACTTAGCCTTATCAGCAGGGTCCAAGAACATCTCCTTGAAGAATTGGTCGTCAGGGAAGCCCATGGTCTCAAACCACTTGTCACCCAGTGCAATGATCCTATCAACGGTCGCCCTGGCACCTGTGACATCTTGACCAACCTCTTCGGTATCAGTGAGAATCTCCTGCACATGTGGGATCATGCCAAATCCTGCTTCCAAGTGTCCAGAAAGGAGAGTCTTGATCCAAGAACTCAAAACCCGAGCCAGCACCTTCTTCGCAAATTGAAGAGACGAACTGGATGAAGGTTCACCCTTCTCCGCTGATCGGCTGCTCATGTCATGTCCCATCGGAAGAGTAACAAAGGAACTCTTTTCACTTGGAGCCACTGGAGAAGGAATCTCAGCATGAGGTATCTCCTTTATCGCGTCAGAACTGGTTGTAGGAGTCTCTACCTCCGGATCGACCTCTGGCATCCCTTGCTCTGGTTCTGAAGAAAGCAATGGACTCTCTTCTGTCACTTCAAAACCTACAAATGAAACACAAAAAGGTATGAATATGATCCTGTTCAAAAAAAAAAAAAAAAAAAAAAAAAAAAAAAAAAACCATCAGGGTCATCACTACGAAGTACCTTCTTCGACGACTGGCGGAACGCTCTCTTCCTCCAT
Source organism: Umbellularia californica (assembly GCA_028538565.1). Lineage (NCBI taxonomy): Eukaryota > Viridiplantae > Streptophyta > Magnoliopsida > Laurales > Lauraceae > Umbellularia > Umbellularia californica. The sequence goes on along the minus strand of JAPQWN010000004.1, from coordinate 11,400,178 downwards.
GAACTCATCGGAAGCATCATCAACATTTGCGTCCATTGATGGTTCAAAGTCATCAGAATCTTGTGGCGAGTCAGCTGACAAGAAAAATGTTAGCAAATCAAGTCGCAGGCACAAAAAAAGAGAAAGCGAAGGAAGTCATACCAGTCGGAGATTCCGGAGTCATTCCAGAGTCCCTAGGTTCTTCTTCAGATGCCATAACCGGCTCCATCACCGCCTCATCGGTCGGAACCTCAGGCATCGCCAAGTCTTCATCCTCTGCTAAAAAAAAGCAGCAGCAGGGTGAGAAAACAAATCAGAACATGGAAAGCCCTATGAAAGAAGCAGAAAACGAAAAAGGAAGAATCATACCTTCACCAATGGTCTCTTCCCCACGACTCCTCTTCTCTGGAGGCTCGTCGACAGCCTCTGGCACCTCCTCGTTGATGGTAAGAGGGATTTCCATGTCAGGAGAGTCCTCATGTGGCCCCTCGCTGCGATGATGACTCCTCCTCTTCTTACCTCTACGGGTTCGCTTCCTAGAAGAACCCGCCCCACTATCAGAGTCAGGTTTCTCACTTGACTCCTCACTGGATGGTCTGCTCTCGCCAGTAGACTCCGCGGAAGCTCGCCTCTGTGCCGCTTGCATCCAAGCGTCGAGCTCGGCTTCCTCCTGTTCTAGCTGCTCCAAAGCCTCATCAGGTACTTCCCGAACAGCTTCAGAACCAATGACGCCCTGGTCACCGAGAAAGCCTATCTTGTGCTTCTCTCCAGAAAGGAAGGCCCAAACTTCCTCTCGCCGGACGCCATCCGACTTCCCAATGCCTTTTCCAGAAGACAGCTTTACATCAAGCTCCTTCTTGGAAAGCCCCTGATATGCCAAAAAGCTCTCCGCGAACCACTTCGTGAAGCCGGCAGTTCGGAAAGTCGACAGCTCAGGATAAGAAATCGTGGCAGTAGTGTCTTCAGCACTATAGAAAGCCCATGCATTTCTGCCATCCTGCAAACCCCCAAAACGCTTCACCATACTCGAAGGCGCTCCAACAACGCCTTGAGAGAAGCCCAACTGAAGCGCAAAGCGAGAAGGTACATACGGCTGGATGTCAACGAAAAGATGTCTACGGTACACCATCGTGCCGACTCGTATGCTGAAAAGCCACTCTTTCTCTGCATTGGTCAAAGAGTAATGCCTTCCCGACCCTGCTCTGGTAGAGTCTCGGGAGGCACCAAAATCAAAAGCCTTCTTCCGCAACTCCGGAGAAAGCTTAACTGAAGACTGCCCCATCTCGACGTCCCTGAACCGTCGGATCCTCATACGGGCAAACAAAAGTGATTCGGATACGGCTTTTCCCTTAGCCAATCGAATCATCAGAGGATCATCATCCTGTGCAGCACCCAGCTGGTGGAAGCCAGGACAGTGGTATACAAACCACGAATAAAAGATATGGGCTGAAAATACCCTATTCATAGGGAGCCCAAGCCGAACCAAAAAAGCAGCAGCCTGCAGTTCGGTACACAGGTAGGAGTAAAGAGCGGGCACCAAAGCAAGCCGCTCTCCAAACGCCATCTGACAAGCCGGAAAAATACAATGCGGCCTGATGTGCGTCCCATCTCCACCAGCAAAAATAGCCTCACCTAGCCAAAACGTGAGGTAAACAGCAAGATCTCTCTGCAGTGCAATGTCAGAATAAAGGGCATCTGTGCTTGCGAAGAAACCCTTCAACTCTTCCTGCATGGCCAAAGTCTTCTTCCTGTCTTCCCGGGTCATGCTATCAGGAGACTCTTTGCTGTCAAAGAAGTTGAAGAATGAAGAGCCATAACTCTTCCAACTGCTGGATCTCACTTTCGAGCCCTCCTTCAAAAAATCATAGAAGGCGACGAGCTGAAAGTATAGGAGCCTGAACTCCTCTGACTGCTCCTCAAGGACGCTGTCAATCGGCATGAACTCCTCGTAGAGTTTGCCAAGGATGGGCAATCCAGTAATAGCACTCAACTCCTTCAGAGAAAAACCAATCTCACCGTTCGTAACAACGAAGGTATTGGTCTGAGGGAGGAAAGACTCCAACATAGCCATGAAGGCATCATCGGAAAAAGTCACGGTCTCCCTGAAAGCGCGGACCGCGTCAAAAATCCCGGCTTCCTTCAAAACGGCGCCCCCAATCAGCAAGGTGTGGTCAGTCCATGACTTCCAATCGGAGTCAGCATTGAAACGGCCACGAAGTCGAAAAGGCTTCACCCAAGTACTGCCGTCACCGCTGAAAACGCCAAGGCCCACCGGTCTCAAATCGACCGACGGATATTCAGAGCCCTGGTAGCCGCTGGCTGGCATCAACATGTCCATACGGACAGGTGGCTTCTCCGCAAAACCGGAAGGTCCACCAACAAAAACCCCGGTCTTGATCACACTGGTCCTCTTCACCCAGCTCGGAGGATCTTCCCTCTTAGGGCACGTGGGAGAAAGGCTCAGGATCGAGATGGTCTGGTCAAAAGACGACCGGGTAGAAATAGTTCTCTCTTCACCATCAGCTGTGTAAGAGAACTGAAAACATCTCCTTTGGTATGTCAAGTCGTCAGGGACTGCATCTCCAAAGAAAAAGGTAGGCTTGGGCAAAACCCTCAGATCGTCCATAACCCAAGGACGGTTGCTTACCATGATCTTATAGAACTCCTCATCCTTGAGAGCGATCAATCGCTGTCTCATCTCATCACGATTGAGGGAATCGCATTCTTCCAAGTTCTTCTCAATAAACTGGACCTTCTCCCAGGCCTGCTGAATGGCCACATTAGAAGATCTGGCGGATCGACGAGGTACGCTTGTAGCAGGCTCTTTACCCTTGTTCGCTCTGGAGGAACCACCTGCAAAGGTTGGAAAAGAAAAAGATCGTCATCAAAATGACAGGATTTCGCTAAAAAAAGAAAAAAGGGTCACTTTGTCCCACCAAAAATCTGGCGAAATTTTGGCATGACCCCGGGGCAATTCCAAAGAAAAAGGAAATACCCCGAAAGAAATAGAAAGTTTTGAAGATGGGCTCAACATTGCTGCGGGCTCCGAAACTCCAAACTTTCGAAACCTCAAAATCTCCGCAAAATCAAGAAGGGCTCAACATCGCTGCGAGCTCCAAATTCCCAAATTTACAAAGATTTTCAGGTATGCTATCATGCTCAATCTACAAATAGTACATGCATGAACATCTAGATTTGCACAAAAAACGCATTATCATGATGAGCAAAAAAAAAAAAAAAAAAAAGAGAAGAAAGAAGAAACTTTCTCGAAAAAAAGGGGGAGAAAGAAAAGAAAAAAAAGAAACTTTCTCAAACAAAAAAAAAAAAAAAAAAAAAAAAAAAAAAAAAAAAAAAAAAAGGCCACGTGGCCGTACGGACCAGATCCGTACGGATCTGTCCGTACGGCCCACAAAAAAAAAAAAAAAAAAAAAAGAAAAAAAAAAAAAAAAAACGTGAAAAAAAAGAAATCACGTGGAAAAGAAAAGAAAAAAAAAAGAGAAGAAGAATAGAAAGAAAAGAAAAAAGAAAAGAAAAAAAAAAGAAGGAAAAAAAAAAAGAGAGAAACTTTCTTTTTTTACCATCCTATTCTCTACATGGAGTTTTCTTGAAAGAAAAAGAGAGAAAACTTACTTGAAGCCATTGATGGAGAAGAAGAAGGAAAAAGCTTGAAGATCCTTGAAGAAGAAGAACTCTTGGTCTTGGAGCTCCCTTGAGATTGTTGCAAAAGAAAGCAATAAGAGCAAGAGATCCTACCTTCCTTTGCTTTTATAGGAGAGAGCAAATCAAAGAAGGAAACAAAGAAGAAAGGTAAGTGTTACTAATTAAGTAACCTTATCAAAAGAGAAGGAATTAGAAAGATTCTTTCCCAAAAAGAAAGATGTCTTTGAGAGATTTTCTCCCAAAATCAATCAATGAGAGATTCTCTCCAACAAAAAAGGATATTGGAGATTTCTTCCCAAAAAGAAAGATACCTTGAGATATTCTCTCCCAAATTAAGGGAATATGAGAGATTCTCTCCCATAAAGATATTTTTAGATATTCTCTATCCAAATGAGATATCTTTAGATATTCTTTACAAAAATGGCCCCACATGAGATCTAAGCCATCCTAAAAAGCTTAAGGTCCCATGGGCTAGCCCATATGAGCCAGGTTTGACCACCTAGGCACTAAAAAAAAAAATGGGCTTTTAGTCAGGAAAAAAAAATTCCTCTTACCCAAGAGCATACAAAAATGGTTCCATGCCTCTTTTGAGTTGATTGAACCATACAAAAAAAATTCCAAGCCCCATGAGCTTCCAAAAATCAAACCATCCAGCCGCATATACCAAGTTGAGCCAAAATCTTGAAATTGATATTCCACAAAAATCCAAACCACTCCAATGGACCCACACAGTCCCAAAGAGTGACCAAAAACCAAATCCTGGTCCCCTAACTTGCCACATACAGCTTGTTAGGTCACAAGACCAAAACCAAAAACCAAATCATGATCCCCCAACTTGCCACATACAGCTTGTTGGGTCACAAGGTCAAAACCAAAACCCGATCCCCTAACCTGCCATATATAGCTGGTTAGGTCACAAGATCAAAAACAGAAACCCAAATCCACATCCCTGATGTCATCTTCAAAACTTTGCCTCGAGATGGTGTGTGATTCCTTTCACTACCATAAAATTCCCCTGGAAGCTCAAAGGCACCTCTACCAAAGGAAAGATTGCTCAAAGACTCTTGGTCAAGACACAAGCTCTCCTTCAAAAATCTCTTCGAGGCACATCGACTACAAAAGTCAAGCAATTCGTCGCTGTACCTTGAGGGGGCATTTGTTGACACCAAAAATGTCACTTTGCCTCTTCAACATCAAGAAAGCTGCATGGAGTCGCAACCTGCCATAAATAGGCAATGCAATTTCTCCAAAAATTCAAATCTTGTCAGAATCAAACAAAAATTGCAAGATCCTTCAAGATAGCCAAGAGAAGAGTACACATGAAGTTTCGGGCCATTTCGACAACATTTGGCCTAACTTCACTTCTCCGACAGCTAAACGGGAGCTCCCGGCGGCGACATCATCGGAGACGTCAAAACTTCGATCAAAGCCTACAGATGACTCCAGCATGTCTCAAAAGGGCTCTATGCCAAATTTCAAGTCAAACCGACAACGTTTGATCCTCCATCAATGCTCGAGCAGCAAAATCAAGCCTCCCGGCGGCGGGAACCACCGAAGCCTTCGCTCATCAAACCAAGTGCATGAGTGGCTTCAACATGCTTCCAAAAGGCTGCACGTCGAATTTCAGGTCATTCCGACAACGTTTGACCAGGTTTCGATGCTCCGAGAGAAAATCAAGCCTACCGGCGGCGGAGCAACCCGGGACCATGACATCCAAAACGGAGCCCATGGAACGTCTCAAAATGACTCCAATAGGCTCCCCGTCAAATTTTAGGTCAATCGGACATCGTTTGACCACATATCAAAGCTCGGCATTTTCCCCGCAGCAAAATCAAGTGAAGCATCGACGGGACCCCAAACGGCTTCAAAACTCAAACAAAAGCCTATGGTTGGTCTTATTTATTGCTCAGGAGGCTTCACCTCAAATTTCAGGTCATTCCGACATCGTTTGACCAAGTTTCAGCTTCTGGCGGAAAATCAGCAGCTCTACGCGACAAAGTCTTCGGCTTTCCCGGAAAATTGGAAACTTTGCACTCTAAAAATGCAAGGATTCTCATCAAGTTTTCTACAGGGAAATCAAGCCAATAAATGAGAAGAAATGTCAAGAAAAATACAGAAGAAAACGGCGACGAAAAAGACCTCAAAACGACCGCAAAACGGGCTCCGAAGGGGAAAAATCCCCCAGGGTCGCAGACCCCTGCGACCATGGAGGTCCGAGTCACCGGATTTTCCGCCGGTGACCCGTTTTTCCGTCTTTTTTCGCGTTTCGCGCACTTTGGCCCCTGTGGTTTCCTGAAAATGTGATTTTTAGTGCTCTAAATTGACTCATATCCGACGACATCTCGGATCCGCCGTCAAAAGCATAAAATCATCATTGATCGCTCCAAGATCGCCAACCGGTCGACCAAGAAAATGCACTTTCTGTCCGACCGATCGTGAAATCGACAAGACAGATGTCACCGGCCCACTCTTAGCTATCAATGTCTGAAGTTACATGTTCATCCGATGTCGATCAGCATGTAGATCCATCGATGATCATCGCCAGAAGAATTCCAGAAGACACGGCATGGCCCGCGACTCTTCGACTGCTCGGCGACCAATTAATGTGGTTAATTGACTAGCTTTATTGCAGTCATTAATTCATTTCTTTGGACGGCCCAATCAGAAGCAAGCATTTGGGAGTTACAAGTCAATTGATTCATGGCATTTAAACCATGAAACTCCTCCCATTATGGTAATTAAGGTGATTAAAAGCCCTTAATCTCCATCGGCCAATCAGATTCAAGGAAAAAGGAGTTACAAAATCAAGAAATAAATCTTGTAACTCCTCCCATTAAAGCCATTAAGGCTCATAAACCCTCCTAAATGGCTACCAAAGGCCTATAAATAGGAGAGCATTCCATTGAAATTGGGATCGGAAAAAAGATCAGAAAAAAGAGGAGAAAATCAGAGAAGATCAGAAAGAGATCTGAGAGAAAGAAAAAAAGAGAGAAAAAACTCTGCTGAAGTTCTGCATCGGCCACCACTACAAGGTGACAAAAGTCCCTTGGGGGGCACCCCCCCCAAGGTCCTTGCCTTCTCCCGCTGCCTCCAATGGCTTAGACGTGGCTTTTCAGCCCGTCTACTTAGCTTTTTATTGGACATAGGACCTTCTCTTGGTCTTTGTCCTCTAAAAACCTGAGGTTATAGCCAAGCCAAGCGAATCAAGAGCATCTTCTGTTCTCATCTGCATGGATGATGGCGAAGCCCATACATGGCTTGCGACCGTCAATCTGAACGAGTCCCCCACAATCTCCTGAAAAGTTAGATCTTCCTTTTCTTGCTTTTCATTGTAGTTTGTATTTTTCTAAAAGAGACAAAAATCACAACTCTTGTCTTTCATTATTGATGAGAATTGTAAATCGGCTATAAACGCCAAAACCGGCTATAAATGCCAAACAAATCGCCTTTCACGGCAAACTAAGAAAATGTCTCTTTTCTTAAATATTTGTGCAATGGAAAACTTGAAAGAAGTTGATTTCCTTTTTACTTGCGAAGGTTGATCTCCGGATTACCACTTGCAATTCCAAGTAAAATAGAAAATCTGGCACACCCACACAAAAGAAATGTTGATGCACGCTTCAGGGCCCGCCAGGGCGCGAAAGGGCCGGACCCGACGGACTCCCACGTTCCGCCGACCCCGGTAGCCGCCCCAGACGGCGCCTCGGAGCGCGTTCCATCAATGCCCCTACCTCCTTGCCCCCCAGTTCGGTGTCGAGTTGGCTCGGTGCCGAACTAGGAGAGGTGAACTCTACAATGAAGTCTGCCAGCACCTCGGCTTTGATTGCCGTTCTAGGCTGGTATTGGATATCATACTGCCCCAGCTCGACAGCCCATTTGGAAACTCTTTCAGAAAAGTCTGCTTTCCTAAAGAGAGACTTGAGTGGATGTTCTGTCACAACCACTATGGAATATGTCTAGAAGTAGTGGGAGAGCTTGCGGGAGGCACTGACGAGTGCAAATGCGAGCTTCTCCAATGGCAGGTATCTCGTCTCGGCGTCCAGCAGAATTTTGCTCGCGTAATAGATAGGCCTATGTTGCCTGTCTTCTTCTCTGACGAGTACCAAGCTCACCGCATGGTCCGAGACTGCCAAGTATAGGTACAGGACCTCACCCTGGGTCGGAGTGGACAGTAGGGGAGGTGAGGAGAGATATCCTTTGAGCTCCTGAAGGGCATTCTCGCATTCCGGGGTCCATTGGAATCCTGAGCTCCTCTTCAGGAGCTGGAAGAAGGGACGGCATTTATCTGAAGCTCTGCTAATAAAACGGTTTAATGCTGCTGCCATCCTGTAAGCCTCTGGACTTGCTTTGCCGAGGTCGGACTTTGGAGGCCCTGGATCGCCGAGATCTGATCGGGATTGGCTTCTATTCCGCGTCTGGTGACCAGGCTGCCCAGAAACTTGCCCGAGCCGACGCCGAATGCGCATTTGGAGGCGTTCAGCTTAAGCTTGTATTGCTTGAGGACGGCGAAGGTCTGTTGCAGCTCGGTTAAGTGGTCCTGTGACCTTTTAGACTTAACGACCATGTCATCAATGTAGACCTCGACCGTCTTGCCGAGTTGGGCCTGAAACATTTTCGTTACTAGCCTCTGGTAAGTGGCACCAGCGTTTTTTAACCCAAAGGGCATCACTTTGTAGCAGTACATGCCTCTGGGTGTTATGAACGTGGTCTTTTCTTCGTCAGGCCCATGCATCGGAATCTGATGGTAACCTCGGTAGGCGTCGAGGAAACTCATCCTATCGTGCCCGGCAGTGGCATCGATCAGTTGGTCTATCTTTGGAAGGGGAAAGCTGTCTTTGGGACAGGCTCTGTTGAGATCGGTGAAGTCTACAAAAACCCTCCAGCTTCCATTCTTCTTTTTTATCACAACTGTGTTGGCCAACCACACAGGGTAGTGGACTTCCCTGATGGCCTTTGCCTCCAACAGTTTCTTGACCTCTTCGGTCACTGCCTCTGCTTGCTGGATCCCAGTCCTGCGAGTCTTTTGGACTACAGTTTGTGTTCGGGGTCCACATTCAGCTTGTGGCTCATGACCTCGGGGTCGATGCCGAGCATTTCATGTGGAGTCCAAGCGAAGACCTCTCTGTTTTGTAACAGGAAGTCAAGCATCTCGGTCCTCTCTTCGCCTACAAGTTGACTACCGAGCACGAAGTACCTCTCCGGATCGTTGGGGTCAATCCCGACTTTGGTGAGGTCTTCTACGCTCTTCTCCTCGGGAGCTCGGCCAACAGCTTCGAGCTTGGCTTCGAGCTCGGCCATATGGACTTGCTACGACTCTGCTTCACCGGGGACCACGGCCAGGAGGCATTCTTTGGCCATTTGTTGGTCACCGCGGATTATGATCACTTTGAAGCTGCCATCGTCGCTCTGCAACGGAAACTTGAGCTTCTGGTGATGGGTGGAGGGCACAGCTTCCATGTTGTGCAGCCAGGTCCTTCCCATGATGGCATTGTATGGGGATGGGGCATCTACCACCAGGAAGTCTGCTGCCATGGAGGCTCCCCCCAGTTCGACCTTGAGGGAGATCTTCCCCTTGGGATACACGGACTTGGAGCTGAAACCCACCAGTGGGGTGCGAGCTTCCTGCAGGTCTTCCTCCCTTAGACCCATCTTTTTGAAGCAGTCGAAATAGAGGATTTCCGAGGAGCTTCCGGGGTCCACTAGGATCCTCTTGACATTGAAGTTCTGCAACCTCATAGTCAGGCGCAGGGGATCGTTGTGGGGTAACTGGACCTCGTCCAAGTCTTGGTCAGAGAACCAAATCTTTGGTCTCTCAATACGCACCTTCTTTGCTGAGGGACCGAGTTCGGCCTTCATTACTTGCTTGCCGTGCTGGGCCCTCCTGGCCTCAGTGCGGGCCTGACCGCTTCCTTTAGGGGCGGGAGCAAGGTGAATAACGTCGATGGTCCCTATTGGCTCATCGCTATCCCGGTCATCGGGCTGGCGTTGTTGAGCATGGTTTACTCTGCCTTCTTCTTTGACGTGATCTCTGAAGTGCCCGTCCTTCACGAGCCTTTCGAGGTGTGCCTTAAAGGCGTGACAATCCTCTGTCCTGTGCCCTTTATCTTTGCGGTAGGCACAGAACTTGCTCTGATCTCTGGAGGCGACGTCACTTTTCATAGGCTGTGGCCATTTGAAGAAGAGTTGGGTTTGGATTTTGCCGAGGAGCTTGTAAATGGGCTCCTTGAAGATGGTGTTGACGGCCTTGTAAGAGGCGCTACTTGGCTTCGGCTTCGCGCTGCCTCCCGAGGTGGGAACAGGATGCGCTGCCGAGCTGGGTGGCTCTCTGTTTCGGTCCGCCTCCCTCTTGGCTAACTTCTTGTCCTTCCTTAAGGGTCGGCCCTCCTGCCAAAGGTTATGGCTCTCCCGGGCTCGGGCCTCGTCTTCTTCTTGTTCAACGAACCGGTTCACCCGGGCCGTCTGTGCTTTCACCGAGGCCATGGGGAACCGTACCAGTTCCTTCCGAAGCTCATTGCCTGGCAACAGAGCTTGTTGGAAGGACTTGATGGCCACTTCGTCGTTGGCATCTTCGATCACGCTATAGATGGTCCAGAACCTCTTGGCGAACCGAGTGATATTCTCGGTCGGCCTCATTTTGATTGAAATCAGGTCGGCGTCAATCTTCGGGATGACCCGGCGTGCTTGGAACTTCTCGATGAAGGAGTCTCGGAGTTGTCGCCAGCTCGAAATCGATTTCTCGGAGAGTGCACAGAACCACCGAAGTGGGAGGTCTCCTAGGCTGGAGGAGAAAACTTTGCAATCGAGGTCGCGTCACCGCCAAACACCGACATCTTCTGGGTGAAGTGTCGGAGGTGCGCCTCGGGGTCCGAAGTCCCGTTATAAAGATTGAACCGCGGGACGCTAAACTTATCAGGGAGAGAATGATCTCTGATTTCCTGAGTAAATGGAGATGTGCCGTGGTTGTCACTATCTCTGGTAGCCAACCGACCTCGAGTGAGGCCGGCGTACTCCATATTCTGCTGCACGGCCAGCTTGATTTGCTTGTTGATCCACTCAGCCATGTCGGGGTCGGCGCCCTGGCTTTGTTTCTGGCGCTGCTGCTGGTCAGCGCTAGCGTGAGTACTACTCGAGCCCTCTTCGCGAGCTCGGTCACGCCTTTTGTTTATGATTTGCCTCAAGTCCAGCCGAGCTTTAGGAGCTTTCCGGGCTCGCTGCTGTGCACGAGGCACAAGCGGATTCTCGACTGGGGCCTTCTGCCCCTCGAGCTGCTGCTGGAGCTGGAGGATCTGAGCTCTTTGCTCTTCGATTATTTGGTTTTGAGCCTTGATCGCTTCGGCCTGCGCCTCATCGTCCTCCAAGGCCATGTCGTCGTCGCCTTCATCATCGAGGTGGACAGGTCCTCTTCCATGTGGTCCTGGCAAGGGGACTAGCGAGGATCAGGCTGTACTAGAGCCTTGCCTCATTAGGACTGTCCCTGAGGAGCATCCTTACGAGGAAGTTCCGTGAGGACAACCTCCAGACGTGGGCGCTCTGCTGAAGAGGTAGCTGGCCTCACCCATTCCAGTACGGGTCCGCGATGAGGGAGTGTTGCTACACCCCTTGACGGTGAGGGCGTCTGAGTGACAGGCGATCCCGCGCTCCTCATCCCAGGTTCTCCGCCAACCCTTCTATGCTGAGGGTTAGACGGTGTTTGCCTGGGTGCCCGTTCCTGGTTCGTCACCAGTGGGGCCGGCATGAGGGGCAGGAATGTCTCTGGCTGCTTGGACCTGGATGGTCCAGCATTGCTCTTTTCCTTCCTAGCCTTCGGAGGCATGGCTTTCAGGATGAAAATATGATCTTTTCAAATCGTCCCCACAGACGGCGCCAAATTGTGCGTGCCTAAAATTTACGGACTTGGTTTGGGTGTAAATAGAGTTTAAGAAGATGTTGTTTAGCTGATCGGAAACGTCGCTGACAGCCTGAAACCTGAAAGAGAGAGAAAACAGAGGTCGGGGCCCGGGCCGCTGCCAGCCGAAGGCACTCTGACGACTGAGTTAGTGCAGTCACTGAACTAGGACGAAGTGGGGAAGAAGGTTTAAGCAAAAATGGCAGAATGTATGCTCTATCTTGCGTACCTGTTCATGGCTGACCATGCAAGTATATGTAGGAGGGAGTAGAAGGTTCCATAGTGGAGGTAGGTGGGGATACTTGTCCCATCAGCCCACTCCTAGGATCCTTAGTGGGGGTAGGTGAGGATACTTGTCCCATCGGATGTCTCCTCAAATCCGTCACATAAATGTGGACGTGATAGGGAAGGTCCCTTATCAATATTCGGCGGCCACCCTATCTGCCAGGGTGCTCTGTAATGCAGCTGTCTCATCCCATAATGGAGATTAGACGGCCATCGTCCATCTCGGTCAAGTGGACCGAGGTGGATTTCACCGAGGTTAGGCCTGCTTGAGGTCAGGTACCGTTACCGAGACGCTCGAGGCAGTGCCCAGAAAGAGCGTGGCCAATATACTTACCCGGGACCAGCTCCAACCTGGTGCCAGCTGGCACGCTGCCAAGCTGGGTGAATGAGGTTGGTGTAACCCTTAAGCAGTATTTCGGTCCAAGCCGGGGATAACCTCGGTAGTAGGTGATCACCCCACACACAGTTTTCATATCTAAATTGACATCTTCCATTCCACCAGTAGCTTAGATGATGATGCTACCTGCTAAATGAGCTAGAACAGTGTTCCAGTACAACCCCCCCCCCCACCCCATGATTATATCATGTTTATATCCTTTTTAAACAATTTCCATCTCGAAAATCCGCTTTTCCTATATAGAAAAACCAAAGGGCATTTTCGTCCATACCTTTATGTACATGTTTAAACCGGCACCATTACGTACAAATATTGTTAATATTCGTTGCAATTTTTAATTTCAACGTATTTCATGACTTTTATAGACAGAGAACGTGAGAGCTAAGGGGTACTTTAGTGGGTGATTCTCTCTTGTTCTCTCTAGTTTACCCTGTCAAGCAACCTTTCTCTCTTGTTCTCTCTAGTTTTCTCATGGATGGGTTCATGGATTGTGGGTAGGCTGTACATGATAATGTACCAGTATTATAAGATTGTGATGCAACGAGCGTTGATGGATGACTTCAGATCTACAATGTCCCACGAAACCTGTTGATTATTCCCAAAGAATAATGCCAGGAACGATGGGTGCCTACAGTTTTGTTGATCCCTGCAAATACCAAAACGATAGATAAAGAGAAAACTCTCTGAAATAGACCTTCAATCTTATTCAAAAACTACTTTGCCTTCCGGCTTACAAAGAAATATATAGGGAACTAACCCTAGATCTCACATATCCGAAATTTACTAAATATGGTAAGTTTACCAAAAATGGCAAAATCCTACCGAATATGGACTCTACTAATAAAGAGTGCTGGAATGAAGGCAGAATCGACGAGACGCGATTGTGACTTATAAAACTTGATTTATTCTAAAAACAAGAAATTGCCAAAAAAAGAAAAAATGCCTTTTTCGAGGCCTAAACAATGGAATTCGACTTAAAAACCAAGAATCCATTGCAAAGAAATGGATCTTGAAGATCTCATCGTTTCCTTTCCAGAATGGGGTTTTTTTTGTGCGATTCCAACTCCGGGGCCCGACTTTTGCCTAGTACCGCTTGGGCCCAGTACGGTGGGCCTTATTTCGATCCAACCAATGCATCCATGTACTCATCTGCTTCAATCTGCACTACATCAGATTGTTATTAGAACCATTCTTTCATGTTATGTCTCCCTTTTTTTTCCTTCCTTGTCTCTTTCACTTTTCAAGATAATTCTTGAGAATATGGAAAAACAAAGAAATAAATAGTATGCCAGTCAATAGTAATCTTTTCATAAAGCCTGTGGTACTGTTTTCCTAAGATGGTTGGGAGAAAATGAAGTGGGGGAGATAGAGAAATAGGTGGGAGAAGAGAAAAAATAAGTGGAAGAAGAGTATTTTGTGAAAACCGCGTAAAGCGACGCTAGTGTGGCTCCTATCAGACATCGCTCCCCTCAGCTTTAAAAAAACGAAAAAGGTCCTGATAGACCCCGTTTGTGCTACATAATATTAGGGGACCCTTTGGAAGGAATGGCCAAATTTTGGGACTTGTCCCGTAAAATCCTCATAATAATTCTATGATTTGGTCAGGCCATGTTGCTAAGTAAGGTTGGAAAACTTACGACTTGAACACGATTCGTCCATTATAAAAATCACTCCTTTTTTACCAAACTCGAACTGGTGCGTTATTTATTATAATAGCACACTTTTTGGTGAAGGAATTATCAAAAGAATGAAACTCATCCCATCCATAATAATTCTCACTCATCGAAAAGGTTTTGTCCATAATAATGCTCACTCATCGAAAAGGTTTTGATAAAGTTATTGGCTTTTGATTATAGGTTTTGATTATGGAAGCTTTTGAATATGCTAAGAAATTCCTTAGTATTGGCTTTTCCTACATTTCTAGGAAGTTTAACACTGCTGCGCACATTGCGGCTTTTTTTTTTTTTTTAACGGTAAGTTTGTATTAATCACAAAGAACAAAAGAATATTAATGTGGCTAATGTTGGTCTTAATTTTGTTCTGATAAAATTACCAAAAAAAAAAAAAAGTTTGCTTTAGATAAGTGTTAGTTTGATGAGATACCGGACTGCTTATGTAAGCTTTTCATTTCTTGCTAGTCATGAATAAAGTAGCCTTTAAAAAAAAAAAAAAAGTTTTGCCTTGGATTAAGTTTATTCGTATAGGATTTCTTATTTTTGGAAATAGAGGTATAAGATTTCCTATTAAACGCTAAGAATCCTTCATGGATCATGAATACCTATTGATTTTTAATAAAGGAAATATATAGTTGTTCCTTCTCTATCTTCAGCTCAAGCAGAGGTTACCATTTGCCTATGATTATATCTGGTGGTAGGGGTTTAGGATTTCTTATTGAAAGTAAAAACTCCTCCAGCCTATCACCTAGTTACATATGAATGAAGTAGCCCTTAAGCAAACCAAAAAAAAAAACACAGGCAGATTATGCTTGTTGAATGTTAGACTCCTTCATGGATTAGGAGTAATTATTAAAACAAACACATATAGTTGTTCCTTCTCTATCTTGTGCCCAAGGCGGGCACCCATCAACCTATGACTTATCTGCTTATGAATAAAGTAGTCCTCTACAAAGGACAAAAACATGTTTTCTCATTTTTGGTGAAAGGGGTATACAAATCTCTCATTAGTACCTCCATGATTATTATTATAGAAAATATACAGCTGTTCCTTCTGTATCTTGAGCTCAAGCAGAGCTTACTTATCAGCCTATTGTACAGAGAATCATAAGAAGGAAAGATCCATGTCGAATAAGGCTTGGCCAAAATCGCAGGCATCCTTTTTGTAGCTTCAGTTATGGTTTATGGTATATATTATTTTGGGTTTGTTTGTTGCATATAATTGATTTCTCAGAAATTCTAAAACTTCATATTTGTATATGTGGTTAAAAATGAAGAATGAAAGGTGAATATCAAAAAATGACTATTAAATAACCTCCCCTTTAATGAGAATAGAATAAAGGCAAAATGAAAATTGAATATCCAGTCATTGCCTTAATGATCCATCTCAGGAACGTAAAGCACCCATTTAGATCTTTGCCTTATATCAGGGGCGGACCTAGGTGTTGCCATGCAGGTACGACCGCACCCGCGAGGTTCGTCAAATTTTTTTAAAAACAAGTTAAAATTTCAATTTTTATTATTTAACCTCTTAACTTGACCATTGCAAGCACCACCCAATTGAAAATCCTTGGTCCGCCATTGCCTTATATCCTTTCAACCCCACTTCTTTAATAATCTTAAGGTGAAGCTCATTCGACCATGAAATCCTGTGTACCCAATTCTTATGTATTCAATGCAAACTGCCTTTACTAGACCTATTGGGATGAGAAAAGGTATGAGTTTACATGACCAGCGGCCCTCTCAACGATCGTTTGATATGGATATCTTTCAATGAATTTAATTTCTTTGAGTAACGTGAACTCGACGGTCACAACCATCAGAGATGTATGGCACCTTGTTTCAATGGTTGTAAGGTTTTCTTTATATCCAACCATCTTTTGTGGTTTTATATCGGGAAAATTCTAAAAAACTCCCCATTTTAAAAACACCCGTTTTTCTAAACCTTTTTTTTTTCTTTCTTTTTTTTTTCTTTTTTTTTTGTCAAGGGGCCTATGTTGAGTCAATCTAGCCTTTTCACACACACTACCCTCCATGAATAGGTACAAGACCAAGTTCGACACTCATCCAACTTTTCCTCACCGTTGGATTGAAATCATGATTAAATGATGCCTCCAAACCATTAGATTTCAGGCTCATTAATCAAAAGGTTAAGATGATCTTATGGACTCAAGATTTTGTATATAGGTAGGCATCATAGGGATCTTTTCATCTAATAGACTTTCATGATCATCATGTATACCAGTGGGCCCAACTAGGAGGGGCGTTTTCTCCTAAAAAATGCCTCGGTGCTGTGTAGCGCTCCCCTTTATAGTGTTAAATGGTGATGTATTACGTAGGTCAAAAGAAAGTACAAGACGGCTAGATATAGTTATAACCATCCCTTTAGAATAGACCCACTAGAAATAGTTTAGCGAATGATATCTTCATCAGGGGCGGACCTAGGAATTCTTCCTTGGGAGGGCCACTTATAAAAAATCAATGTAGTTTTCAAAATATGTAAGGGATTTTCTGAATATTCTAAGGGGCCATATGTAAAGAAATTATAAAAAATCTGAATAGTTAGAGGAGTTCTTGGGGGCCGGCCATGGCCCTTACCGGCCCTCTTGTGGTTCCGCCAATGATCTTCATACTAAGGGTGTCAATGCGCCTAATTCAACCCAACTTGGCCCCAGATCCAAGTCAATTTAGGCCACCTAGACATGCCCATGTTTACGGTTGATCTGAGCCAAGGGTCACAAGCCAATTAGACTCCTATATATAAGGGTCATTTATTTCTTTAAATACATATCCTATATACATACCCATTATATATTATATATATGAAGCGAAGTGGAAATCAATTCCAATTCGCTTCAATTGATTTTGACTCATCAATTTAATTTAGTTTGACCCTAGCAAATGGGTCGGGTCAAGGTAAAGAACACTTTTTGGACCCAATCCGACCTATGTATTTTTAATGACATGATAAAAATTAATTATGGTATGTGATGAGACTCGAACTCAGAACAACATGAATTTCAAAGGAGCAACCCTACCACTATGCCACAGAGCATCTTTTTGTTAATAATTGTCAACAAAAACTTAAAATTAGTTAATGAGGAAGGGAGCCAGCCCCACTTTGGAATATTGACCGAGAGTTGAAATTTATTTACTAGATATTACTAAAAATAACTATATTTTTAGAATATTGACCCCTATAAATATTATTGTTATTATTTTCATACTTATGCATTGTGCTTTAAGCATAGATGATCAAACTTTTGAAATAACTATTTTATATGATTTCCTATATAGTCTTTAATTTTCTATGACAACCATTTTACAACTTTAATTTCTATGACAACCATTTTACGATAAAACTAAACTCAAATAAATATATAATATATGGAATTGATCAACAAAAATAATAAGTTTCATAATTAATAAGAAAATGACAATATGATTGAAAAAAGAAAAACTCGCGACAACAGTGTGGAGCTAAAGAGGAGGCAGAAAACTTTCCATGTAACTGATGTGCTACCATGCAAGCTTGCCGAGCGAGAAAGTGTGAAGTTTTTTTTTTTTTTTCTCTTTTATGTGTGTAGCTTTAATTTTTATCAATCGTGATGTAAATGGAGTGGAACACTACGATATACCCTATCTATTAAAAATCACAATCATTAAGACAAACATTCTTGCTATTTATGGGATACCTCAAATTTTCATCTCATTCCGGGTTATTTCCACGGTCAAATTGATTTTCTGGTAAAAAAAATACAAAATACTAGAGTTTTTCAAATGAAGTTTTTTCTGTGATTTGGACTCTCCATCATGCCTTTTGTCTATTAAGAAACTCCCAATAAAATCCTATTTCTATCAAAGCAATAGCATTTGAGTGTTAATGGGTCCCAGTGTCTAAGAGTCACTAATCTAAGGAATTTCATGTATTTTTGTTTGTTTTAATTATATAATTTTTTTTTCCTTTTTTTTTTTTTAAGAATGTGAAATGATAATTTCCGGGCTGTCTGGTTTATTTAATCATTAGTCTTTTTTATTTAATCCACTTTCTGTTCTGGGCTGTTTGGTTTCTTTTTTATCTATTGGTTTTGATTGTACAATTTTTTTTAAGAATGCGGAACTAATGGTAAAATGAATCTCCAATAATATTAGTCCATCTAAATGAAGAATTAAGCCCATACTTATTATCATCATTTTCTACTTTCTCCAGTATAATTCTATTTCTCTATGTCAACAAGAGAACTTTCATTTTTTCCATTCATTTGCTTTTAAGTTCATTGTATTTTATTAAAGAAACTTCAATGATTTTTTTGTTTATTTGTATCTCTTTTTAGTACCGTCTCATGTCTCATTTGCATGCTTAGTTTAGATCAGTGTTCAACCCATTTTAAAATGTGAGCATCTTGAGACAATTGATGCAATAATTAAACGTTTCAATTTGAGAGGTAAATCTTTTTTAATTCATTTACTTTTGAGTTCATCATATTTTATTTGAGCAATTTTAATTATGTCATTTTAATATGATTTATACAAAAGAATCATCATTTTAAAATTTCTATAGATTTGCAATATTTTTATCGTTTGTATTTGTTATGGTTTTCATAGATTGTGATTTTCTTTTTTTCCCCTTTTTTTTTCAACTTTTGGGTCCTAGGTTCTCCTTGGTTTTTTTTTTCTTTCTTTTAAATCACTTTTTATAATGAGATTTTCTGTAAATTCTCATTTGTCTGTTGTATTTTTTGTTTTTTTAATGCTTATAATGTGTTAATTATTTATTTTACTTTCATTGGGTTCTTTAAGTTCTCTTTGTGAAATCTTTTTATGGATATTTCTTATTTCTTTTGTAGCTTCAGATTTCTATTTTTGAGTATTAGATTATCATAAGTTGGTTTGGTTGTTTTAAATTTCTTTTATCATTGTATTGTCTATGGATCCTTATTTATATTTATTTTTATAGCCTTTTTAATAAAATTTATTTCCTTTTATTATAATTTCTCACTTGTGATAGGTTTTTAGTTTTCCTTTTAGGATGGTTTTTCATGAATTTTTGGGTTCTTTTGTCTTTGCCCATTTGTGCTCCATTTTTGAGTTTCTTTTTTTTTTTTTTCTTCTTCTCATGAGTGCTTGATTATTTTAAATTGCTTGTGTTATTGAGTTGATTATGGATTTCCATTTCTATCCTTTATTTCTATGTGTCTTTCAAATTTCATTGGATTTTATTCATAGCTTATATTGCTTGTTTGTTTTCATTTTGTTTTTTAGTTTTCTTGATCATTAATCTTCAATTTTCATGGGCTTGTATTTTTTTTTTTTTTTAAACTATATGGAATAGGTATTGAATTTTTATGCACTTCTTTTTTTTCTTTTTTCCCTCTCTCTCAGCCTAAGTCTTTTTGCATTTAACTTTAAAGAAACTAATCATAAAGTTTTTTTTTATAATTTTTTATATTATGATTCTATTGGCACGGGCAAGGGACTCAATTTGAACATTGGAGTCCAATTTCGCAATTGATTGAGAAATTGGATCTCAATTTCAATTTTAAATTGCGAAATTGGAACTCCAATTAAGATTTACATCGAGAGTCCACTTTTGTTAACCTTCTTTAGGTGAATTTAAAATTTTAAAATATCAATTATGGCCTGAAGATTAAACAGTTTGGATGATGCAACTGTTATTGAGAGTTTTTTTTTTTAACAAGTTTTGGGTATGGATTGCTTTCTTCAAATTCGAAGCTATCCCTTCATCTACAGTGAGATCTACCTAATCCTGCCCCACCCCTTGTCAGAGATATGACGTAGACTGCGACATCGTGCCTTCTTATATATTTCAATTTTGATTGTAAGTTTTACCATCTCAATATAATCTAAACTAAATATTATTTAAAAATTATTTTCTTTTTATTATTATAAATTACATTGCTTGTGCTAAGCGCAGGCATGTTTTGCTAGTTTTATATATATATATATATATATATATATATATATATATATATGAGGCGAAGTGGAAATCAATTCCAATTCCCTTCAATTGATTTTGACTCATCAATTTAATTTAGTTTGACCCTAGCAAACGGGTCGGGTCAAGGTAAAGCACACTTTTTGGACCCAACCCGACCCGTGTATTTTTAATGAAATGATAAAAATTAATTATGGTATGTGCTGAGACTCGAACTCGGAACAACATGAATTTCAAAAGAGCAATCCTACCACTACGCCACAGAGCATCTTTTTGTTAATAATTGTCAACAAAAACTTAAAATTAGTTAATGAGGAAGGGACCCAGCCCCACTTTGGAATATTAACCGGGAGTTGAAATTTATTTACTAGATATTTATAAAAATAACTATATTTTTAGAATATTGACCCCTATAAGTACTATTGTTATTATTTTCATACTTATGCATTGTACTTTAAGCATAGATGATCAAACTTTTGAAATAACTACTTTATATGAATTCCTATACAGTCTTTAATTTTCTATGACAACCATTTTACGATAAAACTAAATTCAAATGAATATATAATATATGGAATTGATCAACAAAAATAATAAGTTTCATAATTAATAAGAAAATGACAATATTATTGAAAAAAGAAAAACTCGCGCCAATAGTGTGGAGCTAAAGAGGAGGCAAAAAACTTTCCATGTAACTGATGTGCTATCATGCAAGCTTGCCGAGGGAGAAAGTGTGAAGTTTGTTTTTTTTTTTTTTCTTTTTTATGTGTGAAGCTTTAATTTTTATCAATCGTGATGCAAATGGAGTGGAACACTATGATATACCCTATCTATTAAAAATCACAATCATTAAGACAAACATTCTTGCTATTTATGGGATACCTCAAATTTTCATTTCATTCCAGGTTATTTCCACGGTCAAATTGAGTTTTTGGTAAAAGAAATACAAAATACTTGAGTTTTTCAAATGAAGTTTTTTCTGTGATTTTGGACTCTCCATCATGCCTTTTGTCTATTAAGAAACTCCCAATATAATTCTATTTCTATCAAAGCAATAGCATTTGAGTGTTAATGGGTCCCAGTGTCTAAGTGTCACTAATCTAAGGAATTTCATGTATTTTTGTTTGTTCTGATTATATAAATTTTTTCCTTTTTTTTAATAATGTGAAATGATAATTTCTGGGTTGTCTGGTTTATTTAATCATTAGTCTTTTTTATATAATCCACTTTCTGTTCTGGGTTGTTTGGTTTATTTTTTATCTATTGATTTTGATTGTACACTTTTTTTTAAGAATGCAGAACTAATGGTAAAAGGAATCTCTAATAATATTGGTCCATCTAAATGAAGAATTAAGCCCATACTTATTATCATCATTTTCTACTTTCTCCAGTATAATTCTATTTCTCTATGTCAACAAGAGAACTTTCATTTTTTCCCTTCATTTGCTTTTAAGTTCATTGTATTTTATTAAAGAAACTTCAATGATTTTTTCGTTTATTTGTATCTCCTTTTAGTACCGTTTCATGTCTCATTTGCATGCTTAGTTTAGATCAGTGTTCAACCCATTTTAAAATGTGAGCATCTTGAGACAATTGATGAAATAATTAAACATTTCAATTTGAGAGGTAAATCTTTTTTAATTCATTTACTTTTGAGTTCATCATATTTTATTTGAGCAATTTTAATTATGTCATTTTAATATGATTTATACAAAAGAATCATCATTTTAAAATTTCTATACATTTGCAATATTTTTATGGTTTGTATTTGTATGGTTTTCATAGATTGTGATTTTCTTTTTTACCCTTTTTTGTTTCAACTTTTGGGTCCTAGGTTCTCCTTGGCTTTTTTTCTTTCTTTTAAATCACTTTTTATAATGAGATTTTCTGTAAATTCTCATTTTTTTGTTGTATTTTTTGTTTTTTTTAATGCTTATAATGTGTTAATTATTTATTTTACTTTCATTGGGTTCTTTAAGTTCTCTTTGTGAAATCTTTTTATGGATATTTCTTATTTCTTTTGTGGCTTCAGATTTCTATTTTTGAGTATTAGATTATCATAAGTTGGTTTGGTTCTTTTAAATTTCTTTTATCATTGTATTGTCTATGGATCTTAATTATTTATATTTATTTTTATAGCCTTTTTAATAAGATTTATTTCCTTTTATTATAATTTCTCACTTGTGATGGGTTTTTAGTTTTCCTTTTATGATGGTTTTTCATGAATTTTTGGGTTCTTTTGTCTTTGCCCATTTGTGCTCCATTTTTGAGTTTCTTTTTTTTTTTCCTTCTTCTTATGAGTGTTTGATTATTTTAAATTGCTTCTGTTATTGAGTTGATTATGGATTTTCATTTCCATGTTTTATTTCTATGTGTCTTTCAAATTTCATTGGATTTTATTCATAGCTTATATTGTTTGTTTGTTTTGAGTTTATTTTTTAGTTTTCTTGATCATTAATCTTCAATTTTCATGGGCTTGTGTGTGTGTGTTTTTTTTTTTTTTAAACTATATGGAATAGGTATTGAATTTTTATGCACTTCTTTTTTTTCTTTTTTCCCTCTCTCTCTCAGCCTAAGTCCTTTTGCATTTTATTTTAAAGAAACTAATCATAAAGTTTTTTTTTATAATTTTTTATATTATGATTCTATTGGCACGGGCAAGGGACTCAATTTCGAAATTGGAGTTCGCAATTGATTGAGAAATTGGATCTCAATTTCAATTTTAAATTGCAAAATTGGAACTCCAATTAAGATTTACATCGAGAGTCCACCTTTGTTAACCTTCTTTAGGTGAATTTAAAATTTTAAAATATCAATTATGGCCTAAAGATTAAAGAATTTGGATGATGCAAGTATTATTGAGAGTTTTTTTTTTTTTTACAAGTTTTGGGTATGGATTGCTTTCTTCAAATTCGAAGCTATCCCTTCATCTATAATGAGATCTACCTAATCTGGTCCCACACCTTGTCAGAGATATGACGTAGACTGCGACATCGTGCCTTCTTATATATTTTAATTTTGATTGTAAGTTTTACCATCTCAATATAATCTAGACTAAATATTATTTAAAAATTATATTCTTTTTAATATTATAAATTACATTGCCCGTGCTAAGCGCGGGCATGTTTTGCTAGTTATTATATATGAAGCGAAGTGGGTTTCAATTCCCAATTCCATGCCAATTTGAGATTTGATTTTGACCGGCTTACAATTCTTGACCTTCCACCAATATCAGCCCTACTAATTAATGGCCCATTCAACCATACTAACTAATGGCCCATTTAAAACCTGTAACTTCTCTCTTCATTTCCTTTTCCCAAAAACGTTACTCTTCTCCCCCATAACTCTCATCCCTCTTCATTTTCATTTCAGTAACGGCTTAAAAGAATATATGAATAAGATGCAACTCTCTCCATGATCTCTCCACATATATAATGATCAACTCTACAACAATATTCTAATTGTTTGGAGGGCATGCAATGCACCCTTGATAGGGGATTACTGTTGCTAATCACATGAGAGTGGATCTTCAGTTTGAGTCCTCTCCAAATTGAGTACGATAAAGCTTTCATGGATTTTTGTTGCCTGTATTAGTTCAATTTGCATCATGTTTCATCCCACATGAATAGTTGATCATGTACAAAGTATCTTCGTAATTCATGGTTGTGGGAGTTTGCCGAATGTTAATTTCCTTCTGCTTATAATGTTGAACAACAGATTTACGTTGCTTATAACATTTCACATTTTTTCCTTACTTTAGATTCTGTATTACTGTATGCGGACATTTACTTGCTGGAAATAACCAAGGTTTCTGGTGTAGCTACCGCGCCATAAACTTTGTTCAACCTCTTTGATGAATTGTTACCATGTATGAACATCTATTTCTCATATTCATTTAGGCCCTTTTCTAGCTGGTGTTCTTAGTTGCATGGCTGGGCAAATAAAAAATCAATTATAAAGGAGAAGCTAAAACAACTGATGATATGCGTAGGAAAACCATTTTTAATTGTATGAGTAACTCATATTATATGTTTGATTTTAAATTTTAGATTTAGTTTCTGATAAATGAGATTTTTCTTCCTCTTTAAAGCCATTAACGTGACAAAGGAACGGACGTTTAGCTTGGAGAAAGCAATTGGGGTTTACCACTTAATCGTACGTTGTAAATAATTGTTAATGGGTAGAAAGGAGAAGTAAAAGATTTCTGGATCTTCGGTTTTTGCTAGAATTTTTTTCTTTCCATTTTCTTTTTACTTGAAGAAAACATAGATGTGTATAGGAAGCAAGTATTATTTGTTTGTGTCAAAAATATGATTGCAAGTTAATACTTAGTGAATGTATGAATTGGTCCAATCTTATCATAAATTATTTGATTTTCTTCTCTCCCTGTACTGATTTTTCCAGTATGTTTGGATAAAGCTGTGCGAATGGGTGCCTATAAAGGTCTTTCAAATTGGAAATCTTTGATAGAGGGAGTGATGAAATTTATTAGTATGTTTGCTAAGTTACATTAATTATGATAAAGCTCAGTACTAAGCTTTATTTTAGATTAGGGTATATTAAAATATATAACTAGATAAAGAAATGATTAATGAATAACTTTTCCTACACAGGTTTTTATGCTTTAACATCAATTATTTTAGATGAGGTTGTATAAGAATGTACGATCAGATAAAATAAATGAATCTTCTATTTAGTTTTTTCTACACATGTTTATGTGCGTTTTTGCTCATTTCAAGATATAAGGTGAATTGCAAATGTTAAGCATCTCTTCTTATACTCTTAGAGATAATTTCTCTCAAGCATCTCTTCTTACACTCTTAGAGATAATTTCTCCCTTAACAACGATGATCAGACAAAACCTTCATTTCCACTTCATAGATGTTGGATCCCTAAGTTTTTTAATATTGTTTTTATCTCTGTAATTCATGAATGATAGTCATAGGAGAAAAATATTGACAATATTTTGGTGTTAAGATGGTATATATATATAGATGCTATTTTTATTTGGTTATGTTATTTTTTGCATTTGAAATTGTGTGTTTTTTTGGTAGAAAAAGTTAGCACCCGTAAGTAATTTTACTGTTGTTGTACTGGTAGTAGTTTCTTCTTCGAACATTTTTACATTTATGGAAGTATTATTGCCTGCAATTATTTTAAACACCATCATGTCTAAAGCTTGAACTTTTTTTTTCTTTTTTTCTCTAATTTTTAACATCTTGTCTTTGTCTTCCTTGCCTTACCTTTTGTAGCTTCATCATTTTTGTGATAGTAATTGAACACTGAGGTTACTATTTTGTGTGGTACTTTAGCATTTTAACCTTTTAATATATTATTCTAGAGATAAAACTTGTGTCATGGTGAATCCCAAGGGAGGAGTGAAAACTGTTGGAAGTAGGTGGGTCTCGTAGATAGGTTTTCAAAACTTTTTGACCCACTTGACTCAGGGATCAAGTACCCGTAAGGCCATCAACCACATCCATGATGCAATCCCTCAAATTCATCAACCATGTACATCAATAAACTCTATCTAAAAGATAGAAATCAACAACACCATGCAACCAAAACATTCCACAACAAATAGAGAAGTAGATTATACCTTTGGAGTCCGGTAGTGCCCTACTGGAGAAGAATGCTTGCTTGATGAAGAAACTCTTTCTTTGTAAGCAATTTACGATCTCCAAGACCTCTTAGTCTTCCATGCTATGACCCATATCAGATCTCTTTTCTCAAGAAGATTGGTGGAAACTTCAAGAGAAAAACCAACTATAAGCTCTAAGGAACTAGAAGAGAGAAAAGAATTGTGCAACACTTGCACAATGGACAGCCTAGGCGTGTACTCCAATGTTGGACGTCCAAGGGGATTTGTTCCCCTTTATATAGCCGAAAGACACCTCCTTTTACTAATTAAAATTGAAGTCCAACTTTCATTAGGAATTAGTAAGTTTCTCATTTCTAATTATTATAGAAGTCTCACTTCCACAACAATTAGTAATTTACTATTACCACTATTAGAAGTCTCACTTCAAATAGAAATAGTAACTTTCTAATTCCTTCCTTTTGGAGTTCAAGTAAGGTTAGTATGTTTCTAATAACTTGCGCTAGCGTGGGGACCACTAGGGATTCCATAGAAAGCTAACTCCAACTAGGACATCGCGACCCCACATCTCATCTGCAATCTGGGCCCACATTTAATTGCAAATAATATCACTATATAAATGCAATTGCACTCCAGTCTTAGAAATAAATTACAAAGAAGACCCTAAACTTCTCAATTACCACAAGTAAGCCCCTCTATCAATATTCATGGATTAATTGGATTAAACATGTCCCTGCCATGATACAAATGATGAAAATTTAGTTGGATTCTGAACCTAGATCCTAGTTGACCTAGATGCACTTGTCAAACTAACCCGGAATATAAGAAATGTTCCAACATGCTCTATTGACTCATCGGTTGCGTGACATCTATGGCAAGGTTCACAGCTATCATATATAAATGAGCTAAATGCAAGATTTTACGTGGCTTGCATGTCATGGGTCCCACGTAAATTTAAGCGTTTGGATTGGTCCAAGGATAATCTCTTGATAAAGTCCTAATCCGTTGGTAAGTCGGGTCAGGATCCTCTTGAAGTTCAGGCTTGCATTTAAACTTATGTGATCAACATCTAACTCATGTGGAAAATCTCCCCACTAGTCAAATGGTGAGGCATTCTAGAAGAAGTAACTTCTAAAGCAAGCTTGACTCCATATTGCTTATTTAAAGGAGTCGGGAGGGGTGGCAAAATCGGGTCAACATGTCGATCCGACCCATATCCAAGCTTGTTTGTTTTATCTGAATTTTAAGAAATACCAATTGTTTGTATTTCTTTTTTTTTTTTTTTTTTTATTATGGAGGGTGTCCCGGCTCTTTGGGTCAGACTAATCCCTATGAGCCCAGAAGGAGCCAAGTAAATCCCCTATGGCCTAATGTGGTAGTGCAAGTGA
Source organism: Umbellularia californica (assembly GCA_028538565.1). Classification (NCBI taxonomy): domain Eukaryota; kingdom Viridiplantae; phylum Streptophyta; class Magnoliopsida; order Laurales; family Lauraceae; genus Umbellularia; species Umbellularia californica. The sequence continues at coordinate 11,373,356 of JAPQWN010000004.1, read as the reverse complement.
TTAAAAGTGAATAATCAAATGCGAGTACTTCAAAAATAACTCTCTCCTTTATGAAAATCCTGAGAAAGTCAAGGCATTATTTACATGCCTACCTTATAATATCCCTGGCCCCTTTCCTATCTATTCTATTCAAACAACTAGAGACAAAGTAAATGCATGAGTTTTTTTTTTTTTTTCTTTTTTTTTTTTTCAAAATTTTATAATGCAATTGGACTTAGGGCTTGTTTGGTATCTCTACTCTTTTTTTTTTATAGATCCATCTAAAATAGAGCAATTAAAAAAAGAGCTATAAAAAAAAGAGGCTAGAATGAAAAAAATGTGTTTGGTAACAAACGAATCTATTTTAAATACCTTGCCTCTATATTTTAAGACCCAAAAGCTCTATTTCTCATCTGTCCACTTTTGGAGCATTTGGATTTAGAGGATTTGCCTCTAAATGTCTAAAGTGGACAGAGTCTAGAATCTTGTACCAAACGCTCTAATTGTTCAAACCTCTATCCGATTTAGACATTTAGAGAAATAGAGGCACAAAATAGAGATGCCAAACATGGGCTTAATCTATGCCTGAAATTTTATATTATCCTAATCTACATTCAAATTTTTCCTTTGCAATGCCTTCTTTGATTGCCATGCACACAATTAGGTGTCACTGAAATTGGTAATTTCTCAAAGTTCTAAACGTAAAGATCTAACAGAAGCGCCTTTCCCCTTTGTTCTTTTTACTATTCAATTTGTATGCATCGCATCTCAAAGCCCTCACAAGCTTAAGCGAATGAAGTTCAAAGAAACACTGTTCCACCTTAACCAATGTGGAAGTCTGCTATAGACGTAAAGAGAGAACTGATTCTTTTCTTCTTTATCACCAAAAAAAAAAGAAGAAAAAAAAAAATTTTGTGCAGATTTTCTTAAAAGTCCAATCCAACAGACATGCTTATATGGGGATGTAAATGGGTTTGAGGTTCTCCAATTACCAGGAGGTTCCAACCCATTGAAAACCGGGTTTAGATTCTTATTTAGGCCCAATAAGTAAACGGGTCCTGGTCCGATTCTATCTTGGTTTCAACCCACAGACCCTACATATTACCACATTCTTCAAGAATCTCTCTTAAGAAACTAGGTTTTTTCCCATATCATGCTCTACCTAGACCCGGACCTAGGGGTGAAAGTGGGTCGGGCCAAAAGGGTCGAGCTCGGGCTTGATGAAGCCCGGCTCGTAAGCCCTAGGGCCTACATATATTAATACACATATTATATATATATGTACACTATACAATAGATAATACATATATGATATAACATAATCCATAAATCATATACCTTAGTTTTAACCCAATATAAATAATCTCTAAACCCTAAACACTAAACCCTAAGCACTAAATAATCCATAAACCCTAGACCTAAGCGCTAAACCTTAAACCCTAATTTTAATCCAATATAAATAATCCCTAAACCCTAAGCACTAAATTATCCATGAATCATAAACCCTAAATCTATATTAACATTTACCTATATCATTATAAAATGGGTCAGGCTCACAAGCCGAGCCTAGGGCCTCAATCAAGCCGGGCTCGAGGGCCGGCCCTACTTAATAAGAGCCGAGCCCGAGCCAGGATTTTTTAGGCCCTCTCAAGTTCGGGCCGGGCTAGGGCCTACTAAAAAATACTAGGGCCGAGCCTAGGGCCTGTCAAAGCCCGGCTCGGCCCGACCCACTTTCATCCCTACCCGGACTCGGATCCATTCCATGTACATGGTTCTGGTTCCATCTTCTCATTCATAGTTCCGGTTTCAAAACTGTTCCGAATCCGGGTCCACCCTGTACCTGGACTAGAACCGACCCGTTTACATCCCCACCCTAAATAACTAGGTGTAGAAAAATCTAACCCGACCTATATTAGATTTGCACTTGATGCAGATATATAACTCGACCTACATCTTATTCAGGTGAGTCGTGGGTCAAAGAAACCTCGTCGCAATAAAATGGGCTGGATTAGATGATGCCATATCCATTTAAATGGGTCACATTAGGGTCAATTGGCATATCTAACTAATTTAAATGGTTTGGTGTTCAGATTCTTTTATTTTAGGCCCTTTTTCCCACAATAAAACTCAAATATAACCTAATACTTGAGAACCAGGGGTTTCTCGGTGAGAACAAGGGATTGCTCAGTCAGTTGGCAACCTTACTTCTCATCTAGATAACCAGGGATCAACCTTGGCCTCCCCCAACTCCTCACATATGCAAGTTCTCACTCCCTACATGTGTGAATCTCACTCCCCGCATATGTGGTTCTTTTCTCACTTGTGCGACTCTCTCAAGGTCCTAGCCCTATTAGCCAGGAATGCGTGGTTAAAGATGAGGAACGGAAGTAAATATTGGAGAATGACCATCTAATAACCTCCCCTTTAATGGAAATTGAATCGAGGGAAGGAGAGAAATCAATAATCAACTATCAACCTAGTAATTCAAATCCTCAAAAAATTAAAGTTCATCTAGATTGCCACCTTATATCATTAACCCCTAATTTCATATCTTTCACACCTAACCCCTATTGATAACTCTTGGAAGGAGATAATTTGATCGTGAATTTCTTATATAAATCTAATATTAGACATAAATTCACTTATACATGCATGATGAAAATGTTTATTTGTTACAAGTTACAATTACTAAGATGTGTGTTTGCTCCTCATGTCTCATGTCCCATGTCTCATGTTGTAGTCCCAACCCAAATTTTACCTAGTGTGCGAGGGTTGCGGCAGAGGTTCTTGATGTGTCCGGGAGAATAGTCCTGTTGGGTAAAAATATGATCGGATACCCTTGTTATAAAAATTTAAAAAAAATAAGAAAAAAAAAAAAAAACCATGACACTGATATATAGGTTCACTCATATATATATATATATGGACCAGCTCTCCTAAGCTGTAGCTTAGCTTATCCTAAATTGAAAGAGGGTTGATCCCATAAATTTAAAGTCGATTATGCTAGTCCCCTTCTTCGTACTTGGACCGCTAAATTTTGTTCTAAGTTTCAAACTGGAGACAATGTCCCCAAACAAAGACTACCTAAAATCATGGCACATGACATGGAGGAACTTTTGGGAATCTTGTACCTTTTAGGCGCAAATCACGTGCATCTGTGGCAGAATAAAGAAAAACTACACAATTAGGTCTATATCCCATCTAACACGTTCATGGAATAGTACATATATCATTTGTCCAACTCATCCATGTCATGGTCATATTAATTACATTACATTACGTTGCATTGCTAGGTCAAATCATAAGGAGGAAAACTTGGCTACCAACAAATTTCTGAGGCTTGCTGTGGGGTCTGAAAAAATCCAAATAAAAGTAACTACGGTGAAGTTAGATGTTCACTTTTAAAAATTGACGGCTACTTTTTTTTTTTTTTTTAACTATTCTATACATTCAATTCCTATGTAAACAAATTCATAAAACAAACAAGCCCATAAAATAAGAAGCATCGAACAAGCCCTAAACCTAGTGCATACCGAAGGTTTGCAATCGTATGTTAAAAGGTCACCTTCCTTCCTAGAATTATTCGTGAAAATAAATAAATGAATGAATGAATAAATAATTAATTAAAAATGTGAACATCCAATTTAGGACCCAAATCTTCAAAATATTTTTGTCATGGACCCTTCTTGACAATGTCACAATCTTAAATTAGCCAAACGAATCTTTTGCTTATTAGTTGTTGGGACTATCAAAAATGTTATGGAAGGTGAGAAGTCCATGTCGACAGTGACCTTGTTTAGCTGAACGGCCTGAATTGGATTATCCTGATTACATTTCCATGTCATGTGAGACCTTGGAAGTGGAAGTAGATGGGGACTCTTCTTGTACAAGGGAAATTTTTTAAGAAGGTGTTCCTGAATCCTGACCAGTTGAACTGCTACTGCCATTAAATGAGTTAGAAATAACTAACAACGAACACCTCCTTATAAGACCCACCTAGGGTCATGTCATTTATGGCCTAGGTGGGGGATGGAAAGATCTAAATGAAATAATTCAGGAGTACACGAAATATTAAGTTATCAATCCTTTAGATCATCATAATCCATTGATCTATGGATGGAGTTGGACCCAGGTATCTTCTTTTCAGGGGACTCACTCTCCGTGGATCTCGAAAAAGTTCGAAACATGGGGTTGCCACTAACTGTGAATGTGTTAAATTTGGACTAATGACAATTCACGGGGGGACCAACCTGTGAGAGAATAACTTGACCATCAGGTGATAAAATAAGGCAGTGTAGAGATTTCAATGTAAATTTATAAAAAAAATTTTGCTTCACTTATTAAATTCATCACTTTGAAAGAACTTACCCTAGATCACCGCCTCAATCAAATATATATTCCTTGTAATATACCCATCCTAGTGGATCTTTCACTAAAAGTGAGTGTGCTCAAGTGATTAAGATGCTCAACCAAATTCAAACTATCCCCTTCAATGAATTTTTTTTTAATTGCTGAAACAAGATGAGGGGCTGTTTATTTAGTTTTAATCAAAAGAATTCAATCAAAGGCATACAATAAATTGGATGTAGAAACTAAGTAAAATCACACTGATTGGACCATCCTAGCCATTGAATTGGCAGCTTACAAGTTTACACATGATCCAAGCAGCAATGGCTCACATTCCATGAGTTCATGAATTGTCAAATCCAAGTGAGTTCATATTTCCTTTACTATCAAAGTAGGGCACTCTTTTGTGTGGATTAGTGGATAGTTTGAATGATCATAGAGCTTGTGCAATTTTACAAGAAGACTGACCCTCCTAGTCGTGCCCATTAGGGAGCATGATGATCAAGAAAGTCCACTAGATAGCGAGATTTATATAAAACTTACCCATGTGCAAAATTTTGAGTCTTCTAAGCCTTTGATCATGGATAGTGGATGGAGTTTAACGCAATTAGTTCAGTGGGAGAGGTCCTACTCTTCAATTTTCTTCTCTATGATTGAGAACAGTATAGAAAATTTAGACTCAAAACAGTAGATTTGCTTAGGAACAAGACCTTACCATAATCTTATTGTTGCCAATAATTTTCTTTTATACAATCCTTATGGCACTGACATGACCATGTCAAATTATACTACTTTTTGAATAAGTTACTATTTTGTCAAGAACATTACTTTAAGCAAAGCCAATTAGTCAAAAAGCTCACTCTCTCTCTATTGGAATTAATCAAATTGGTGGACCGACAATATTCCTGTGGCCGCTCGATCTTGTCGGCAAGCGTTCATTGTTTATGGGTGGTGATTAAAATAAGGGCCTAATTTTGTCTTAAGGCTAATCTAATATTTGGACATCTCTTTCTTGTCCTGTATCAACTTAATTAAATATGCTTAAATCATCCAAGTTTGATAGGAATGTGTATGATTATTATATAATCCTCAATCAATGAGTGATTAGGATAATAAAGTAAAGTAAAGTAAAAGCAAAACCCATGGTTTTGGTTAACTAGACCATTGAACTGATGGGACCTTACTTGGTTCCATGATGCCTTAAAACCAACCTAGACTGGGAGGTAGTAATCATTCTACAAATTTGGTGTGTCTTGGAGTAGGAGGTATGTCTTGGAGCATTATATTCTCTTAGCCTCTTTCCCATGTATTTTTTTTTTTTTTTTAAGGCCAATCATCAAATGGCCCTCAAGTTGGTGGGTGTCTATATGCTAGGGAGCCTTAGATCATTTGCACAGGAACAGCTCCATATAACATTTTAGTAACGGGTAAGGAATTCGCAAATTTGAGGATTTTATACACTCTCCTTTTTAGCTGAGGACTTAATTTGTAGGGGAGATTGTACCTAGTAATCCTAAAAAAAGAGAGAATCTTAGATGTCCTAAATCCCCCGGGATGGATAATTGCCAAACTCATGCATTCCGCAACTTTGTGAGAAGTGAAAATCTTTTTCCAAGGATTTGGTTGCCAAACATGATAGAAAAAATTACTGCAGTAGAAAACATATTTTATTTTGAAATCTGTAATACTCCCTAATGCCATGGGAATTGAATAATTTAAAAAAAATAGAATAATGCCATACTAATCTTACGTTATCATTATATTTTTACAATATTCTACTTAATGACAAGGCACCTTAGCATCATAGTATCGATTGAGAATCAATCATTGGTCTTCACGTTAATAGTTCTTTTCTTTGACCAGTGATTCAATCTACCAAAATAATAATAATAATAATAATAATAAATAATGTCAATGATATCATGAGTACTTCCAAAATAAAGACTGAAAATTATCATGGGGATCATATACTAATTACCATGAGCCTAAGGTTGGTGATGCATAAAGGATCCTGACCATTGATATATACTTGGTTTATTTCCGTGGAGGAACGCTGATCTGGGCCTGTGACAAGATAACTATCTGAATACTTTGCTGCAACGGACCGTGCCTGGATCGGTTCGATGATGGATTTTGAACTTTCTGGGTTGGGCCTCTTTAATATTTGGTTTTTTTTCCTAATCACTTTAACAGCCCTACTATTGATCGAAGGGTCAGGATCCACAAATCTAAAAGAGTTTATGCAACATCCGCAAGGAAGTTCGTTAGGGGTGTTCACGGGCCGGGCTAAGGGATGTCTATGCCTTGCCTAGCTTTAGAAACACTGGCCGTAAAAGCTAGGCCCGAGCCATTCCATTTAATCAATCAGGCCGGGCCAGGTCGAACCCGGATTTTATCACTTAAGTGTGCATTTGATCAATGTTTGAACTAATTAAATTAAATTAAATTACATGCATTCCTTACAAGGGCTGGGCTTTGGGTTTTCTATCACTTAATCCAAGCCTTGCCCAAAGCAGACTGGGCCAGTATCGGGCTGGCCCGGCCCATAAGCACCCCTAAGGTTCATCAGACCATTAGAGACTAATAAAGAAAGAAAGTGGTCCATTAACGGAACAATCACTCAAGATTTTAGCAATAGGAATTGAGTTAACAAACAGGAGTAAGTTCTAATTTCGCGATGTGGGGCCTGTTTCGACTATCCTATGAATGTCTCGGTACCCACCCTTTCCATGTGTGAAGGGAGTGGAACTCCACAAGGGACCCATCTATTGAATATTTGAACAGCGTAAAATGAACGCCCTGCCCTTTATGGAGGATGTGCCACAAATTAGGAGTTGGTACGATAGTAAGATTGAGCATCTCATGCATTCTCAATCATACGCATCAATTACATTATTAATTATATGCTTAATCTTACAGTGGGACCCTCTTGTATTGAATTATAACTTAGGAGATCCCAAATAAAGGGAGGGCCTTCATTTTGAATGGTAGGATGCAAGCATAAGTGAGACAACATTCATAGGATCCGCACTTGCTAGCCGGAGCAACCCAGACCCAAAACACGGAATATGATTCTTGGGCCCATTCAATTTCAGGGTTTGGGTTTGGGTCAACCAAATCGGATCGAAGGATGTTCGGGTTCGGGTCTGGGTCCATGTAGTTCTGGATCAAGCATCCGAACTGCAAACAGATAAGCAATATTATTAACAATGTTTAAAACGCAGCAGTGGAGGCAACAGGTAGAGCAGATGGTTTGGTCCAACCTAGTTTCACTGGCTTAATGAAATAATCAAAAATAAATAAATAAATGATATACAATAATTACTGGTGAGACAAACCAGTTCAACCACTGGTTTTTACTGGGTTGGGCCAGTTTTATTCACCAATTCCCCAGTTTTTGTTTAACCGGACCCGTGATCAAGTTTCGTTAGAACCCGGTCCAACAAGCTGGCCTAACCCAACTTCTACATATTGATTATTATATAATATTATGAAGCATAATGATTATCATAATGTTGACCACCACACCAATGTGGTTAAGTAAGATCATCAACCTAAACATGTACCTATACAATCCAGTTCATGAAAATCCATACTGTTCAAAACATGTAGCTGCTCGTGTATACTTCATATATGATCAAATCCAAACACTCCTGGGCACACACCTACCCTCATTTGACACTCATCCCAATTCAATATTGATCTAATCATCATCTACTGTTTCATAGATTCACAACAAAGATGTACTTACACAACCATTAAACTTTAGAATCACCAAAAACAGGTCAGAATAATGTAAGTTCAAGTGATCTTTTAGCCCAACCCCTACTCCACCTTACTTGCACAGATATTGTTAGGGTGCTATTCTTTTTCACATGCAGAAAGAGGTGACGTACCCAGGGTTCGAACCTTGAGCAGCTAAGTGAGAACTGTCACTCCTTACCACTTGGGTAAGGAGTAAATCTTTTGGTTAGGCTATGGAGGATCTTTCTGTCTGCTTGAGGGCATGCATTGAGGTCTTCTCTGCTTTTACTGCATCTGCAGTGTGTCCATTCCATATGCAGATTGCAGAATCTCTTATTTAGGAAAGAAACGGGTTTAAACAGCTTTAGAATGGTCAAGGACATCAATATAAAACATCTTGACACAGATTTAACAAATTTTTACCGCACAAAATGTGTTATCGTTTGCTTAAGGGGAAAATTGTCACAATTTCGCCTATAATTAAGACTTAACAATGTGAGTCTATAAAGTGAGATAACTTACCAAGAACTAACTTTTCCCAAAAAAAAAAAAAAAAAAAAACACCCAAAACCCAATAACAACCTAAATCACTAGCATTCTCACACTGCAATCATAAACAGAAAGCATGACCCAAAAATGCAAATCAAATTCAGGATGCAAGGCAGGACTTTCTCCAGGCCTTTTCTGCACAATTAGAGAAATTACAGCAACAATTCACTTGAATTTCTACCTTTACATTACTTTTTTTTTCTTTAATTGGTAGCTTAAGACGAAGCAACAGATCTTAGCACAAGCTGCGCCAGGATAAATACATGAGAAAACTCCAACCACCTTTGTGGATTTGGATAGATACAATCTGGACAAACATGACGTTCAGAAGCTTTGCCTTGGAGGGTTAAAAGCTTTGCAGGTTATGCAGAAGAGCAGCAACAAAAGGCTTTAATTGTTTTTTCATCCCTGGGAAGGAAGACAAAATGAAAAATATAAGTACATAAAATCGGTCTGATACGTATCATATCAAACGTGGAAATCAAAATGGAATGCTACTGATTGCAACTGAATGAAGAAGAATGTTGTTCTTTCTTTTTTTTTTTCACCTTAAACTCATTCACTAAAATGAACCTGATCAAAAGATTTGTAAAGAGATCGCTTCCCTACTACATAAGAAAGCATACCTGTCGCCTTCTTCGACTTTGCAAGATGTACAATACTCGTGCTATCACATAGCATGGTAGAAGAAAGCCAGCAAACTGAAGGAAGGAAACCTGGCAGTAAATTTTTACTCAGTTGCAGTTTTATAAGCCAGACCAGAATACAACATTCACACAGCTGTGCAGCACATGTTCTATGGTTAACATAGAAACATAATGTTTAAGAGGCCAGGGTCAGGGCGTGGAAGAACTCAGATAAACTTCTGTGCATATCAGCTACGTAACATGATGCTTACTTTACATTTAACCGTTCCTCAAAGATAAACCTTCTACTGTAGCCGGCCATGTTTCCATGTCCTTAAAATGTGTCAATAGAAAGGCCATTGACCATGCTTGGACAAAAATACACTAATGGATACAGGTTGTGGGCATAATATAGAAGGTACAAGAACTTACATTAAAATTAAAGAGGGCTGATGCATCCTGCACCAGTCCAGAGTCTCTTGTAACAAGAAGAGCATGGCGAACAAGAAGCAGCAGCATTAACTGCAGAGGTCAATAGAATCTTTCAAGCTTCTAACAGCAATAAAAAAAGAAGCAGCTAGAAATTATCAAAGTTATTTCTAAAGTGGTAGTGGATAGCTTACAATAAGAGCAACAGCACGACAGCAGGCAATGCCACTGGAATTTGCAGCAGCATAATCATCATATTCTGCTTGAAGTAACCTATGCTCAGCAGCTAGAGCCAGAAAACGAGGGTCATGGAGGTCAAGCCGTGGGCCCCAATTCTGCCTATATAAAAGAAAAGGAATATAACAATAAAATAGTAAATAACAGGACCCACTGAAATTAAAATCACAATAAGAGGTAGAAAATAATTGCAGATAGGAATATATTTTCTTTCCTGTGAAAATGTAGATTGGAACATACAAGTGTAACTTGTCAATTGCATGCAGTTGAGGGCCTGATTTTGCATTGATCTTCAAAATTAAAATCAAGGTACATAGCCGCTCCATCAATTTTTTTTTATTTTATAAAAATCTCTCCAACAATATTATTGATGGAAAAGACTAAACAGCCTGTAGAGAAGCATCTGCTGGTCCTCACTGGTGTAAAGTGACAACCCTGCCTGAGATGACCTTCCCATGACATGCATAGGTGGCAACAAGAAACGATTAAAGTTCCAAGGACTATGCACTGATGACTGCTAAACTAGTTCATGTAGTTAGATATACTTGCTGTTATCCAGAACAATTATAAATCAATAAGAGAAGATAAGGGACAAAAAGAAAGAAAGGAAATAAAAAAAATAGGCCTTTCAGATGTTTTACTTTTTAGGATGAAATTCAATGCAAAAATTTTGAGCTTATTTACTGCGGGGGGATTATTGTGAGCTGTAAGAAAATAAAAACAAAAACAAATGTTACCAAGGGCAATGTCATGTAGTTTGAGAACCAAGATTTAAAGAAATAGAAGTCAAAGAGGACGAAGGACTAAAGAGGGTCCAAGACTGAGTCAACTCAAAACTTGGCCAAGGCATTGTTGAGTTTACTTGAGATCTTATGCTGATCTTCACTTTTTGTGTAGTTCATTATTTAAATAATGAGAATGCTTAGTCCACTTTAAGGTGTGCCCATGCAAATTTTGATGGGGTTATTATGGAAAGACATTTACATTCGTAAACATTGACCAGGTCAAATTAGAAGGTCTGCCGAGTACCTTTCTATATATTTTTTTTTCAATATATAAAAATATAGCTAAAGATGGTCACTTTTTTTCCTTGCCAGCAATGAAAGATGGTCCAATTTTCGTAGTAATCATAAGTTCTTAAAATGAGATGACATGGAAGTACACTCCGAGTAAGTTTCAGTTTGCATAAGCAAATAATCAAATCGATTAAACACAGTTTTATATCTGAAAATTTAGTACTACATAAGTAAAACAGTTAAAACATATATTACTTTCCGATGTGTACATTATTAGGCCCCAATTACTGTGGGGAAGACCATGCGAGACAATTTGTGGAGCCCGCCTGGGGCCCTACCAATCATGGCTGAGATGAAGGATTGAAAGATTCAGATAGGACCAGCCCATCGATAAAATTGAGTCCATTCAATCATCCTAACCCCTTGATCCATGGCCATCAAGTTTAACGGTTTTAGAATCCATCATCTTTTTTATTTTAATCCAATGGTCACTCCCATTCGGATCGGTATAAAACCCATGGGATCCATGACATTTAGGGAGGTGGTGGTAGTGGGTGACAGGATTGGATTGATCACAGTGGGTCCCCAGCTGGGCCCCACCAGCTGTCTTCCAAGGTGGAAGACATCCATCATTATTATGTTTTTAAAATTTCTGACGTGTAAATTATTAATTGCGTTACTTTTTTCTTATAATTTTGTACAAAAACGGCGACTTATTTAAAAGTGTAAATAAATTTAAATCGTACGCCAAATCCATGAACCTTCTTTGTTTTGCCTAATCAGGCACCATGAACTAGTGTCAAGTTCAGATTCATCTACCCATGTAGATTTCAAACAGGTTTGCTTCACAGAAACGGCAACAACTATGAAAAACCGGCCTTAACACAGGCTTAGGTCTCAATCACTGTATTTCTAACAAATTTCCAAACCACGTGATTAAACTAGAATTAAACCTTAATTCAAGTTAGAAGCAATCAACCACAAAGAGAAAATGACGCACAATGTATACGTGGAAACCCCTACTTGGGAAAAAACCACGGGCCTTTTTGTCTAGGCCAATAGACAACCAAGCACTAAATAAACCTAAGGACCGCGCCATCTCGCCGACTGCTCTCCGTACACCTTCACTGTGCTTGAAACTGTCTCTACTTCAGAAGAGTAGACGGGACAAGAAACCAAAGCTTGATCTTTAGAACAAGAACTAGAAGACTTGGGGGATGATGGATCTCTCTCAAATGTTCTCTAGGGTTTGTATTGAAGAGAAGTACTTTTGATTAGAGAGAGAATGACTATAAATAAGCCTTGGTTCGTGCCTCAAGAGTTGTGTTATGATTAGGTTACAACTTAATCTCTTAGTGAAAATAGGAGAGAGTTTCCGGATAGGTATAGAATACACCCAGGTTCGCTCGAGCGGATAGGAAGTTCGCTCGAGCGAATGTGCTTCTGTCTCAGGCTTCAATTCAGAAACAAAGTTGGCTTGAGCGAAGAGAAGGTGAGCTCGAGCGATGAAGCTTCTGTGAGGGGTTCGCTCGAGCGGATGGAGCATCGCTCGAGCAAACTTAGTCAGGTTCAAGCTAGCAGAACTTCTTCACTTGCAACTTAGGACTGTCCATTCTAAAAAGGATTATATCATTATAAAACCCTGTTTTGTCCATTAACCAATGAATTAGCCAACACTCATAAAACCTTACAATCTCCCCCTTTGACAATTCATGGACAAAACTCCTAGATACACAAAAATCTATCCAAGTTCTAACACTTAACACATCCTGAAAATAATCTACTCCAAAGCTGTTTTGACCTGTAAATCCCTTGCACAAACTTGTCACTAGATCAAGTGTTTCATTATATAGATATCAAAGAGTAGTCTTGATCATAGCATAGAAACGAACAAGTAAATATAGCAACAATTCCTCACTCCCCTTTTTTATTCAGAATTGACAAGAGAAAAGTATAGACAGGGTTAGAAATATGCATATTCATCAGGAGATAAAATCAAAAGTCTGGTCACAAACAGTTTCAACAAAAAACAATAGAAATGCATAGTCGAGCTTAAAACATCAGTAAGACACCAAAGAGCAAGGATAGCAGCTAGAGCCTCACCAATCAAGTTGAAAAGGCCATCAAATGCATTCAGTCAGCCATCCACTGCATTGAACCGAGCATCGATGCGAGCATTCATCCCTAGGAATTTATTGGATCTCGAATCTGCTAGGTGACCTCATTGCTCTTCTTAGGAACCTCCTTCCACAAAAGAAATTCGGTGAAGAGAACACCGAAAGGAAGAATGAAGTTGTGCTTCGCAGATAACATCTTTATCAGCACGTTCAAGATCACTTGAGGAATATTAACATGTTTCCCTGTGCCAATGCACTATAACAAATACCCATTCTTGTGGCTGACATTTAAAGTGTGTCCTCCCCTGGGTTCCAAGTTGTGGCAAACAAAGCGATTCAGAAATCTGTATTCTTTTGTAAGGTTGCCGTGAGCGATACATCTACTAGGCCAAAGAGTGTCTTCAGCACAAAGTGTGGTGCCAATTCTAGAAATTTATGAAAATTTCTTCTTACTGTCTACTGTCTCTCATGGAGTGATTTGACCAAACAATAAACATTAGAGTATTTTTGCCACGCTGCACTTAATTTTTTCAAAAAGAATGCACTTCGCTCGAGCGACCACTCACGTTCGCTCAAGCGAACCTACTACATTTAAGTCCGCGCAATCCTCATTTTTCCTTCTTCATTCTTTCCTTTCTTCCTCCAAGCCCTAGCAGCCATTTTCGAGTTTTAAGCCCTGCTGTGCGCGCCCATTTTCGTGGTTTCACAAAGGTAATCCCCTCATCATCTTCATTACTCATTCATGTTTTGCACCTTTCATTCCATTGTTCATCTTCTAGATGGGTTCATTGGCTTGGGGATTTCAGTTTTGAGGTTTATTGGTTGAAATTTCTCCTGTTTGGTTCCACCTATGTCATTTCCTCCCTTTCATTCATCCTATGTCTTTTGTGATTTACATTTGGGGGTGTTGATTGGATTGGAATATAAACTATGCCATTTGAGTAGTATCTCTGAGGATGGTTTCTGGATTTTTGTTTGCAAGGATAATGGCTTGGAGAATGGGTTGCTCTAGAATTTTTTTTCAGGTTTCTGCTCCTACATCATCTTGGCTGAATACAACTTTTTGGTTTGCTTGGTTTATGGGTTGTTTGGAATGTGTTTGTGAAATCCATACGAATGGTTGTGCTTCTCTGAATATAAATGGGTCTAACTTTCCCATGCAGATCTGTTGTTGAACTTTTGGGAAAAACAGTTTCCATCTCTGCATTAGTAGCCCCTTTTCTTTTCTTTTGAAGTTTGATTGTTGTTGCACCTGCAGTCTAAAAAGAAATTGGTTTGGCTGGAAATAGTGTTTCTCATAAATGGAGTTTCTTTTCTGCCCTTTACAGCTTCAGTATTGTTTCAATGGCTCCCAAAAAGAGACCTCATGCAGAGTCCTCTTCCTCTCAGCCACGCTTTGACAGTCACCGGTTCCCCTCACTGAACAAATCCATTCTATACCAAGAATAGTTCATGAAAAGAACTGTTGAGTCTGAAAGAGAGGTTGATGATGATCTTCTTGAGAAACCAGTGTGTCACAGCTTATCAAATAAAAAATGGTACTCTTTGTTGAAATTCGAAACTTCTGCAATATACATTGATTGGGTTCGAGAATTCTATTGTAACATGGAGCTTGTGTCCTCGACCTCCTCGAAATCTTTTGTCCGAGGAAAATGGATTACCATCACTACGGCAAACATAGCTGATTTCCTTGACATTCCTATTGTCGAAGGCTCTAATTATCCTCTACCTGAAGATGGCCAAGCCACCATTGATTATGATTTGATTGGCACCACACTTTGTGGTGAAGACACACTTTGGCCTAGTGGATGTATCGCTCACGACAACCTGACAGAAGAATACAAATTTCTAAATTGTTTTGTTTGCCACAACCTGGAACCAAGGGGGACACACTTCGGATGTCAGCCACAAGAATGGGTATCTGTTATACTGCATTGGCATAAGGAAACAGTCCTCAAGTGATCTTAAACGTGCTCATCAAGAAGTTATCTGCGAAGCGCAACTCCATTCTTCCTTTGGTGTTCTCATCATCGAATTTCTCGTGGAAGGAGGTTTCCGAGGAGAGCAATAGGGTCACCAACGGATTCGAAATCCAATAAATTCCTAGACATTGGCTCAATCATCAGCTCATATTACACCTGTTGTTCAAAGTGCAGAGGTAGATGTAGAACAAGCTGCTCCAGAAGCAAATGTCCAGGGGAGCAATAAGGGAATGAAGATCCAGTTGCCCGACTTGTAGAATAAATGCAAGGGATGAATGCTCACATCAATGCTCGGTTCAACGCAGTAGATGACCAATTGAATGCATTTGATGGCCATTTCAACTTGATTGATGAGGCTCTAATTGCTATCCTTGCTCGTCTTGGGAATCAGTGACTGAAACTGATTTTTTTTTTTTTTTTTTTTTTTTTTGTCTTATTGATGTTTTAAGCTCTTGACTATGCATTTCTACTGTTTTTTGCTGAAACTGTTTGTGACAAAACTTTTGATTATATCTCCTGATGAATGTGCATATTTCTAACCCCATCTATGCTTTTCCCTTGTCAATTCTAAACAAAAAGGGGAGTGAGGAATTGTTGCTATATATTATGATGATTGACTTGTTGTCCAGGGGAGCAATAAGGGAATGAAGATCCAGTTGCCCGACTTGTAGAATAAATGCAAGGGATGAATGCTCACATCAATGCTCGGTTCAACGCAGTAGATGACCAATTGAATGCATTTGATGGCCATTTCAACTTGATTGATGAGGCTCTAATTGCTATCCTTGCTCGTCTTGGGAATCAGTGACTGAAACTGATTTTTTTTTTTTTTTTTTTTTTTTTTGTCTTATTGATGTTTTAAGCTCTTGACTATGCATTTCTACTGTTTTTTGCTGAAACTGTTTGTGACAAAACTTTTGATTATATCTCCTGATGAATGTGCATATTTCTAACCCCATCTATGCTTTTCCCTTGTCAATTCTAAACAAAAAGGGGAGTGAGGAATTGTTGCTATATATTATGATGATTGACTTGTTGCTATATTTACTTGTTCGTTTCTATCCTAAGATCAAGACTACTCATTGATATCTATATGATGAACTTGATAGAGTGACAGTTTGTGTAGGGGATTTATTGGTAAAGACAGCTTTGGAGTAGATTATTTTCCGGATATGTTTAGTGTTAGAACTTGGATAGATTTTTGTGTATCTAAGAGTTTTGTCCATGTGTTGGCTAATTCATTGGTTAATGGAAAAACAACGTTTTATAATGATGTAATCCTTTTTAAAATGGACTGCCCAAAGTTGCAAGTGAAGAAGTTCTGCTGGCTTGAACCTAACTGAGTTTGCTCGAGTGATGCTCCATCCGCTCAAGCAAACCCTTCACAGAAGCTTCATAGCCTGAGACAGAAGCACCTTCGCTCGAGTGAACTCCCTGTCCCGCTCGAACGAACCTGGGCAAATTCTATACCTATCCAGAAACTCTCTCCTATTTTCTCTCAAGAGGCTAAGTTGTAACCTAATCATCACACAACTCTTGAGGCACGAACCAAGGCCTTTTTATAGCCATTCTCTCTCTAATCAAAATTATTTCTCTTCAATACAAATCCTAGAGAAGATTTGTGAGAGATTCATCATCCCCCAAGGCTTCTAGTTGCTATTCTAAAGATCAAGCTTTGTTTTCTCGTTCCGTCTACTCTTCTGAAGTAGAGACATCTTGAATGCGGCTTCAAGGTGTTTGTTTCAAGCAGGTGAAGGTGTACGGCGAGCAATCGGCAAGATAGCGCAGCCCTTAGGTTGAGTTGCAACTGGGAAAGGGTTGTAAGTTATTTCTTGTAACTTTCAATTATTTAGTGCTTGATTGTCTGTTGTCCTAGACGATAAGGCCCGTGGTTTTCTCCCGAGTAGGGTTTTCCACATATACATCGTGCATCATTGTCTCTTTGTGGTTGATTGCTTCTAACTTGAATTAGGGTTTAATTCTAGTTTAATCACGTGGTTTGGAAATCTGTTAGGAATACAGCTTTGGGACCTAAGCCTGTGTTAAGGCCAGTTTTTCAATTTGGTTTTAAGATAAGTGGTAGCTCAATAGGGTGTAAGATACAAGTGGTATCAGAGCCTAGTAGGTTGGGTGTTCGAGTCACGGGACACGCGTTTTGCAAGTTCGCAATAGAAGTCGCGGCAGGTGTACCGTTGAGGAAGGGACTGTTCAGGTCAACGTCCACCCTCGCTCCTGAGCTGTCATAATTGTGGTCGAACCCTCACCCTCATCATAAAACTATTGTTGTGTCGTTTCCTATCACCAATTGGTTTTGGGATAAGTGGTAGCTCAATGGGGTGTAAGATCCTACAAACTATTTACCACATCATAAAATTGTGTGAAAAAATGAAACCATTTGAGAAGGTTAATCAAACAATGCCAGTGCATTTACAACAAAGTTAAATCAGCACTTTCCAACAACCGGAGAAGAATCATATACACAAAAGACAAAAAACACCACTATTACATCAGTCAAAGGGGGCAGAGGAAAGCATAAGAAAACTAGAGAGAGACAGTCTGGAACTGGTTTGTCAAAGAAAGGTGGAAAAAAAATATTAGGATTTTTCAGATCTTGCAAATGAAGCATTAAACAGAGGATTTTCATTCAGAATATTTCAAACCATGAAATTGTATCAGTCTGTATTAATATGCACATGTTCAGTTGATAAATGATTAGGAAATCAGATAGAGAATAAAGATTTTAGAAGATACCTGATATCAATTGCCATGCCATCAGAACTAGGTCTGGTGGGTGGAAGAGAATAATTCGGTGCATAGACCTGTCAAAAACCAAAAAAGAAGAAAATAAGGCACCTTTTGCCAATACCACACAAAGGAAATACTTGAAATACACTTAAGAAACTAAAAGGATGCCTCCCGGATGAGAAGAGCCATAGCATAGTTTGGGAGTATGTTTTAATTTCTACCAGGCCAACCCACACAAGATAAAAGAAGACCACATGAATCCTTGCTATATGACCGAACACAGGATCAGACCTTTAGCTTCTCAACCGACCAGAAAGAAAATACGTGAAATACACTAAAGAAACTAAACTTTGAAGCCTCCCAGATGAGAAGAGCCAGATGAAAGTTTGGGAGTATGTTTTAATTTCTACCAGGCCAACCCGCACAAGACAAACGACCATATGAATTCTTGCTATATGAGTGAATGTCCGAAACACAGGAACAGACCTTTAGCTTCTCAACTGACGATAAAGAAACACAGACGACCTGCTATAAGTCCATCTACAGCATCTTCGGCATTTCAATTTCTTCCAAAAGAAAAGATAATAACCATTAACTAACTGCAATGCATAACAACTTGTAATGGGTAATTGCATGTTGCATCAAACATGGGTATTGTTGGAAGAACTATATCCAGATAAGAAGCAGCATTGCAACAACTGTCACAAATTTAAATGATGAGAGATTTTCCTAAGAAATCAGAAGTATCAAAACGACCTTGCAACATTCACTGCCACTCCCCAATGTCATCGTAGCCAAATCCAAGAATTGTTTAAATAATCACCATACTAACAATTTTCAAGCATTGAGTGAAAATGAGATAAGGAAAAATTAATAAAATTATGATTATATTAATTTCAGTGTCTCATTTTTATGGGACTAATCTCAGTATGATATCGCTAGAGAGAAAATTCAGGACATATTTGGCTATTCGATGGATAACCCTTACAGATGACTTTGGAAAATACCCAATTAACCAAAGCAGACTAAGTTCTGAGTTTCTGAATGATACTGATAAACCAATCAGTTTTCTCAGGACATTAATGTTAAATACCCGCACTGAAAATAGAGAGGAAGTAGTAACCTGATTGCAGATTTCACAGGTGATGTCTCCCTTCTTATTGCACCATCTTTGAATACACTTCCTATGAGCAAACTAGAACCAATAAAGTGGACAATTTAGTCAGTCGTCAAAAAACATTCCTTAAGTACCCCACATCAAAAGCCAAAACCAAAGCAACTAAAACCAACAAGAAAGCGGTTCTAGATTCTAAACTACTGGTGTAAAACAAATATCATACATTGAAAAAGAATAGTCCAATTGATTCAAAGGGTATTGAAGAGAAATTGTATACCAACTACCAACGCCTCCCAACTTAACACAGGCAATAATAATCACTACTTGTTTTTGTTGTTATAAAGAAAGTAACAGTAGCTAAAAACGCGAGAATCAAACAGAACTACAAGATCATGAAGAACATTCAGTTAGCCTCCTACAAAGAATAATTCCAAAATGCAACCCTGTGTAATGCATTAAATATAAAATCAATATTATTGCAAAGCAACGCATGTGGAAATGAAAACCTTAAGAAGTAGTTCATGTGACAAGGAAGGACCAGATCAAGATGTGAGAGAGGTCATGGAACATGACACTCTAGAGAGTACCTAAAGAAGAAATTTCAAGTCCTAAAACAAAATGTAAGACCAAAGCATTAAAAAATCGTACTAAAAAGGAGAGACTCCAGCAGAAACAAATTCACCCACAAATGTGATGACAAATGGAAATCTTTATAAGCTAAATTAAGAAGCCAAAACTAAAAAATGTACACCCACACACATCGTTCCAAGGCCTAAAATCAATTTCAAACCAAAGGAAAATGACATTTGTTGAGAAAATGCATGTGCATTACACAAGAGCGTAGTTACATTTGAAAAAGGAGGTACAGAAATCACATGTTAAAGAAAACAGAGTACCAATTAGACCCACAAAAAAGTAACCATTTGAAATGATTTGAGAAATCCAAAACCCACAACAGGAATCTAAAACATAATGCATGTGAAAAATGGGTCACGCAAACTCATATTCATACCAATCATCTTACTAAAAAGATAAGCAGAATGAGAGAAGTATAAAACCGAGAAACGGAAATCAAATTAAGAAAACTAATAAATACTTTAAGTCTAAAAATCCAAAAAGGCGAGGAAAAAGAAGACACTGATTACATGCAATACCAAAAACCCCAAATGCAAAAGCCAAACTGTTAAAAAAAGGCTTTCAGAAATCTCACATGAAACACACACAGTAGAAATCATCCAATAAAAAAAACTGGAAATCCCACATACAGAAGACCCCCAATATCAAACAAAAAGGAAGAACAAACGTCTGCAAAACAAAACCCAGAATACAATAGAAAACCAAACAGGGTAATACAAACCCAAACCCAAAACCCAGAAAGGGGTTTCAAAAATCCATAAACCCAGAGTACAATAGAAAACCAAACAAGGCAATACAAACCCAAACCCAAAACCCAGAAAAGGGTTTCAGAAATCCATACGATACCACCAAAATACAATGGAAAACTTCAAACCCAAAACCCAGAAATACAACCCCAAGTCCAGGGAAGAAAAAACCCAGATTGAATAATTAAAACGGTACTGAGATTTTACCAAAACAAGGACATACACCACATCAAAATCTCCAAAATCACAAAAAAAGCAGGGAAAAAGGAGGAAAGATCGGACCTTTAGCGTTCCACTACATGCACAGGGAGCTTCCATTTCCCGCTCTTCATCTTCTTCCTGACAAATCCTACACTCAACCATCTCTCCCTTCTCTGATTTCTTCGAACACCCCTCTCCATCTCCCTTTGCAGTGGAATTCTCCCCTCTCTCTCTCTTCAAACCTTCATTTTTCACCGATTCAAAGCAAGCAGTCGTCAGAATCCGATCCACACAGACCATAAAATCATTCACCATCTTTCTTCCTTTCACTCTTTCTGCTCTCTGATTCTTCTCTGCTTTTCTTCTTCTCACCAGCTTCTGTGAAGAAACAGAGGAATGCAGGGAAAAAGGAAGAGAGAAGCTCTGTATTCAAAGTGGAGGATGATTTTTTATTTGAGACGAAAATGCCCCTGGTGGGTGGGAGGAATTACGAAAAGGATTCTAACGGCAAAATTAGATTACAGATAGTGCTAGGGTGAGTAGGTGACTTTCAAATGGATAATTAATAACTAACTTGATTTGATGTTCAAGAAATGCCCCTTGATTTTGTGAAATTTTGTGGGTCATGAGTCATGACAGCTTTGGGTTCATGGGCTCAACCTGAACATTCATTTGATTACAGGGGACCCCAATTATTATTTTTTTTTTTTTTTGTATTCATAGGAATTGATGGTAAATGAAGATACAAACGTAGGATTATTTTTAGAGGTGAAGGATGAAGGAGATAAGATGGAGATTTAAATAGGATTTTTGACTTTTTTATGATTTGATTTACTTGTATAATGTGGGTATTTATTTTCTGCCTCTCATTGCATACCGAATACCCAAAGTTTGTATAACCATTTTTCCGTAGAAAGGCGACGAAAATTTTGCCACTTTTCACTAGCAAAAACGTCCAAACATTTGGGAGGCCTTTGTGTAATAAGCATCACCACGTAAAAAGAGAGAGATGGCGCCGGATTTTCTGGTGCCTTCTTCCATGGTGTTTGGTACGATTTGGAGGGAGGAAACATGGATTTGTGCAATATCTCTGTGCTAGGAAGGATTCGTAAGTTCGATGTGGTTGGGTAGGACGCATATTGTTGTGGAAGAGGAAAATCTCATTTCCTTTTCCGCGGCTCGTCACAAACACACCCTTGGTGTGGCTGCTTTTACTCTAGGAAATGTGTAAAATTGAGCCAGACTTTCACGATTTTGCGAAACAAGTGGAAGATGAATTTGTCGTGATGCTGCACAAACATGTTCTTAGTCCAATTCCCATTAAAGAGGTGACTACTTATGACCATTTAATAAACATTAATCCATTTTTCCAATTGTAATTGATTTGCGGAATATATTTTTTAAAATTCTTACAAATTCAATTTCATACAAACGAAGGGCCCAAAAATGTCAATCAAAACCCTAATTTGAAAGTTTTAGGGCATGTAATGTTCACATATTACTGTGAAAACCTGGATCCGTAAAAAAGATCTTCTGTGTTTTACAGAAAATTGAGTTCCACTACAATCTTCATCGAAAATGGGTTTTCACATAATCGCAGAAAAATTAGTTACTTCTTTCACTTTTTCCTTACAAAAAAGCATCCCTACCAAACATGATTTTTATTATAGCGCAGAAACATTTTCACTTTCTATGCTTTTTTTACGAAAAAATATAGGGGTGTTTAAAAAAAAAAACCAGGAAACCGTCTAACCAACTGAACCGAACCAAACTGACGGTTAATAACCGTATTTCACATTTCGATTACGGTTACGGTTATTAAAATTGGAAAACCGTGCTTCATGGTTGGGTTACAGTTTTCAATCTCGACTTAC
Organism: Umbellularia californica; assembly: GCA_028538565.1. NCBI lineage: Eukaryota > Viridiplantae > Streptophyta > Magnoliopsida > Laurales > Lauraceae > Umbellularia > Umbellularia californica. The sequence goes on along the minus strand of JAPQWN010000004.1, from coordinate 11,351,011 downwards.
AGTTATTAACTGAACCGAACCGTAAATTACAATTCAGTTAGCCGTCTCCCCAAAACACATGATTAGCCGAACCGTTACACTAATAAAAGATACTTTGTGAGTTAAGCATAATGTTTTTCACTTCATGTGTGTGCATTGTAAACTTTCTTTCTGGAGTAATTCTGAGAATACAATCATTTTGTGAGTTGGATTATACTTGTCTTATGTTTTCTAAAATTGTATTGCATGATATATGTTTTGTAGTATTATTTTAGACTTTTAGTTGTGTTTGTTTTTCGTGAAAAATAATAGTGTTGTTTTGTTTGGTATGTAAAAAATGATAGTGTTGTTGTGGATGCAAAGTCAAAGGACAAAGATAGTTTTTTTTAAATGATAATTAACCGTAACTGAATTGTCTAATACTATCAAGTGCAGTTTGGTTTTTAACTGTTTTTTAGGATACGGCAATGACTTTTAAAACTGAAAACCATAAAATATTGTTCGGTTAACGGTTTTTCCAAAAGAAATGGTTAACTGAGCCGCTACACCCCTAAAAAAATCGCAGTAAACTATTGGCCGAATCTAGAATTACAATTTGAACACATAATTACCAATTACTGCTCTAAATAAATTAAAAGTTTAGAGTGCAATGATCGGTTGGGCCGGGCCCGTTCTGATGGCACTTTTTTTTGGGTGGAATGGCAACTACTGACTCCAATCTGAAATAAACCTGATTGTTATCAGGTTGAAATTGTCAACTAACCAATCAACATCATTACTGCTGTCCAAATCCTCATCATATTATCTGAGATGGCTTTCTAAGTTTCACTTTTACTCAATCTTACATTTGATTATATTTTCATTGAAGTCTTTAGACCTTTTGTTTTGGTTGTTGTTGTTTCCTTGATTGTTATGAAATTTAAACTCTCAATGCATCAATTTTCAAACCAAAAGCAAAATAACTCAGGTCTAACTTAAACTCTAAATTGAGTTGGGTACATGGGTTGGGTCAAGAATTAGGGCAATTTTGTATTTTTACCCAATGAGGATACATTTGAAAATTTGCCTCTTGGGAGTTTGGAGTTTTTTGCAGCTCTCTTTGGTCGACAGAAATCCTGATAAGACTCTACTTAATTTGGACAAGTATTGACTGAGTACTTGTTTTAGAAAATATATTGTAGTTGCCCTTATAGCAAAAGATTTGTATTGGATTGTTGGGGCTGTTTGGATGTCTCCATTAAAAAAAAAAAAGTGGAATCTTTCCTGAAATAATCTTCCTGCTGCATTTGTACATGTAATCTTTATCATTTTAGACCTTTATCATTTTAGACAGTTCTGAGGTGCATTTATCGGTTCTTTTCCAATAGTAACTTCATTGATGAAAACTCATTTTGAAAGAACATTTTAAATTCTACAATTCAATGAATACACTAAAATAGAAAAAATGATCATGGTTGTGCGACAAATTCGATTTGATATTTATATAAAATTTTCTACCAGCTCAAATACTGCAAGTACAAATACCTAAAAGAATCCTAAAATCATGTTTCTTTTTTTATTTCTCTCATTAATCTTGCTTGTTTCTGAGCCTGAAATTACATATGGGGTTGGGATATAGAAAAATTGCATAATGACTCATGCATAGCCTTTCTATTCGTTTTTAGTTTTCATTTATTAAGCATGCAAGCAATTTCATAGGCATTTGGATGAGTCCCCAAGAAAAGATGGATTAGATTGGTTAGGTTAATTTCTAGTCCACAATGTATCTCAACCCAAACTTGATAGGAGACAAGGGTTCAGGATTTGTACCCATAAAGTTCTCACCTGGCTGTCCAAGGTTCAATCGAACGGTGGATACGCCACCTCTTCCCGCATGTACGGCGTGCTCCTTTTCCACCTGAATGGGCTGTCTTCCCATATGTGTGCGGGCTGCTCCCAATTGGGTACCAACCACTTGTTTGAGTTACCAAAATAAAAAATCCAAAGTTCTAGCATAGACACCCACTGTGACCCATACTTTTTTTTTTTTGGTTACTTATCTATGGGCTAAGCAAGACAACCTTCATGCTGCAGAAAAGAAGCAGATTCAAACCCTTGGTAGCAGGATGAGAAAGAGGGAGACAACCAACTCATGACCCAAATACTTATAATTACCAGCAGCGAAAATGCTTGCCCCATCAGTCTTAAAAGCATGAAAATTATGGGATATGGGTCTTCTTATAATCTCATATTGTGCAGAAAATGGTAACCATCGAATTAAAAGAGTTCCTACTATATAATTTTAGCAATTGGGTGAAACCTAATGAAAGTCGGGGCATATTTGTGTAACCCATTTCTACAAAAAAATGTTCTATTTTTCTACAAAAAACTGTTTTTTCATACATTTGGTGCGGTAATTTTCCTCGGAAATGCTTTTTCGCCACGTCGGCATTTTTCTTGAATGGTCCGGAAATGAGTTTCTATAGGGGTATGGGAAGTCTATTTCCGCAGAAAACTTCTCTCCTCTTTATTACACCATTTCCTCACTCCCCTCTATATACTAGTTTTTAATAAAGAATCCACAGCCGCACGAAACTACATTCGCACCAATTCATCAAGGATTTTTTTTTTTTTGCACCAACCATGAATTTCTCAACTTCCGTGGAAAACCTTTTCCAAGGTATTTAAAAATCAAACTTTGCCGATGTGACGATTTCATCTTTTCATGAAAATTGCCTGTACACAAATGTTTAAATTTTACACAATCATTTTCCTGAGCCAATGCGTAGGAAGCATGTTGGGCCAACATTCACACACACTACGGCTATTTGAATTGCTTCGAATCCAAATTTGGCGCACATACAAAATATGGAAAACCTCCAATAATCCAATTGATCGTGCAATTTTTTTTTAATTATCAATTCTTTTGCTACAGGTGACTTGAACTGCACACTCTCACCCACAAACTTAAATTTTTTGGGATTGCAAGTTCATGTGTGGGACTGTCTTCCCGTCCGAAGCCCATCTGATCTCCTCTTGTGATCAATCTCAGCCCTTCACACTCATCAGCCCTCGCAAACTGACACTTACGTAAAGTTTTGCAGATCCTTCAATAGATCATGCAAATTTTGGCGCTCATCTGACTTTATTAGTGGAGACAATTTGACCAACTTCACCCTTAAGTTAAAGTAGGACCATCTTGGTTCAATAATTTCCATTATTTTGCACATAGGGAGGAAACCTTTCAAACTCCTACCACCTATGATAGTCATGCTTCATGTGAGCCGCACAAATTAAACAGTTCGTATTTAGATATTTGGGTCCTTTGGCATGAAGATACCCAACCATGACTTTGCGATCCAATCTTATTTGGGCTAATACAATAGGCCTAAAACTGAACTCCACATAAATAACCAATCCACTATAGCTCATTTGGTGAGGTACTTTCCTTCCGTGAGAAGAAAAAAACTCAAAGATGAATCCCGGCTGTAGCGTTGATAGTAAGGGACTTGGTTGAGTGTACAGAGGTGTGAGTACTTCTCTTTAAAAAAAAAAGAAGAAGAAGAAGGAAAAAAAAAAAGAGGGAGAGAACCTGAACTCCATTTATTTAGCCCAATGCACAAAGTCTTTGTTCTTTTCTTGTGTAGGGTACTGGGGTCTGTGCTTTGGGTATTCAGGGACCCATTTTAATGCCCAGCTAGAAAGAGTGAAATTAAATTAAAACAGACAGGCCCTATTCCTTGTTACACTGTCACATGCACTCTCTGTCCTCCAGTGACCAGATGGGTATATTCATAGTTGGAGGCATCTGGGCAATATAATTTAAAAAAAGGGCCTAATCCCAAAATGCAATTTATTTAACTGAATGGTGTGGCTGTGGATTTGAGAGAGTGTGTGTGGTAGATATGGAAATGACCCAAGGCAGAAGAAAGGACATGGAGAGAAGAGCAGTTGGTTTTGATGACTTGACTGGCCTTTTTGTTTTATAATGAGTAGAAGGTATGCGCAGTAGGATTGAATGGGAAAAAAAATGCACATGAGGATTGGTTTAGGGGAAAAAAAAGGATCATGTCAACGCCCTTTCTGGATAGGATAAGCTTCTTAGTTGTATTTCTTTTGTGCTCACAACAGGGGGAGGCTTCAATATCAAATAGATATTTCCGGAGGTGTTTGTGTGAGTAGGCCCATAAACAATGCAATATGATAATGGGGAGAAAGAGGAAAAGGGAGACAAGGTGGATAAAAAGGAGGTGGTGGGGCTATGTTTGAGATAGTGGAGGAGAGATGTAAGGCCGTTGATGTGCTCAATGTTTGAGAGGATGTCACTAGAAGAGATGATATTCATTTTGAATGCTCCGAATTATTAATAGATAGATCTACAATGGAGTTTCATACATCCCACTCATGGAAAGCTTGTGGGAGACCGCTCGGGAAATTCAGACTTATTAGCGAGTTGTATCGAGTGTATAGTGCAGATAATGTAAACATGGGTACATTATTACATCTCACTAGGTCTCTATGAAATCCATGGTTAGATTCACAAAATGAATAGCTCTTTTAATTTATTATTATTATTTTTTTTTGCTAATAGAGGGTTCCCAACCCTTTGGGCTGGACTATTCCCTCCGGGCCTAGAGAAAAGATGGGTAAAACACCCGTGGGCCATAGGTGGTAGCACAAGTGGACTTAACCTTCGGTTCTTGAAGAGGGGGGAACCGAGGGACAATACCAAGACCTCTAGCTCTGGAAGATGGAGAAAAACGTGGTCTTGATTCACAGAATGAACGCCTCTTATCACTATCACTAGTGAAGTTGTCAATGGGTAACATTAAACAGGTAAACAGCCCCAATCGACCACAATTGTTGAATTGCCACCAAACCTAAATTGATGCCCATTATGTTGACCATTTGGAGAGATTCAATATTCTTTTAGACCATTAATTTTAGGGCCCAAAGGGCTTTAGATTTGGTAGGCCTCCTAAACCCTCATGTTTTTATTATTGGATGTTACTCTTGATCTTACCCAAGAAAGTTCTCTTTCATTTCTTCTCTCCTTTTTTTCCCATTGAAAATCCATCAGAGGTTTTAACTTCATGCCATTAAGGTCCTTCAGTGGTCAAGTAAAAAAATTATGGTAATGCTGATAATAATGATCAAGATTAGTCATCATCGAACATTAGCTCGTTTCTTTAGTATAATTCCAAGAATAATGTGGGAAATTAGTATATTCTTCAAAAGTTGTCCTTTGGGTAGAATTCTTAAATCCTCCTCTGCATTGGAGCATCAAAATTGCTCAAGGAGATTGGAATTCAAGGCGCAACGCGCGCCCCCCCCCCCCCCCCCCCCCCCCCCCCCACACACACACACACACACAAAAATTCATAATAATAATTGTCTTTGAATTTCCAATATCACAAATTTCGGCAAGAATTTCTGCTAAAGAAACAAGCCCTATTTAAGAATACATGTGCTCGAGAGGCTGACCCAGGCTAGAGAAACACTTTGAGTCTAGACTAAGGAGAAGACCAACGAGCCTTGGATCACCCAGAGTGGTCCAAGATTAGGTCAGGCCTGGTTAGCAATGATCCAATTACCCAATCAATGGAGTGTTCCTCAGGTTATTGTTGAGAAAGACCTTCTAAATAATAAAATTTCCTTAGTCAAATCAAAGAAGGTTACGCAGATGTCTCTCTCTCTTCAAATCATTGAACCATCCAATATTCTTTTAGATTAAATGTCATTAGCTATCTAATCAAGCCTTTTTATCCATTAAATACAAGTCTGTTGTATTTATCCAGCAGATAGTCAATCTAGGTAGGCATTAAATACACAATCTAGGTAGCTAAACATAAGGAATTCATTTATATTGAGTCACACGAGGATAACTGATCTCATGCATTCACATAGGGATGAAAATAGTCCAGGTTCAGGTTGGAATGTTGGATTCAAACCGCACACAGAACCGAACACAAGTTACTTCCAGGTTACAGGTCCATATACCATAATCCCAAATGTTAAAATTAAAGACCCAACGAGGACCGGACCAGAAATAGGAATAAAATTGAGGCCCAATACTTAGATACTAATTTAATATCCTTATGAATATAACAACTAAATTTACATATAATGTGGTCATGGCATCTGGGTATTTTTGCCCTCGAGTATGAATCCCCAGACAAATATAAAACTCAGGTCCAAATATTGAATCATACAAAATTTTCCAATGGGCCCATTTCCATCCATATGCTCATTTTATTCTCAATGAATTAGAGGTTAATGTAGGGACCTTTTTTTTAGTGCTAACAAAATTTTGAACTTGAAGAATAATGGTGAGATTACCATATGAGGGAGAAGCATGCTTGTTGAATTAAAAAATCACAATTTCTTTACACCTCGGAGGAAGCTGAGATGGTTTCTTCAGTTTCTGACTTTTCAAACTCCACTGTTGCATTGAACCCAAATTCACTTCCTGGAGCAAATGCTGATTTGAGCTCTTCGGCTGTCTGTGTCGTGTTGAATTTGTTCTTCACTTTCAGGTTTTCCTGGTTCCAGAATATCTAAACCGTTTACACAATTAACGGAAATAAATCAAATGAAAAACATTGAAACAAAAATTATAATGGATAACTTGCCTTTTGTACATAGTCAGCCATGGTTGAGCTAACTATTTCTTGGATAACGAATTTGGTGACACGGTCTCGACCGAGGATTTGTAAAAGAAAGCTCTTGGGGACCTGGAACATTTTCATTCAGCAAGAAAACCTTATAGAACCATAGTTTCAAGAGCAAAGCAGCTTCAACATCTAATGAAGTTGGTAACACAGATCTTTATTTAAAAACTGAAACCTAAAGTGTTATGAGAATGTTCTGTTATGGTAACTTGCTGGTGCAATAAAGTGGAAATTGATTTGGGCATGTGAAAGGCTTCCATTCCATTAAGACAAACCAGGAAAAATGGATGATATCAGGTAACTTTCAAATTGAAAATTTAAAAATAAAGTTCAGTTGGTTGGATAAAGATAAAATGCCAATAACTCTGCATGTTCCGGAGGTGGACATTCGAGGCCAGAAAGAAATGCTAAGAAAGAATCAAGATTTAAGAATTCCAGGGAAAGAAACTCTTGATGGAAAAAGCAGAAGCAGAAGTCAGCATCCTATTTAATCAATCTCCTCTTAATCCTGTTCCAATGTACATTGGTCATAAATGGCTGGTAATCATCTACTCATGTAAGAGTGTCTCAATCAATCATCTAACCATGCAACAGTAAGTGTAGAATGGCAGTTAAGGACCTTCAGGCACATACTCAAATAATTTTTGGCAGCTTGTTGCAGATTTGCAACTTGCATGTCAGTATTTTAACCACAGTAGTAAAAGGAAGATCTGGTTATTTATTTGCAGCTGGTTAAACAAGTTAGACGTCAGTCAGTATTTTGAACACAGTAGTATAAAGAACATAAAAGGTTATCTGTATGCAGTCCTTACCATATGAAGTAATTCATGACATGGGTAAATATTGATATATCAAATACTACAGTAATCTACTCCAGTAGCAGAATGGAAACCGAATAACTAATAACTGCAGCAAATTTGATTTTTTTTTTTAAATGATACAAATTCGATGTTGTCCAAATAATAATAATACGTAGCTGGCTATAAGGAAGCCCCTTTCAAGTCTACAATTTGGAGTAATAGTTTGTGAATCCTACAAACCACCCCACATTGAATTGGCAGATGCCTCTATATCACTTTGATCAAAGCACCATTTACTGGTGGGGCGAACATATAAAAGAGTTGTCATTAACCCCTACAGCTTTGGGATATACAAATGTTTTACACATTTAATCAAACAGTGAACATTACCTAAATGGAGAGAGAGAGAGAGAGAGAGAGAGAGGCAAACACTTACATTTAATGTTTTTCCTGGAAAATCCCCAATGCACATGCAAAATAAAAATGTAGCAAGTCAAATTTCTGGTGCTAGTATGAGGGACACAAGCTTCTTCAAGCTTCCATCACTAAACTAATGAAATAAGAAAATAATAAGGCTCGAGTGAAATAAAAGTATACCAGTGTAAGATCCCAACGACAGATAACAAGTGCTGATGTCAAAATCTTACCTCCTTTTGCTCTACGAAACCCTGGAATTGGTGGTGCAGTACGAGCCAAATTAGTCAAAACAATATCAAATGCCTTTTGTGTCTCCTCCCCTGTCACATCCACTCTTACCTGATAAACAGAAGTCATAACTGTTTCAAAATAGTAGAATAAAAATAAGTTGCAAATTTTATCCATCTGAAGATTTAATGCGATAAACAGTTAAGATTTTGTGTTGTTAGGACCTCAGATAGAGCTGAATATAACCCGAGTTTCATAGACTGATAGACAATCATACAAAATCATATAGCTGATATGATTATTTGTCGATTTTCATTAGTTTCTTTCCATGACAATCATACAAATATCATATAGCTGATATGATTATATGTTGATGTTCATTAGTTTCTTTCTGCCAAATAGACCAATATATAATTTAGAGGATTTTATGGGAAAAAACCTCTTAGATGGCCCATGCACGAAAAAGGACCTCATAGTTCGATCACATAGAAAAGGTCCTCCTGCCAAATTTCTTCTTATTATTATTATTATTTTGCTTGTTTGACTTGAGTGGCGATATCCATAGATGAAAATAGTGGCCGCTACGCCGATATATCGGCCGTGGCGGCCCAGGCCGCCACACATTTTTGAAAAAAGCGGGGTTCACACCGCTACGCGAATGTAGCGGCCGCTACGGGGTGAGAAAAATTCCTACTTTCCAATTTTTTTTAAAATGCATAATAAGACTTATTTCTTTTCTTCTTCTCTCCAAATAACATTTCTACACAACTCTTTTACCCTTTTATGTTTAAAAGAACACCAAAAAGCACATGATCTTGCCGAATTGTAGTCGATACAAAGAGTTCTTCTCAATGATTATTCTCTAAGTACATCCTATTAGACACCCCCTTTGGTAGATGCATTTTTTCCTCTAGGTACTCTTAAGTCTTGACTTCATGACATAATTTTTTCTTTTATAAGCCTTTCATTAGTTTCTAAATTAGCATAACTAAGTAACATGAACACATGTAAAAAAAATGATCATTACTATTATTTTCTATTTATACAGCGATACAGGACCTCATATAGTGAGGGGACCGCTACGCCCCCTTACCTTAGTTACTTTTGCACAAAAAATACATTTTCTCTCATTTTCCAATATTCTAGATTTTCTAGAATTTTTTCATATTTTTTTGACGATTTTTTCAAATCGCACCGCTACACCGCTACGTAGCGTTTTGGCGGCAGGCCGCTACCGCTATTTTCATCCTTGGCGATATCATTGCCCAAATACAAATGGGCGGCGATAGAACTTGTATCTTCCCGATTTGCTTGAATGACAGCCATTACGAAATCGCTGCTGGCGTATTGGCTGAGATCTCTAAACCAGAGAAACCATCCCTCCCTTTCCTCCTGGCATCAGCATTCCCATCAAAGGGCTTCCACCAACAGGAAATGAGTTTCATCAAAGCTCCAAGCATCCCACATCTCTCAGATGAATTTGCCCAAACCCTAACACTAGAAGTCCAAGGAAGGAGAGAAAGATCAGAAATTAGAAATCATAGGTTTGGAAGAGATGAAGAGGAGAAGGGGGATTTGAGGTTTGGGTGCGTAGGTTAGAGGGAAGGGAGAGAGAGAAAAAAGAGATGGGCAACGTTATCATTGCTCCCCTCCAATGTTAATAAAAAACGCAATTGGCCCACGAGACCACATCTGTGTAGTAATATTTAAGAGGTCCTTCTTCATGCAGGAGTCATCTAAGGGGTTTTTTCCCTTAAAATCCTCCATAATTTACTTTGTGAGTATTCATGAAAAAAAAAGACCACCCTTTTTAGAGAACATGAACACCATACTCCTGATTTATCTAGAGCCATCAACAATATAGTAGAAGACAAAAGTTGAAACAGTTACCCTGATATTTTCCATGACTGAATATATCAAGTGGTGGAACAAAAAAGCACAATACACTTGTTATGATGAATTTCATGAATATCAACTTGCCTACAACAGAAGTCAAAAGCTCACATGTAGCATATCATCATCACGTGATTCAACTACCACTGAAACATTTTTCAATTGTATATCATACTCCTTCGGATCTGTAATTGATGATTCTAAGCCTGTAACAGTAGAGTAATGACAGACTGATAGTTCAGCTGATAAATGAAAAGGCACCAAAATACAAAGTCCCCATTTTGGGAAAATGTAAGATAATGAGTTGAACATACTCAAAATGTAATATGTAGATACTTTCACCTGAACCAACTGCAGATGTGCACCATGATAAGCTTGTAAAATCTCTCTCATGAGATAGAAACCTGAACACAAGGAGTAGAAATGTGAAGAAAATAACTATCTATTGCAGTATTATTGAATTTATAGGCGCTGTGAAGACTTTAAAATTTTTATGTTCGTCGATTTTATGGAACATGTATCTTCATGTGTTCTAGTCCTCAGGTCTGAAACTTTTTTATAAGACTACAAAATTGTAGGTTTCATTCATCATTTTATATGCATTTGTGGACTTAATTAGGATAATTCATAGAATTACACTTAATTTCATGATTTCATGCATTTGAGCATCATAGTTGGAATCTTAGTCAAAATCCATTACATTGCTAACTTTTGTGAAATTAGGTTTCTCATCTCATTCATCACCCAAAATTAGTTTTTTTTTAATGCATACCTGCTAATTTTGAAATCATGTGCTATTTTTGGAAAGTTTGGTCGTTTTAGTGCATTAAGCATGCATGTAGGGTCCCATGCATAGTCCATTTAGATTCCTCACAATTGATTATTATTGACATTATTTAATTATGTTTTTGTAGGAGAAATCAAGAGTGGGACCTGCATAGGTGAAATTTGAGAGAGATCAAAGGCGGGACACTCTTCATGGTGGGCCCACATATCTTGGCATCTTAGTGGAGTTGGAAAGCTTGAAAATTCTCAAAGAAGAAAGAAGAAACTCAGATTTGAAAAGATGTTGTTGACTTGCTAAATTTGGAAACCAAAATCAAGAAAGAGAGAGAAAATAATTAGAAACTTTGCAAGCAAAGTTAACTAGTCAAAGTTGCAAGTAAAGAAGCATGCCAAATATGGAAAGAGTTAAGCAAGCAAAGAAAGAGTCCAAGCATGCCTTTGATGTCCAATATGGGTCCCACTCTCCCCATAGCATGCCAACATGGAAGTTCCTTTAATTGCACCATTATTCTCGGAATTTTCAGATGTAGCAAATTGAAATGGCCATAACTCTCAAACGAGTATCGGATTGGTGCATTCTACCCACTGTTAGAAAGCTCTTTTCGCGTAGATATCCGTGGATCCCAAGATTTCATAAATTGGAGCTATATTGAGAGAGATATGACCTCGGGAAGTTGACTGTTATAATTTCATGCGGGAATTGCAAAAAGTTTTCAAAATTGGCAACATGAGAGATCTTTGAGGAGTTCAGTTTGGAAAGACTTGGAGCTCAATAGACCACACTTCGTAACAAATCCTCTCCAATTCAAATTATTGCCTACGTGAGAAGCTTTGATTGAAATCTAAGTCAAGAATCATCTCAAGAAGGAAACAACTCTTAACAAAAGGAGATGTGCAAAACTATAAAAGGAGGCCACTAGTGTAGGACATTTGAGGCCTATTCTCCTTCAAAAAGTGGCCAAATCATTCTCTCTCTCTTCTTCTTTCCCCTCTTCTAGTTCTAGTTCTCCAAATTTTTTTATTTTGGGTAGCTTTGGGCCTTGTCCAAGCAAGAAACTGAAGGAGAAGTTGTAAAGATGCAATATTTAATGACAAATCAAAAAATCTTCTTTGCAATAGCAGGCTAAGTTCTTGATTAGAGCTATGGATGAAGATAAGTGATTGCCTTTTATTTGTCTATTAATTCTAATTTGTGTTCCATATTTTTGTGCTTAATGATTAGTAGACTTGTCTTCGTGCCCTAGGCAAACTTCCATTCTTAATTTCTGAAAATAAAAATTGATTTTTGACTATCCATGCTTAGGTTTGATAGGCCATGCTTAGGACTTAGATCTTTTTGATGGTTTATGCTTACTTTTGATGGGTAGTGTTTAGATTGTTTTTATTCTTTTATGAGGTGAAGGAAGTCTTGGGTTTTGGATTTTATACTTAAAAAAAAAAGGGTTTTTAAAGTTAGATTTTCCAAGCCAAAAACATTGATTTGTCTTTGGTTTGAAGTAAAAATTGGAACAAATTAGGGTTACTTGATAAATAATTTGTGGATGCTTATTGGATTCCTATGCTCTAATCACTTTCATTAATTGATAGATTTCATATTTCTAAATTAGTTGCTTTCTTTTATTTCTGAATACTCAAAACTTTCTTGAATTGTTAGTTAATTAGTTTTCTTAATCTAAAAGTTTTCTTAATTAGCTCCCTGTGGGTTCGACCCGTTCTTGCCACTGTCTCATATAGGCAACCGTGCACTTGCGGTATTTTATGATTGATAAAGATCATATTATTTTTCCTCGGTAATTAGTACTGTAATTGAATGTTTGGCAGTAAATTGTACTTATTTGAGCTTACTGAGTTTACATTGATGGCCTGGTTTCAAAGAAAACTCTTAACTTGCATGGACTACCAGGGTGCAACATCCTTGAATTGCATCTGATTTAATTTCTCACATTACGTCATGTGATCGCTCTAATAACATGGTGAGCTTCTTGGACAATGGATTTAGTTTGATAAACGCCACATCTCTGAATTTGCTTTCTAATTTAACTTTATTTGAAGTGAGACAAAAAAGTTGTCATTGTAGGTAATAAAAAAAAAAACAGGCGAAAGTAGACAAACACAACAATCTACCTTCCAGACAAACCTTCTTGTGAATCATGAACACCAAAAGATTTCAGACTTCTAGTGTTTCCATTAACAAAAAGACAGCTGTGGAAACTCCTAGAACTTGTTACCTGTACAATGTAACCACATTATGAAGTTCAACATCTTGGTCAAGAACTCTGTTGAAAATAGAAAGACCTAACAAGACAGTAACAGTATAAAAGTGGGTGTGAATTGTGATGTGCACATCCCCTAAAATAGATTACACAATCTGATGATCGATACAATTGATTTATTAACCATCTGACCCGTGGCTTTCTTCAAAAACATTGCTGTATTTTGTTCTAAGATTCAATTAGTAGGTCAGACAAACATTTGATGGATACAATCTCTGATCTGGAAAATTTTCAGCACATGTTCCATCCATGGTGGAGTCCATCAAATCAACCATCCGAATCATCAAGCCCTGTAACAACTAGTAGTGAATGGCACATCAGGATACTATTTAGTATTTACGTCCCTGTGCATCTGGAAACATTAATGTATGTCCCTATGCATCTGGAAACATTAATAGATTTAGAGTAAATAATCTAATCCAACTTCTAAAATCATTTTGTCATAAAAAAATGGCATCATATCAGCAGTCCAAAGCACCACATTAGATAGAAATGCCTTTAGCAAGGATTTAAAATGATTCAGTCAAAATGCACACAATATAACATGGAAGATATCCAGAACTCTAGGAAATTACATTGCTCCATGCATTCATTGGTGCAATATAAGAACATATTAAAAAAAAAAAAAAAAAAACCTTACAAATAACCTATCAATGTTAATTAAATTATTTGAATCTCAAATCCATCTTAGATATTTGGATTGCTTGCTATCAAATGGGCTGATAATTTGCTTCCTATTGGATTCAGTCTTGAAAGAATTTCCTTCAGTTGGTTCAAATCAAATCTGAGTCAAACATTCACAAAATTCTCCTTAATTTGCTACATATTGGAGTCAATATTCAAAGCATTCTTATTTGGTTCACAAGGAATCCAGTTTCTAAATAAAGCTCCCCCTCAAGTTGGTGCATAGATATCTACCATGCCCAACTTGGCAAGAATATTTTAAATTTGAGATCTTGGAAGAGTCTTGATAAATACATTTTTTGTTCATTAGAGGACCTCAAAAATGGTGTGCAAATAGTGCTAGCAGAGACCTTCTCACAAATGAAGTGGCAGTTTACTTCAAAATGTTGTCCTTCCATGAAAGGTTGGGTTTGATGCAATGTGAGAAGCAGACTGACTATTACAATGCATCAGAATGGGCTCTTTTACTGGACTATTCAGTTCTTCCATAGGTTGCTTTAACCAAAGAAATTCAAGCACAGCATTGGCAATAGCCCAAATTCAACCTCAGCATTTGAGTAAGTAATATTAAATTTTACTCTATATGCCTTCGAAGTGTGACTAAATTACCACCAGTAAATGTTCAATATTCATATGTGGAACAATGATCTACATTTGAACAGTACATTCAAATGCTCATGACAACCATATAGAATCCCTTTTCTTGGTGATCTTTGGGTGTACCACAAAAGAGACAGTTTAGTGCACCTTGGCAAGGAGAGATCTTGTAATGGATGTACTCTGAAGTAAGTGAATCACCCTAGACTATGCTTCCTCAATCTGCTCTCTTTGCAGCATACAATAAGATCAATCTTTTACTTTTCTTCTTTTTTTTTTTTATTTTCCTTTTCATGCCGATTTTCAATGCAGACTAGTGGATTTATTCAGAGTCATGTAGGTGGGAGCAACTCGTTCAAAAGATTCCATTATTTCCTAGAATGATAACCATTAGCTAAGAGAAGTCAAAATTTGTGGAAATGGTTTCATGGGCAATTTTATGACCATTATGAAAGGAAATTGAAGGGCCAGAAGTGCAAGAAGATGAAGCGGTAGAGTCGATCAAGGCAAGCATTGCAGATTGGGCATCGGCAAATGTGGAATTTCAGGGTGTATCAAGCTCAGACTAATGAAAAACTGGGATGCTATTGTGGTGGGTGGGAAGGAACTAGAAGAAATTACATCCTAATTGGTCACTATCACCAAACTGATGGCACACCAAAAGGAAAAAACGGGACCTAGGTGTTAAGGAATGAAAGAGGAGAAATCCAATGCTCCTTTTCAGACCCTACAATTGTTATTGAATCTAATGAAGTGGAGGTATTGGGATTAGGAAGGCTATAAGAATTTTATTAGAATTTTTCTCACGGAATTTGGTATTGATGGAGATTCAAAAAAAAAAAAAGGATATGGAGTTTGTCTGCTATCATCAGAAAGATTTGGGCTTCAACGTTGGAAACTAAGAGTAAGTTTAATCCCATCAGCAAGACCAACAAAGAGATAACAGATAAACTAGCAAGACCAACAAAGAGATAACAGGTAAACTAGCTAAAGAGGGTGTGAGGAAAACCAATTTGATTATTTTTGCAGATGAAAGTATGATACTCATAACTCCATACACTATGTAGGGATGCTTGCTTGTGTTCAAATTTGTATGTTCTATTCATATTTATTTTTTTATGCTACTGATCATTCAAGAAAGCAAGAAAGAAGGAAAAAGAAAACAGTTTTCATATTGTAATTCCGAGTCAAGCTATTTCTAGGCTTGGGTATTTGCTCTATGCCATTTACATGATGGAATTCAAAATCCCCACTATCAAACAAGACATTCAACAAGAGGATTTTGGGGATTTCAAGATCCCCAGAAAGAGAAATGCTCTTCTTTCCAAAAAATCTTACCTTTAAAGCTAAACCCTTATCATACATTCAATAAAACAGAGACCAATAGCAATTCAACAATTAACAAGCTAAATAACATTCCTGAAGTCCAAATTGGTTGAAACCCAAATGCCCAAATACTTTCATTATGGAATTAGAAGGACAACTTCATACATATATGTATGATGTTGAGGGTAGGAAGGAAAATGCTTACGTAGGGGTTCGTGCGGAAACTGTCATAGGGGAAGGGGTATTGTGGGAAAATCGCCACGGACGCCATGTGAGAGGAGGAGATTGCAGTTGCAGGAGGAGACCAACCATATCCACTGGAGTAGAGTAGAGGTCTTATGTACAGAAATGCCCTCGCGTTTGCTGTAAATTCACTGATTTTTTCATTTGTGAGAGAGTTTCAAATAAGGACTTAAGTTTGTATCTTATTTCATGACGACTTTTTTCCTCAATTTTTTTAAATATTTAAATTACCATTCATTTAAAACTAGGATATGGTCCTAACACCCGCTATATACACCCGATCATCGTGGGGACACTGATTGTCCTTGATCACTGTGAAGACATTGGTGACAAAAATGAGGTAAGTAAAGAGGAAGGAGAATTTTATTTCAATGAAGGGTAATTTGGATTTTTTTTTTAAAATGAGGGAAAAAGTTATTAAAAAATGCTTTAAATGGGTGGATGTCCTTAATTGAAAACTTCTTGAAAAACTTAGGGATTAATTTGAAAAGTTTGAAAGTCGTGTCCCCTTTCTTTAAAGTAAAAACTTAAAGCCATATTTGAAATTTCACCTTCATTTAGTTCTTTTATTCGTTCATTTTAAGCGCCAAATGATCCTAGCTAGACGAGTTGATGACCACTTGTGCACGATGATTTATTGGGGCCCACTAGTCGGCATATTGATGATTTATCGTACATAAAGAATATTAGCATGTTGTTGCCACAACTACTGTTAGACTTGACATTTGTTTATGAGGAGTCGAAGTTTAAGCATTACTTGCTATTCATGCGACGTCTTACAGTTGTGCGATATCATAGATATCACCCTATGGGATATCCTAGGGCCGTGCGATATCACACCGTTATTTTTCAAACAGCTCTGTGGGAGATATTTAAACATTGGTTGTTTTGAGGAAAATGTCGGGTCTAAGAGCAGTCATATGGTCAAAATCCCAAAAATTTACCAACAACGCCTAAATTGTTTGTGATGTGGAGCAAAATGAAATAAATTCAAGGGTCAAATAAAAATGAGAAACAAAAGGGAGTTAAGAGTAAAAGCACTAAAAGATAAAATAAATTAAAAAAAAAAAAAAAAAAAACTGCACCTCTATTTTTTCTCATTTAGTGCCTCTTAATAGTAGTTTTCTTTGTCAATTAATGCATTTTAAAGGCAACTTATTCTCATTTCGTGCCTTTTACTTTTAATCTCTTTTTTTCTCTTTTTTCTCTTGATTTGACTGTTTAATTTTATTTTATTTCACCTGTAATGTAAATTGAATGACAACTGAAGGGGTGGGGCATCAGACAAGGGGTGGGGCATCAGACTATGACTTGATCAAGGACCTTAAATCCATTTTATTCTCATTTTGATTCTCTCAGTTTTGCTTCCTTCATTTTGAACTTATTTTCAACGTTTCTAGTGATCCAGGTGCTCACAGCAACTTGTCTCCTCGCCTATTGGTCAGCTGGGTAGGACATGTAGGAGAACCAAATATAAATATCAAATTCTAAGAGGCTCATCTCTCTCTCTTTTTTTTCTTTTCATAGAATACATAGGAATTAATGTCCAGGAGCTTATTTGAAGAATTATTAAAGAGGAGGAGATGAAAGATCTCAAGTGGGGGTTAAAGGATCTGCGGCAGCAATGTAGAATAAGAAATTTTGCCTTCTCAAGACCACTTTGTAAAAAAAAAAAATTTTTTTCTTGGGGGCCAATGTGAAAAAGGCATAAATTTCCTATAACACTTGGGAGTTTTCTAAAGTATCTCAGGGCCATATATCGCCAAAATATCGGCCCATATTGGCTGAGATGAAGTTCATCTCGGTTTTTCCGAGATCTTGGCTGATATTTTCCAAGATCTCATAAAAGGTGTTACAATCCTAATTTTTCTATCTTTTTCCCCATCTTCATCTTCTCCTCCTCTCTTCTCATCTCCTTACTACCCATAGCAACAACCATACTCCATCACACATCCCTCTTGCATATTTTCAAATCCCACATTCATTTCTTGAAAACAATATTATTTAAGGTAATAGAAAATCAATTTAAAGCATTTTATTATATATTTTTTATTTTTTATTTTAGATGAAGCATAGAAATCATTGGATTTGTCACTTGTATTGTGTTCTTTATTTAGAAGTTAGATCTACATACTTTCATGCTAGATCTACTGTTAGGTTTTTGAGTGTTGGCTAAATTCATAAGTTGGACAAAACTCTGGGTCTTTTGAGTTGTAATTTTTTATTTGGAAAGGACTCTGAAGATAGAAGATTAGAAGGTTTCAGAAGGAGAAAGCCTGAAAGAATTAGAAGAAGTCTGCTGGAGAATTTGTATTGTATTTCCGAAACATGTCCAGAGAAGGGTTCGCTCGAGCGACCATTCCATTGGCTCGAGTGAACAGTGTTCTGTCTAGTCCAGTTGTGAAACAGAGGGTAGTTCGCTCGAGCGAACCTGGTACGGATAGTGAGATAAAGTTGGAAACTTAATATTCTGATTGTGTTCAAACTGCTGACTTCCATCTTAATCAAGTTAGGAAACTTTAAGCACGAACCAAGGGCTATTTAAAGGGTTCAAAGGCTATTGCAAAGGAACACCTCACCTCTCATAGTGCTGAGTTAGAGATTATCTTTGAGAGTGTTTTTCTCTAGAGTTTTATTAAAGTGTTGAGCTGCAAGTTCTCTAGAGTCAGTTCTTCTGCATCATTTGTAGAAGATTATCTTCCTGCGAGAAGACCTGAAGAGTCAAGTGCTGGTTTGGATCTGTTGCAATCAACGGTGTGAAGTCGTTGAAGTGTGAAGCGACACAAGGTAACTTCAGTCCTTGGGTAGGGGATAACTAGGGAAGAGATCTGAGTTTCTTGTAATTGCGAGATTCATAGTGCTTGATTTGATCCAGTTCGGATCGGTGGTTTTTCACCCGGTTAGAGTTTTCCACCTTAAATTTGGTGTCCTTGTGATGTGTGCTTGTTGATTTATTTCCGCTGCTTTATATTTGTTTCTGCACACTTTTTGGTTGATTGTTTGAGCAAACCAATCTAGAAATCCCAGAGACCCTATAAATATTTTTTTTCATCTACTCATACACATGATTTTGAATTTTTTTTTATTTTCGGATTTTTTAATATTTGAATTATAATATATCAATTTTTGGGGATTTCATCATAAATATGTTATTTTAATGATTCATGATCATTGTATGGTGTGTAAATGATTGATCTACATACTTTCATGCTAAATCTATATATTTAGATGTTTGAAAATTATTTTATTAAATCTTTATTTTTTCTAAAAATAATCGTTGTTACTTGTTAGAATATTTGTGATACCAAAGGCTTATTAATAGTGTGTAGATGATAGATCTACATCTACTCATAGTCATAAACATGTTTTAGATTTTTATTTTAATTATTTTATTTTTGAATTTTCTAATATTTGAATTATAATATATCATTTTTTGGGAATTTCATCATAAATATGTTATTTTAATTATTCATGATCATTTTATGGTGTGTAAATGATTGATCTACATACTTTTATGCTAGATCTATATTTTTAGAGTTTTTAAAATGATTTTTTTAAAATCTTTTACTTTTTCTAAAAATAATTGTTGTTAGAGTATTACTATTATATGAATTTCTTATTTTATAGGAACAAGATGGTGCGTGACATAGATCTGGCATGGAGCTACGATAAAGTAGTTGGAAGCAAAACTAAAGTAAAATGAAATTATTGTAGATGAGTGCTTAATGGGGGGATTATTCGATTGAAACAACATTTGGCACATGTATCAGGACATGTGACAAAATGCCATAAAGTGCCACCCAATGTGAGAGCTGAAATGCAGGAGCTCCTTAATGCATCTGCAAAAAATAAAGTTGTACAAGAAAGAAGAAGAATTGAGGAACTTAATGCATGCAGAGTAGAAGTATTTGATTCTTCCGATGATGACGATGAAGACCCAAAAATGAGGAGGGCTAAAAGAGAAAGTGTGAGGTCACTTCAGGAGGAGGAAGAGAGGAGAATAATGCAATATAAAGTAGCCGCTAGAGGTAGTCAATATGAGCAGGATGGGTCATCCAGACCGAGGGGAGCGAGTTTGCGTCGGGCATTTAGTCAAAAACAACCCCGTGAAGATCCAGACACTGCAAAGGTTGAAAGACCACCTACACATGCACATCGTAGGCCAGATGTAGTGGGGCCAATTGAACCTCATTTGCTTATAGAAAACCAACATCAAAGCAGCTCGGCATTATGAAAGCATTAAAGGGCAAGTTTGGTAAAGCAAGAGAACATCTAGTGAGAGCCACTGGGAAGTTTTTTTTTAGATGGAGGCATTTCACCCAACAAGGCATCTTCTCCTTATTTCACCTCCATGTTAGATGCACCTGCAGAACATGGTCCCGGTATAAAGGCACCTACCCCTTATTAGATTGGACATGTCTGTGTTGAGAAAGAGTATGAGGAGTTGTGGGGTTGTGTGCAAACTTTTAAATGGGTATCGAAGGAAAGAGGTTGTACACTAATATACGATGGGTGGACGACCATCACACATCGTCATCTGTTGAATTTTTCAATCTACTAGTCTATGGGCACGGTGTTTATCAAATCAGTTGATGCAACTGATTACATCCAAGATGCAAAATATACTAATAAGTTATTGAATGAGGTGATTGAAGACGTTGGGGCAGATTGTGTAGTTCAGGTTGTTACCGACAATGCTGCAAACATAAAGGCTGTAGGAATGATGCTTATGAAACAAAGGCTAAGGATTTTGTGGTCTCCATGTGCAGCACAATGCCTGGATTTAATGCTTGAAGATATTGCAAAAGGAAAAGTCATGCTGCAAGTGATTGGTAAGATAAAAGAAGATCACCAATTTTTTTTATTAGTCATATAGACTTATTTCCATGATGAAAACACATACAAATAATCATGAACCACTACGGCCTGGCATCACTAGATTTGCCAGCCACTTCATTGCTATTGAAAGTGTTTACAAGTATAGAAAAGGACTTTTCCGATTGATAAAATCACAGGAGTTCATGAATTCAAAATGGGGAAAGAGGCCAAGTCCTATTACAAAAGAAGTATGTAAAATAATTGAGTCCAACAAATTTTGGCCTCATGTGAAGGGTGTTTTGAATGTTTTTTTATCCCCTAATAAAGGTTTTTCGATTGGTTGATGGTCATGATAAGCCAACAATGGGCTTCTTACATGAGGCCATGGAGAGATCAAAGCTAACTATTCAAGTAGATTGTAGATATTACAAAAAGTTTTGGACGATCATCGACGATCAATGGGGACTACAATTGAAATATGATTTACACACTACTAGTAAGTAAAGGCTATTTTCTTTAATACTTGAATTGTTGTATTCAACTCTCCTCACTATATTAATTTATCAATGACTAAAATTCATTGGTTTTATAAGATACTTCTTTAATCCATAATTTATGAATGGACACATATCTGATGAAATCTGTTTGGGACTAAAAAATCTAATTGAAAGACTGGCAGAGAGTACAGATGAAGCAATTTGGGCTACTAATCAGGTAGGATAATTAAGTAAAAAAGTATATAACATTGTAATTTCTCTAATTTATTTTTCTATGTTAATGTCTTCATATTGACATATACAATTTATGTGCTGGAAGTTTTGGAACGACGACTGCGCGGAGAGCTATCACACAGACCAATCCTGATATTAATTGTAATGTCATCTCTATATTATTCAAGGACTTATTATTATTTTATGAGGATTTTACGGGAAAATTCCCGGTAAATGGCCGTTGCACTTGTTAGTGCCTCGGAGCACTTTCACCACGGAAGAATTCCTCCCGCTACTTTTTCTTTTTTTTTTTTATTATTTTTTCAGAGCGACGATAGCGTCAATAAATTATGAAATTTAGTGACGCTATCGTCACTCTTCTTATATAAATCCACCTTTAAAACCATAAGAACAGAAAATAGAAAGATGGTTTTCTTCCTCATGGGTCCAAACACTCTTTCCACAAAAACCCCAGAAGAAGAGAACCCCAAAAATCATTAACACCGAATAAGGTAAAATCCTTCTCCCTGGAAACCATTTTCATGTTTCAAGGAAAATGGTCTGCTCAAAATAGGAATGCTGAAAACCCAACATTCAGATACAAAGGTAAGAGTGCAAGAAGGAAAAATAGAAGGTAAGAGAATGAGAGGCATATATCATATACCGCTCCTATCGTGTTTTCCGGTCTCCATTGATGAAATCGGTCGAAAAAGAGCCGAATATGACATCACGAGAGGAGGCACTGAGACATGAATGCTCGAACTCAGCTTGAAAATGGGGTCTCCTGGCTTCTTTCTGGTTTTCCGACACCGGAACCCGCCGGAAAACGCAAAACCCTAGTAGGAGGTAGATGAAAACAAGAGGGTAGATAAAGAACCATCAACAGAAGGGTTTATACATGTTAGATAATGAGTCCCATCAACAGAAGGGTTTATACATGTTAGATAATGAGTCCCACATGAAATGTTAGATAATGATGATGGTGGTGGTGGTGAGGAAGGAAGGGGAGAGAAAGGAATGGAAAACAAAAGGGTTTGGGGCTTAAATAAAAAGTCGAAGAGTGACGCTAGCGTCACTGAAAACAACATTGAGCGACGCTAGCGTCACTCATTTCAAATTGGGAAAAAAAAACCAAACGGGGTCTGACGGACCCCGTTTGTGTGGTACTAGTTCCGAGGCACTAACAAGTGCAACGGCCATTTACCGGGAATTTTCCCGTAAAATCCTCTAATTTTATTGACTCTAACATTATTTATATTTTTTTCAGCTGAATGGTGGCTGAATTATGGAGAGAGTGCTCTTGCACTAAGGATGATTGCTATTAAAGTCCTTACTCAAACTACACCGTCTTCTAATTGTGAAAGAAACTGGAGCACCTTCTCGTTTATCCACACAAGACCAAGAAATAGATTGACAATGCAAAAGCTAAATAAATTGGTCTACATCCACTACAACCTCAAGCTCCGGAGTAAAAATAGAAAGAGAAGACAGTTTGAGGATCAACGGGATTATTTTTGTCCAATTAATTTGGACTATATCTTTTCAGAAGAGGATACTGTGTTAGGTGAATGGCTGGAGGAACAAGAAGAACCGGTGTTAGACTAAGACCCAGAGTTTGAAAAGTTGATGGAGGAATTGACTGGGGATAGGCCTGAGCCAGTGAGGGCTGTAGAAAGGATAGAAAAAATAAACTTGATAATGTAGCAGGGGCGCGCACCTAATACGGGTGAGCCAAGGGGATAAGAGGTGGACGAGGAGATTGAGTTAAGTATTTTTACTTCTTCATCATCAGCAGGAATTCCACCTGACTCTTTCGGGGATGAGAATCATTATAGAGATGATGAGCCTGTCACTTATGAGACAGTTGAGCATTTTCCTGGTGATACCGAGTTAGATCCTCGCTGTGGCTATGTTAGACATGTTGGACAGATTGAGACAGGAGGTAGTAGTAGGGATGGCAACGGGGCGGATCGGGGACGGAATTGGGGTTCCTCGCCCTCACCCTCGCCCCCGCCCCGCCCCTCTTTTACCCCGCCCTGAACTTGCCTCGCCCTACCCTTCGGGGTAATTGATATGCCCTGTCCCCGCCCAGCCATACCCCGATTGCCCCGCGGGTACCCCGCCCCGCCCCGCCCCTCAATTGTAAAAATTTTAAATGTGCAAGACTTAGGATTCGAACTTGGGTGGGGGAGTAACTAGAGGTTTGCCTTACCACTAGACCAAACTTCATTTCTTGTAATGTTTTACCTTATTTAAAATATATTAATATATTCTAGATTGTTACACACATATACATATATATATACACACACACACACACATACATATACATATATATATATATATACACATATACATATATACATACACATACATACATAAACTTATTTAATGGCGGGGCGGGGTACGGGGCGGGACACAGGGCGGGGTAACGGGGCAGAGCGTGGCGGGGAAAAGAGCAAACCCATCCCCGCCCCGCCCCGCCCTGCCCCGCCTCTGGGGCACAGTTTTATTCCCCGTCCCCGCCCCACCTAAGGATCGGGGCAGGGAAAACCCGCATAGGGCGGAGCGGGCAAGCCGGGGCGGGGCGGGGCGGGGCAAAATTGCCACCCTTAGGTAGTAGTGGCGCCACTGGGCAAGGAGTGGGAGAAGGTACTCATGGTCATCATGGAGGTTATGTTGGCCAATAAGGTGCCATGTATGGATACCATGGGGGTTATTCATATGACCCTAATTGGGTACCCCCTTCACTAACACTGATATTTTCTATCGAATAGATGTTAATTGAGCAATGGAGGCTTCCCTCACCCGTTTCCCAACGACACTTTCATGCCCTTCATGCCTATTTCATGCCATTTGGATACAACCAGCCATCTCAATCCACAGGGGATCAACATAGTTCATCATCTTATGAAGAACAATTTGAATATGGTCATGTGTATGGTAGTGTTGAGCAACAGTATGGCGCATATCCTTTTAACCCATACCGAAGAAATGGTGATGATAATGATATCGAGCCAGGGTGACACTCCACTTGGAATTAGGCTGTCAATCTGTCATACACTCATACTCATCAATCTCTCTAGTCTCTAGACTCTATACTCTCTACTAGTCCCCTCTAATTTCAGGTAAACCATGAACCTTTTGATGCCCAAGTGTTTTATGATTTATCAATGTCACCATCATGTTTCTGATTTTAATATGTCATCTTCAGGGTCTTGAATTTCACAACTTATTTGATGATTGAGTTAGTATTAAATGATGATTGATATGTTGTCTTTATTTTCTTATATTTTACACTAATACATTGATCATAAGCATTGATAATGGTTGTATCATAT
The DNA here is from genome assembly GCA_028538565.1 of Umbellularia californica. Taxonomy (NCBI): domain Eukaryota; kingdom Viridiplantae; phylum Streptophyta; class Magnoliopsida; order Laurales; family Lauraceae; genus Umbellularia; species Umbellularia californica. The sequence goes on along the minus strand of JAPQWN010000004.1, from coordinate 11,326,266 downwards.
GAAATATTGGAGAAGATAGCGAACTGCGACACAGACAGGACTCATAACTTAAGGTGACTGAGCTTTTGATTTATTGTTGTTACTAATAGAAAAAAAATATTGTTTTCCAGCATTTTAAAATATTCTGGATTTTTTTTTGGATATTTTTGCTAATTTTTTTGGATTAAAAAAATTCATACGGTGATGACCGCGACGGACCGATACCGATATCATATCGGTTTTTCGGCCCGGCCGATACCACAACCAAGATTTTAAACCATGCTCTATATGTTTCTCTTAGAGGTCATTTTCTACTTGTATAATGGGTGCTTATTTTTCTTCTTCATTGATTCCACTAAGCATAATACCTCAAGTTGACCATCTATCTAATAGGTGTGCTGTAAGGTTTTATGAGTGTTGGTTAATTCATTGGTTAATGGACAAAAAAGGGTTTTATAATGATGGAATCTTTTTTAGAATGGATTGCCCAAAGTTTGAAGTGAAGAAGTTCTGATGGCCTGAACCTGACTGTGTTCACTCGAGCGATGCTCCATCCGCTCGAGCGAACCCCTCATAGAAGCTTCATCACTTGAGGCAACTTTGTTTCTAAATTGAAGCCTGAGATAGAGGCACCTTCGCTCGAATGAACTCCTCTATCCGCTTGAGCGAACTTAGGCGGATCCTGTACCTATTCGGAAACTATCTCTTATTTTCTCTCATAAGGCTAAGTTGTAACCTAATCATAACACAACTCTTGAAGCATGAGCCAAGGCTTATTTATAGCCATTCTCTCTCTAATCAAAAGTACTTCTCTTCTATACAAAACCCTAGAGAAGATTTGGCAGAGATCCATCATCCCCCAAGGCTTCTAGTTGCTGTTCTGAAGATCAAGCTTTGGTGTCTCGTTCCATCTACTCTTCTGAAGTAGAGACATCTTGAAGGCGACTTTAAGGTGTTTGTTTCAAGCACGGTGAAGGTGTATGGCGAGCAGTCGGCAAGATAGCGCAATCCTTAGGTTGAGTTGTAACTGGGAAAAGGTTGTGAGTTATTTCTTGCAACTTTCAAGTTATTTTAGTGCTTGGTTGTCTGTTGGCTTGGATGATAAAGCCCGTAGTTTTTTCCCGAGTAGGGTTTTCAACATGTACATCGTGCGTCATTGTCTCCTTGTGGTTGATTGCTTTTAATGGGAATTAGGGATTAATTTCTAAATTAATTACCTGGATTGGAAATATGTTAGAAATATTGTTATTGGGACCTAAGCCTGTGTTAAGGCCAGTTTTTCATTTGTCTCCTTGTGGCGGATTGGATTGGAGTATGAATTGTGCCATTTGAGTAGTATCTCGAACCCAATCGAAATTGGTGCTCTTTGTTGAAATTTGAAACTTCTGCGATATACATTGATTGGGTTCGAGAATTCTATTGTAATATGGAGCTTGTGTCCCTAACTTCCTTGAAAACTTTTGTTCGAGGAAAATGGATTACCTTTCACTGCGGCAAACATAGCTGACTTTCTTGACATTCCTATTGTCGAAGGCCCTGATTATCTTCTACCAAAAGACAACCAAGTTCGTATTGATTATGATTTGATTGGCACCACACTTTGTGGTGAAGACACGCTTTGGCCTAGTGGATGTCTCCCTCATGGAACCTGACAGAAGGATACGGATTTCTGAATCTCTTTCTTCGCCACAACCTGGAACCGGGGGGACACACTTCTGATGTCAGCCACAAGAATGGGTATCTGTGATACTACATTGGCACAAGGAAACATGTTAATATTCCTCAAGTGATCTTGAACGTGATGATTAAGATGTTAACTGCGAAGTGCAACTCCATTCTTTCTTTCGGTATTCTCATCACCGAGTTTCTCTTATAGAAGGAGGTTCCTAAGAAGAGCAATGAGGTCACCCAGTGGATTCAAAATCCGATAAATTCTCGGACATTGGCTCAATCATCAGCTCACATTCAACCCGTTGTTCAAGGTGCAGAGGTAGATGTGGAACAAGCTACTCCAAATACAGATGTCTAGGGGGAGCAACAGGGGAATGCAGATCCAATTGCTCGACTTGCGGAACAAATGCAAGGAGCTGAACGCTCACATCGATGCTCGGTTCAATGCAGTGGATGGCCGACTGAATGCATTTGATGGCCGCTTCAACTTGATTAATGAGGCTTTAACTGCTATCTTTGCTCGTCTTGGGAATCAGTGATAGAAACTGATTCTTTTTGGTGTCTTGTTGATATTTTATGTTATTGACTATGCCTTTTTGCTGTTTTTTGTTGGAACTATTTGTGACCAGACTTTTGATTTTATCTCCTGATGATTGTGCACATTTCTAACCATGTTTATGCTTTTCCATTGTCAATTCTGAACAAAAAGGGGGAGTGACGACTTGTTGCTATATTTGCTTGATTTCTATGATAAAACACTTGCTCTAGTAACATGTTTTTGCAGGGGATTTACAAGTCAAGACAACTTTGGAGTAGATTTTTTCCGGATGTTTTTAATGTTAGAACTTCGGTAGATTTTTGTGTATCTAGGATTTTTGTCCATGAATTGCCAAAGGAGGAGATTATAAGATTTTATGAGTGTTTGCTAATTCATTGGTTAATGGATAAAATAGGGTTTTATAATGATGTAATCCTTTTTAGAATGGACTGCCCAAAGTTTGAAGTGAAGAAGTTCTGTTGGCTTGAACCTGACTGTGTTCACTCGAGCGATGCTCCATCGGCTCGAGCGAACCCCTCACAGAAGCTTCATTGCTTGAGCCAACTTTGTTTCTGAATTGAAGCCTGAGACAGAAGCACCTTTGCTCGAGTGAATTCCTCTATCCGTTCGAGCGAACCTAGGCGAATCCTGTATCTATTTGGAAACTATCTCCTATTTTCTCTCAAGTGGCTAAGTTGTAACCTAATCATAACACAACTCTTGAGGCATTCTCTCTCTAATCAAAGGTACTTCTCTTCAATACAAAACCCTAGAGAAGATTTGTCAGAGATCCATCATCCCCCAAGGCTTCTAATTGCTGTTTTGAAGATCAAGCTTTGATGTCTTGTTCCATCTACTCTTCTGAAGTGGAGACATCTTGAAGGCGACTTCAAGGTGTTCATTTCAAGCACGGTGAAGGTGTACTGCGAGCAGTCGGCAAGATAGCACAGTCCTTAGGTTGAGTTGCAACTGGGAAATGGTTGTGAGTTAGTTCTTGTGACTTTCAAGTTATTTGTGCTTAGTTGTCTGTTCGCCTGAACGATAAGGCCCGTGGTTTTTTCCCGAGTAGGGTTTTCCACGTATACATCATGCGCCATTGTCTCCTTGTGGTCGATTGCTTTTAATCGGAATTAGGGATTATTTTCTAGATTAATCACGTGGTGGAAATCTATTAGAAATATTATTATTGGGACCTAAGCCATTGTTAAGGCCGGTTTTTCATGTGCCCTAACCCAATTCCTTACAAATCTTATCATCTTTCAATCTTTGGCATTTGGGAGCAAATCTTTTCTTTTTTTTACTAAAAAGAAAATACATACATTTTGGCGGTTTGGGTGGTTAGCAACAGTCCAAATTCAATGTGTGAAATAATATGCTTGAGGTTGTCTGTTACAGTGGTTCCACCATTTTGCTGGTCCTGGTCAGCGTCTGCACATAAACATTGGCTATATTATGAGAGTTGCATTAATGCTGAGATATTATCAGGAAACATTAATTTTTGTATAATATCACAATATTCAGTACACGATGAGAACGGTTTTATTTAGCTAGGGGGCTGGTTCTCTCTCTCTCTCTCTCCCCAAACAAAATGAAAAAGTTGTTAGAACATTGTGCTTTAATGGTAACTTCTATCTTTTTTATGTTTTTTCAGTGCTTCAGTGACATTCTTCAATACTTTCACACACCCTGACATTTAGTACCAGTCAGTTTTACACTAACCCAACCATAATCCACCATTCCATTCATTCAATCTTAAAAACTAAACCCCTATATGAAGCTATTGTATTTTGAGACCCTTGTCTTTGAGCTGTAGCTCGTTGGTTTATGGACACCAAACACCTCCCTTTGTTCTCTGAAACCTTGAAAGATTAGGATGATTGGATTGGACTGGCATTCAGCCCACTCTTTACCCACTTCCAAGTTATTCACTCTCATTTCTCACTAATTATGATTAATTTACTTTCACAAGAAATTTGGATAATATCCCAAGGGAGACCCAAATTGAAACTGGTACATTTTACTGATGTACTATTAGAAAAATGTTGGTATATTTTCAAATTCTAAGTTTTTCTTTGGGTGGTTATCAAGAAAGTGCCATATAAAAGATTTAGCTTTAAGATGACTAAAAATGATAAATAAATACATAATAAATATAAACTACTTCTGGAAACTATTGAACATATATTTTAATAAATTTTCCTCTATTTATTTAGAGGGAAGTGCTCCTATGAAAGACACTCTCACCAACTTTGTGAAAGATGGGTGGGGGTCTCACTTCCATATCCACTCTCACCAACTTAAATGCAAGGAGGGAGCACTTCCCTTATTTAGATATAACTGTGATGTTTTCTAGAACATTGTGATGTCATCAGCAAATTACTGTTGAATACAAATATCATGATATTTTCAAAATATTTGCAGACATTTTTGACTTATACAGAGCTGTGGGTCTCTTGCAAAAAGCAAATGACTTTTCAAAATTTTCAAAGTCTCCATGCGCACACCTTCAATGTCTTGGATTTCAAAACCATACAGTTATAAATATCTCATCCATGTTCTAAGCTGAAGTCAGATTTCATTTGTTCTTGACCCAAAATGGTAGTCATTGGAAACAACTCACTAGCCATAATTTTAGCTGGAATTCTCATCGGACTCCAGACCGGCACTGTTCTAGGCCAGAACTGTAGCTGTGCAGCAGATCTCTGTTGCAGTAGATGGGGTTATTGTGGCACCGGCGACGACTACTGCAGCCGTGGATGCCAGAAGGGGCCCTGCAACCCCCTACCCAGCACCAACAATGTCTCTGTTGCCAACATTGTCACACCAGAATTCTTTAACCATATGACTGATCAGGCAACCGGAGATTGCCCAGGGAAGAACTTCTATTCGCGGTCAGCGTTCCTTCAGGCCCTCAATTCTTACCCTCAATTTGGCAGGGTCGGATCCTTGAATGATTCCAAGCGTGAAATTGCAGCCTTCTTTGGACATGTCACACTCGAGACTATACGTAAGTATGATCAGATGGCTGTAGATTTCGTATGTGTTGATATTTGTGTTACAAGCTGTATGTTATGCTCATGGTCCAACCCTTGGATCTCCCATTGATTAGATTGGTCATAACAAAAAGAGTACATCAGTTGTTTCTAGCTGCTTGATGGATATTTTCTGGCTGTTTATCAGCAGTTATCAGTATATATATGAACCAACAAAGTTTAAGAATTGAGTTTCTGACTTCTGAGTCTTTAAAATTATGGCAAGCTATGGCACTTTCCAAATTGCTAAGAATGTGATACATTATCTAATAGTAAGTTACAAATCAAAATAGGCCTATGAATACTGAAATGTTGCTTTTGATGTACAGATTTTTGCTACATTGAGGAGATAAATGGGTCATCTAGGGACTACTGTGATAAGAACAACACTCAGTATCCCTGTGTCCCTGGCAAGGGTTACTATGGGCGCGGCCCAATTCAACTGTCATGGAACTACAACTATGGGCTTGCTGGAGAGACCATTGGATTCGACGGCCTAAATGCTCCGGAAACAGTGGCCACAGACCCCTTGGTCTCATTCAAGACAGCCATCTGGTACTGGATGAACTATTGCCACTCGATCATGACTTCTGGCCAAGGGTTTGGGTCCACAATTCGGGCCATCAACGGTGCGCTTGAGTGCAATGGCCGGAACCCTAATGGTGTCAGTGAACGCGTTCAGTATTACACTGAGTACTGTAATCGACTAGGGGTGGAACCTGGTGGCAACCTCACTTGCTAGATCTTTGCAGCTGGGTTATGTAATAATCATTTCAGTTTCCCATGTGATTAGCATTGCATAGGCAGTCACATGTAACAATATTTTGAGTCTACTTTAAGCAAAATATTAGTAAGTGTACACCACATTGATGAGATAAGGTTATAGTTGTTCGATACGTAAAATTGAGTAGAAAGAAATAAAGCATATACTATCATACAATTCTCGTGTACCTTATGTTACTTTTCCTTTGCTTTCCTTGTATTTCTCCTCTTCTTAATTAATGAAACTTATTTGTCACTGATAAAAGAAGAAGACATTGGGTTGATCTTAAGCAGCCACACAAGTCAAACACGCATAAAGAATCCTACAGCCGCCTCTTACCACTTTAGAAAAAACAAGTGAGGGTCCCTCATCTTTCTTACAGGCTGAAGCTCTACTTCTATTCAAATGAGAAATGCAAATGGTTGTTTATCAAATGATATAAAAACTAAATAGGGCAAGGCTCTCCTAAGCTTAAACTTAAAATAAGATTCCGTAAGCCAACGCTTCTGGGGCCCAACCTTGATCCATCCAAATGGACCAAACACACGCCCCCCCTAAATTGCACATGCCCAACAACTTTTGGTCATATCCAAATTTACTAGACCGTTGGATCGACTATACACCGATCCGAATGGACTATTGACCATTAAACTTTTGGTGCTTAGATGGAGATGATAGAAACCACAGTTGTGGTTGATTTTTTACAGGAAGGAGGGTCTTAGGGAGTCCTTGAAATCCCCCCCACCCCCATCCCCATATGGGTCCCCAAGTGGGCTCCACCATGCAATTGAGCTTATTTCAGCTTACCTTATCCTAAGCTTCAGCTTAGGAGAGCTGGGCCCAGCTAATTAAGCTCTAAAACATGAATTAAGAGGTTATTTTTAGAGTTTTCTCATGCCCCTTTAAACTTCAATCTCTGAACCTCTCCCAGAAGACTGGCTGACAACTTCACTACATTCTGGTTTGGAAATATTTACTAAAATCTATAAACCCTTCTTCATCACTAATGGGCTGTCAATCGTGTCGTGTTAACGAATTCGGATTACGGGTTAAAGAATTTGTGTTAGAATCACGTCAACCTGTACAAAACTCATTAAATTAACGGGTCCAAAAATAAAAAACGAACGCAACCTGTTAACCCATTAAATAATTTTGTTCATTTTATACCATGTCAATTAACATATACTCTTTTGCTATAAAAGGAGAGTGAAGGAGTCAGAAAATGATCTTTTATATGTGGGTTTTAGGGTTTCATTTGAACCTTTTCAAACTTACCAAAATACCCCTCATGCATTTTATAATTTATATCATTTGTTTGCGGGTTGTATCAGGTAATTAATGGGTTACCGGTTTTATTCGTTAATGCCGCTAATTTAACAGGTTAACAGGTCTGACCCATTAACGCCACGAACCCGTTAAGAGGCCACCCGAACCCATTTATATCATGTGGGTTATTTTGACAGCCCTTATTTATTCACTGTATATAGACCTCTCTCGATCACCAAAGCATAGCCCAAACTGGGCATTAGGAAACTCTGGTATTTGTGCCCCCGAACCCATAAAATTATATCCAACCTAACACAGGGCAAGATTCCATTGCAGCTACGTTGTGGACACAATACCAGAATCCACTCTTCAAAACCCAAACGAAGGCCATTCTCATGTACGTTTAAATGTTACACATTCAATTGGTTCCAGAGTTGAGTAAGGGTCCATTGGGGCATGGGTCCAGATCCGCTATGAACCCGATGATCCCTACAAGGGGATTTATATGGTACCCCAAAGACCTAAAATCACGCCCAACTACAGCCCGACTTTTGATTCTTTCAATGGATCCCCGGATCCATATTGAAAAAAATCAGAAACCCAGATATTAGAAAAGTTGACGTTCTATTATTTCAGATTGATCGGGAATACAAATTGATGTAACAAAGAAATAGAATTGGAGTGCTATTTACATGTGTGTGTGTCTATATATATATATATACAGATTGATCGGGTCGTGTGTTTGGTCTATTTGGATGGACCAAGGATGGGCTCCAGAAGCGTTAGCTTACGGAATCTTATCCTAAGCTTAAGCTTAGGAGAGCCTTGCCATATATATATATATATATATATATATTGTGGATTGATCTATATCAAGCTCATATCTTTCTACAATAATAGATAATGAGGCCTTAATTTAGGTCGGTGGTTAGTCTTAGTAATGTAGCCCAACCGAGGCCCATTTAGCAATTTCACTTCAAAATTAAGCTGGCCTGACCTGTTGCCCAAATTAGCTATTTTTCGATCCAACCCTTCCAAGTTTCAACCGGCAACTCTGGTTTATTTTTTTCGAATAGATAGAAGATGCAGACAACCAACAGTCCTGTTTACCCTAGTTGATCATGATTTGTAGCGATTTGGATAATAAGGTGAGCCTCACTCATTGGACTGAAATCTGGCCCGCAAGAAATATTCCTGACTACTTCACTTGCCAAACAAATCCAACTTGGCAAATTAATTCAGGTATAGATTTAAGAAGAATTATATTCACTTGCCAACCAACTTACCCATTTAATAATCACTATGAATTGCTAGCCCAATCAGAACCCAAACTTTTCAGGAGTGTTCAGGCTGAGGATATTCACTTTCCATCTTTTGGGCGTTCACTTTTGGGCGTCCAATTAGAATAGAACACCGAGGCAAAGTCTGCGGTGTAGGTTCTTTCATGCCAGCAAAAAAAAAAAAGCCCTGCAAATGGGGTGGGCTGGCTTGTGGGGGCGTTTAAAAGATCAACCCATTTTGGGTCAGGCTTGAAAAAGTTTTAAGGTCCATAAGGCTAGGTGATGAGAACCTCAATGCACCATTTAGGCCCCTCAATGATGACTTAGTGACACCTTGAAATGGTAGTATATGACCTTATTTGTGTTATTTTAGGGGGTGTTTGGACAACTCACCTAAACATGAGTTGAGGTGGATCCGTACCCCAACGGAAATAAAAAAAATGCATTACCGCGTTTGGAGGCGTTGAGTTGATCGACATCAGTCAAGTGACGGTTCACTGCTCGAGGCTTGACTTGTGTGGTAAGGAACATCCCACGAAGCCCCACTTCGTTGCAGTTGCTATGAGTTCCGTACAGAGATGGGATGAGGAGTAATATCTTCCGCGTTTGGTAAAGTTCAGTAAATGGACTTGATTCTGAAGCACAATTCGCTTCTCAAGAAGAAGGGTGTAGCGTCAAAAGGAAACTGACAGTAGGAAACCTTCACTTCATCTCTCGTCCCTTCCCCAGAGCAAAGGCGGAGAAGACGTCCCAACCCACATCATGTCGACCCACTCCTCATTCCACTGAGAGCAAATCCTACTAAATCTTCATTTGTATATGCACATTTGTTTTCTCATAAAGCCTCCTTCTGTAAATCGATAAAGGAGATCGCTGCAGGTGCTCTACAACTCGACTGCAGTAATCTTCAAATTGCTCTTCTCTGCTTACTGCATCCCATCCTCCCGTACAGCATGAGAAGTTAAATCAGATCTGCATATAGCCATCTCCAAATCTAGTTTCAATGCAGACTTAGAGAGATTAAGTAACTGCCGTTTGAAACCCCCCCTTGTAGATTTGGTGAGGGAATAAAGGCCATCAACAACCTCCATCAATGGTCCAATCACGGTAACCCTCTATATAAAGGCACATACATCTGGGAAAAGTATATTCACCATCGTTGCCTCTAGAGCATAGGCCTTTCGCTGTTGTGTTGCACTTCGCATACCATAGGTACGCCATCGTGAACCTTTTCTACCAATTTTAGAATGCAATGAAAACATTTGATGATTTCTCCAATTAGAGGACCATATATCGCCTTTTTCTGTGACTATTTTGTGCAATATTATCACCGAGGCTATCAATATTCATGCGTTGATCCTCAAGCTAAATATGGGTTTCAAATGCTTTTTTAAGAAAATTCTTGCAGTCCGGAGTGATATTCCTTGTAGTATCAATTCTTCTATATGTTATGATCCTGGTGTAATCCGGACATGTAGACCTAAATCTGTTGCCTTTGAAGGATTAGTTTTTTTTTTTTTTTTTACTAAGTATGGAATCGTATCAGAGGAAAGCAAGAAGTGTGGAGATGGCTAGTTTGGTCAGTAAATGGAATATGACTGTGTGGTGATGGAGCTGTGTTTATTAATAAAGGGTTTGCTAATTTCATTTGCATTAACTATACGTTCTGGACCCATTTTTAATATTCCTTTTTCTACCATGAGATAAAATTGTTGTTATCCTTCGAAATGGATCACTGATCTATATTTTATTTTTAAATCTTTGTTCTGATCCTCTTCTCAAACATTGTAATTAGTTAGTTACTTTTTTTTATAATTTTAGGTTCTTACTATTAATCTTTTCTTCACCTTGTCATTATACCATTATGATAACAGTGATCAGCAAAGAAGTTTTCTCTCCAGCTACATTCAGTCCAGCTTGAGGTCAATTTCTAATTGCTCTTGAAATTTTACATTGCTTCTAATATAATGGTCTAATACATACTGCAATTAACATTGCACCTTCTGGTTAGTAGATGAGCTATGCAGACAGAGGCTGATACGTATTTTATAGTGCTATAAATCTCCAGATCGTTCCATGTTATTTTTCTATTCAAAAGTTGAAAATATGCATTGTCATAAAGTGAACCATTGTTTTTACCATGCTATACTTTTGTTCTTTCATTCTACTATATTCGAAATTATTAATTGAAGTTGATGCCCTCATGTAATCTATTTATTTTACATGAATATACTCAGTTCCTGAATATTAAAGTGGCACTGTGAATGCTATAAATGAGAGATAGCTAATTTGCTCAGGTATCCAAATTGGGTGAAAATTCCAAATAACAATACAACCCAGAAAAAGCATGGAGAGTGATTTGTCTATTCGTATAGATATTAGTGACAACAAAGAGGAGATTCAGAACAAAAATCATGCAATTATAACTACACTGTGGGGTGGTGTATCAGCATGGAGGGAACAAATGTTATTACTGGCTACTGAATATGCTTCATCGAAGCAAAAGTTCAAGAAAAGAAATAGAGACCTTGCCAGAGCTGAATTCATTAAGACCTTAATAAATGGGAGGGACAGTGAGTGTATAAGCCAACTGAGGATGGACACCACAACCTTTAAATTGCTATGTCAGAGCCTTCGTGATAAGAAACTACTAAGAGACACTCGCCAGGTTTGTGTTGAGGAGGCTGTGGCAGAGTTCATGCACACCATTGCACATAGTGTTAGGAACATGACCAATAGTATCAGGTTTTTTAGGTCTAAGGAAACCATAAGTCGCCACTTCCAAGGGGTTCTCTACGCGATAAATAGATTGGCACCTGAATATTTTGTGCAAGCTAGTCCTCACACTCCCAACGGTCCATACGGCTTTGAGGTATTCTTTTTCCCAGTTTAAGTTTTATATTTTCCAATTTATTTGAATCAAGAAATTGTTGATCCAAAGAATTTCACAATAGGACTGCATTTGAGCTCTTGACGGAACTCATGTTCCGGTTCACGTTCCGACTGAAATACATGGTTCCTTTCGGATCAGGAAGGGTGTATTATCCCAGAATGGTCTGGGTGCATGTGGGTTTGATATGAACTTTCAATATGTTCTGCCTGGATGGGAGGGATCTGCAGCTGATGCACGGGTCCTGCAAAATGCACTGTTGGGAGAAGATCCCTTAATTGTGCCACAAGGTAAACAAAATGAATTCTTAGTGTTTCCTCATAATTGTATTTATGCTCATGTCTATTATTTTTAACAACAATTTGTTTTTCAAACCATAATATTAGGTAAGTATTATTTAGTAGATGCTGGCTATGCGAACGTTCTAGGTTTTCTGGCTCCATACCGTGCAGTAAGATACCATTGGAGCGAATTCAGGGGCATGAATCCCCAAAATGAAAAGGAATTATTCAACAAGCATCACTCGCAAGCCCGCAATGTCATAGAGAGGACATTTGGCGTATTGAAGAACCGTTTCGGTATTTTGAAGACGGCCACACAATATGAGTATAGAGATCAGGTATCCATTGTGATTGCATGCTGTGTCATGCACAATTTCATCAGAGCACACTGCGGTGACACTCTTGATGGATTAGAAGATACTTTGGAGGATGATAACGAGGTCAATACAGATTCAAATGATTACGATGATGATCTTTTGCTTGAAACTGCTACGCAACCAAATGCGCCATTCACGCCCTCTGATGTTTTACTCACAAATAGAAAGGGATGATTGGCATAGGTTCAGGGATGGCATTACAAACACGCCTTTGGAATGACTACTGTAACAATTATAATAGGCAGTGATTTTCAGCTTATGTTGTTTTTTGCTGTCAACGTTGAGTCACAAGTTGTGCTCATGTCGTGTACTAAACTATGAAATCTTTTCAATTAAATGCAATGTTGTAGAAGATTGCTCAATCTATTTTACACAATTTGCAACTATTTCAGTTTGATATTTTCTTGAGAATAATTCAATTTTTTTTTATGATCAACTAGCAATGTCGCCAAAGAAGAAGGATATTACTTTCAATGCACTCATGGATGAGGAGTTGTTGGATTTGATGTACGAACAAGTGCTGCTTGGTCGGAAGGCCGATCGTGGTTTCAAGATGAATGCTTATAAGCATGTTGCTGATGCAATGACTGAGCACAGTGATGGAGCGTATATACTGACGAGCCAAGCCATCCAAAATCGTTGCAAACACTTGAAAAAGAATTACGCCATACGGCCATAGTCACCGAGATGCTCAATGCTTCTGGATTTGGGTATGATAATACGACGAAACACATCATTACTTCGGACGACGTATGGGCTGATTGGATCCAGGTTCGTTCCCTTTATTAGTAATACTCCTTGTCTGCTTTCTTCCATCATATGTCATTAAAAATTTTTATGCTCTTGCTCTTGAAATAGGGTCATCCAAAGGCGCAGCCATATAAGAATTCTACGCTTGATTATGATAAACTGACCATGTGTTTTGGGAAGGATGTGGCCACAGGCCAGTACGAAAGATCTGCCACTACTGCTCCCAGTCGTCAGTCGATTGAATCTGGTGCTGCAAACTTCACTCCTGTTAATGCTGATTCTGACGTGGGGTTGACTGACCAGATAGGGGGTGTAGAATTCAATCGTCCGGCCTGGAAGCTTCTTCAAGGCTCACTAATGGGCGCAAAAGAAACTCTGAATTTCTTGAAATTATCTCATGCATCGAGAGATCATCTGAAGGTCTACAAACAACTATTCGTGATGTCGCTGACTGCATTAGGATGCCAAAGAAGCAGCATGCTACTTTCGTACTGAAAGAGGTGCATGGCTTCCCTTTGTTAAGTTCTTTGGATGTTGAATTAGCTCATGAGTGGCTGACTGTGCATCAAGTTATGGCCACTGTCTTCATTACCGCTGACAACAAGGAAGAATGGATTATGAGACAAATGCCAAGGATTCGTGCGGAGCGTCTGTAGCTAACTGATCTGAAATGTTTGGATGGGTTATGTTGTGTCCCTTAGTTGCAAATGTGGTGTCCCTTAGATGCAAATATTTTGGATGGGCACTTTATGATGGAAGGCCCATTATTTAGTTATGTGGTGTTAGGACTATTTATGCTTGGTTAAAGTTAAAGTGTTAAACTATATAAGCTTCCCTAGTCTATAGGTACTTTCCATATGGACATATTTTACTTGTTCCAAGGTGAATGTCTAGTCATCTTAATATCATGTTGCTACTTAACTATGAATATGTAGGCTTAATGCAGTCTTTCTATATGAACTAGTTGAATCTTTCTACATTGGTATTTAACTTATTTTTTCACTCACAACTGCATTAGGCTGTCCTGTTATTTGTGTGGCATAATATTTGTATTAATGCTGATATAACTTGTAGGTTGCTGCCATTGAAAATGCTCCGCTTCCATTGTTATGTGGTTTATAGGGGACGCCACCCGGGTGTTTATCACATATGGAATGAGTGCAAAGCACAAGTGCATGGGTATCCGAATGCCCTGTTCAAGGGGTTTTGCAATATTGAAGATGGAATGGAAAGTTTCAGGAGCTACTTTGGGCACGTTCAGATTACACCGCCACCTACAAGTAACATCACCTCGACAGTTAGAAGAAGAGTGAAGCGGGATTCCAGTCGTGCAGAGACACTACTTATGCTCACTATCTTTTTTCTCATTGTCATATGCTTTCTGTTAAGCTTTGTTGTTTATCTGACACTTAATTTTTAATGTCTCATTACCATTTTGGATCTCTGTTTAACTGGCTTCTCTATGTTTTTCTTGTGATGAACATCCATGGATGCTGCATTGTATTTGCAGCTTCAAGGCAAACTAATCTCTTGATTCTGTATATAATATGTACACCAAATTTTATAAATGACAGTAGGAAATCAGGACTCCCACTGTAATAGGGAGATATGTATTTATCTTATGGCTATTAAATCAGGACCAACTTTTTGGATCAGTTTAGCTTTGATTTCTTAATTCCTGAGTTTATTGGATTCTCCCTATAATGAACCAGATTACTATGCTATATGTAGTTGTTTGTAAACTGTGTGTTCCAGATATGAATGCATGGAGGGCTTCCAACATGTTGCTATAAAATAGTTGAGCTGATAAGTAGATCCTCACACTGCACATTTGATTAATTTTTTCTGCATATGTGATTTATAGATTGAAGTGGTGTGCCACTTCACTCTAGAGACTGTCTTTTTAATGGGTTGATTGACCAGTTGTATATAGTGGGGTCACCAATGTTTCACTGACTTTTGAGGAATGTTGTTGTGCAGCTAGGAGTCCGGGTGGCTCTCTCCCTCGTTTCACTATATAGGTGCATAATTTGTCTTCCCATTTACTGCATAGAATTATCCCATATTGTTGAGATTAGTTCCCATTTTCTGTAGGTTATTATCATCAGTCCTTCAGTATGTAATGCAAATCAGATTGCATGAAGAAAATGTTGAAGTGTATATACCATGACAGTGACAAAGGCTGCTGGAATGAGTCCAATAAAGGTTTCAAGGAAGAAAATAGGGTAAGGCACATCTACTATTGGTGAGGCTACATTTATGAATATGTTTGGTAACGTTGGCGTAAGTCACAAACAGAGCATGTAGTTCAATAGTTTCTTTCTTCTTTTTGCCACCTTCAAGGAAGAAACAGAGAATGCACAGAGAATTCTGTATGTAGCTATAAGCAACATGATTTATGACAAATTAAGCAAAAAGCTCTGGGTTCAATTTAATGGCTGCACAACATGCAATATCTGCTTCATATATATTATACAGTAGATTTCTGATTCTAAGGTGACTTTCCCTTTATTACTGTATTTGTGCATTCACTGTTTTAGTCGTACTGAAAGGACAGGTTTTTCAGAGGATGTGGATAACCATGGCATTGGATCTAAACCTTCATTTGGTTAGATCATTACCAAATCATCTTACACCATTGCAGCAGACTCATTCTAAGGAAAATGCTTCTCTCCACACCAATGAATACAAATTTCACCAGCAGAAGGAATTGTTGATGGTAACTGGTAATTCTCCACCCTAAACCCTTTTCATCGTTCTTTCGAAGCCCCATCCTAGTAAATAGTAGCTTTCGTTGAATAGTAGGTGTGCTATAATAGACTAGTCTCAGGAGTTCTAATGACAATGATCATCCTTTCTTCAAGAGAGAAAGGTTCTATAAGTCTATCTATCAAACAGTCTGATATACAATTCAAACTTGACTTATCTTATTTGTCTTATGCACTCATTAAAGAATAGTATATGATCATTACAATTTAAGATTTTTAACTATAACATTCCAATTGTTTGTTACAGATTACTGCCTATTGTTCTTGCATCAGAGTCATTCTTTGTACTGCCAATTTTCTTTGGTGAAAATTATATGCTCAGCTAATCCGGAGTACACAATTCTGTGCTCTTTCTACATAACGGCGTGCTTCTAGTTTGAAACAAAAGTGGACGTTCTTCAAGGAGAGAGTGGTACTGCATGTTGTAGATCTTTCCATGGATTGATATCGTCGGTACGAATTCAGTAAATTGAGACTCTGTAACTATGGAAGACATCAAAATTTAAAATTCCTCCCATTTTTCGTTTGATGTATGCATGAGATTGGGACAAGCTTCACATCCATCTGCCATTGTTATTTTACACATATATTTGTATATTGGCATTGATCTCATTGGTGAGAAATAGGAATTATAGTGGCAAAGTGGCTCCTTTTTACTATTTACTTTCAATGTTAGCTCCCTGGAACTATGAGTTAATTTTTAGATCATGCACCCAAGATGAGTGATTTGGGCAGGTTGAACAACTGTTGTTTTCTATTTTATCACCTGTGTTTGTAGGGTTAATGCACCAATTAGAAAACCTATGTCTAGATGGCCTTTTCTAATTCTTCATATACTAATCCGTCTGCGTGAGTATGATGGAGCTATGCAAATTAGATGATTTTTTTTTAATACAGATACACTGACCCCACTCGTCCAATCTCGGACCCTGTGAATAAAATAGAGGGGAAATACTAGCCCGAGCATTTAACTGGCAGAGTATCCCAGGATGACTACTTTTTTCTGGCTATGAGTTTGTATAAACATTTTAAAAATTAAAATGTTTATACTCAGCTGCTGGCCCATTAAATACCCAACCGCAGAAAGCCCACTCCAAACATGGTGAGATTCAAGACGTTACCTTCACTCTGTAAAACCCAAACACAGTATTCATGAATCCCCAATCTGAACTCAAGTTAAAGTTACATCAACTTTCCTTTGATGTGACAGTTCACCATTGATCACTTTAATCCAGTAAATTGATCCAAACACAGTGGTTAGAGGACATATCCTTTACCACAAAAATCCAAACACAACATTCATTTTTACCAAAGTCAACTCAACTTTCAATATTCTATTACTTTTCTATGATGTGACAGTTCACCCCACTTCATCTCACTGCAGTAAGTTGCCAAACACGCCCTTAGTGTTTTTAGGTGTTTTATGTGAAGAGAAAGAATTTAGAGCTAATTGGAGAAAAATAGAGCCATCACACACGAACCAGCAATAAGACATCTAAGACAGATTTACACCAAACTCTGGGAGTTCGGAGGCCAGGCACTGGGCATCCGGATGCCAACCCATTCAATTACTTTGTCAAGCTTCTGCCTCCTTGCGTCTTCCTGGCGTTCGGACGCCAGAAGGTGGAGTTCGTCTCCTTGTGCGTTTTGATGAGATTTTTGGGGAAAAAAGCTATAAAAAGGATGCCAAATTCGTTTTTAAATCATTCAAGTCTTGAGAGAATAACTGAAGGCTGGTTTTGGAGGATTGGGAAGAGTGCCAATGGGGATTTCGTCCAGGATTCTTTGTCTGTCTTTTTATGAGTAACTAACTCTCCACCTTAGGGTTGCGATAAAGCTCTAATCTTGTATTTTGGTGATGTATAGGTTTTAGGGTTTTACTTTGAATGCTTTGGATATATGATATGAATATTAACCATTGATTGGATTTTCTTTATTAATGCAAAATCTGTTTTTTATATTTTACTCTTGTAGATGTGAATATCAGTCATATAATGATGCTTGAATGAATATGTTGTTAAATTCAAGATAATCTATGCCATAGATATATGTTATGCCCAGATTTAAACCCAAATAACTTATTTGTTGACTCTGTGAAGGTTTGTAACCAAAACAAGTCTTTAAAGCGGTGATAGTGAAACTCTAGGTCTAAACTTGCTAATATACGAGGGTAGAGTTGATTCATACCTTAAAATATTTTCTTCGATTGAATCAAACATTGTTTTTAATTTGCTAATTTTCTTCAAACCCATCAAATCAATACTTTTGTTTTCTAGTAGGATTAATTTAGGGATTTGGGAACCAACACAACTTAGCCTTTTTGTCCCAGTGGATACGACACTCGATTAACATCGCTACTATAACGAGTAGAGATAGTAGCTAGTTATAAATTATATTTGCAAACCCTATTTTGGAATGATTACTAGGGCTAATCTTAAAAAAGTAAGCATGTAACAGCTGAGATTAGACTTCTATGTCAAAGGCCCGTTTATGTCCCACTACATTTTATTTATTAAATTATATTTATTGAAGTAATGACAATATTAACTTTTAAAAGTAAATTAACCATAGTACTATTTTATAGTTTACTATGGGCACAATATTGTTTTGCTCACTATTGAATTTCCAGGAGCTAAGCAAAGCCTTGACTTGAGAATTCTAGCCAATAGCATCTCTTTTGATAGGAAATGAAAAGGGGTCATCCAGTAAATCAAATTCTAAGAAAGAAAGTGGAGGATACGGGGTTACCTAGTTGGTTGGGGACCTTGCCACTCAACTTAGTATCCATGGCTCAAACCTGGATACCCCATGGGAAAAGGTATTATATATTTGAGAATGCAGTTTGCGAAGCTTCTTACTGAGCGGATATTATCTCTTAGGGATGGGACCCCTAATGGTGACCGGACCAAAAAAAAGTCCTTAGGTCATGTTTGTTAACCAAATTTTTAGGAAAAACTTTTCTTAATTTGTAAAGTAGGCCTATAGGCCTTATGCTAAAACAATTCTTAATTTGTAATGATCCTGTTTTATTTTCTCCAGCAAAATATACAATGATCTAAATATATCATTTATTGCTCCTTCAAATGGTAATTAGTAAAAATTCTCTTTATATCCTACTCGTGTGGGTTTCATGCGTGCGCCCGGGAAATAATCCTATTGGAATATAAACTCCTATCGGATTATAAACTATGGGAAAATTCGTCATGAAAAAAAAAAAAGAGACAATTTACTAATTAAAACAATTAGGCCCTGGTGCCGGCTTGACATTTTCCTCTGAGGGATAGCATAAGCTTGACTTATAGGCCTGTGTAGTGCCATGCCTGATTAAGATGCTCAATTTCAAACAAGGTGAGCTTGGACCCATCTCAGTCCAACACAATCTTAGTTCAGTGACACCCATTGCTTGTGTGGTCAATTGGTCATAGCATATGCTCAAATCCATTGAATTGTTGGCTCCTCAAAATTTACCTTCTTCCACTTCAACCTAGGAATTCTACAAAACACCCATGTGAAAAGAGGAGCTCTATAGTCCCTCTTTTCTTCCTGTTGTACCAGCAATAAGACATCTAAGACAGATTTACACCAAAGTCGCTTTTAGGCTTTAACTATTAAAATGAAATAATGAGACCACCATCAGATTGAATAAGCATAAAACACATGACTTGTTTGTAATTTTTGGAGCTTACCTATTAAAAATCTAAATCACTTAAAATAATGCCCCTCTTGTATTGACACTAACCGAATTTAACTCTAATAGTTATGGACCCATCATCATGTTGATTATATGCAAAAAGTTAATAACTTCTATAATATTTTTATCAAGAATATTATTAAAACAACATCAATTTTACGATGAGCCCAACATGTATTATAGGAAAAGTTTTTACATATTCCATATGGGGGCTTCTATTAGCATTGCACTTTCATCTCTCCACACCGCACCAAAAAAAAAAAAAAAATTGCTTTTCATCTCTCCACACAGGCTGAAACCCTGTTGCAGCCTTGCCGCCCGATCTCCCTCCCCGTCGGCAGCTGGGAGGGGGAGGGAGGGAGAGGAGGGAAGGAAAGAAAATAGAGGGAGACAGGAGGAGGGGGCCGGCTGGCTGGTTGGCCGGGGGCAGCCGGCTGGGGCCCCTCCCTGCTGGAGATTGGGAGGGTGGGGTGGGAGGAGGGGGGAAGGGCAGTTTAAGAAAAGAAAAAAAATTTCGCAAATTTTTTCGCCCCCATTCCAAATAAGAGAGAGGCATTTACTTGGGACCTCTTTAAATTTCAAATAGGTGGTTCATTTAGTAGACAGCTTCATGAGTTTGTACAGTTTCCAGCATAAGACGATTATTTTGGGGAAATAAATAGCCGAAAAGGCAAAACAGAAAGTAGATTGGACGAATGGTTGGCGGAATAGGATTTTGACTTTCTCAAAGTTCCAAACTGCCCCCTATTGTTTTTTTTATTTTTTGGAGCACACTAAAAGCTTCCCTTGGGTTTATGATAGGATGCTTTATTGGCTATAAAAGAGGCATTGGAATGAGGTAGGGATGGCAATGGGTCAGATTAAAACAAACAGTTATAAATGTTGTGGAGTAGGCTCCACCGGAGGGGTGTATTGAAAAGTATTTATTCGCCTCTAGTAACCCCTCAGGATTTGTTGTTAGTTTCATAGTCAATCGACAGTGAATCTAAATCTTAGGAGGAAAGACTCGGTGTAATAAAATAAAATAAAAAATATGAAGAGGACTATTGAAGAGTATTATTTTTGCTGCCCCCACTAATGTCTAGTAAATATTGTCATAGCACAACTAGTAGCAGGAAGTTTCTATGATTTAAAATAAGTGCAGGTCGGGTTTGGTATTACAAATAGATAAATAAATTTGTCACCGCATTGATTTTACGACGAGGATTATCTCAGCTGGGTTGGGTTTCAGTGAGCCTAAAATCCTAGCCCCACCCTGCCCACTGCCATCCCGAGAAGGTGGGAAATGAGCACGGGCACTCTGTACTGTGACCCACTTCACAGGGCCACAAAGGACTCTCAGCTGAAAAACTGCATGGGATCCAAACTGATAATATATTAGAAAACAAGAGAGATAAGATGATACAACACTCATCAGGCAGTTCAAAAATTGATAGAACAAAATTAGTTCTTTCATGTGAAGGAAATAATACTGAAAAAGCTTCTCTTTTCTCACCAACTTTGAGATAAAAAAAGTTCTATAAGCAAGAACGGTTACTGATACGACTCCTTCACTCTCTTAAAAATTCAGTGAAAGTGATCAGTTTAGAGAAAAAGGTTAAAGTCATATTCCTACAAATCTTGAAGTGGATGCTGATGCATGTGAAGTTTTTCATTTTCATAGTGTAGATATTTAGAAAGTTCACGGATCTAATTGCGTGTTGGGTAGGGGGCTTACATGTGTATCTTTTAATAAAGAAATGAAACACTAGAGTCCATCAGCTTGCAGGCAGGAATTGTGATTTCACAATTGAATCGTTTCCATTAGTCTTGTAGAGTGGCACGCCTTGGACTTGTGTGAGCCTGATTCCTCAATATTCAAATAATCTGTGTGTGTGTCCTTAAAATTCAAAGTGAGCATGCTCTTAAGGTCAATTGATTGGGTCATCTGAATATTCAATTTGAATAGGGTCTTATCAGGGCAGCTGTCTTAATTGCTGTCACAAATTCTCAGCACGAGGAATTCCTGCAAAAAATACATCTAAACAATTGGGTCCTTTTGGGCTGTGTTTGTGCAACGAGAGTATAACATGATAGAGAAGAAAATTACTCTGTGTTTCCGTGCATCTTGCTCTTTCGTTGTTTGGTGTAAAACATTTGCCTGATCAAAAAGGAAAAAAATGAACCATATTTTTTCTCATTCGAGAAGATTTAGATATTCTATGGAAGAGATAGGAATGCATGATTTTAGTCTCCCGTGTAAACAAAAACCTGCTACACGGAGAATCTTTCCATCGCTGAAAAGAAAATCCTTATGTACGGTTCCGCTGTAAAATCTAAATAATATGATGCCACACTCTTCTGCATAGGTACCAGCTCAAATTTCAATTCAGTCAAAGTAATTACCATACCATTTTGGTTTGCATGTGAAACAAAGAGTTATGCTTTGCATGTGATTGTTCCAATGGATTATATCACTTGCTTTGGAATTAAATTTTGGGTCAGTGTCCAAACTTGACACGGCATTAAAGGAGTGGGTTGGAATAGAATTAATTAAAAGCACTTGCACTCCACAAGAGTTGTTTCTTGATTATCTAATATTAATCAAACTAAATAATTATTGAATACGATCATCATCATTATCAAAGCCTTGTACCAATTATGTTTGGGTTCGCTCGGCTACATGAAATTTGTTTCTCCATTCTAATCTATCTAAATATTGAATACAATAGGCAAGAAATATTTGAGACTCTAAAACTTTTCGCCTCTTTTTCAAAAGCTAATCAAATGGAAAATGGACATGAATGTCAAAAGCCATCACATACATCTTGCCTTTTATTTTGACCTCTATGATATGCAATTTTACATGTATTACTTTTACTTTATGATAATTTTGTCCACACTACTCTCATTAATGACAAATTTTCCCATATAACAGTATAATAAGCTTTTTTTTTAATTGAATCAAACATGCCAAATAGTATAACCAATTCCCAATATGTAATACAATGCATGCAAGTTTTTAACGGAGTTATTTTTATGGTTGAAAAAACATTATGGCTTAATCAGAGAGTGGTATTGCCACCACCCACCCACCCAAAAAAATCAAAGTCCCCACCCCCCCACCCACCCACCCACCCAAAAAAATTCAAAACAAAGAATAACACAATCGAAAGAGACGCTCTTAACTTGAAAATATTAATCCTCTTGATGCATTCTAAGAATTCAATTTTGCCAACAAACACATGGTCGAGTGGTATTGCCACCTTAGTTTCACACACATGCCCATAGATTGATCTATGGGTCTTTAACTAATCACCCATAGCGTAGGGCAGTAGCCCATTATAGCAAAAATGAAAAAAACAAGAGTAAAAAAAAAAAAGAATTCACTTTTCATCTACATAGCTCTTTACATATCTGTTTCTTCTCTACCTATCCAGGGAGAAATCTACTACCCATTGTGCCATTTCCTGCAAAAGTCCCCACTGTTGAGCAAGTCCACAACTTGCATGGACTAGTGCCCTGGGCCACTTGGGCTAGGCCCAGATGTCAACCGTCCAATCCAACACACCATTGTCAACTTTGCCTTCTCATAAACTGCTGAATACATCGCTAAATGATCATCCCCGGCGACGGCATCTTTCGGAAAATCCCTCGCCGCCTCCACGCCGCCTTGCCCGAAAACAAAGACACAGATGACCAACACAAGCAAAAGGGTGGCCCATGCACGTTGTGAACTCATCGTCGTCGTCGAAGTCGCTTCCCGGAACTTGGGAAATCAATCTCAGAGGACTTACTTGTCTAGCTATGTAAAGAGGAAGCTATGGGTGTTTGGAGAAAATGGAGAGTTTTGAAATGTTTGTGGGTGGATTGAAGTGGTGGTTGAGTCATTTATTTATAGGAAGATCTTCTACTTGTTATGATGACTCATGACACGTGAAGTTTGAGAATTTTGAAGTTGTTTGAGAGAAATTTTCTCATGCGTGTTTGGAGGATAGCAGAATTTCTATGTTGACCGAGTGTTTGATTGAGTCATACAAGCGGAAATAAGGGAGTGGATTCCTTGTGCAGGAACATGGAATGCGGAACACGGATTTTGTTGTTTGAATCTGTAAACGGCTGGGGATTTTGAAAGACCTACTAGTTTTCATTAATGAAACTGGTTCAGGTGGGGTCCTTCCTGTCACCATACTTGACCAACATTAATAGCAGTGGGCATGTGACTGGACCCAGCTCGGTTTGAGGTGAGACGACCCTACACATAAATTAAAGACAGACAAGAACTTGAAATGTTTCTTTCCCTACCACCCAAGGTGGTTGGACCCTTGAGAGACCAAACTGATATGGGTAAACCTCAGCACATGTTGGGAAGAAGACCACATGTACACATAAGAGAAGGAACAAACTATTGGCAGTTAATTGGGTGAGAGTATGGGACTCTAAACCTCTGGGCTATACTTTTTCATTTTTCCTCAGCTCAAGTGATCACCTGGACTTGAGGAAAGGCATGTATTCTACACAAAATATTTTGTACTTTATAGGCTTAGATTTCTATAAATGTATAATGTAATTAGGTAGTGGATTAAGGTATTTGAGTCCTCGGATATGAATCCAACGGACCCAAACCAAGACTCAGATTTTACTTTATTTAGGTACATTAAGTGATTTGGATCTCATTTGTTAGGTACCTGGTACAACGCTCGTGTACACCTGTGGTTGGAGTAATGCTCGAATGCCTTCCTAGCACAACCAACGGACCATAAAACCATTACTGTGTCGTTTTCCATCACCAATTGATTTTGGGATATGTAATAATTAAATAAGATTTGAAATCCTACAAGTGGTATCATAGCCTGATAAGGTTGGAGGTTCAAGTCTCCTCTCGGGTGGTACAAGTGAAGGGGGAATTGTTAGGTGGTCCCTGCTCATGTACCATGACGGATATTCTCAATTCGAATCTGTCTAGTATTCATTTCATATCTATTTGGTCATATAGTTCTTAGAGTGTTAATGTCAGGGGTGATTGATAAGGTTCTGGGCCTGGCCCACAAAAGTTTGGCATTAAGGGGCATTGAGGGCCATGGAAAATGACCTACCCATACTACGATTCAGACCATGACATCAACCCATATGTGTAGTGTGTGTTGCACACCGAGCAAGGGCTGTACATTTGGCTTGGGGATGAGAAAATGTCGTGTTTTAGCAAATACGCCCAACCCAAAGCTGTGGCAAGAGTATTCCATTCGACTACATCCTTAAGTTAGTTGACAACTGTAGGATCTTACACCCTATTGAGCTACCACTTATCCCAAAACCAATTGGTGATAGGAAACGGCATCTTACACCCTATTGAGCTACCACTTATCCTAAAACCAATTGGTGATAGGAAACGACACAACAACGGTTTTATGGTAAGGGCGAGGGTTCGATCACAATTATGACCGCTCAGGAGCGAGGGTGGACGTTGACCTCAACAATCCCTCCCTCAACGGCACACCAGCCGTGACTCTTGTTGCGCAACTCGCAAAACGCGTATCCCATGACTCGAACACCCGACCTACCACGCTCTGATACCACTTGTAGGATCTTACACCCCATTGAGCCACCACTTATCCCAAAACCAATTGGTGATAGGAAATGGCACAACAATGGTTTTATGATGAGGGCGAGGGTTCGATCACAATTATGACCGCTCAGGAGCGAGGGTGGACGTTGACCTCAACAACAACCCTAGATGTCACTTAACAACCTAAGGATAGGCCTGGACTGCCTAGCCCAGGTCCAAGGCTTTCCAAACCCTACTTTAGTATATGTAGGGCCAAGCTCGGGGGATAAAGCCTCCATATATGTAGGGCCAAGCTCGGGGGATAAAGCCTCCAAAGAGCATTCTCTACCTAGGCCCTTACCTTATCTTTGAGGGGCGGGGCAGGCCTACCTAGGGCCTAAAAATAAGGAGGTTAGTTTTTAATTTCTTTTGTACACAGCATCAAGCATCAATAAATTGCTCATACAATTGTAGTTGATGCTAACCAAAACTTAGAAAACAAAGAACACAAAACTACACACCTACCGATAAAGACGAGTGCTGAGACTTTCAAAAAATGCACATAAATTAACACACACACACACATATATATATAATTTAAAAATATTTCTATGGCACATTTAGATATCCAAAGGAAGATTTTAAAAAAATCCAAAACCATTTGGCGGCTATAGTTGAGTAAATGTTAAAGATTAAAATAAAGATCAACGTTTATTGGCACCATAGATATTAGATATTTAGAAAATTAAAACAATGGAAATCAACACCAATCACAAGTATTGGTTGTTTCTTATTATTTTTATTTTGAGGTTTTCACCGCTATTGATGCACATCGTCATTGTCTAAGGAGGGACCGTTTCGTTTTTGTAGGTTGGTCTGGTCTATTGCTCTTTCCTTGTGCTTATCTCGCTTTAGGCGGTTGGTTCACAGGTACAACCTTTGTAACTTCATGGTATACCCATGGATTGGCCAGTTCCTATTTGGAAGGCTGCAATTTCTTAACCGCTGTAGTTTCTACTCCTGTTAATAGTTTAGCACATTCTTTGTTGTTACTATGGGGACCTGAAGCACAAGGAGATTTTACTCGTTGGTGTCAATTAGGCGGTCTGTGGACTTTTGTTGCTCTCCATGGAGCTTTCGGGCTAATAGGTTTCATGTTACGTCAATTTGAACTTGCTCGATCTGTTCAATTGCGACCTTATAACGCAATCGCATTTTCTGCTCCAATTGCTGTTTTTGTTTCTGTATTCTTGATTTATCCACTCGGTGAGACTTTCAAAAAATGCACATAAATTAACACACACACACACACACATATATATATATAATTTAAAAATATTTCTCACATATATATAATTTAAAAATATTTCTATGGCACATTTAGATATCCAAAGGAAGATTTTTAAAAAATCCAAAACCATTTGGCGGCTATAGTTGAGTAAATGTTAAAGATTAAAATAAAGTTCAACGTTTATTGGCACCATAAATATTAGATATTTAGAAAATTAAAACAATGGAAATCAACACCAATCACAAGTATTGGTTGTTTCTTATTATTTTTATTTTGAGGTTTTCACCACTATTGATGCACATCGTCATTGTCTACCCTTATCCCCATTTTCTTAATGCTACTTGACTGGTAGCAAGATTCAGACTGCACCACTCTATTTGCGTAAGACACGTTTGTATAGCATCCTCTGAGTCCCTTGAGAAGTGGAAGAAACATCCCCCAAATGTGCCCTAGATGAAGCACTAATATTAACATAGATTTTCTATTTCGTAGTTCTCATTGGTATATATATTTTGTAGTGAGCCCTACTATTTCTCATAATGATCAGTTCACTCTCCATTCTGTCAGTTACAAATATCGTTTCTTGTGGGATAATGCCTTAAATCATTGTAAGTGGAAATTTATCCTACACATGACTCGTGCAAGTGTAGTCCAGGCTCCAGCTCAAGGTACACTTACAGGTGCTTTTAATCAATATAACTCCTTTGGTGTCATTCGCCCTCCCGGCCAATACCGAAATTCATTTAACCCTTACTCTCCATTGGATTGAATCTTAAAGATTGTATAGTCAAAAAGACAAATGAACTATAAGGCTGCTAAATGAAAGGTTAGGATTGTTAGAATATGTTGATGGATCCCACTTGTTATTGCATGTTGATGGACTTCAACTGACAAAATAAGATAAGCGGCGCCGCTCACATTTGGCAAAACAAATCTTCAGGTTCCCATATTGGTAACCATATTCCTTTTCTCAATCTATTAATTTAGATTTGAAATGAGGTTTTCTAATGCTCCATTATAAAGGGATATATACGGGATGACCCGCCGAAATACCTCCTCTACATTGTTGGTGTGGAAGACAAAACGGTGAAGAAAGAAGAGAGGAGTTTTTACTCTAGGAACCTACCATTTCACTGCATGCATGATCGAATTGAAAAGTGTTTATGCTGCCCTCCTCATACCTCTCGAGGCTTTGGTAGGAATGGTTAGTGTGAGCCCGCGATAGAGGGGCTACATTTGAATAGTGAGAAGTTCGCTGTTAGGAGAAATTTGGCCCGGTGTTGGCTGTCACTAACATTTAAAACAGTCAACAGTACCACTTACCAAAAAAAAAAAAAAAAAAGTCAGCAGTAGCATTTGTACCTTCGGATCTCAATTGCTTTGTCATCAACTTACATGTTCATCATTGCTTAGGTTAAAATTTGGTCAGTTGATGGTGTATTAGATCTGATCACCGATGAGAGGTGTGGAGACTGGAGACTCCCAAAAAACCAAGTTAAGAGTATGAATCAAAACTACCAATAAGCGTCAAGTGTACTTTTGTCCCAGGCTTTGAAGAATTGACTGCAATTGTTGCGTAATTTTTCAAATCTCTTTTTCCAAAGTAGTTGAACGTGGTACCTCCGAGGATCACACCAAATAGTACACCTATAAAGAGAATGTGAAAGCTCAATCAATCAATGATTATTGCTGTCCAATGGATCAAACAGTTCAATTGTAAAGCTCAATCAATGGTTCACGTTTAGCAATCTAGTGACCACTAATCCAACAGGACGGGCCTATAGAGAAATGGGAATGTGAGTAGACCTTGTAGTTAAGCACAGCCACTCCTTTTTCACTTATGGGAGCCCCTCAATGTATTGTAATCAACTTTTAATTTCCACTGTACACAAAGTGAGACCCATTAACACATTATATATAGTTGACAATGCCTTCATAGCTACT
Source organism: Umbellularia californica (assembly GCA_028538565.1). Classification (NCBI taxonomy): domain Eukaryota; kingdom Viridiplantae; phylum Streptophyta; class Magnoliopsida; order Laurales; family Lauraceae; genus Umbellularia; species Umbellularia californica. The sequence goes on along the minus strand of JAPQWN010000004.1, from coordinate 11,298,221 downwards.
TTATTGTTGAAAAAATCTTAGAACAAGAATTATGGTTAGTATTGCATAATGCTCTGGGATCCTTAATTAAGTATGATATTACAAAGTAAAGAGTTCGATAAATGGGGGATTGAGCCTATATAATGGAGTTTGCTCTTGTAATTAATGTATTCTAAGCGCATGATTAATCATGTAAGATCTCGATCCTTAATTATGTGATTAGTATTAGTTAATTTAGGTTTTGTGGATAATTAAGTGTGTTCTTGGGGTCGTGTGAAACCCCATTCAGGATTGCTGCCATTGTCTAGATTGATCACCGCCATTAATCTCCATCCAGAGAAATTCAGCTGATGATAATATGTCCCGCTGACTACCGAGCCAATATTCGTCTCAGCATGGGAAATTTGGAAACGTTTCTTTTGCGTGGGGAGACCGGAAAGAGTCGTCAGATGCGACTTTGACCAATTTTGGGCCGTTGATTTGCCGCGCTTCCGCTCTCACATTATATCTAATTTCACGCCAATGTATTCACTACCAAGCACGTGGAATGATAGATATAGGTGACGAACTGACGGCGACTTTCAATTTATCAATTGCACTCTAGCCTGTTTCTTTGAGAAAGACTTCAATCAAAGACAAATTTATAAATTCCCCAAAACCTGCATGGCATTTTCAAATGCTAAAGGGATCGCCATCGCATCATGTCTCTGAATTCCCTGCATCGCAAATTCTAATATAAACTTCTTTAAGAGGTACAAGGATGGAATTGTGGCAATAGGTCGAGTTTGGTATGGGCAGATTACTCTTACAATCGTATCATTTATATTGGAAATCGAAATCTTCTATACTAAAGAAATCAAGTTTAATTTTCTTTTCTCTTCCATGAAGAAGAAACTCATGTTAAATCAAACTAATTTTCCTCTATATCACAAAATTCTCTCGTCGAGCAAAAGCACCCATATGACTTATTTGTGCAGAGAGATGATTACATGTTCCTTGAGGTTCTGGTGCCATGGGAGAGAAAACTTCTCTATTTTACCCCTCTTATTGGAAATTAAATCCACATTATTGAGGGGAATCTAATTCAATTTTTTTAATTTTCACAAGAAAAATATAATCACATTGAACAGTTGAGTAATAGTTTAGGAAAAAAAAATTAAAATAATTTCCTCACCAAATCTATTTTTTTTAACAGTTTTAACTAGCATTCCTAGCGACCTTAATTTTATGATACTAAAGGTCCCTAGGGACCCTGCGGTGCACACAAATTACAACAAAATAGGCGTGTTTCCTTGTGTTTCGTTGTCAATTAGTCTATTTTCCTTCACCATGTTCGTTTGCGCTTATTTCTTCCGACTCAGCCGTCCAACTGTGGTCTCCTCCAACATTCCCTTCGTATGCTGCTCCTGCTCCTCACCCTCCTACTAACTGTGGATATCTCTAAACAATGATAGCCTTTATGATTAAGGTTATATCCATGAAACACACAACAGTTGGTTCTTGGTTCTAATTTGTCTTGAGCAGAGGGTCTCAACTATGGGAAGCAGGCACTACCAAAGACCGAGTGTGTAGTAGTCTGGTTGTTGATGAAACAACTTCTGTCAAGGGGATATGGAGCACAAATGACGCATTGGCATTTTGTTAACTAGGTATTTTGCGGTAGAGAATGCATTAGGCCAAAACCGAGGCATGGAAGCATTAAAAATCATCGAAAGACCGGTCTCAACTAAGTGATCGTGTTTCCTTTCCGCTCACCTATTTTGTTTGGGTGTGCAAGGACAAGAGATTTAATCTAAGATCCCACTGTTCATTGGTAAAAATTTGATCCTTTTGCTCATATACTCTCCCCCACCATCAAAACAGAGGCACTTAATTTTTAAAGAGAGGATGTGGGAGGGGATCACAGTTGGTAGGAGGGAGAGGAGCAGGAGCAGCAGATGAAGAGAATGTTGGAGGAGACCACAGTTGGATGGCTGGATTGGAAGAAATGGGCAAAGACGAATGTGGTGAAGGAAAATAGACTTGTTGATAACGAAACACGAGGAAACATACCTGTTTTGTTCTAATTTGTATACACCACAAGGTTCCTAGAGACCCTTAGCATCATAAAACTAAGGTCGCTAGGTACACTAGTTGAAAGTGCTAAAAAAAAACATATTTTCAGGCAAAATGACTGATCTGCTACAAGGTCAGTTGAAATGATCTTTTAGGCCCACTAGTCACCTAAGTGTTTTTTTTTTTTTTTTTTTTTTTTTGCTAAAATCCTATTAATATTATTTCAAGCAACCTGAAAATTATCATTTACCAGCGCATGGAGTAGTATATAAAATGATGGTTTAAATCTACATTATATTGACCCCACCAGATAAAAATCTTGATTGATATGTAATTAAACTACACTCATTAATATTTAACCAAACCAAATGATAACTTTTACAGAGAATCATGGGATTTACATGACCAAACATGAGTTGTCACACATTTTGAATAGTTTTGATCTTTACAAGTGAACACAACATATTAGGATTTTGATTCAATCTGACTTTGTGATGCAGTGTGGTTGAATTTATTTTGTTTGTTCTTTTCAAAGTCATTGTTTTAAAATGTTAAAAGTTTGGTATGATTTCTTTTTCTTCTATATAGTACATATAATAAGAATTTTAAAACTTTGATCTTTGACCAGAATTAGACCTGTTTGTGCCCAACCTTCGACATCATCAATTGGGGGCCTATGCCTGCAATTCAAAAATAAAATTAAGTACATGTGTTGGGGGTCCCACGTGACACCCGTGCTTCTGACAGTCAGCGTTTTTTAATTTGAATTTTGACAAATGGGTAAGGAGACGACACATGAGAAAAACGAATCCACGGGGCTCATGTCTATTTTTAAATTTGGGAAAATATAAAATTAATAAATATTAATTTTTTTTTTTTATGGTTTAATCCAAATTTGATGGGACATTGCTAAGCCATGAGAGTTTCTTTGTTATCAACTAAGATGGACAACTTTTTCCTTTCTCCAGCGCTTTTGTGCTCTGTTGTGCTCTTGTTGTAATAAAACCAAGTGAAATTCAAGGGGGCACGGGATACCCCTTTTGGCGACGGTCCCAATAAGCGCTCCCTCAAGAGCACATGCTCTGGAGAAAATTTTCCCCACAATATCATTTTGTTGGTCCATCCAAATGTTCTCTCTCACAAGTCATAAATGCATATTTCAGTTTATTAATCATTTTACTAGAGGGCCTAATTTATAAGAAATCAATTGGACAACAAGATTCATGCCAACAAGCAGGTGTAAAAGAGATCTTAACATGGCTTTAAATATCTGCAGTAGAGCCTATAGCAAGGTTTATTTTTTATTATTATTATTATTTTTTTTTTTGTTTTTTTGGTAGCCCAGCCAATGGGCTGGGACCAATCAAACCCTCACTAGTGGGAGAGCCCTTAGGCAAGCAAAGGAGACTTCAGGTGAGGTAAGAGTACCTCGGGTGAGGAAACGAGATCTCGGGTGAGATAAAGCTCCCTCGGATTAGAAAAGATGGACGCGGTTCAAAGTCTGGGCAGCCTAGTGAGAACTAAATGGGGGATAAGGTGCCTTTCCCCTCTCACTACATAGGGGATAAGGCGCCTTTCCCCAGTTATCAAGTATTTCAGCATGATCTAGGGGTGCATCAAAAAAATTTTTTTTTTTAAAAGAAGACAATTCTTATTGGCGAGATTTCATCTTTTACATGCTCCCCACAAGGAGGCCATGTAAAAGGTTGTATCGCCTTTGGCAACAGCCCATGGCAAAATTTCTCATCATCAAATCTTATCCCATCAATGCGGAGTTTATTCATGTTCTGCATATATAATGATTAAAAAAAGGATACTTTAAGCAGATAAAACACGATTTGAATTTGCTAAATGATTAAAATAGAAAGTAAGTAATATTTGGTTCCCATCAGTCAAAAGAAAACAAAGTTTCAAAAGAGCTGCAGGTTTTTATTTAGTATTTTAGTGAAATTTGTATCAAGTGCCCATGACACAAGCCATTGACATTTCCTTCCCTACTTTGATTTGACATTTGCTTCATTGACATTCCCTTCTCTAATTTGAATTACATTTGTTTAAACAGAAGCAATTCCAAGAAATTTCATTTTTTTCCATGGAAAATTTCTTGGTTCCTTTCAACTTTCCCCTTATCCATGTCATTCCCAATGGGCATTGGCACGAGTAAACTTACCCAATATGCTGATGAGCAAGCAGATGCTTTTGTAGTGTCATGCAGCCCAGTTACATGGAACCAACAGTGTATAGCTATAATCACACAAAAGTGACCACAAAATTAGGCATTTTACATCATCTAATACATCCATCTAATCTCTGGAGTGTGTCAAGGACAACAACAAGCCATGCTGCATCAATGAGAAAACTGTATTTACAGGGTTTGAGCTATATGAACTAGGACTTATCTTTAACGACACAAAAACGATACACCAAACTTGCAGTGTAAGCAACACCTTGGTGGAGTTCAATAACTAGGAACTGAATGAGGGAAAAACTAGTACTCTTTGGCCTTTCTCCTTAGTTCATTGAGCTCATTCTCAATCTCGATATCTCGAAATGGAAATGATGCGTTTTTGCCACTTACTGCTGTTCTACCAGCCGGTAGCTCTCCTTTCTAGTGAATCAAGAAAATAAAATGCTTCAGACATTAGATGATATGGTGAGATCTATTACACTCATTAGCTTTAGCAACAGGCCTTCTAGTTCAAACAGAAGAAAAGAAATGCAATAAAGTGTACCGGCGAGCTTCCTGATAGTTCCTTTTTCAACTTTGCAAGGTCATCGTCCACTGATGAACTCTCTAGCAATGCAAACTGCAGAGGATGGAAGATTTCAATGTTGTAAGGAAAATGATTCGTTGGGGGAAAAAAAGTTTCTATGTCATGAAAGAGAACCCACCTTTCCTTCAAGATCATCTGTGGTCAGCTGATTAAGGGCATCTGCTTGACTCTCCATGGCCAGCACTGTCCAGAAAGATTCAGACTAGATTATAGCCATTGGTTGTGATTTAGATTCAAGCAAAGCTAGCAACGAATCGAATTTGTTTCTTGTTTGTGAATATAAAGCGCATCATATGAGATTAATTTTTTCTTGGGTTTCTTCTTCGGCAAAGCACCCTTGGAGGTTTCAGTTTTTTCTCAATGAGACTAAGGTGTTATTGTCTTCGATTTATGTGCAATTTCATCATATTGGATGGTCACCTAATGGTTTTGCTGATTCGCTGGCTAAGCAAGTGGTGGATAGGTCCCTTCCTTTTATCAGCCATGTTTGCTCCTTTTTAATGAAAGTTACCATTGAGAGAGAGAGAGAGAGAGAGAGAGAGAGAGAGAGAGAGAGTTGCGGATTCAATATCCATTGGGACATAACTTTCCTCTCCTCGGGGTAATTTCAAGGCCCGTGGTGGCCATGTTTAAGGTTATGGTATTCATGTGTTAAGCCATTCTGTTTCTCCATTTAGCATTCACAATCTTGATTTTCTATTCGATTTTAGAGAAACAAATACAATAAAAATAACTTTTGTGGCTTGTAATTGACAGAGAAGGCACAGATTCTCTTTGTAGTAGTGAAGACCCTACCTTTTTCCTCCATCTTTTCAAATGCCGAAAGTGCGCTACTCGTATTGACATTCCCCAACATCTCGCTCACTTTAGTTGCAGTCCTAAAGAAGCAACAAAACGGCCTTAGTATATCAATTGCCACCAAGTATTTCAAAAGTAAAATATGAAGCTAGAAGTTTAGACAGACTTTGCAGACTGTGCACGTGCTTTGAGAGTATCTTTCTTCGACCTGGCTTCCTGTATTTTGCTTTCCAAAAGCTACAGAAAATAGAAAATCACCACATCTTATCAGCATAGTCTCTTTAATAGTGTGCAATTCGAACAGAATATTTCTTCAAACATTATAATACATCAACGACTATTTCTTTAGGTTATTCATGAGAGAACTAAAATCTAGGGATCACAATGGACACTGTTTATCCAACGACCCTAAGAACATGACCCAAAAAATCAAGGCCATTTGACAGTCAGGTCCATATTCGAGTTTGTAGTTATGGAACCATCTAGTATCTAGATCTGGTTTGGGTCCGGCATGGTTCAAAACGTAGTGGCCGCATTATCAGCCATAGCAGTTGAGGCCAAGGATCAAAATAGCGGTCGCGGCAGACATAACAGCCAACGGTCAGTGGCCAAAATGCTACATGGCGGGTGATACATAGCGGCATAGAGGCTACGTTGCCCACATATGGCATGAAAACAGCAGGGCCATGCCATGGATATGGCATGGACACAGATTTTACTTATAAAAAACGAAGTATCGGATACAATACAACATGCTACGTTGCCAATTTTGAAGTATCCGTGCATCATAGCATAGCAGTGTGGATTTTTTAAGTAGTCAAAAGAATTCAAATATTTTGTAGCAGCCACTCTTGTATGTTTTTAAGTGATTTGGAACCATATAAGGGTAGAGACAACTTTAGGAAAGGCTATTGAGGAGAAGAAATAGGAAAAACAGTGTTTTAAATTAAAACTATTTGGCTCTACTAGATTTTAAACCATAGCGCCGTCATTTTTAAAATAACACAGCAGCCTCTACCATTACAGTCGATAATGCGGCCACTGTGCTATGTAGTGGCCTTTATTTTGAACCATGACCGCAACTCTTAGTGGCCAAACATTAAAATTAGGTCTTTGCAGCTACAAGACGTCAAGACCCAGATGAATACATGCGTTCATATTATATAAATAGCGAAATAGCCTGTGGCTCTCTCTCTTACTCGTTTGTGTGTGTGTGAGAGCACTCCCTATATCAATGTGTATCCACCTGGTGTGTGCTTCCAACATCCAAGTGTATCCACGTGGGTGTGGTTCATTCTCCTTATATGAATGTGTAAACCCACATCTTCGCATAATAACATCATAGAGTGTGCAATCATATCCCATCATATTGATAGAACAATGTATGATCTGAACTAAAACAATCTAGACATTTTTTCCCTTCAACAAAGCACTCTCAATCATGCACTCAAGTTATATAGACTTCAGGAAACATTTAAAAACCAAAAAAAAAGAAGCAGCTTATGAGCAAGGATCAAAATAGAAACTCCAGTAGGTGTAGCAGCTAGTGGCCAAGAAGCTACGTAATGGGTGAAATGTAACGGTTGTGGCTATACGTAGCGGCATAGTGGTATGAATAATTTAAGTATTAAGAAATGTGAATATTATGTAACAGTCAATCTTGTGTATTTTTAGTGATTTGGAACCATATAAGGGCAGAGACAACTATAGGAAAAGCTATTAAGGAAAAGAAATAAGATAAACATTGTTTTGAATTAAAATTGTTTTGCCTCTACTAGGTTTTAGACCATAGTGCCACTATTTTCAAAGTAGCATAGGCCACTACGCTATTTTGAAAATAGCGGCGCCACAGTCTAAAACCTAATAAAGCCAAGTACTTTTAATGTATAACATTGTTTTTCCTATTTCTTCTCCTCAATAGCCTTTCCTATGGTTGTCTCTACCCTTATATGGTTCCAAATCAGTAAAAAAAAAAAAACAAAAGATTAGTTGTTACACAGTGTTCAAAAGAAAATTTAACACTAGAAAAATCCACCCCGCTACTTAGCGTTTTGGCCATTGGCCGCTACGCATGCTACAACCACTATTTTTATCCTTGCTTCCAATTCACGAGGAGCTAGGCATTAGTTGTAACTACTTTCACAAATATTTGTGATAATCGGAAAATAACACAACCTTAAATGGGAAATGGTGAAGCATAAATGAAAATACAACAATGTTTGCATAACATCCCTATATTTTTTTTATCTATCCACATGAGACATGACACAACATTTGAGGATTTGGCTCGGGATATATCAGAACAGAGAAACAAAATTTATGTAGCCGACCTCAACATAGTTGGGACTAGTTGAGACAAGGCTTTGATGATGATGATGATGATGACGACGTTGGCAAAGATGATGACGATATTGACACAAAACCTGGGGAGATGTGCACATTGACGATATGAAAATCAGAGCTAACAAAAGTTTCAAAAAAGGAGCTTTCAAGAGTCCCATAATTTCTGTCTCCGCAAGGTTTTCCCCTTTCTTTTTATGATTAGAACTCCCTCTCATATTGAGTAGTTTAATTTCTTCGATTAGGACTCAAGTTTGGCAAGTTTCAATTTTCTTTATAGGCTAGGATTTAATCTTTATTTCTAACAATGATTTAGATTTTCAATAGGCTATTTTGGTTAAGAGATCTCATGTTAATTTATAGGGCCATTAGCACAAGACAATCATTAGTTTTATGTGAACCTTAATTGATTGCAAGAGGAAAAAAGAAAAACAAGTAGAGAACCCCTTTGGGGTTGTGAAGACAATTTGCAATGGAGAGAAGCCTGCCCCAAACTTCTGTTCACAAAGGAGAGGAAGACTTTGGGGCATCAAGTCCTTACCCTTGGAGTGACGTGTAACCATTAATTGAAAGCCTGGTTGTGACTTGTGAGCACCCCCATTGATGTGAGTCCAACTTCCAATTAAGTGCAGAATTTATGCCTTTGATTTGCTATAGTTTGGCCACTGTTATATACCATATGTGCATCCTTCACACAGACCAAAGGTCCAAAACTCAGGTATGAATTTGGTTGTTCGGGCTGGATTGTTTCATTACAGGTGCCCAGGTGCCATTCGCGGCCTAAAACAGTATGCATCAGAAAGGCAATTGTCTGGCCCTTCAATTGGTCTTCTGTGACTACATGTTTGGTGCCCAAGTCGGAATGCTGTGAGGACTTTACCACTGAACTAGAATTTGCATGTAATGATTGGATTGATGTACAAAGTTTCCCATTTTATCCTGTGAGCTATGAGTTACTTGATTAGCCAATTGCTGGATATTCTTACTATGGAAATTGTGTCATTTGTGTGAGGGAGTTGACACTTGAAATCCTCCTAAATGAGTTCCAGCTCATTTATTAGGCTTGGTTTAGTTGGACCTTCCTGATTTGCATCGAATGTATTAAGCATTTTGATTTATTTTTTTAAACATTTTTATATCAATCACTTTATGTTTAGCAACATTTTCCAGCTAATAAAGTAAGAAAACCCTAAAATTATGAAAATCTCCTGATATTATCCCAATGCGAGAAATATCCAACACCAAGATTTAGTGGCAATGGTTGAAACTTGAAACATGACCAGTTTAAAACACAGGAAAACTTGTGAATGCCAACGCGAATAATCTTCATGTAAAACCTATAAGTAGCATCATACCCGAGTGTTCGAGACAAGATTTTCAACAACAGTCTTCTGTTGATCGAGCTGAGCTTTCAAAGCATTTGCATTATCCTGTAAAACAGAACAAGAGAGTCAGAAAGTGGTCAGGCTCTGGAAGAAGCACAGCTGCCTGTAGTGGGTACCAAATTGCAAAAGATATTTCCACATACACAGGTACTTCCTGTCAGTATCTTGAAGCAGAATGAAATGACAAAAAAGTCACCAAACTAAATGTAATATGCATTATTAGCAGCCCAGGCTGCAAATGTACATAACCAAGGGAATAGGTGGTGCAGTAAGCCTCATTTGGCTCCTTACCGTTAGGGGTCATTTGCCTTTTCATGTGACATGAAAATCAAGATTGGAAAACTTGTGACTCGGACTTGACTCGTCCAATGCAAAAAAACTGACTCAGATAGAGTCAACGCGGAGACTCGGGAGAGTCATGTTGTTTTTAAATAATTTTTAAAATATTTAAAAATGAATCCATTACGTATAAAATATAAACATATATTTAATTACATTCATTTATGATAATCAATTCAAATTAATAAATTTATATATGCAAGAAAAGTACATCAATAAAGGAAATAAAAGAAAAAATATAACACATTACATAATTTGTTAGTCCAAATATCAAATATAAGTTTCAAATTACATAATTTGTTAGTCCATGGCAGGGGCACGGATTTTACATGTAAAAAGTGAAGTATCGGATACGATACAACACGATACGTTGCCCACTTTGAAGTATCCATGCATCATAGATTCCAATCATCATTTTTAAATTACTGACTCCAAACATCATTCATAATTACTAATAAATAAGTTTTAATTATTCGAAATCAGATCTGCCTATTAAATTGTTCGGAATGCAAACAACTCATTAAAATGAAATGACTGGGCCGAATCTCCCCTATTTTTTACTCGGTCCTTTGTCAAAATGAGATGACTAGGGAGAGTCAAGAGTCAACTCGAAGTGTTTTCCAACCATGACGAAAATGAGATTTACATGTCAAAGCTAGATATGCAAAATGTTGCATATGCAAATATTACACATGTGAAACTCATTACCATGTTTGTTAAAATTTCCATTTTCACATGAGTATATGAGTATATCCAACTGTTTTAGATTTATTTGGATTTTTTGGAGATTTTTCACAAATTTCTCAAAATCCATGAAGAGTTACGATATGAAACTGAACGCCCTGATATTTCACATTAATACAAGAATATTGAACAGGAAGTGCAGAAAATTAGATCTATAGATTCGAACTTTTTCATAAATTACTCAAAATCTAACAATATTAAGATAATCAGCTTCAATATCCTGAGTTTATTAATTCAATAAACAAAGTGAATGGTTTGGATTACAGATATGGGGCCCACATGAATGAGAAAAACTAAAGGTGGTTGATGGGCCTCACAAGAATGCAATCACCGCATAAGAAGTGTATTGGCACCTTTTTGCAAGAGGGGTGTGATTGTAAATCACTTTCACACCTGTTATGGTGTGAAATTTTTGGTGTAATGGCATAGTTTTCAAAATCATAATCGTATCGCAAATCATTCATGACCATGAATCGAATCGTATCATGAATCGTAGGAATTTCTATTTTTCTAATAAAACTAAAAAATAATTAAAAATTAAAAGAAAAGGAGAAAAGTAATTATTCATAACCATCCATTTTCCCATTTATAGCAATATAAATACAATAAGAAGTAAATCTATCAAACAATCATATCAAGAACATCATGACATATATTACTATATATATATATGAAATAAATGATATGTAACTAGTTAAATAAGCTTAAAGTTTCAATTATTTTTTTATCTTTAAATCAAAAAATAAAAATAAAAATAAAATCCAAACCATCAATCGTACATAGTAAATATCTTTTGGAGTTAAGAAAGTGTTCATAAAGAAAGAAACCAAAATAGATAAAAAAAAAAAAAAAAAGAAGAAGAAGATATAGGCAAGCACCATACGTTTAGTCGAATGCTTTAGTTAAATGTATGTTCTTTATTCATCTTTAAAACCTTATCAAAGTCGCAAAAAATTCTTAGGAGGTTTTGTTAACTACTAAATAACGTTTTAAAAATAAAAGCGCTAAAAGAAGAAAAAAAAGTATAAAGAAAGAAAAAAAAGGTAAAAGATTATTAATAATGACTACAGTTATTACCACTTAGCGGAATCACTTGAATTGTAAGATTCAATGAAACGAGTATCGAATCGTAGGATTCATACTTGAATCCTAAGATTCATTTGTAAATGGGATTCGTCGTATAGATATGTTTTCCTTAAGATTCAGGATACGAATCGGGATTCAGAATACGAATCATAGGATTCTGATAACTATGTGTAATGGCTTTATTTACATATCATTTTCAAACCTTATTTACACATCATCACATCCATAAATGAATGCAAACAAACACGATCATGCGTAATCCTAACGCACGTGAATCATTTACATAGGTAAATGAATGCAAACAAAGGACCCCTTATGGAAGGAGTGATCTAACCTCTTGTATTATCAGGGCTTTTCTACCGTGGTAGAACTCTTAAGATCCAGAGAAAATCTCTTTGCTCCTAAAATTGGAAGTAATGAAATGCATCCCAAGGGCTTCTGAAAAAAGTTGATGGAATCCTAATGGACCACGTGAGGATGGTGATTTCACTCACATTCTTATTTTGAAAAGGAAAAAAAAAAAAATAAACATTAATCAACTGAGTGTAATACTCGATAAGATGTATCCATTAAAGAAGATAGCATGGATGAGAAACACGAGACACCCCAATGGTAAGGGTATCTCATCTCACACAGCCGCCCAAGGATCGATCCCTGGGCAGCTCAATAGTCCCAAAAGTACTGTACAACTGACCCAATCTAGCAAAAACAAAGAAGATAGCATGGATGAAGATTAAGAAGATATGAGCTAATGCCACCCATGTCTGTCACCTGATATTATCTCAAAATCCCACCATATTTACTATAAAATCAAACGATGATAATGAACTCAAGACTTGGTACAACTCCATTGCGAGAAATACTTACAGCATAAGATTTACGTCTCTTGAGAGCTTCACGAGCAAGGTCCTCTTCTCCTTTTGCAAGTGCAAGTTGTGCCTTACGGTACCTGTATTTGTGAAAAGCACAAAGGTTGTTATACAAACAAAAATTCTTTGAAATCTAAAGTAACTCCATAATAAATTAAAAAAAATACCATTCATCAGAAGCTTTTTGTGCAGCTTTGCATCTGTTTTCCAACTGCTTCTGAGATGCTAATACCTTAACAAAATTCCATAAAAATGTTAAAAAGCAATCAATAAGTAATGGTCAAGATAAGTAAATAAATAATAAACCTCTTCAATGACACATGTCACTTGTTTGCATTGAAATGAATAATTATGTGCAGTTGGACATGAATCATCCATCTTGAGATGGTCCTTGTTTCTTCATGTTTTCTTCTATAAAAGTGTATTTATCAATAAACAAAATGATTACATGCCTGCACCTGCATGCAGGTAATCTTTCTTGTCAAAAAAAAAAAAAAAAATCTAGAATCAAATATGACAAGTACCTGTGCTGTTGCTTGACGCATCTTTGTCAAGTCATCATTCATTTCAAGTACCGATTGTTCCAAGATCTTTTCCGGGTCTTCAAAAGAACTTACGATTGCATTTGCATATGACTACACTCAGGACAATAGTACTAAATTGTAGTATTAGCATAAGAATTAAGAATAATAGAAGCGACCTGCAATGTATAGTAACTTACAAAGATCAGAAGGAAACATGCAAACAGCTTTTCTACATCTCACCTTGATAACTCTAGCAAACCGATCAAATAGGTTCATCTGGGAACCAAGAGCACCCCCGCCATGCCGACCGCATCTGGGTCTGTCGGAAATTGTTTTTTGAATCACTGTAGCCTTTAGAGCTCCCACTGCAGGCAGTAAACAAGCTGTGAACTCTTATGATTATAGTACAATTGAAGAGGTAGTTATAAAATTCTCTTGAAAATCAATCCATAACTCACCACCCAAAGAATTGGACTTTTGTTAAATTGTATCACAAACAGCCAATATTAAAACTAATCTAGTACAAACTGAGATTTCAATAGAATAACAAATAGGAACTTCCCTGGTCACAAAAGAAATTTCATAAGAAAATAATAAGATACGGAGGGAATCATAATCTAACAAATTGGAATACCAGTCTGAAGAAATAATGCAAGAACAGAGACACACAATCAAAGGAAGAAAAATAAGACTGCTGTCTACCTTTGACATAACCCAATCTAAAATTACTTAACCCAAATCAGGGAGAAAAAAAAAAAAATTTTTCATTATAATAACTCAAAAAACCTTTTATAATAAAATCTTAAAAAATCTTACCCCTTAATACTGTAAAAGCTAATGACTCATGCTTTGCAATTAATTATTCCATAATTAGAAAGTTACACTTAAAAATGGAAAAGATATTCACTATATTTTTTTTGGTAAAAATGTTCACTATTTATAACAACATTTTAGGACAAATTGCTGTCTAAAATGATGAAGTTTCACAAAACCACTCAAAACATCCGACTTCAATCTTGATGAGTTTCAAGACTATTTATTACATGTAATGGGCAATCAAGCGCGAAATTCATATTTAATTTATTAATATAACTGATGCGAAGTTATGCCTTCCAAAAGCTAATGGCCACATTTGCATTTAGGTAACACTGACACTCCTTTTTTAGCCTAAATTTTCATCTGTTATGCCTTTGTTCTCTGCATCCTTCTGCAGTACAGATCAACACCACCAACCCTTGGACTATCTTTAGCTTCCTGTTGACCAAATTGATGCGTGATTGATACGTGCTTCCGGCAGCTTAACTTCTCACACCTTCATAACTTATGCGAGTTTGAATACGGTTTTTTGTGATCTTGATCTTTGAGTTTGACCTCAAAACTTAATATTAATTTTTAACTTTCATGGCTTTGACCACCCACCTTGTGTGGTCTATTCAATGTATTTACATTATTCTCCTCTAGCCAGAAAGCATCAGGCTCTGACAAATTCTGCTTTCCGTGTTCACTTGTCTCATAAAATATGTAAGGCTTAACTATTATGACTATTCTCAATGTCTTTGATTCTGCTTGAGTGGAGTTCACTACTTGTTTGGATGAAATGTAGGTTTCATTTTATCCTTCACAAGAAAAAAGTATTCTCTTCCCATCATGTGTAGCATTTTAATTGAAGTTCCATGGGAGACCCAATAGGATAGTACATGTGAATGTGATGGAACCCAACGATGAATGGTGTCTTCATGCATTTCCCATGGATGCCTTTGCAGTTTTCACCATTGACCAACCCAAGGAGTCTTTCACACAAGTGAAAACATTTTGCAAGAGAAAACATTTTGCATTCACAATGGTGAAAGGAAAAAAAAAAAAAACAGAGAATATTCATTGAATTGCAAATGAGAGAATACAAGGTATTTATAGAAGAGGAGATGAAAATCTTGACAGTTGGGGATCTAGATAGGATTTTCTTTCGCTTTTCTGAAATTATTACATACCAATCTCTTTATTCTTGATGGGATTTTCTTTCCTCTCTCCCGTCAATCAATTTTCTTCAATTGATTACATTTCAATCAATCAATTATCCTTTACTGGTTTACCCAAAAAAAAAAATCCTTAATTGATAACATGTCAATCAATTCATTTCTTTGATTTAAGATATCTTATTTAGATCTATGAAACTCTGTTGGAAGGTAACATACTTAGAAAGTATGAATGGTAGGGCCAAAGGGCTGGCTGTCCATGGGTTGGCCTAATGGATCAGTCATCTATGGGCCTGGCCCAATGGGCTAGCCCATTATGTTTAGGCCAGATGGGTTGGCCCACTATGGCCACTATGGCTTGAGCCCAATGAGCTGGCAGCTGGCTACCAGTAAGCCTATTTTTTGGGCCTCCCATAGATAGGTCTATAGGCCCATGGCTACGTCATGTTTCCTTGACTTGAAACCACTCGACCCCAACGAGTAGATAACTTGGTACTGCTGATAGAGATTCGGGTTTAGTTCCTGGAAATCTTTAGCTGTGATCCATGTGTTGCCAGACCTCAATCAACCTTTTTCTAGAGAGATTGCCAAAAGTAACTCATGAATTTAAAATCACGACCTGAAACAATAGTCTTAGAAACTCTGTGTAACCGAACAATCTTTTTGAATGATAGTGACACTATCTTTACGGCAACATGAGTCTTGTTGCAGCGTACAAAGTGCACCATTTTAGGAACACGTCAACCACTGTGAAAATTGAGTCAGCATTCCGTAGCAACTTTGGTAGGCCAAGAATGAAGTCCATAATAAAATATTGCCAAGGCTAATGGGGAATGGGTAATGGAGTATAAAGACCAGAGTTATTTTTTAGAATCTTGGCGGTCCGGTATTAGAAAGGGTCTTCTACCATCTAAAGTGTCCACTTAATCCTCCGGCATGTATCTCCCATGTTACTTGTTCGCAAAGGGATGTCTTGGGTAGACCAATGTGATCAAAAGAAGCAACACAGTCAAACAAACCAATGTGATGCCCGTCCGATGTTTGCTCATAGAAGGGACCATTGAAGAAGAACCTATCCTAAAGCCATTCAAATGAATGGATTACAACACTTGAAAGGGACTCAAGAAGGGAGTCCAATTCATAATTGTCGTGGGTTGGGAAACACGAGACAACCCAGTGTAAGGGCGTCTCATCTCACATAGCCACCCAGGGATCGATTCCCCAGTGGATAGGTTGTTCCACGAGTACCGTAACACTGACCCAATCTAGCCAAAAAAAAGTGTCTCATGTTAGATAGCATGGCATTTAGCAACCTTATGAGAGTCACTAAGTGGGTAAGAATTGATTTTTTTTTTTTTATAGTACTTTTGAGTTGGCTGAAGCCTACATGGAGCAAATTGAGCACCGCCAGATGGTCTGCAGGGGTTTGATCAAGAATTTATGGAGATTCGGGCCCCAAACACTCCCCAATTTGATTTCAACATTAATCATAGGAACTGTTGTGGCAAAAAAGAAAAAAGGGGGGCTGATTTGAAATTTTCAAACATTTATGAGCTTCAAAATTCCAGAACGTGCAGGGATTTTGGGCCAATTTTTGTGGGCCAGCCAGGGACCAAACCCACAAAGAGTTGGTACCCCTTGGGTCACCCAAGGGTGGGCTTCAGCCCTATGGAGTCTACTCCATCCAGAAGCGGGCCATGTGGGGCACACAGAGGTTTATTTCCAAGGCTGTCCGGGACATCCAGATCTGGAAATTGGTCTTTTTTTCTTTATTTTTTTAGTAATTACAATGTTCTGAAGAGAAAATAGTAGTGGGGACTTCAAATTGTAGTAGGAAACTGTGGTATCAAGGTTTTCTAGGGTTTTTGAAGCATTCTTCTGAGAGCATTATATAAGGAAGAAGTGGTCAACAGTCAAGTACATGTTAGATGACAGTAATAAAATATCAGAATTCCTGCACTTGTGTGCTTTATCCTCCTTCATCTGTTGGTTGTGTGGGACTATTGGGGATTGGAAGACCCTCTAAGGTCAGTTTTTTGGTTGATTTGCATTGTTCCATGCCTGTTTAATTTGCTGAGATTTTGTTATTTTTCTGCACACCATATTGCTTGCTGGAATTTTCTACTTTGTGTTTAAATTGGGCCCTTGACAGTCCAATTTAATCAATTGGGACTGCATCACTAATTTGAAGCTTGTTGACCATAAATTGAGAAAAAGAAAAATTGCAACTTCATCCAGGAATCACTAACCTGTAAATATTATTAGTTGAAGCATACATAGGTCTACTTTTTTTAACAGTCTTCCCCATCCTTCATCTTATGAATTTAGGGCATTTTTTTTTCTTTCAAACAAGCAATATGCATGTTTCACGTCATGTAGCTTTGCTACATGACTCTCCCAGACTTTGCTATTCTGGTATAACATTTATTCATTTTCCACATCATCCCTACAGTTTACAGAAAATTTGAACTTTCCATTTACTTTTATTGTCATCATTGATGGATTTTTAGCTTTCCTTTTCTTTTTTCTTTCTTTTTTATTTTTTCTTTTCTTTTTCACCAAGCACAATGAGGATTTTGGAAGTATGTAGATTTCTGGTGGAACATTCCCTACAACCTTGATTTCTCGTAACACATCACTGTGTTTACTTCCCTCCATAGATCTTCATCCATGCATTTTGGAACTGCTTGCACATCACAGTTTTGAACATTATGATTTCTTCTATCAGCCACCAGCAATGTTCCTGGGAAGAACTTGATACAACACCGAACTGATGAATTGCAAATTGAGATCTACTAAATTTGATTGGCATTATGAAGCAATCATGCAAGAAGTGGGAGGCAAGCAACATTAAAACAACATCATCATAGCAAAGGTGTCAATCAATCTACCTCTTCTCCTAGTTCCTTGGACTTGCAACTTTTTCACACGTCGCAATTTAGAGGCCACTTAACCACCTCAACTTCAAACGCATTCATAATATTACTGTTCTTCTCTTTATTAACAAGATGATGATATATAGAGAAGGATACCCTAGTAATTTGCTTCAATTGGACCTACAATTCTACAAAACATATGGACTGAACCAAACAATATTAAAATATATTGAATCCCTTCAACCATTGCGATCGAAATGATCCATGCAAGAATTGTCGAGCTAGGACAAGTACCGAATTGCAAACTGCCAACCCAAATCCCAATTTTGGGAACTCAGAGCTAGGTAACTACAAACTCAGAACTAGGTAATCATTGATGATTGATGAACCCAACATGTTGGGACTATCACATTTTTCTCAAAAACCAATATCCAGAAAACCCAAGTTCTCCCTCAAATCCCACCCATCAATCCACCATAACTGAATAATTCATTCACAAAATAAAGTACAGAAAAACAGTCTTCCATCTTCAACTAATTGCAGACAAAAACAGAACAGAAAGACACAAATTCTTCAATAGAAACAGATCCAACACCCACATAAATGGCAAAATAAAACTAACCCAACAAAGATGAACAGAAATTAAACAAAGGGGTATACCTCCTCCATTGAAAAAAGACGTTCTAAGGGATAAGCTGACAGAACAACGCCTGTTGGAAGAGGCTTGTGATGAATATGGTGGCGCTGCTGCCAATCTCAAAGCGGTGATGGGTGCCTTGATTGCCATTTCCGGGACAGACCCACTTCTGCAAATTGAGGAAAGAAGGCAGGAGAGAACGGAGAAGGAGTCGCTTTCAAAGATTTTCTCCTATTGCATATGGAGAAGATAGAAGATGTGAGCTTTTATATAGGGTCTGAAATCTGAAGGGAGATGATAAAAAAAAAGGTGGGTTTGTGATAACACAAGGGGGAAAATATGTATATGAGATTGATTGATGATCATCAGAAAAGGGTCCCATCATTGACGAACTGACGATTTTGCTGCACGAAACCTTGGCATGTTGTTGGGACCCTAGGGTTTTGGCTTTTGACCCCTACATTCTATGATGCACATCACCTTACAAACCATCAGGATCTTACAAGATTTTGCCCAAATTATTTCATTATTGCTAAATTAGCCCATTATTACAAAATTAATTGTTCCATGTGTTAAAAGACTAAAGTGTCCAAATTATTGCATTATTGCAAATCTTACAAAATTGAGCTTTTTTGTATATACCCCATAAGGTTCTTAGGATTTATAAACAAGCCCTTAAAAAGGTTTTAGTATTTGTAAATAGGCCATTGCTTCTTCTTTTTAATACCTTTCATGTCCCTAGAACCAATATTCCTCACTAGAATGGCAGCCACCATGAGATTTGTGTTGGATTTTTATATAAATGACAATTTTGCCCTTACATCTATGAAACAAAAATGAGTATATTATTATTTACAATCATATAATTATTTTATCTCAAGTTTTAATATTCATTCTAACCCGTTTACACTTGCCCCAAATCTTATAATCCAAGAGAGGAAGGGGAGAAAGCACATCTTTTTACTAGATATATTGAAATAAGTTGTAGGTTGCAAACTTACAAAGACTTGCGAAGTTTGAGCTGAAATTGGCTAAAATCCAGCGCCGCCTTCTTCTTATTTGGTGCAGCAGCAAAAACACAAGAAATTCCGGGATTTTATAGTATCTTCCCTTGCTAAAGAGGTTTCGAAAATCCTATCTACCCTGTTGGAAACCAAAGCCGCGGAATAGGAAACCCTTCCATGGCTTTGCAGAGAAGTTTATTGTTGAAAGAGGAGTTTCCGGCACCTTGCTGTAGGCCTGTGGTATAGCGGCAAGACGTCTCGATTTTCCCTCTGTTTAGGCTTCAATTCCACAATGGAGTGGATCCGCGCTTCCCACTTAGGGTGACAGGAAATCGATTCCGTGGTGCGGTGTTTACAAAACAAACCCTTAGAGCATGTTTGGTAACAAGCGAGGAATCCATATATCTTATGATTTTTCACTACCACTAGAACAAGGATTTCTCGCCAGGGGATTTATATAGTTGAGGATTTCATATTGATATTGGTGTGTATTAATGAATATAGCTAAGAAAAATAAAGTTCGATGTGCAAATCTACTTAAGTGAGGATTTTAAAATTTTATTGGGGGTGGTCGGATCTGAAAATCCTAACAAATGAAGATTTCCTTTTATCCAAATCCTCAGAAATTTACAATTGCCAAACATGGATTTACTACAACTTTAGGAAAAAAAAAATCTTTTCCCTTGAGATTTGGTTGTCAAACATGACCGTAAGGTATGAATAAAGAAGAATGACAAACCCACTTTCTCTTTTATAATTTTTTTTTTTACATTGCAATTTTGTTTAAAGTAACTTTTTTTTTAATAAAGAAGAATGGCAAACCCACTTTCTCTTTTATTTCTCTTTTATCATTTTTTTTACAATGCAATTTTATTTAAAGTGTTTTTTTTCCTTCCCGCCCCCGGCCCCCAAAAAAATTTTTGGGCATGTGGCGTTCGGGTGCCCGGACTGGACTATGTACAGGTACGAGCAAACAAAGAGAAGCACAAAGCCATTCAATTCCCGGGCATTTCAACAGACTTTCATGGGAGCCAGACAGATGAGCATGAGCATGAGCATGTGCTTGACTCTCCTTCTGGACAAAGAAAGGAACAAGGTCACCTATGCGGAATCCGGCAAAGACTTTGTAGAAACCCTTCTCAGCTACTAGACAATGCCCCCAGGAACTGTCATCAACCACTCCCGCAAGCAAACCAACATGGGTGCCTTCACCATGTTATATCAGAGCCTGGAGGATCTTGATTTGGAGCTCCTAAATACCATTATTTAGCAAAGACATGCTGCTCAGCCCTAGAAGCTCTGTAGAAGAACCATACAAGAATCTACATCCAATGGGTAATATAAAAACCACCAATCCTATCGAATACTACATCTGTGACTCTTGGGAATGTTGCACAGAAGAGCACTACTTGGTCAGCACCGTTGAGAAAGCTCAATATCATTGTGGGAAAACGATGGATTGGAAGATATCTGAAAAGAAGGAACAGGATGTTGATGCAGATGGGGGAGATGGGGGTGTTTGTTAAGGGGAAGTTGAGGTTTCTGATAAGAGATGATTTGCAGATATCTGTTGTTTCTTCTTTAACATTCTTTGCTTTGCTGAGGGAACTTGACATCAGTGATGTGTCTGTGCTTGAGGAGAGAAATGTGACTGTTGGTGAAGAGGAGGTACGTGGGTTGTTCTCAAATTTGTTCGTGCCCTTTCTCAAACATATCCACTTTGTTGTTTCACTCAAACTCCATTTGTATCAGTTCTAGCTCAAATAGAGCTCAGAAATAGACTTGCTAAACGTACTTCTTTCTCTATGAACCCCTCAATTGCAATTTGCAAGGCAATCCTTTTACTTGTGAATGAGTCCATCTAATTTACACTAAATTCTCAAAACCCAATTGTTAGCCATGGGTGACCGATTATTCAGAAAATGTACAAGAAGGGCATCTTTGCCCTATTTGAATTTAATTCTCAGTAGTAAACGTTTTTTCTTTGGATTAAATTAGATTTGATTTCTTATTCAATTAGAATTGTTGGTTTCTAGGAAAATTTCTAGTATTCTAAATCAATTAAATAAGTAAACCTTAAGTTAAATCAGAGAAGAAACATTGAACTCGATCAATTCAATTTGGTAGCAGCAGCATGTCCAAAACACCATCTTTAGGCGGACTTCACCCTCCACATTGGTGCAATGGTCTTTCGGACGTCTTCCCTAGGATACAACAGCTTCCAACTCAGTTATTTTCACCGGTTGTGCACCCAAATTAGTGTAGCTGACTTGAACCCAAATGACCCTTCAAAACAACCTTGCGGCTTGCAGATAGAGAATATAATTGATCATTGATTACTCAAGAATTTTTCCTAACCAATCACCGGGGCTGTACATATAGGAGTTATCCTTATAGAGTTCTTGTCCATCTCCCATGTGCTCGTGAGAGATGAATGTACTTTTCTCACTACATAACCTGGTCACACTATGTTGGCCCACCAACTTTATTATTGCCAATCATGTTCACCTTTGTTACCACTGCCACAAAATTTTCTATTTCTCGTCTTCAGCGACAAGAAAATGTAGCGAGAAAAGCAAAAAATATCTTCCTTTTACATAAATAGTTAAAAAGATTCAACTTGGTGAGGTCTTTGCCAAACATTCTCTACTTCGGAGCAACCTCCTTTCTCCACTAAATGACAAAAAAACTATCATTTTTTTTTATACAAAAAGTCAAAAAGATTTCCTATCAAACAACTAAAAATAAAAGACCATCATAACCCTCTATATTTTATTCTCTCTTGATTTGATGCTTCACCTCATGACTTTACTTCAATTCACGATACATCCAAATAGGAATTAAAGCTACGAAACTGTTCTTTACTAGCACTGATAGTAAAAAAAAAAAACCATGTCTAGGAAACCTGCCTTTCTTAAAGAAGTCTCTCATTGCTGTGGAGACATCTTCTCCTATAATAGGCCAACAATCCTCGAAAATTAAAACCAGCTGGACTAGGGGACTCATTTGGGCTTGACTGCTCGATGGCATCTTCAATTTGTTGGTTGTGTACAGGGCTGGCAATGCAAATATCCACTGCATCATTAGCTATGATGCTCGGATACGGACACGGGTACGGATACGGGACACGGGAACGAGCGTCCGATACGTCAACTTCAAAATTTTAGGATACAGATACGGGTACGGCATTCCTAGAAATATATAAATATAAGTATTTGGTTAGGGATTTATTTTGGGTGGAATGCTTATTTTATCTCAATTTAGAGCTCAAATATTATGAGGCCCACTGTTTGTTTCAAATTTTCAATGAGGTGGGTCTCCTCCTCCTCTCCTCCTCCTCCTCCTCTTTCTTCTTTTTTTTTTTCCCTTTTGATCAAACTAAGAGAGAGACAGAAATTGGCTGAAATGGAAAATCTGCCGAAATATTGGGCGAAAAATAACACAAGCCGTATCCTGAAATTGGACCCCCGTATCCCAGTCGTATCTTGCCATATCCCGTACCGGTATCTGTATCGGACCGTATCGGTACGGATACCACTAGTAATTTGCAGTATCCGGGTATCATAGATCATCAGTAGACAGCCTGCTGGAAACAGCAACATGAGAGAGATCAAGCTCTGTTCTGTCAGCAGGGATGACTAGGGTACTTTTGAAGTGGTTAATAAAAACTTTTTCATTATGGGAATCCACAATAGAGGAGATAGTAGCTCTCTTCCTGTTGGATTGCTATAATGAATAAAAAAAATTAGTATTGGAGTCACCCAAGTTTAGGTTCTTGTCTCTAGATCTTTGTTTAATCATGCTTTCCGCAACTTGTTGGCACTTTGCAGATGGCTAATAGCTTCTTTTTCAGCATCAACAGCAACTGAATATGGATTGGATTCTGAATTCTATCAAGATTCTGATGAGTTGCTTAAATTCTAGAGGAGATTGGGGCCTTGATCTTTGCCACATTTGTAAAGCCTTTTTGACACTAGCTGGCTTCTTGATTACCCTGAACATAGGGGAGCCTTGCATTCTAATACTCCATGCCTTTTCAACTACGCTAAAGAAGTTAGTCTCTCTTGCCCAAGCATTGAAATATCTGAAAGGGGCCTGGAAATTCCCCAAGCTTCAAAAGGTAGACTTGGTGCACTGTTCCTGTGTGGAGTGATATCCCCTTTTGGATTTTTGGGTTGAATGATATGCCTATTTTTAGCATAAATGAAGAAATAAATAAATAAATTAGAAGTTGGAACCAGTTCCAGAACTGGATCCTAGTCCTCTTATCATAACTAGGTCTAGAACCAGGAAACAGGTTCTGAGCCAACTGGAACCATCCTTTATAAAACGATTCTGGTTCTGGGTCCAGGTCCAGTATGGTTCTGGCCCGGGACCGACCCGTTTACACCCTACCCCATACATATCTTTAATGATGTCAAAAATAGCCTTTTGTCCAGTATGTTTCTGGCCCAGAACCGACCCGTTTGCACCCTACCCCATACATATCTTTAATGATGTCAAAAGTAGCCTTTTGGGATGCTCCTTTAATCTAAAACCCACAGATCTCTAGTGTCGTATGCTTGCTCTAAATCAATGAAGGACAATATACCATATAAAGTGTTTTTCTTATATCTCGGTAACCAGTCCATCATCCTAGTAAATTAAATCTTATGAAATAAATAATCCCTTTAGATGGAGATCTTAGACCCTCTTTCATACTATTTCGGTAAAAATACCCCCTTTACTATGAACTCCTATGAGTTCAATAGGAAGTAGCCATATAGGCCCTTTGTCTAGATTTCATTTGTTTGTTTTGCCTTCTTGTAAGTGAATCTAACTCAAGAAAAATGTACTCCTATTGCATTCAAGCTTTGCATATGCTTTAGTGTTTGATATTAGCCTCACTCTAGATTTCGTTTGTTTTGTTTCCCCTACTTGTAATGGATAGTAACTAAGAAGAATGTACTCCTATTGCATTCAGGTTTTGCATCTGCTACAGCATTTGTTATTATCCAAGACACCATTAACAGATGTATTTCTGGGGGAGCCCAACACCACTAATGGGATAGATGAGGATCTGGAAGTCATAGGTCCTGATTCCAATGAGATGGTTCAATCTCTAACAGAGAAAGAAATAAGCAGTGACTCAAGGAAGATGATTGTAAAGTTATTTCTAACCAAATCAAATAACAAGGTCTTGTATGCAGAAGGTATGCAGAAGGTGGGGACGAATTCGTTGATCTACTGTTTAGCTTCCTCGCCTTTCCTCTTAGTTCCATAGTTAAATGCTTTGATGGATGTATTATCATGGAATGTTTAGACAACTTATACAACATCGTTGAAGATAAAAGCTTTAAGGATTGCATGAAATGTGAGGAATGCAAAGCCATGCTACTCGACCCAAACCTAGCACCCTATTTTAGGACCAAGAACCAACTACTACAGATTGAAGAACAAGTCCAATGTAAGCCCAACATTTTTCATTGCATCACTTTCTATGATGATGACAGGGCTTATATTACAGGTCCATAGACATGCTCTCATTATAAGAATAGCATACAATTATCCACCATGAACCAAAAGTTTCCCCATGCGGTGATGGAGCTCGGAGGAGCATTTATAGCTGGACCAGCAATGTTGTTGATTGTGAAACCTGATTGTGAAACCTCTTTCACCCATATCAAGTATTTCTCTTCTTAGCAAATTCAACATCCCCATTAGTGACGTAGAGGAGCATATTGTGTGCATGGGAAAAGGAGGTGAATGGAAACAACCCTGTACATACTGAATTAATTCCGTATCTGCTATTATGCTAGATCAAGGCTAAACATCAGTGATTGGGGGATTTTCATGGGTCGGGCTAGCCCAGATGAGTGCTTGTCCAACTCATTGTATAAAAACTTGTCCAAACTTGCCGAGTTGGCTGGGTCAACTTGGCTCATTAGGTTCCAGAGTTGGACAAGTTGATTGCGAAGCTGAGTACTTCCCCAGAGTCACATCAGTTGTTCGGCTCATTGATTTAGTCAGGTTGATTTTCTGAGTTCTTTAAAGTTTTGTCCAACTGCTGTTTGTGTAGTCAATGGATCTATATGTAGACTGAAACCCAGACGAAAGGCTTCTTATTAGTTTGGCACAGCTTACCCTTCCCTTTTAGAAACATTTAATCTGTTTTCATTAAACATTTTGCATTGGGTTAGCTCAGGCCTGAGGCCTGGCACATTTAGGCATTAGAGAAAGTAGGCTTGTGCCCATGATTTAAAATAATGGCCATTACGTAATGGATTCATACTGCTGTAGTTAACATACTGATCTCGGAAATGAAAATTCGCTGTCTACATACTGATCAACTTTTGTTTTGAATTCAGGCCATGTCTTTGTTGAAATCTTCTTTGATTTCCAACTCAGTATTGAGAAATTTCTTCTACCCTAAGAAGCCAAAGCAGAGGTGGGCATTTTCGGCACAGGATTTTATCTAGAGTGGAGGCCACCTTCAAGATTTTGAAATACGGTTTCCTTGCTCGCTCAATCTCCAAAGAAAATATACTTGAATATCTTGTATTGGTTTGTCCTTATTATGCTTCGGGGAGAACTATAGCTTCTTATTAATGTAGTTTGATGAAGTGCCTTAGAACTTAAAAAGTGTTGTGTATATATATATATATATTTTTGTGGTATTGGATACTGAGGTCGATGGGGTTCTTTTAAAACCAGCTAACATTTTGAGAGAGAGAGAGAGAGTTTACAGTAGATTAGATTGGACCCAGGTGGGCTTGGGTATGTTTATGTGAGTTTTTCATAAATTGTACCTCATAGAGGTTCAAATTTGATGGGTATGTGGCCATTCCTTCTCGAGTGTTGGAACATTTTTTCACACTGATATCTCTCTGGACATTTTAGCTGCCATGGCCTTTTTCCATGACATCACAAGCAAATTTATGTTAGGTTGAGAATGAAGAATTGTGGATCTTGTTAAATTGAAAGAACAGAAAAGAATAGTAAAAAGATTACTCGTTTTGCCTTCCCATACTATACTTAATTGATAACTTCTGTTCGAAACATATTAATAGACTTTTCAAGGGGTGTTCATGGGCTAGGCTGTGCTGAGGCATATCCAGGTCACACCAGCCTTTAGAAACACAGGCCTGCATCTGGCCCACGTCCAAATCGGGCCTAAGTACATGGCCTGAGCCCAGCTGCATTAGACATATCGGGCCTGAGCCTGTTCATTTAGTCAAAAGAGCCAGGCCAGGCGAGGCTTTTGGCCACTCCTTTGGGCTTTCTAAGCACTTATTTGGGTAAATGAATCACCAAACTTGATGTATTACTTATTTGAACTGGGCTGGGAAATGGGCTTTCTATCGCTTAATTCAAACGCAGAGGCCCGGTGCGCTCATACTTCTGTATGCTTAACCACCAAGCAAAGGATACCTTCTAACCAACAGGAAAAAGTACTAAAAGAGTAAAGACACTCTACCCGTTTCAAGTTTCAACATCGGAGAGCAAAAGAAAAGAAGCAGAGAAGAACCATTCGATTCCCATTCATTTCAACAGCTGATTTCCATGGCAGCCAAGCAGATGAGCATGAGCTTGACTCTCCTTGTGGACAAGGAAAAGAAGAGGGTCATCTGTGCAGAATCCGGCAAAGACTTTGTAGAAACCCTTCTCAGCTTCTTGACAATGCCCCTAGGAACTGTCATCAAGCTCTCCGGCAAGCAGTCCAACATGGGTTCCTTGACCATGTTATATCGGAGCTTGGAGGATCTTGATTTGGAGTTTCTAAGTACCAAATCATGCAAAGACATGCTGCTCCATCCCAAAAGCTCTGCAGTACAACTATACAAGAATCTACATCCAATGGTTGATATAGGAGCCACTAAACCTACCCAGTACTACATCTGTTCCTCCTCGAAATGTTTTACTAAAGAGCACTACTTGGTCAGCACAGTCAAGAACGCTCAATGTCGTTGTGGGAAAACGATGGGTTGGGAGATATCTGAAAAGAAGGATGAGGATGTTGATGCAGATGGGGGAGATGGGGAGTTTGTTAAAGGGAAAATGAGGTTTATGATAAGAGATGATTTGCGGGTATGTGCTGTTTCTTCTTCAACATTCTTTGCTGTGCTGAGGGAATTTGGCATCAGCGATGCGTCTGTGCTTGAGGAGAGAAATGTGAATGTGGGGAAAGACGAGGTACGTGGTTGCTCCCAAATTTGTTCATGCCCTTATTCTACTTAATTCTTGTGGATACAAGGAAGTCTAAAAAGTTTCTCTTAAATGTAGTAACGTAATTCTTTCTCTGTGAATGTGAACACTTTAATTGAAAGTCAATCCTTGTACTTGTTAATGAAACCATACCATTTACACTAAATTCTCAAAACCCATTTGCTATGGATGACTGATTCTTCTGAAAATATACAATAAGGGCCTATTTGCCTCATTTGAGTTGAATTCTTGATACTAAAGGTTTTTTTTTTTTTTTTTTTTTTTTTTAATTGTATTTGGCCACACCACCTTATCCAACCAACTGGGCGGAGCCTAAAATTTTATTTATTTATTTATTTTTTGAGGGGGAGGGGGGAGTTTTAAAAAATTAGGAAGAAATATAAAAGAAAAAAACTTTTGAAGTTGTGCTCGATGTCCTTTCATTGATTTGAAAATTATAAAAATTAAAAATATCGGAATGAATCTCTTTGTAGTATCTGTAGAGCTTCAATTCTCTTAGGACGGACCTCTCTGCACATCTATATTGAAGCTGCGATTTATATTACTAAAGTTGTAATTTATTACGGTTTATGTTAAATTCCTTCGATTCTAAAGCCTCCCATCACCTCTCAAATTTAGCATTCATGCCATCTCCTAATTCATCTATCAATACGATATCATGTGCAGAGAACATATACCAAGATAGATCCCTATTGAATATGGGCAGTAAATTCAGTCATAATTAGTGCAAATAGATAAGAGCTTAAAGTTGACCCTTAATGTAAACCCATGATCACCGGAAACTCACCTATCTCTCTACATGTAGTTCTTACATTCATTACCGTTCCTTCGTACCTGTCTTTAATGATGTCAAAACTAGCTTCTTGGGGGCACTCTTTTTATCTAAAACCTACCAAATTAAATCTTTAGGCAATATGTCGTAAGCTTTTTCTAAATTGATGAAGCCCATACACCATATGAAGTGTTCTCCTCTTCTCTCGGTTACCCATACAACACCAGGGTAAACTAAATCTTATGCAATAAAGATGCCTCTGGATTTGTATATAAGACCCTCTTTGATACTATTTCGGTAAAAATGCCCCCTTTCCTATGAATACCCATGAATTCAATAGGATGTAGGCACATAGGCCCTTAGTCTAGAACTCGTTTGTTTCGCCTTCTTGTAAGTGATACTAACTCAAGAAAATTGTACTTCTATTGCTTTCTGGTTTTGCATCTGCTTAAGTGATTGTTATCATCCCTTAGTTTAGATTTCGTTTGTTTTGTTTCCCTTTGTTTTCATGGATACTAGCTCAAGAAAAATGTACTCTGATTGCCTTCAGGTTTTGCATCTACTAAAGTGTTTGTTATTATCCAAGACACCTTTAACGGATGTATTTTTAGGGGAGCTCAACACCGTTGATGAGGTTGACCTTGATCCGAAAGTCATAGCTCTTGATGCCAATGAGATGGTTCAATCTCAAAGAGAGAAAGAGATAGGCAGTGACGTAAGGAAGATGACTGTAAAGTTATTTTTAAGCAAATCAAACAACAAGGTGTTGTATGCAGAAGGTGGGGAAGAAATCGCAGATTTATTGTTTAGCTTCCTTGCCTTTCCTCTTGGTTCCATAGTTAAATGCTTGGGTGGATGTACTAGCATGGGATGTTTAGACAACTTATACAAGAGTGTTGAAGATTTAAGCTGTAAGGATTCCATGAAATCTGAGGAATTCAAAGCCATGCTACTCGACCCAAAGATAGCATCCTATTTTGGGACCAAGAACCGACTGCTACAGATTGAAGAGCAAGTTCCATGTAAGCCCAACATTTTTTATTGCAAAACTTGCTCTGTCGGCGATATGGCTTACATTACAGGCCCTCGGACGTGCTCTCATGGGCAAAGGAGCATACAATTATCCACCATGAACCAAAAATTTCCTGATGCGGTGACAGAGCTTGGAGGAGCATTTATAGCTGGACCAGCAATGTTCATGGTAACCGACGGGTTGATTGTGAAACCTCTTTCACCCATCTCAAGCATTTCTCTACTTAGCAAATTCAACATTGCCATCAGTGACATAGAGGAGCAGATTGTGTGCGTGGGGGAACAGGAGGTAAAGGGAAACAACCCTGTACATACTGAATTATTGCTGCATCTGCATCAAAGCTAGATCAAGGCTAAACATCAGTGATTGGGGGATTGTCATGGATTGGGCTAGCCCAGATGAATGCTTGTCCAACTGATGGTATTAAAACTTGTCCAAACTTGCCCTGAGTCGGCTGGGTCAACTTGGCTTGTTAGGTTCCAGAGTTGGACAAGTTGAATGAGAAACTGAGTACTTTCTCAGATTCACCTCAGTTGTTCAGCACATCGATTTAGTCAGGTTGATTTTCTGAGTTTTTAAAGTGTGGTCCAACTGCTGTTTGTTTAGTCAATGGACCTATATGCAGACCCAAACCCAGACCAAATGCTTACTAGTTTGGCTCACCTTGCCCTTCCCTTTGAGCATATTTAATCCGTCTTTGTTGACTATGTTGCATTGTGTTAGTCCATTGGCACGTTTAGGTATTAAAGAAAATAGGCTTGTGCCCGTGATTTAAAATAATGGCCATTATATGTAATGGGTTCGCGCATTGCATGTGTGTCGTCAATGTTGCCAACGATTGGTCATAACAGTTTCTAATTTCTACTCAAGCACCATTAAAACCCTGTTTTTACCGCCATTGTATTGGTTTCTAAGAATTTTTTTTGTATGCTTAAAATACTCTAAAAAATTTAGTATAGATGATTCACATCAAATGTGAGGCTTTTTAGTCCACTTTGATACTTATGTAGTCAACAAAAATATTGATTGTTCAACCGTTGTAACATTACCTAATGTGTATTTGGCCTTTCATTAGAGGCCAAAAGAGAGCTTTTTAAGCCATGCTTCTAGTTACCTACTGGCTTAAAATCACTCTTCACATTCTGCCCCAATGTGAGCTGGGCTCAGGCTAGTCTGGCCAATGAACAGCACTTATATTCTCAGACATCAACTTTAATTCCTTGAGAACTTAAAGATCATTTATAGTCAGAAGGATGTTGGGCTTGAACATGTCAAAACTAACTGCAGAGGAATGTTGGTTTTTATCATCCCAACTCTTAGCCATCAATTTTTTCGTCCCTCGATCTTCTTCTTCATGCATAGGACAATGTCTTCTTCCCTTTGCAAAAACATGAAAGATATGAGAGGGATCGATGACCTTGTATAACTCTACTTCCAACACATCAATGAGTACAAGTCCTTCCTATTGTAGGAAATTTATATCATTCAATTCTTGAGTTGTATTAGCAAAGATCTTTAGCTGGGTATTGTTAGAATCCAGTCATTACTTAAAAACAAGGACCATATGTGGTCATGTTAGATTACTCGTAGTAAGATAAATGCACATTACAACACATGTATTCTTGTGGAATGTATGAAAACAAAATGATTGGCTCTTACAACCTGACGATCATATAAGAAATGCAGTTGTGATCTCAGAAAAGAAGTTTTGTTATCCATACTGATCAACTCTTGTTTTGAATTCAGGCCATGGCTTTGCTGAAAGCTTCTTTGATTTCCAACTCAGTTTTAAGCAATGCCTTCTACTCGAAGAAGCCAAAGCAGATGGAAACAAAACCTAAGAGGAGGACTTTTCAAGCACAGGATTTTATCTGGAGCTGAGGTCTGACCACTTGCAGGATTTTGAGACACTGTTTCCTTGCTCAATCTCCAAAGAGAAATGTACTTAAATATCTTGTTTTGGCTTGACCATATTATTATGCTTGGGAGTACTATGGTTTCTTAAAGATGGAGTTTGATGAAGCGCATTAAAACTGTGTATATTTTTATATTGTATTCGATACTGATGTCAATAGGGTTTCTTTAAAACCAGCAACATTTTTGTAGGGCACACCTGGATGTCTGCCAGTTACAGAAGGTGCAATGGTGCAGGGTTACATGTGGGTTTAAGGTAGACCAGATGTGTCCCAAATCAAATCATCCTCACTTTTGGTTTAGGAGCCTAAAAGGTTTAACCCTTGGATAAATTGGTTTTTCTTGATCTATGCATGCAAAACTGGGGTCAGAAAATTTTTTTTTCTTTTTGGAGAGAGAGAGAGAGAGAGAGAGAGAGAGAGAGAGGACAGCTGAAGTATTGTTAGAAGATTCTAGCAGGTTATGATTGATCTCTATAAATAGAGACTGCTGTACTGCTGATGTAACTTAATGAGAATTAATGAAATCTGAGATGTTCTTCCTCACTGTCCTCTGTTCTTCATAATTCTCTGCAGATGCTCTGTTTAGATAGTTCATCTTAGGTTTCTCCTAGATTGGATCAAATAGAAGTGTTCCTATCAGTAGATTTGATGGGTATGTGGCCAATCTTCCAGCAATTTTCAAACGACTTTCACACTCTGATGTCTCCAGCATTTTTAGGCCTTCCTGCTTCTACCATGCCATGGCCTTTTTCCACAACATGGCAAGCAAATTTATATTAGGTTGACAATTAATGTCGAGTAGTCGATCTTGTGAAATTAAAAAAAAAAAAAAAAGATTTCTCATTATGCCTTGACCTTGACTGATTTTATACTTAATTGATCACTTCTGTTATAAACATATTAAAATTTCACAACTGCCTGAGCACTCATATGGACCATCTCCAAACGTGGGACCCTCTCTAAATTTCACAGGTCCTGCCGATGGATTTGTGTTTTGGGACGAAATTTCTCATATTTTTGAAAGCCCCCTAAAGTATTATCTTATTGAGTTTTTTTGCATATACCCTCCAAGGTTTCAATGATTTAAAAATAGGCCCTTGTGGTTTCTGTACTTGTATATACATCCATGCTTTTGCATTTTAACATCTTTTATTTCCCAAAATTTGTAATCTTTATATTAATAGTCGACCGCCTTGAGGTTTATGTCTTTCTTTTTTTTACGAAAATAATAGTTTTGCCCTTACATCCATTGCATGGGAATGGGTACTAGTCCTTATTTAAAACAAAAAAAAAAAAAAAAAAGAGTTTTGTATGTACACCCTAAGGTTTTTTAGATTTAGAAATTTAGTAACATTTTAAATTCAAGAATTTGTATTGTATGGACGGTCCAATATATCTCTCATGCACATGAAGCATTATCATGTGTTTTGAGACTTTCAACCGTTGGTGGGTCATGCATAGACTCATATCAATTATAAGTACAAGTGTTGATTGTCTTTATAATCAGATTTTTTTTTTTTTAACCATTAGAAGCAGTTTGAACTTAATGAAATGGGCCACGTATTGATAAAAATGGATTCCTATATGGTTATTCTTTCTACTTCCATAACTTGAAGTAACGCACTACCACACCTTCATTCTAAAAGTTCTTTCATATTTTCGAGGCTTTTTTTTTTTGAGATTTTCCTGCTCTAATAGACAAAGGATTGATATTCATGATAACACTTTTGGCAAAATTTAGAGTATTTATAGGGTGAATCGCCTTTCCTCTAAAAATGAGATCATTTCTACCTTTCCATTGAGCCTACCATAAAGACAAGATCCAAGTTTTAGAATGATTATCAAATCTTGGCTTTGTAGAATCGTTAGTTTCAATATTATTTTTCCACCATTGAGAAATTGAGTTAAAAGACGTATTATGAGATAAGCAACCCAATTTAGATCCAAACCAAGTGCCCTAAAAAGACATATTATGAGATAAGTAACCCAATTTAGATCCAAACTAAGTGGCCCTAGCATGCTCACATAGAAATAATGCATGAACAATCGACTCTTCTTCCTTACCACTGATGGGCAAAAAGCATCATCATAACAAGATATTTATCAGAAAGGAATTTACGAACTTGGATTGCATTGTTTATACATTTCCAACCAAACATGAGAACCCTATGTGAAAGAGGTAACTGCCACAAAGCTCTCCAATTAATCGCAATCTTGCCATCTTGTCCATTATCCTTCATGATAATGAGATTGAAAGTTGATTTGGTGGTAAAAGCCCCATTCTTTGAATAGGCCCAAACTTTCTTATCTTTTCTAAATATTGTGGAATATAAATTTTTTGAATACATTCTACATCAGTGTTATTGCTAAAAATGGCCTTGATGATATTAGGTTTAATGACGTTATTTTCTAACAATGGCATTAATTTTGTAAAATAGATGTTAAAGCTGGCTTCGGCTTTGCCATTTGGTTTAATGGATCCTTTGGGGTTGCAGGCTCATTGGATGGGTCAAAAGTCTCTTCCTCCAAAGAAGTTGAGGCGAGGGCTATTTTAGCAACCTTAAGTGAAGCTAAGATGAGGGGCTTTCCAAAAGTCCGCCTTTTATTTGATGCTCTTGAAGCTGTTCGAGCAATTAATGGGAACCCGAAGTGGTCTATTGACCCCATGTTGCAAGATATTTCCACTTTAGCGACTTCTTTTGAACTATTTGAAGTCTCTCATATTCCTTAGAGTGTTGAATATGGTTGCTCGTAGTTGTGCGCAGAAAACTTTTAAGGGGGATAGGAATATGGTGTTCTTTGGGTCCTAGCTAGTTTGGTTGTTTTCTTTGTTCTCTTGATTGTTTTTATTATGTTGTTTCCTTATTGGTCTTATTATAGTTTTTTTTACCAAAAAGAAAAAAGGAAAAAAACCCACTACCACACTTGCCTTAATAAGAGTGGGATAGGTTGGATCCCTATTTAAACCCGACCCATTGTCATCCTTAATTGAAATGCATTTCCCAATCGATAGCATAGAAGCAACTTACCCATAAAACAATTAATCCATATAAGTAATAATCATATAAGTAGCATTGTATTCGCATACAAAAGTAACTAATTAATCAGTTGAAGTGATAAGATTATAAATATATCCAAAGAAAGGGATCTATTTACCACATAAATCTTGACACCACTACTTCTCATATAGACCTCAATGTCGGAAAGTAGGGCATTGATGTTCGCTGATTGTGGGGAACCTTGCCAATGTATAAGTGGATGCCGGATTATGTAATATGTAAGATAAAAAGAAGAGAATCCGTTGAGCAGGGGAGAAAGAAATTGAGGAAAAGAAAGGGAAAGTAAGAAAGTAACAAGGGTTGTGGGACAAAAAGGAGAACGGTGGTTGTTCAATACCATCAACTTAAACATTTTGAAATAGGAGAGGTATTAAACTGCCAAAGCAGGATTTATATACAAATGCCAAAACCACATGGGCTTATTTTTAAATCCTTAAAATCTTAGTGCGGTGTTAAAAAAAAAAAAAAAAGCTCTTTATCTTATTTCTCTCAAAAGAAAGAAGCTGAAATTCAAGGTCTGGTAAGCAATGATGTCGCTCTTAATACACACTAGCACAATAACCCGTGCTCAACATGGATATGGCTAACATTGCAATTTAAATACTCATGCATTAAAAAGTTCATAGACTTTAGAGAGAAAAAAAAAAAAAGCCATAGAATAGGAAGGTTATGAGAGTACCGTATTATGCAATTCAAGAGCTAGTGGCATGAAGAGGACAATTTGAGTAGAAAGGGAAATGCAGAAGTTGGAGTAAAATAGAGCTTTTGCAATAAAATAAAAGTGGGGAGTGGTTACGTGTGGTTTTGATTATAATGAGATAAAGCAGGTAGTTGTATGAGTGTGGAGAGAAATTTTGAAAACCGAATAACTTGCAGTCAAGATTATAACCGCCGGTGAAAAACAATCCAAAAACCTCCAATCTTAATGTAGTATAATGGCACAGCCCTATTCACTGACATAGACAACTTGGACAAAGTCTAAGTTGAAATTGAAGGCCCAGCTGTCAGCAATGACATGGCTCTTAATACACATGGCGCAGGCCTATTTGCCGACTAAGTCAACTGAGACAAAGTCAAAGTCAGCGACTCAGATGATCCCAATTTTTGTTTATTTATTTTATTGAAGCCGCTGCAACGTTATCCCACCATCAAGAGAAGGAAGCTGAGATTTAAGGCCCAGTCAGCAATGACGTAGCTTTTTAATACACATGGCACGGTCCTATTAGTCTTAAGCCAGCAGCTCAGATGGTCTGAACTCCCCTTTGACTTTCTAGTGTGGCCGAGAACTCCCCTTTGAATTTCTAGTGTGGCCGAGAAGATCAGCTTTGTTTATATATATGTAACATCTACATACGTAAATTTAACATTGCAATCTTTGTACATGCGTTTCAATTTACATCGTTTGTGTACCAATACTATTTTCACATATCTACGTAAGTGATTCGTTTTACCATATTTATTTGAACTATATGAGCACAAACAAATATAAATATGCATACTTATTACACATGCGAGTCATTTACATATATTGTTGATCACTTGTATGGTTCAGTAGAAGCCGGTGGTATCGAGTGATTAAGTAATAAATAATCTTTGTTGACCAGGCCCCAATACCATCCATATTCTACTATGATTAGAAGTAAGTCTGTTTTAGGTGTACGAGAGTTTTGGGGCATAAATAGTGGCTAAGTCTGTTCTAGGTGTACGAGAGTTTTGGGGTCATAAATAGTGGCTAATGCCCTAGTCTTGTAACCTCTTCTGATTGCATAGTGAAAACTCTCCCGTCTTCTCCCATGATGTAGGTCAAAAGCTGATCTCTGTGTTCTGTGTGTATCAAACTCTCCTGTCTTCTCCCGTACGTGATGTAGGTCAAAAGCTGATCTCTGTGTTTTGTGTGTATGCTTAATCTTATATTAGGCCCTAGATCACAACATATATAAATGTTTGCAAACAAACTACCCTGAGTATTGAATACCAAAGATCTCTTTAGGTTTTAACATCTCTTTCACTGGACAGCCACTTTACCTACTAGCTACCTACTCCATATTATTAAACAAGACCAGTAATCCGCACTGTTAAGTTGACCTCTACTTGGTTTCAGTTAAAAACTGTCTTATGCCATTGTTAGTTAAAAACAGATGAGTCATCTGTTTTATATTTTCATGTTTTAGTTGCAACAGAAGCCTTGTCTAACAAGGTTGCTTTGTAATTATTTTTGAGTCTCATATTCATATATATATATATATATAGGGAAATACTCCCATGAGAGACACTCTCACCAACTTGGTGAGAGATGGGTGGGGGCCCTCACTTCCATATCCATTCTCACTAACTTAAATGCAAGGACCCCAAACTTAAATGTGAGGGCTCTAACCCATCTCTCATAAAGTTGGTGAGAGTGTCTCTCATAAGAGCGCTTCCCATATATATATATATATATATATATATATATATATGGGGATCTTCATATGCATTTATCCCTCACCATTTTTTGTGAGGGACACCCCCCTTTGGGGGTGTCCCTCCCAAAAATGGTGATGGATAGATGCATATGAATATTTTTCATATATGTATATATATATATATATATATTTATTCAACCCATCCAAACTTAGTAATCAATAGGGAACCCCCTGATAGTCACTAACCCTAAGGATTGGCACACACCCGAATGGATTAAACCGTTGGATCGATGTTGAATATTTTGTTGAATATGAAGTAATTAAACTTGTGGGCCATAGATGAAAGGGTTAGGGGCATGGGTTTAAGGTCAAACTTGATACTTGGGATGGTCTCACATAGATCTTTCCATCCCCCGGTCCCATCACCAAATGAGGCCCACAATTGGCCCCACAAAAAAGTTCTCACATAATATGTTAGAACAGTTCCCACTTGAATGTTACTCATATATATATATATATATATATATATATATATGAGAATATTCAAGTGCATCCATCCCTCAACATTCCCTTAACATAAATATATGTATATATATATATATATGTGTATATGTATATATATATGTGTATATGTATATATATATGTGTATATGTATATATATATATATATGTGTATATATATATGAGGGCTGCTCCCCTACACTGCAGCCCTCCTTATTCTCAGCTGCAAAGGTGCTTTATGCTGGGGTCTTTTCAAAATAAAGCACCTTTGCAGCTGAGAATAAGGAGGGCTGCAGTGTAGGGGAGCAGCCCCCTATATATATGTATATGTATATATATGTGTATATATATATATATGTGTGTATATGTATATATATATATAAAAGA
This sequence comes from Umbellularia californica, assembly GCA_028538565.1. Classification (NCBI taxonomy): domain Eukaryota; kingdom Viridiplantae; phylum Streptophyta; class Magnoliopsida; order Laurales; family Lauraceae; genus Umbellularia; species Umbellularia californica. Next base: position 11,260,563 of record JAPQWN010000004.1, on the reverse strand, counting down.
GACCAGCCCTCTTGTGATTGAGTTTAGTTCGGAATGAGATCTCAATTCTTCTAAACCTCTTTCTTCTTCTAATTCCTCCGTTCATTACTTTCTCATACGAAGACCGCTTTCCATTTACTTCTCTTTCACTGGACTGAAACTTTACTTACCCGTTTCATCGCCGGATATCAAAAGGTAAAGAAAGAAGCCAAAAATCATTCTATTATTCCCAGACAACTCAACAGAATCCATGGCACCCAAGAGGGTACGCTTGACTCTCCTTGTGGACAAGGAAATGAAGAGGGTGGTCTATGCCGAATCCGGTAAGGACTTCATAGAAACCCTCCTCAGCTTCTTGACAATCCCAATAGGAACTGTCATCAAGCTCTCCGGCAAGAAACCCAAGATGGGTTCCTTGACCATGTTATATCGGAGCTTGGAGGATCTTGAGTCGGAGTTCCTATGTACCAAACCATGCAAAGGCATGCTGCTCCATCCCAAAAGCTCTGCAGAAGGACTATACAAGAATCTGCCTCTAATGGCTAATATAGGGACCACCAAACCTACCAAGTACTACATCTGTTCGCACAAATGTGGTATTGAAGAGGAAGGCTTGGTCAGTGCAGTTAAGCATGCTGGATGTCGTTGTGGGAGAACGATGAACCACAAGATACATGAAAAGAAGGGGGTCTACGTTGATGCGGATGGGGGAGATGGGGTGTTTATTAAGGGGTGTTTATTAAGGGGAAGATGAGGTTTATGATAAGAGATGATTTGCAGGTGTCTATTCTTTCTTCTACGAAAAGCTTCACTTTGTTGAGGGAACTCGGCGTCAGTGATGCTTCTGTGCTTGAGGAGAGACATGTGAAAGTTCGTGAAAAGAAGGTACGTGCATCTTTAAAATACATTTCAGATCAGTGGGAAAGGCGACGATGGAGCAAAATATTATTTTTATGAGCTAAAGTAATTTGAAGAGAGATGAAAAGCTAGGGCCAGTTTGGTAACCCTACTAATATAGTCAAGTCAAGTAAAGTTGATTTTGAAGAAAGAATAAAATATAAGTGGGTTATGATGGTATTCTGTTTTTAGTTGTTTGTTATGGAATCTTTTGACTTTTTTGTATGGAAAAGTGGAGTTTTTTTTGTATTTTAGTAGATAAAGGTAGTTGCTTTTTGACTTTTTGTATGAAAAAGATGGGGGGAGTTTTGAATAAAGTGCATTTGATGTGACATCTTGTCTGGAAAATGGAGGCTTTACTTGACTTGTATTGTATTAGTAAAGTGCCAAACGGGCCCAACCACCTTTTTTTTGCTAGTGGTAATTTCTTTTTTTGGCTCTTGGTAAAGTAAATGGTAAAATTTGATAGTCCCATCTGGTTCTCTTCCTTGGACACACCCTACAACACTATTTTGATTATAAAAAAAATCCTTTACTATGAATTTCTATGAATTCAATGGAAAGTAGGTATATATACTTAATCTAGATTTCAGTTTTTTTGTTACCCTTTCTTGTAATGAATACTAAAGAAAAATGTACTCGTATTGCGTTCAGGTTTTGCATCTACTTAAGCCTTTGTTGTTATCCAAGACACCTTTGACAGATGTATTTTTGGGGGAGCTCAACACTGTTGATAGGGTAGACCTTGATATCAGTGTCATAGCTCTTGACTCTGATGAGATGTTTCAATCCCAAACAGCGGAAGTGATAGGCAGTGACTCCAGGAAGATGATTGTGAAATTATTTATGAGTAAATCAGACAAGAAGGTCTTTTATATAGAAGGTGGAGAAGATTTCACGGATCTATTGTTTAGCTTTCTTGCCTTTCCTCTTGGTTCGATAGTTAAATGCTTAGGTGGATGTAGTGGCATGGGATGTTTAGATAACTTATACAAGAGCACTAAAGATTTGAGCTTCCACGGTTGCATGAAATCTGAGGAATGCGAAGCCATACTATTGAACCCGAAACTAGCACCCTATTTTGGGACTGAGAACCAACTACTATAGATTGAAGAACAAGTTCCATCTAAGCCCGACAATAATATTTTGAGGATTTGACATATTAATCCCCCCTAGACCCTGCATCCCCAGTTTCATGACTGAAAATCATTAATGTCACCAAAGTCGTTTAACTCTTGCCCACATTTTTTCTTTAATTTTTGCCCTATCATGGGACCCAAATGTAAAAAGTTGAAAAGCCATACATTAAGAAATCTAGACCGCCTTTTTATTTAGACTGGATCCAGGCCAGAAAAGTAAAAAAAAACATGGACCAAAGTCAAACGACTGTGGTGACATTTATAGACTTTCATCGTGAAATTGGGGAAACAGGGTTTAAGGAGAATTAATATGTGTCAAATCCCCTAATTTGTTTGACACCAACTATTGCTACGTCTCTAATGCTTATATTGCAGGTCCTTTTACATGCTCTCATGGGGTACAATTCTCCATCGTGAACCAAAAGTTTTCCAATGCAGTGACAGAGCTCGGAGGAGCATTTTTGGCTGGACCAACAAGGTTCATGGTAACTGACGAGTTGGTTGTGAAACCTCTTTCACCCATTTCAAGCATCTCTTTTCTTAACAAGTTCAACGTCCCCATTAGTGACATAGAGGAGCAGACTCTGTGCATGGGGAAAAAGGAGGTAAAGGGAAACAACTTTGTACATTGTCAATTTCTAAGTCAAGTTAATTTTCTGAGTTTTTTAAGTATGCTTCAACCTCCGTTTGTTTAGTTAGTGGGCCTATATGAAGACCCAAATCTAGACCAAAGGCTTCTTAGTTTGGCACAACTTACCCTGACCCTTTTAGAGATGTTGGGTTAGTCTTTGTCAAATATGTTGCATTGGATTGGCCCAAGCCTGGAAGATTTATCTATTAATCAAGCAGATAGGCTTGTGCCTATGGTTTAAAATAATAGCCATCATGTAATTAATGGTCATGTTCCTTACACATTTCTCTAGTCAATATTATCATTGATTGGTTATAACAGTTTCTAATTTTTAATCAAACACCATTAAAACCCTGTTTTCACTCCCATTATATTGGTTTCTAAGCATTTTTCTAATGCTTAAAACACTCTTAAAAAAATCTAGTACTATAGATTTACATCAAATGTGAGGCTTATACGCCACTGTCTGTGATACATCTACGGTTAATGAAAATGTTGATTGTACAACAATTATGATGTTACCTAATGTATATATCAGCCTTCTTCACAGAGGCCAAAACAGAGGTTTTTACACATGATTTTGCCTACTCACAATTTTAAAGGATTGTGCTCATGTTCTGCCCAATGTGAGCTGTGCTCAGGCTGCTATGGTTGATGAAGAGCCCATATATTGTCAACCATCAATTTTCATTCCATGTGAACTTAGGATCATTTCTAGTCCGAAGGATGTTGGTTCTTAACATCTCTAAACTACCTGTTGTTTTGGATCTTGTATTCTTAGAATCTCGGAAAAAATAAAGAACAATATTAGAACTATAAAATACCCAAATGGCTGAATCCATTGATTGAAGATGTTTCATCTCTAACCTGAAGTTTTTATTAGCACGACCTTAGGTTTCAATTTTTTTCTCTCTTCATCTTCTCTCCCATTATGCATAGGACAATGGCTTCTTCTCTTTGCAAAACCATGAGAGATATAAGAGGGAGCAATGACCTTGTATAACTTTATTTGCAATACATCAATGAGTAGACTGTAGAAGTCCTTCCTGTTGTAGGAAAATTACAAGTCATTCAATTCTTGAGTTGTAGTGGCAAAGATCTTTGGTTTGGTAGTGTTGGAATTTAGAATCCAGTTATGCTTTAAGAAACAAGGCCGCCTGAATCATCTGGGGCCCATGTGTTGTCATGTGGGATGACTACCTATAGTAAGATGAATGTGTATTACAAGTTTACAACACATTTGTATTCTTATTGAAAGAGTAACAAAGATGATTGACTACTACAACCTAACAATCATATATATATTACAATAGTGATCTCTAATAAATCTCTAAAAAGAAAATTTGCAATCCATGCTGATCATCTTTTTTTTAATTCAGGCCATGTCTTTGTTGAAAGCTTCTTTGATTTCCAATTCAGTTTTGAGCAATGTCTTCTACTCTAAGAAGCCAAAGCAGATGGAAACAAAACCTACGATAGAGGATTTTTTCATCACAGCATTTTATCTGAAACTGAGGTCTGACCACTTACAAGATTTTGAAATGCAGTTTCCTTGCTATATCTCCAAAGAAAAATGTACTTAAATATCTTGTATTGGTTTGTCCATCTTATTATGCTTGGGAAACACCATGGTGTTGTGAACAATACTAGAGATGCAAAAATAACTGTTATGTTACAGAATTAAACTTTATGTTAGAGAGTAGATATATAATAATTGTTATGTTGCAGAAATAACTGCTATTTATTAGTTGTAGTCAGGTAGAAAGTTTGGATTCTATTTAAAATTTGAATGCAAGGTTGGTTATAATAGTTGTTGGTTGTTGTCAGTTGAAGAAGAAAATCTGGGAGCAGAGACTATATGTGAGGAAATTGACAGGAGGAAGAGGCAGAGACATTTTCTGTTTATTGTTTCTGTTTTGTATTTGAAGGATGTCCCCCTCAAAGAGGACTTTGTTAGAAAACCTTTTTGGGTTTTTTTCAACCCTCTCTGGAATCATTCCAATAATACTACAAACATCAAATCTATATCATTGGATAGGTTAGATATTACCTGATTGCACCATCCTGCGCTTTTGATTCAACAAAAGATTGTTCTGCAAAGGGATTTAGAACTCTCTTGTGCTTTGGCCTTTTCTTCTCCCAATGTAAGTGAAACCTTCGTTACCAAGAGAGTTACCCGGGTTGCCTTTTATAGGATCTAAATCTCTCCTTCCATCAAGAAGAGAATAAATACATTTTTAACCCTCACATTAACATGATGGCGGTTACAAAAGGAAAATTAAAGCAGACAAAGTCCAATAAAGAAATCCTCAATGTGGGATAACCGATCCTTTATGTATGGTCATGTGGGCCACAACATTCGGTCCAACATTCTCCCACTCGGTCCATATGACCACAAAAAAAATAAAATAAAATAAAAAAAAAAAACTAAGTTCAAAAATGACTTTGACTAGTTATCACCATTTTTATTTGCCATCTCAACCTTTATGTCAATATTTAATTTGTAATTAAGTTAGTTTGCCAATAACAACTATGGCGGTTACATGGCTTGAACGTCGACGTGCTTCCTTCCATAATTACTTCACTAACATTCTAACTTAACACAATCCTTTATAAGGGTAAAATAAGATATTTTATATGGCGATCCTATTTGATGGGTACTGTAATGCCAATTTTTAATATTCTTACTTTATACACTTTGATCACATATGACAACAATCTCAATAAAGTAAGAAAATATGAAATTTATTTCAATGATAAGCAGTTACATGTCCTCATTAAGGCAATTTTATTAGGCCTATATTTCTAACATGCTCTTTATGGACCTTTGGTGCCAATGCCTTTGTCAAAGGATTTGCTATCATGAGGCTTGTCGGGATTCCAAAAATAGTCAGTAACTTATCACGTGCCTGTTCTTTTAGTACAAGGTATTTGACTTGTAGAAATTTTGATTTACTAGAAACCTTATCATTCTCAGCAAAAATATTCTTGTAGCGTCATTATCACAATAAATTTTCAAGGGTTCAGAAATTGTATTCATTACACGTAACCCTGAGATAAAATCACGCATCCAAAGAGCATGACCCATGGCTTCAAAGCATGTCACATATTCAGCATCAAATGTGGACAGAGTCACCAATGTCTGCTTCGCATTTCTCCATGAAATTGCCCCATCTGCTAACAGGAATATGTATCCTGAAGTCAACTTTCTGTATCGATGCAATCAGCAAAGTCAGCATCCGAATAACCAACCACTTGCAAATGATCGGACCTCCTATAAGAGAGCATGTAATTTCTTATGCCACTAAGGTACTGTAAAACTTTCTTAACTGCTAGCCAATGTGTTATTCCTGGATCACTTTGATATCTACTAAGCATGCTAACTGCAAAACTAATATCGGATCTAGTGCATGTTTAGGCATACATTAAATAGCCAATTGCAACCGTATAAGGGCAAGTTTCCATCTGTTGCCTTTCAATTATATTTCTTAGACATTGTTCTTTATTGAACTTATCACCTTTTTTCATAGGGGCATCTTGTACCTTGCACCCTTCCATACAAAATCTTTTAATCACATTTTTAATATAAGTTTCCTGTGATAACCCAAGTAATCCTCGAGATCTATCTCGGTATATCTCTATTCCTATTATAAAAGTTGCTTTGTCCATATTGTTCTTAAGATATTCCTTAGTTTCATAAATCATTTGAAGATCAATACTAGCTAATAAAATGTCATCGACATACAAGACTAAGATCATAAATCGGCTCCTACTAACCTTGACATATATACAATAATCAACTACGTTTTCAGTGTAACCAAAAAACGTAATAATGCAGTTGAATTTTAGGTACCATTGTCGGGAAGCCTGTTTAAGCCCATATATCAATTTTTTTAATTTACAAACTAGTTTACCATCATTTTTTTTTATGAAACCTTCAAGTTGTTCCATATACACTTATTCTAAATTCCCATTCAAGAATGTTGTTTTGAGACCCATTTGATGTACTTCTAAATCAAAATGAGCTACAATAGCCATAATAACTCTAAATGAGTCTTTTTTGGACACTGGAGTGTAGGTTTCATAACATTCTATACCTTCTCTCTGAGCAAAACCTTCAGCCATGAGTCAGGCTTTGAATCGCTCAACTTTCCCTTTGGAATCCCTTTTGGTCTTAAAGAACCATTTACATCTAACGGCCTTGGAACCATTGGGTAGTTCAACGATATCCCAAACGTCATTTTGTGGCCATTGATTCTAACTCATCTTTCATAGCGTCTAGCAATTTATCAGAATTCTCACTCTCAATGGCTTCCTTAAAAGTCTTAGAATCTTCCTTAATACCAATGTTATCTTCCGCTAAATACACAACATTGTCATTTGGAATAACATGTTTTCTCATTCGAGTTGACGTCCTTAATATCTTTGGATCGGATTCAATGATGCTTTGTTGTGTATTTGGAAGTGGATCATTGTTTTGTTCAGGGAATTGCTCATTGATAGGATTTTGAAAATTTTGTGGTTATTGTATCACTTGATAATCATTAACTATGATATCAAGTAGGACAACAACTCTACTTTGTTCAATAGGCAACTCAAGTGGTTCCCTTATTACATTGTAAATCACAGTCCTATCATGATCACTCTCACTTTTCTCATAATCCTCTAAAAATATGGCATTTCTAGATTAAAAAAATCTGGCATGTCCATATTCAACCACCTCTATCAGATCTCACCACTTTAATTTTCATGTTTAATTGCTATTCTACTTCTACTTCGAATATTTTGAAAAGATTCAAAGCATCAGATTTTTCTTTAATCAAATAGACATAATCATATCGTGAAAAATCATCTATAAAAGTGATGAAGTATTGCTCTCCGGTAAAAGATGGAACATGAATTTTACCACATATATCCGTATGGATTATTTCTAAGGGTGTAAAACTTTGTATGGCATTTTTGTTGTTTGTATTGGTTTGTTTTCCCATTATGCAATCAATATAAATACCATAATTAGTGAAATCAAGATTACGCAATAGACCATAATTGACCAATATTTTCAATCTCTGTTCAGAGATATGTCCTAATCTTTTATGCCATAACCTTGATGAGTTCTCATTTAATGGCCTTTTTCTCATGCCTACGTGCAATCCACAATTAATGTGAGAGGTGTGTAAAATTTATTCATACATAGAATCTAGCTTTAATCTACACAAATCATCACAATATAACCATTCCCAATCAAATTACTATTGCTAAACATATGCATAATGCCATGTCCAAAATTGAAATTAAATCCACTACAATCAATTATAGAAACTGAAATCAAATTTCTAGAAATATCAGGAATCAAGAAAGTATAATCTAAATCCAGGACATGTCCAGTGTCAAGCACCAGCCTATAAGTGCCTACAGCTTCGACCCTTGATTCCTTTCTATTCACTATCGTAATGGTTTTCTCACTATCATTTGGAGTCTGCCTTGAAAAGAATCCCTCCCTTTTCAAACCATCTTTTATGCTTTAGGGAATCCTTCTTAAATTGTCCTTTCTTTCCACAGAAAAACCATTTCTTCTGTGCCCTTTTCTTTTGCTTGTTGGGCTTTGCTTCCTGAACATTGGCTTTCCTTTTGCCTTTCCTTTTCCCTTGGACTTATTTTGCGAGACAAAATTAACAATTAATCATCCCTCAGCCTTAAGCCTTTTTTCTTTTTTATCAGCTTTTGAGATCAACTCATTCAATGACCACGGAGTTGAGCTCTGGTTGTAGGCCACTTTAAATGGGCCAAACTCGGGAGGAAGATAATTGAAAATGAATTGCACCAAATATTTTTCAAACACGATCATATCAACTTTCTTCAATTTAGAAGCGATATTTGTCATTATTAATATGTGTCCTCTTACTCCCAACGTTCCATTATATTTTATGCTTGTAAAACGGCTAATTAAGGATGCACCTAAAGCTTTATCAATTATTTGAAACTGACTTTTTATAGTTTCTAGTAGGCCCTTTGCATTTACTTTCGCTTGGATGGAACCTGTAATGGTCCTTGAAATTGAGTGTAAAATAATTTTTATCACAACCTTATTAGCCTTTATCCATTTATTATAGTTAGCCCTTTCATCAACTAAACTCGCATCCGTAGGTATTGCTGACTTAGGCTCATCCAAAGCCATATCAAGGTCCAAGTAAGTAATAGCTAACAATAACATATCCAGCCATTCAATAAAACTTGATCCATCTAGTATGGGTATATTCCCTAAAATCAAAAGTGATGCCATGTAATTTGAAATTAAAGGTAAAAAAATAAACAAGTGACAATAAGTTATGTAATGCTTTGAATTTATCTACGCAATATATATACTTAAATTTGAAAGTGATATGTACATCATTGTAAAGCAACCTTTGGGTTGGAAAAACAATTTGTAAATATATTATTTTTCTTTGATTAATATGACCATGTTTATAATATGTGATGTGATTGTATTGAATATATTCCTTTGGGTATAAATCAAATACAAGCAAAATATATTTATTAACCATGTCATATTCCAATTTCAAATTATGGACAATCGTACCTTTAGGCTTGATTGAACCATTTCCTTTATGAAGTTGCAATTTTAAGTGTTGTTATACTCAAACAATAAATAGATTTTACACTTCCTTAACTCAATTTAGAGAATTAAATAATTATTTATAATTGGGTCACTTTGGCGGCTTCTAAGTTAAGAAATTGTTGAATTCTTTAAATTTATAACAACACTTAAGTGATGAAGTTAGTTCATTCGGTTATCAAATGCCATAATCCAATCAATATATGGTTGATTGGTCCCAATATTTGATGTCCAAACAACTATAGCCTATCACTTCAACTTGATTAGGTGTCCTTACATTAATCAATGGTCCAAAAACAACCTTTGTTGGTCATTGGTCATCACTTAAATTCTTTAATTGATTCATCACAAATACTTATCCAACCATCCTTAAATAATAAATAACTCCTAGTTTTAAACATGAGTGAGCATAAACATAACTTTAATTGTATAAAGCAATTTAAATCGGCAGAGGAAATAATACTAATAAAATATGCTCTACTTAAGAGTCATTTATCAGATCCGTCGATCGTCGACCCTTGTCCAAATGTGTCTTTTATTATCAAAATAAGATCTAGACCCTTTATTATTGACCAATCCGTTCAACTATGAAGTTGATCAATTAATTCAGAATGTTATTAATGGCCAACATTATCAATTTAACGGCTTTGATCGGATTGAATAAACAATATATAAGAATAATTAGAATCAAATTTTAATGATCAATATAAATTAATCTTGACCAATCAATGCCCAATAAGTATTTTCATAACTCAATTAGACCCTATTTATGTCTGATAGAATGACTTGATGGTAAAAAAATATCATCAGAATAATCAGCACCATTGATCACACTATAACTTACAATTTCATAGTTTAGGGTCAACTTCTAAACTTTGATTTGGGTTACTTCTGAAGCTTATTTTGGTCAATTGAATGTACAAATATGTACCATCTAATAAGTGGGTACAATTGGAAAGTTTTCTCCAAAATTGAAATGGGCTCAGTGGGCCCTTAACGGGTCAGGCCCAACCCACGATTGGCCCAGACCAGAACCTAGCCCAATCCAGAAAACTCATGAATGGCAGGTCAGGTCGGGTTGGGCCAAACTACAAGTTGACTCAGCCTAGCCACACAAAATGAGGCAGAAATTGCCTTGCTATGCGCTATCTAACAAAATACTTTCTTGATTCCTTCTTTCTTGGTTCTAAGGTAATTCTTAAATAAAAAAAATTTAAATGATGGAAAAGAAATCTTTCCTTCTAACCTCTTTCAGATTGGGTTGGGCATTGTAATCCTCATTTTTGAGGCTATTATTATCCAATAAATTGAATACCCTTTATCAAATATCCAAAAATTTCTTTCCTCTAGGTATTTGGATATTTATTCCCGGAAGAATCAGGAATCCCCGATAAAACAATAATGGATTATTAGATTGAAACTAGACTGGCTCTAATACCAAATGTTAGAAAACCTTTTGGGTTTTTTCAACCCTCTCTGGAATCAATCCAATAATACTATAAACATCAAATTTAAACCATTGGATGGGTTAGATATTACCTGATTGCATCTTCTTGTGCTTTCAATCCAACAAAAGATTGTTTTGCAAAAAAATTTAGAACTCTCTTGTGCTTTGTCCTTTTCTTCTCCCAATGTAAGTGATGGTTGGAAAAAACCTTTGTTACCAAGAGAGTTACCCAAGTTGCCTTTTATAGGCCCTAAATCCCTCCTTCCATCAAGAGAGAATAAATAACTTTTTAACCCTCACATCAACATGATGGCGGTTACAAAAGGAAAATTAAAAGAAGACAAAATCCAATAAAGAAATCTTCAATGTGGGATAACTGATCCTTTCTGTATGGTCATGTGGGCCACAACATTCGGTCCAATAGACTTTTCTACTATAATTGTCCCAATCAATAAAATTTGTCTCTGTTCTTTCTTCTGGTTCTGAACAACAGTGAGGGCATTCCCTCATTGTTTCCTTTATACCAAAATTCTTGCTACTAGGATTTCCACATACTTTGCTTCCCTCATCTTCCAAAACCAAGCCACCTTTATTATGAGAAGATCAATTCACCAACATTCAGCCATGGCCCATGAACTATTCCAAAAGATCAATACAAAAATTAAAGATAGCTTCATTTGCCTGCAACTGGATATCACAAAGGATTTTGATAAGCTTCAATGGACATTCCTTTTTAAAGCTTTGGAATTCATTAAGTTCTCCAAAGAACGGATTAACATGATCAAGAAATTAATTACAACTTCTAGGCGTTTTGTCTTCTTAAATAGTCCTTGTGGTTTCTGTTGGAAAGATAATGGATCTATCTAGAATTACGAAATCAACAACATTGATCTATTGCAATTAACAATTAATATTACAAATTGATAAATCTAAACTAAGAGTACCCGATGCCATGAAGGAGTGGATTTGTGGTCCGGATTCCGAATTTGATCAGGTGCTTAATACTTCATACCCGCAGCAGCTTCTGCCACTATTCCTCTCTTTACTGGTGATGACCTTTGTTTTTCGTAAGGGGCTAGAGGCAAGGACCACAGGCAATCATTTTAAAGTGCTAGATGATATCCTTTCCATCAAGGATATCCATTACCATAATTGTACTTTGAAACTGGTGAGAGAGGGTTATCCTTAAATAACCAAAAATACAAATATGGGATCTGTCAAAACTGAACCAACCAAAGATAAGGATAAACCATATCAAAATAAATGTACATGGTTGTTGGACTACATATGGTTAATTCTAACATTCTCCCACTGGGACCAAACAACACCACTAGTTACACACACATGTCTACCACTTGAAGTCCCTGAGTGAAATTCATTAGCCATAATGCTCGTGATGTGGCGTCATAGCAAACCACGAACTCTGCTTCTATGGTGGAGGTTGTAACAACTAACTATTTTGTACTCCTCCATGAGATTGGCCCCCTTCCCGGCAAAAAGAAATACCCAGAAGTAGACTTTCTATTGTCAAGACATCCAGCAAAATTAGAGTATGAGTAACCAATTACTTCAAGTTCGTCGTTTTGTCTGTATGTGAGCATAAGGTCTTTTGTATCCTGTGAATACCTCAAACTTTTTTAACAACTTTCCAATGAGTCAATCCTAGGTTGCTTTGATATATGCAAAGCATGCCAACAGCAAAATTGATATTAGTATAGGTGCAAGTTTGAACATAAATAAGACTTCCTACAGCTAAAGCATATGGAATATCCTTCATTTGGTTGCACTCAAGTTCATTTTGTGGGCACTGCAACTTGCTGAGTTGATCGACTTTAGTGATGCGGGCTCCTATTGGTTTGCAGTCAAATATCCGAAACCGCTCCGGAACCTTATCTATGTAGGCTCTTTGAGAAAACCCAAAATCTGGCGCTTTCTGTCTCTATGAATCTCGATGCCAATAACAAAAGTAGCTTTACCCATGTCTTTCATTTCAAAATATTGATTCAAGAACTCTTTAGTCTCCTGTAAGAGATCAAAGTTGTTATTGGCTAATAGGATATCATCCACACAAAGTACTAAGAAAATAACGTTGCTCCTACTAGTTTTCAAGTATATGCACTGGTCAACAATGTTTTCTGTAAAACCAAAGGAGATTATCACTTCATCAAATTTTAGGAACCATTGACAAGAGGCTTGCTTCAAGCCGTAGATGGACCTATTCAATTTTCACCCCATATCTTGAGCATCTACATTTATGAATCCTTCGGGCCGAGTCATACACTTCTTCCGAATCACCGTTGAGAAAATGTGGTCTTTACGTCCATCTGGTGCAATTTGAAGTCAAAGTGAGCGGTAAGTGCCATAATGATTCTAAATGAATCCTTTTTAGAAACAAGTGAGAAGGTCTTCTTATAGTCCACTACTTCTCGTCGTGTGAAGCCTTTTGCTACTAGCCTTGCTTTGTTGCGTTCCACTTTGCCTTTCGAGTAACACTTCATTTTATATACCCATCTGCACTTTATTGGCCTGATCACTCCTTTAGGAAGCTGTACTAGATCCCAAACATGATTATGTTTTATGGATTCTAACTCATCAAGCATCGCATCTTGCCAACGTGCTGAATGGACACTTTGTATGGCTTCTTGAAAGGATAAGGGATCTTCCTTAACACCTATGTCAAAATCAGACTCTTGAAGATACACAATATAATCATTTGATATGACACTCTTTTTCAATCTATGAGGCCTTCTAAGTGGCTGAAGAGGTCATTTTTCTATTTAAATGGGGTTCAATTAGAACATTCTCTTGAATATGTGGCACCTCTTCTATCATCTCATTCTATGCAGGAATGTGTAGAGACAAAGGCTTTTGGAGTGGAGGTGTTCCTGTAATGGGCTCAACACATGTGGGTATTGGATGGTTCAAATAACTTGTTCCAAATGGGATAGGGATGGGGTCTTTGACCTCTTGGAATACTATATTCCTTGCCTATGTACTCACACTGAATTCATTGTCCTCTAAATATCTTGCATGAGAAGTCTCAACAATCCTCATGATAAGAGGGACAATAGAATATGTAACCCTTTGATCTTTCTGGATATCCAATAAAGAAACAACTCACAGTCCTTGGACCAAGCTTCTTCTCATTAGGATTATAGACATTTGCTTCCTCTGCACAACCCCACACATGAAAATGCCTTAAATCGGGCTTTTTGCCTGTCCATAGTTCAAATGGATTCTTTTGAACTGCTTTGTTGGGTACCTGGTTTAGAATATATGTTGTTTTTAGAGCTTCACCCCCAATTTTGCTATGGAGTACAAGGAGTGGTGTATTAGGGTCTAAGACCCCCTCATTTCGAGAATCTTAGCAAATGGTTCGGGCACTCTATTATGTTCGTCATACCGGCCATAATACTCTCCTCCTCGGTCGAACTTGACCACTTTAATGGATTTCCCCATTTGTTTTTCCACTTCTATTTTATAAATCTCAAAAACATCAGTAGCTTCAATTTTCTCTTTCAATAGATAGACATACCCATATCTGCTATAATCATCAATGAATATTATAAAATATTTATGCCTATTGAAGGAAGGACACGGTAATTTTCCACAAATATCGGTGTGGATAATTTCAAGCAATTCATTACTTTAGGTAGCATCCTTCTTTTTAGTTTATGTGAACTTGCCTTTTATACACTCCACACATGTATCAAAATCTGAGAAATCTAGGGGTTTAAGAATGTCTTCTCTAATTAATCTTTCCATCCTCCCTTCGGATATATTGCCCAAGAGCCTATGCCATAGTGCCACAAAATTTTCATTGATCAAATTACGCTTTATGCTAATGACATTGTTCACATGTGAGGAGAGTAAAGATTGAGAAAAAATAGGATCCAAATTCAATTTTTTATAATCCATCAATTAAAACACCAGAACCAAGCAACTTAGAATCCCTATACAAATAAAGACTATTATTACCAAACTTGAAAGAATAACCCATAATGTCTAATCTTGAAATTGAAATAAGATTTCTTGACGTGCTAGGAACAAAAAGAGTATTTTCCAAATCTAAAAGAGTGCCAAGTCTCCAGAACTAGTCTCATGTTCCCAACTGCATGAAACTTTAGCTCCAAGCCATTTCCAAGCACCAATTTTCTTTCTCCTTCACTTAGTCTCATGTGCAACGTCATTCCCTGCATAGATTTACAAATGTGGACGGTCGCACAAGAGTCCAACCACCAAGTATTAGTTGGCATATCAACTAAATTAGATTCATATATAACATATATAAAATTATTGTTACCTTTCTTTTCTAACCACTTCTTATATTTGTGGCAATCATTCTTAAGATGTCAAAGTTTCTTACAAAAGAAACACCCGTCCTTTGTTCTTGGCTTCATGTCCTTTTTATGCATAGTGCCTGACTGTTGAGGTTCTTATAGATTTCTGACTTATTCCCCAGAAACACTCGTCCTTTGTTCCTGGCTTCATATCCTTTTTATGCATAGTGTTCCTGGCTTCATATCCTTTTTATGCATAGTGCCTAACTGTTGAGGTTTTTATAGCTCCCCACCCCCCCCCACACCCCCCCCCCCCCCCCCCCCCCCCCCCCCCACCCCCCGGGGAACACTTTTCTTCTTATCCACATTTTTATTTTCAATAGCAAGGTGTGCTCTTTCAATCTTGCACCTCTTTCGTCTATTCTCTTCTTCATCACGCATAGCCACTAATTTATCTGGAGTCCATTCTTCCTTCTTGGTGTTATGACTGACTTCAAAAGTCTCAATTGATTATGGGAGAAAATTCATCATAGTATGGACCAAAAGAGTGTCTGTGATGTTTATCTTCATTTCATTTAACTTATTTGCTATGTGCCTCATCCTGGAGATGTGCTCTCTTTGAGTTCAGCTCGGTTAGTAATGAGTTAACCAATGCTTTAGGAGAGGCTTTAAATTGTTCCTCCAATAACTGCAAATAGTACTTTATTTTGTCAGTGGATGATATTGTTCCACGTAGATCATGAGGAATGGAATCCTTTATTATCATCAAAGCTCACCAATTAGCCTTTTCCTATTCTCATATTGCTCAACCACCTTTTCAGAACTAGTATTTGTAGGTTTATGAGGCTCATCATCATGAATGGCTATGGCTGTGTCCATGCACCCTAGAGTAATCATGACTTTATCATTCAACTGTGCAAAGGTGGCAGCAATGAGAGGTGGAATTGAAGACAGTTGGGTGACAACTGAGGCATGGTTCCAAAAGGAAATTAGGCTCACGTTAATTCTTTATGTTATGACTTTACTTTATGCACATTTTATTGTAATCCGGTGTTATCCAAGTGATAGCTTTTATGGACTGAACTCCGATGAGCAATCCCAACATAACATCACAATCCCCCCTTTGGGTGAGATTGCAACTTACTAATTGATTTGCTCATTGGTGATAAAATTCACCATAGGGCTGTCTTTACATCGCACAATCAAACAATTGGACCACTTTGGTGGCTACCAAACCTTTGGATCCTTTGATTTTAACCAAAGACTAATAAATGGCTATCTAAAACTTTAATGGTCACAATTTATGGGAATAAGATATTAAACCAATAAAGGAGGTGATCTGGGAAGGTTAAAATAAGTTGTGTCCATACACATTATGTGTATGTGTTATGGGCTTTAAGAGATTAGTAGGCCATCTGGTAGAACAACTAAAGCCTGACCCAAAACTAAATGGGAACTAAGGATAGTGAAATCCTAAAGACACAATAATCAATCTGGATAGACTCCACTAAGGTTCAGTGGTTGTGTACCTGTCAACTAGTGTGAGCAGCCATTGTTTTTTTTTTTTTATTCACTTGTACCTACCAGTATACAAACAAGCTGACTTGGCTACTGCATAAGATTCATGGTTAATAACTATAAGACAAGCATAACCATTTAGGATTCATAAACAGCCTCTAGTTAGCTCTCAGGCAACTAAATCAGTCCACATAGATGGCTCTATTTAGATATAATTTCCACAAACATGTGGGTTGCAACTTGAATCTACATGGGCCTGCACAAGTACACAAGTACTACACTTATGGTGAATTTAGACGACCCGGATTGCAGGCTCAACTAATAGGGCAACCCAATCTGATATGGCCATCATAACAAAATTCAACTAATTAAGTACTCATCAGATGAGCCATCTAAAAGAAGATAACACATCAGCAGCCTTTTTTTATATTATTATTGTAGATGATCCATAATGACTTTGGTTATGATTGTGAATTGTCCATTGATTTTGCAAGCGGCACGATGACCACATTAGGGCTCAGCATCTGGATATTGCGATTGCTTGTCACCAAATTCTCTCATATGAGAGAAACACAACCATTCAATTGATATCCAGTAATTTTGACCGATCTTATGAGTAAAACAAGAGAAATCCAAAGGCTTGACTGCTATGTGGATTGGGATTCTTGAATTTCATGTTAGAATGAGTGTCTCATGTCCATCCCAGAAAACATATCCAACCCACTTACACACATACAATGCAGTTATGCATTTTCATGACCCTTGAAAAAAACTTAAGATTGAATCCTATTTTGCATGATTTGGGAGCCTATCCCATGGGTCATATTTCTATTTTCTGCTCAAAGATCTGCTTCTCTACAGCTTAGCATTGAATCATGAGTGACAGATGGGTAGTGTTGTCCTCTCTTTCATTCAGAAGAGGAGAATAGAAATGGGTTTGTCTGTGACATTTTTCTATAAAATAAAAAAGAGTAAGATAGGTCTATGCGTTGAGTTTCATTTTCGAAGTGAGGTGTGGGTCATGACATGGATCCACACACGATCAGGAAATGATCTAACAAAATATATATATATATATATATATATATATATTTATGATCATGGGATCTGAATCTTCAATATATATGTTCAATAAAGCATTAAAACGCACAAGACACCAAGTGTTCTACAAACAGAAATCGAAAGATCTCCATCTAATAAAGATCAGATCCATGGGTTGTGACTTTGCAATTCTAGGTCTAAGAATCAGAAGGCTCTCATACGAAATCTTGGAAAGACAATGGATCTATCTAGAATTACAAAATCAACAATATTCTATTGCAATTAACAATTAATATTACAAATTGATAAATCTAAACTAAGCATACTTGATGCCATGAAGGAGTGGATTTGTGGTATGGATTCTGAATTTGATCAGGTGCTTAATGCTTCATACCCATAGTACCTCCCTCCTCTATTCCTCTCTATACCGGCAATGGAAACCTTCTTTTTGCGTAAGGGACTAAAGGCGGGGACTGCAGGCAACCCTTTTAAAGCGCCAAATGATATCCTTTCCATCAAGGATATCCATAATCGTAACGGTTGAATGTAGTTATTAGGCCCCCTTAAGCTATGGGGTCTAGAGGACACACAAAGCTTGGATTGAAGGTGTTGTACTTTCTTGGAAGACAACCCTTTTGTGAAAATATCAGCTATTTGATCATTGGTTGAGACATACTGGACCGCTAATTCTTTGTTAACCACTTTTTCTCGGATATAGTGGTAATCAACCTAAAGATGCTTCGTACGCGCATGATAGATAGGATTTGAGGCAAGGGAAATAGCGCTGATATTGTCACACTAGATGGTAGGCATTTTTATAATGGAATATGTAGATCTCTTAATAGAGTCCTCATCCATGATAATTCTGCAGTTGTGAGAGCAAGGCATCGATACTCTGCTCCTGTAGTCGACCTTGAAACTTTGGGTTGCTTCTTTGCACCCCATGAGACAGGTGAAGACCCAAAGAACACACAAAACCCATTTGTAGATTGTTGATCGATTGGGTCACCAGCCTAGTCGGCACCACAATTGGCCACTAAATGTAGTGGGCCTGGCTGCAAAAGCAAACTGTGTGTTGGAGTGATTTTGAGAAACCGCAAAATTCTCTTGACAGCAACCATCTTTTGAGTGGTGGGTTGATGCATATGTTGGCATGCCTGATTAACAGCAAATGCTTTGTCTGGCCGGGTGATAGTGATGTATTGTAGAGCCCCAACTATTTGCCTATGTTCAGTGGGATTAGATAATAAGACCACATCGGAAGGGCTAGTCTTGCTGTGAGAAACTGGGGACCTAACTGGCTAGGAGCCACGCATGTTGGTGCGCTGAAGGAGGTCAATTACGTACTTAGCTTG
Organism: Umbellularia californica; assembly: GCA_028538565.1. Taxonomy (NCBI): domain Eukaryota; kingdom Viridiplantae; phylum Streptophyta; class Magnoliopsida; order Laurales; family Lauraceae; genus Umbellularia; species Umbellularia californica. The sequence goes on along the minus strand of JAPQWN010000004.1, from coordinate 11,241,663 downwards.
TGACAGTAGCAGGCCGTCATTATGAGGGTGGACTTCAATACCCAAAAAATAATGGAGGTGGCTCAGGTCTTTGATAACAAATTTGGAGCCAAGTTGGGTTAACAAAGTTGTGATGAAGCCAAGGTTGTTGCCAGTGAGTATTATGTCATCTATGTAAAGAAGAAGATATGTGATGATGGATGCTGTTTGAAGAACAAACAATGATGGGTCAGTTTTTGAAATTTCAAAGCCCAACTCAAGTAGGTATGTAGTGAACTTGGTGTACCAGGCTCTTGGCACTTGACGAAGCTCATAAATAGCCTTACGCACGTGGCAGACATAAGATGGTCGAGTTGGGTCAACATATCCAATAGGTTGAGCCATAAAGACTTGTTCAGTAATATCACCATGGAGAAAAGCACTCTCAACATCAAGTTGACGAACTTGCCATTTATATGTCAACACGAGTGATAAAACAACCCGAATAGTTGCTTGTTTGACAACCGGGATAAAAGTTTCAACAAAATAAACACCCGGAAGTTGGTGATATCCTTTAGCAACAAGCTTGGCCTTGTAGCGGCTAATAGACCCATCGGGTCGAAGTTTAACTCGGAAAACCCATTTACAACCCACAACATTCATATTGGGTCTAGGAGGGACTAAAGCCCATGTTCCTGTTCTTTGGAGAGCATTGAATTCAGCATCCATAGCCTGGCGCCATTCAGGCGATTTGGCAGCGTTACTGTAGTTACTAGGTTCCTTATCAGTGAGAGAAGCAAGTAACACAGTGGGATATGGATGGCGGGTTGACAGCATGTCGGCCTTTTTAGATTTAGTGACAAAATCTGGATTATAGTATTTTGGGTTAGGCCTGGAGGGCCTTGTAATCATTCTAGGTAAAGGAATACTTGACTCAAAACTTTGGGCCAGTGGATCTGTAGGGGCCCCTAAAGGTGGCTCATGCTCGAGGCTTGGAGGACTGAGATGGGTGTGGGTTGCTTGTTCTGCCAGCGCTTGGGTTGGATCAGGTGATACAGATTGTGGGTGTGTGGGCATTGGGTGTGCAAGGGTTGGTTGTGTAGATGCTACAAAGGCTGGGACAGGGGGTAATTGTATAAGAGAAGGTTCATGGCCTGTTGGATCATAGTGAGTGAGAGGGGTAGATGAAGAGAGAATTTTTGTGGGAGTAGGAAGGATACCTTGGGGATTGACAGAGGGGTGAGGGCTAGGTAACCATTTGGATAGGGGCCCACTAGACCATGAATCGTTTGGAATTTGTTGATCCGGCAAGCGTGAGGAGGAGCACTCATTAAATGGGAAAGTGTTCTCATCAAATGTAACATGGTGAGACACATATACACGGCCTCGTATAGGATCAAGACAACGATAGCCTTTATGGGCTAGGCTGTACCCGATAAAATACATTTTGTGGAGTGTATGCATAGTTTATTTATCACATATGGGCATAGCCATGGTAGCAAGCGCATCCAAAAACTCGTAAAGACGAGTAGTCAGGTGAATGACAAAACGACTTTTCATAAGGTGACTTTGGAGATGAGTGTGTGAGAACCATACGATTTATAAGAAATACTGCAGTGTTGAATGCATCAAGCCAATATTTAGTGGGTACATGTGAGTGGGCTAAAAGTGTGAGACTTGTTTCAACGATATGGTGATGTTTTCGCTCAGCCACCCCATTTTGTTTTGGGGTATATGGACAAGGAAGTTGATGAGCGATACCATTATGGGCGAGAGATTTTTCAAAAGACTTGTTGACATATTCTCCGCCACAGTCTGAACAAAAAATTTTAATTTTGGTATTTAGATTATTTTCCATAATTTTTTTGAATTTAATAAAAGGGGAGAAGGCATCAAACTTATGGTGCATAGGATAAATCCAACAATATTTAGTGAAGTCATCAACAAAAAGTAGATAAAAATGATATCCATTAACAAAAGAAATAGGAGAGGGTCCTCATACATCGCTGTGAATAATTGATGAGGAACTAGAAGAAGAAGAAATAAATAAATGAAAAGATAATTTTTTTTTCTTTTACCTAACTAACAGGAAGAGCAAAAAGATGAATGCTTATTGGAAATTGGAAAATTAAAATTTTTAAGAATATCCTTCTGGATGGTAAGTGAAGGATGACCGAGTCGAGCATGCCATAAATAAGAGGAAACACAACTATGGAAAGCTGTAGGATGACATGAAGTGGGATGAGACGGATAAAGGCCGTGTTCAGTGCTCCCTTTGTATAGTGTCCTCCTTGTGGCTTTGTCCTTCACAAGAAAACCAGATTCATCAAAGCAAAAGTAGCAACGATTATCAAGAGAGAATTTTTGAACAGACAGTAAATTAGTGGCAGCAGTTGGACAATGCAGGATACTTTTGAGATGAAAAGGTTTAGAAGGAGAGAGTAAAAGAGCCGAACCAGTAACTGCCCCTGCCAGAGGAGGTCCGGGGCAAGGGCTAGTCCAGCAAGCGTCCTAGAACCGGAAACTCAATCAGGTTCATCCTCCAAGGGGGCAATAACGCCTTCCCGACGAGATAGCCTTCAATTCGAGCTTTCCCGACAAAAGGATCCTTGGCCAGACGAATTCCATCATTAAACTTACGACGACAACCCGCTCCTCGCAAAGATAAGGGCCCAAGGCCTTGCCATCCGAGGGCAGGACGAGTTGATCCGTCAACTTCGGCAACAACTAGAAGAAGGGGCAACCTCAGCTCCATCCTCCAGTCCCTCAAAGAAATTGAGGCAAAGACTGAAGGAAAACGCAAAGCTCAAAGAATGGCTTGACCAGCAAGTCAAGCAAGCAATCCATTGATATCTGGACGAGGTCGGCTTCACCCGAGGTCGACTGAATGGCTACATTTCAGGGAATCTCGGCATATCTCCCTTCTCTCGAGAAATCTGCAGCAAGTCTCCAGAGTCCTCGGTAGGATCAAATCACAGCCACACTTGCGGCAGCGTTCCCTCCAGCTTGGCAGGCACCTCCTCCAGCTCGGCAGGCAACCAATCTCTTCCACCTCAGGGGGGTTGCTAAAGATCCCCCGCGGCCCTCGCTTCAGCGGCACTGTCCTTAGCCGTCAGCTACGATCGCACTATCCTCTACCGCCATTGGCGGCACGGTCCTCTACTGTCAGCTTTGATGGCATTATCCTTTGCCACTGAGATACTTCATCAACTTAAGCAGCAATGCCACTCTCCAGCTTAGCAGCAGGGACCTCTCCAGCTCGGCAGTAGTGCATCGAGGCCCTCTCCAGCTCGGCAGCAGTGCCTTCTCCAGCTTGGCAACAGTGTCATTCGCCACCTTGGTCATGCGTATCTCGGTAAGAGTACCAGATTGCTGGCCAGCAAGGCTATACCTCTGGTGACGAACCAGCTAGGTATGTCCCCGATGTCCTTCCGTCCCGTGAAGCTCAGTCAATGCACTAAGCAACACTACGGACGCATTCGAGATACATGACCTTCCGGTTGTGGAACCAAGGTCCGAGGCTTATCTCTGGTTATAAAACCAAGACCAGACACTTATAAATTTCAAAGGAACATTGTCTGGATAGAAGCAAAAGGGCCCGAAAAGATTACACTGGCTCCGGTAAAAGTACCAGCTAGTTACGTCCCGATCTCGGCATAAGGCATCTCGATCCAGCACCAGATCGTTGCCCGAAAGATTACACTGGCTCCGGTAAGAGTACCAGCCAGTAATGTCCCAATTTAGGCCATATGCACATCTCGGTAATAGTGCCAAATCGCTAGCCACAAAAGTATACTGGTTCCGGTAAGAGTGCCAACCAGTCATAATATCAAGCTCGGTGATGGCACCAGCTTCAGGAAAATGTCAAGCTCGGTGATGGCATCGGCTTTAGAAAAATCAGGCGCGGTGATGCCACTAGCCTTGAACAAAAAACAACCATCAAGCTCGGTGCTAGCACCAGCTTTGAAAGACCGTCAGGCTATTTAGCTTTCAACTTCCAAGAGGTAAGAGCACTCTAAAAAGTTAAAAGCTAGGGGCTTTGTGTGGGGGGATATTTCCTCCCTCAGACTCCACTTCGGCCAAATGCTTGGTCTCGGTAAAATGACCCTTGGTCTCGGCACCTTATAAAAAGCCATGACATTGGCCTCATATAACTCATGAGTGTTGCTAGGAGAGAGCTTTTTCGGGAAATATTATTAAAAAAGTCAAAAGCAGGTTTTAATGAATTGTTTATACATCGGTCCTTACAAACTTTGCTTTTCTTTATTAATTCCTAAAACACGAGTCCCATCTCGGCTCCTCGGGACAAAGTGCCAGCTCGGCCTCAGGAAAAACGACTCTCACTTCGGTCTCGGTACAAGCATGAGACCAAAACTTCAGCCTCATCTCGACCATGCTGCATCTCAGTCTCGGTCAGACTACTGATCAGGACGACCATGGACAACTGTCCTGCCACGGTAACTCAAATATTTTACGGAACATATGACAGGATAGGGCACCGCCCAAATCCCTTACGTACACAGCTGCACCGCCCAGGCGTCGGGGTATGGCCCGATAGGACAGAGTGGGCTATGATGGGACTGCTATTAGAGATAGCCGGATTACGATGGGACTACAATTAAAGAAAAGTAGGCTGCGATGGGACAGCCTTTCAAGTGCTCTCTCCCTCTATAAATATTCAGAAGCTTTTAACAGGTAAGAGGGGGGGCCATCCACATGTTGGTACGCCATCTCCTCCCAAACTTCATCTCCTACCTTTGCTTAGTCCTGCAACTGCAACTTAGGCATCGGAGAGCCCTGCGCTGCCCAAGCCAGGGTCCTTCACCGTCTTCTTTCTCTTTCCCTTTCTCAGGTTCAAGGCAGGCAGCGGTTTTTCTCATCTATAAGGAGCTTCATCCTCCTCAAGACACCACCAAAATCACCCCCCCGGGTATGTGAATTTTTGTGCACCTACAATTCCTTTTGTGTGTTTGATTTACAATTGACTGGTATTTAACAACACTGTATCTTATATACAAGGAAACAAGCAGTAAATAAGGAGAGAGATTGTAAGAGAATTGAATTGTGGTGATCCACAAATCATTGACTACATGATTTCCTTTGCATGATTTTAGCTGATCGATTGAGATTTTAGGAGAGAGATTATAGGAGAATTAAATTGTGGTGATCCACAAATCATTGACTACATGATTTCCTTTGCATGATTTCAGCTGATCAGTTGAATGCTGTTATTAGTTTCTTGGGCTAGTAGCATTGATGGGAATCTCTCTCCAAACAACTTGGAACTTGGTTAGATCTAGAGCAGCCATTGTTCCTTAGAGTTCCTTGGTTCGGAACAAGATTGTCAATCTACGACTATCTTATTTTGTTTGAAGACCGTTTCACAAAAGAACTCCAAAGCAAAATTGTGCTAGATCAATTGGTGTTTAGCTTGCGTCTAGATGTTCTCTTCGTTATAGTAATGAAGAGTCTGAGATGCATTTGTTCCTCTCATGCTGTAAACCTTTGGTGCTAGATTCTATCTTTCATTGGGGCAACTCTTCCTTATCAACTTTTGGTGTTGGATTCTATTCTTCCTTATCATTCTTCCCCATTTCAATTATGGGCTCTCATGTCTGTAGGTAGAAACAAGTCAAAGCGACAGTGGGCTCTCTTGTTTTCTTTCACCGAATCAACATGATACTGCATTGCAAAAATGAGGTAGTTCTTAACAACAAATCAGTGACTCAATCCTGGGCAATAATAAGACGCTTGTCGAACACCCTTTAGACTCTATTTGGAACTTGCCTATAGAAGTTCAGGCCGTCTAATGATGCTCTTCTTCAGTTTTTTGGGAGACATCTCTCCAGTTAACTTTTGATAGTCTAATTCTTGTTTATATTGGCTCTTCTTGTTTTTTTTTTTTTTTTTGGGAGACATCTCTCCAATTACTTTTTTATTTTTTATTTTTATTATATTGACTCTTCATATAATGTAAGATTCATGTAATATCTTCCATGTGGGCTCCCTGCCCATGATTTTTTTTTATTTAAAAAAAAAAAAATCATGCTTCTGCCCACCCACTGGCTTAAAATCACTGCTCATTTTGCCCCATGTGAGTTGGATTCGAGCTGGTGTGGCTGATGACCCACTCCCTGCCCATGATTTTTTTTTTATTTATTTAGAAAAATAAAAAAAAACCATGCTTCTAAAAAAAATTAAAAAACAAAAAATCATGCTTCTACCCACCCACTAGCTTAAAATCACTGCACATTCTGCCCCACGTGAGCTGGATTCGAGCTGGTGTGGCTGATGACCCACCCATATTTTGTCAACCATCAATTTTCATTCCATGAGAACTTTTTTTTTTTTGGTTACCCATCGAAGGGGCTGGGACGCTGAGACTCGTGACACAACTCACACATGTGAGGTGATGCGAACTCACATATGAGAGGAGAGATAGACACAACTAACACATGCAAAGAGATGGAAACTCACATATGCTAGGAGACATAAATACAACTCACACATGTAAGATGATGAGAACTCGTACATCCCATGAGAACTTTAAATCATTTATAGTCACAAGAATGTTGGTTTTAAACATGTCAAAACTACCTGCAGTTGGAACGTTGGATCCTGTGTCCTTAGAATCTCATGAAGAATGAACAATTGAAATATAAAATATTCGAATGGCTGACTTCGTTGATTGAAGATGTTTCATTTTTAACCTGAAGTTTCATCAACCCAACTATTGGGCGCCGATTTTCTCCTCTTGATGTTATCTCATTATGCATAGGACAAAGGATTCTTGAGATATAAGAGGGATCATGACCTTGTATATATAACTTTATTTCTGATGCATAATGAGGAAAAGTCCTTACTGTAGCCTGTAGGAAAATTACATGCCATTCAATTCCTGAGCTCTATTAGCAAAGATCCTTAGTTGGAAGGGGCTGACCTACATGTAGGCCTAGGGGGCCATGGCCCCTTTTATGTTTTCAAAATTTTATTTTTTACCACTAAGTTTTTTGTAATTTTTTATTTTGACCCCTAAATTTTTAAAATTTTCTTTTAATAATTATCATTTGGCCCCCTCTAGTTCCATTTTCTGGTCCGCCCTGTTAGTTGGATAGAGTTAGAATCCAGTTATTACTTGAAAACAAGGGTCTGAATCATGTCAGGCCCATATGCGGCCGTGTGGGACTAGACATAGTAATATGAATTTGTATAACACCACATGTGTTCCCATAGTAATATGAATTTGTTGAACACCACAAATGCATACAGCGTACTTCTGGAATGCATGACAAAGATGATTGGCTGTTACAACCTGACAATTATATAATAATTACAGTAGTGATCTTGGAAAAGGAAATGTGCCCTCCATACTGATCAATTTTAATTTATTTTGAATTCAGGACATGTCTATGTTGAAAGCTTTTTTGATTCCCAGCTCAGTTTGAACAATGTCTTCTAAATCTACCCTGAGAAGCCAAAGCAGATGGAAACAAAATATGGGAGGATGAATTTTTCAGCTCGGGATTTGTCGAAGGCTTAGGTCTGACCACTTCCAGGATTTTGAAATACGTTTCTTGCTCAAATCTTCAAAAGAAAATATACTCGAATATCTTGGCTTGTCCTTATTATGCTTGTGAAGAACTACAGTTTGTTATGAATGGAGTTTAATGATGTGCCTTTAAAAGTGTGTCTATACTTATTTGTGGTATTGGATACCAAACGGGGTTGGTACGTTTTATGTGAATTTTTCATAGATTGGACCCAATGAAAGTTTGTATCGGCAGATTTGATGGGCATGTGACCATTCTTTCTCCAGTGTTCCAACATTTTTTCACACTGACATCTCCAGCCTATGGACATTCCAGCTGCGCTACCAAGACAGGTTACAGCCCACCTTGTGAGGATCCAGGATCTTGCGAGGATCTTGCTTAGGCTGAGGTGAGGGATATCCAGGCCAAGCCCACCTTTAAAAGCACTGTCCTGCATCGAGCCCAAGCCCAAAACGCGCTAGCCTTTAGCTTGGATGTGTTACACACATCAGGCCCGCGCCCACCGTTTTTAGATAATTGGGTCAGACCAAGTCGGACTTTTAGTGATCACTCTTTTGGGCTTCCTAATCACTTGTTACAGAAAATGAATCACGAACTACATATATTGGTTATTTGGACGGGCTTTGGGCCTATTACTTAATTCAACCCAACATATATATAAACGGGCCCAGCCGGAGTACTCATACAATTGACGGTGGACCAAAATAGAGTACAATTCATTTTGAAATTGGAACCCTCTTGAGTGTGTCTATATACGGACTCCCAAACTCTCTGAGTGGACATGGCGGCCCGTGAATTATTCACTTATGATTGCGGTTGAATTTTACCTCACTAGATAGATCCGGACTCCTGATTTTGGAGTGAGAATTCACTTTCTCCTGATTTTGGAGTGAGAATTGACTTTGTATGACCCCATCCAACATGGAACAATTTATCGGTCCCACTGTATTTAATGAACAGAATCTATTTTATTGGCTCTTTATTAATAAATGCTTTGGATGCCAAAGACCTGCGCTTGTACTTCTCTTTGCCAAAGACACTTTACCCATTTCAACGCGGAGAGCAAACCGGAGTGCAGAAAACCATGGCAGCCAAACAGATGAGCTTGACTCTCCTTGTGGACGAGAAAAGGAAGAGGGTCATCTATGCAGAATCCGGCAAGGACTTCGTAGAAACCCTCCTCAGCTTCTTGACATTGCCCCTAGGAACTGTCATCAAGCTCTCCGGCAAGCAATCAAAGATGGGTTCCTTTACCATGTTATATCAGAGCTTGGAGGATTTTGATTTGGAGCTCCTAAGTACTGAATCATGCAAAGACATGCTGCTCAATCCCAAAAGCTCTGCAGTAGAACTTTACAAGAATCTACATCCAATGTTTGATTTAGGAGCCACTAAACCTACGCAGTACTATGTCTGTAACTCTTGGAAACATGGCTATGAAGAGCATTCGAGCAGTATTGTTGAGAACGCTCGGTGTCGTTGCGGGAAAACTATGAATTGCAGTATATATGGAGAGAAGGGGCCTGTTGATGCTGTTGGGGGAGATGGGGTGTTTCTAAAGGGAAATATGAGGTTTATGATAAGGGATGATCTGCAGGTGTCTGTTGTTTCTTCTTCTACGTGCTTCGCTCTGCTGAGGGAACTTGACATCAGTGATGCATCTGTGCTTGTGGAGAGAAAAGTGATTGTTGGTGAAGAGGAGGTATGTGGTTGAATTGAAACTCTAAGTTTGGGTAATTTGGGTCTCATTTTCCTTTGCAGGAATGTCTTGAATTCCTGTTGGGGGGGAATTTAGAAAGTGGCTGAATGTTCATTCCTGAATTCCTTGTTTCATTTATGCTGAAATTCCTGCAGGAGATTTTCACACATCATGAAGCCCTTTATTCTTTGTTTCATGGCTACTAAATTTATGATGGGAATTACACTTGTATAAACATCTCTTGTATACAAATTCAAATGTGCAGATACTATAGCATATGAGATGTATAAAAAAAAAAAAAACAGCTACTAGAGTACATCAATGGATAAACACTATATTATTAAATGGGTCTCACTAATTTACCTGAAAATGCAACACTCAAACGTGGGTGTCACCTTTAGGAATCAAGAAAACCATTGTGGCACCTAAAATTCCTACTTAAGGAATTGTCAAAAAAAATAGAGGAATTTACCGCATAGGACCCCATAGAACCTCATACCACTCTCGAGGTCCAAAAACACTGTATATATGGATAAGGTCCTCAAGTTGCATTTTTGTATTTTTTTTTTTTTATTTGTCGTCTAGTGATTGGTCGATATCGACCATTATTATGGTCGATATAGACCATTCTGCAGTGGTTGCTTGCTTTCGATTTGCATATCGACCATTCTGCGGTGGTTGCTTGCTTTCGATTTGCAAAATCCAAATGGTCGATATCGACCATCAAGCAGTGGTTGCTTTCGATTTGCAGAACCCAAATAAAAATTGAGTTTTTCAAGAGGAAGAAGAGGGGAGGGGAGGAGGAGGGAGAAGAGGGAGAAAAGGCAAAACCCTCAACCATATCAAGAAAGGAGCAAGCAATCACACACAAACACATACACCAACTTATATATAGCAATCAAAACCCATTTCACTACATAATCTACAGAACATTATATCAACAGAAGCAATCAAGGAAGGGACACAGAGAAGAAAACAAAAACCCCACAAAGGAAAAACCCAAAACAAAACGAACAGAACCCCATTTCACTACACATCTAAAGACCACGAAATGCTAACAACAACAACAGCATTGGAAGAAGAACAAGTACATGAAAAAATAGCCAAAACCCCACAAACGGAAGAAAAAAAAAAAAAAAAACTACTCTAACACAAAACGAACAGAGACCCATAAGAGAAAAACGTAGGGAAAGCAAACCCCATAGCGCAGAACAGATCAAAAACCACGAAAATCAATGAAACCCAAACTAAAACCAAAGACCCAGTTCCAAGAACAACGAAAAGTGCGTGCTGAGAAGCTAAGAAGATGAAGAGAACAAGCAATAGTATACTTGAAGTCCGTTGAGACTAATCCTAGCCCCCTAGGTTGTGACCTATGGGCTCTTGCCCACGCTCTCCCCTAGTTAAATCGTCTCCCTCCTCCTCCCATCCCCTCTTCTCCCTCTTGAGAAACCCTATTTTTATTAGGATTTTGCAAATTGAGAGCAACCACTGCATAATGGTCGATTTCGACCATTTGGATTCTGCAAAACAAACGCAACCACCGCAAAATGGTCGATATCGACCAATCGCTTTGAGGACCTTATCCATATATACGGTGTTTTGGGACCTCAAGAGTGGTATGGGGTCCTACGGGGTCCTATACGGTAAATTCCTCAAAAGAATAATATGTAATTATAAATTCATAAATTCCAAGATATGAAATCTACTCTCATCCAAATGTGGGGATGCAATAATGTAATGGTTGTCCCCTTGACATTTCCAAATTCTGTGTTTCTTTTCTAGGACCCTTAATTCCAACCACATGAAAAGTCACTTTTAATCTTTTGGAATTCCCAAATTCCAACCCCCTTAAGCATTTCTGAATGCTCCGGCCAAGAGGATGATTCGGGATTCCACAAAAGGGACAGCTTCTGGAGAATTTACGAATTCTTCAAACATGAGTCCTTTGAATTCTTCGAAAGAAATAGGGCCTTGTGGATTCTAAGAAATGACTTTCTATCAAATAAGTTAAAGGACCTTTTGTATAGGTGGCATTGAATTCTTATGATATTTAAGCAATGTCTTTCTATTAAAGGGGGATGAAAGTGAAGTATTAAAGGTGAAAATTTACAAGGGGCACCAATCTTCCCTTTAGGAAATGGCTACCCTTACCCACCCCCACCCTACTAAAGTGAAATATTAGGAAAATGATGTCCCATCTAGATCTCCCCCTTGGACCCTTCATTCCTCTCCTTGACACGTGTTTGAACAAAACTGACTTTACTATAAGTTTAGAGGAATTCAATAGGAAGTAAGTGAATAGGCCCTTAGTCGAAAGTTCATTTGTTCGTTTCCCCTTCTTGTAAGGGATACTAACCTAAGAAAAAATTGTACTGCTCCTGTTGCATTCAGGTTTTGCATCTGCTTAAGTGTTTATTACTATCCAAGACACCTTTAACAGATGTATTTCTGGGGGAGCTCAACACTATTGATGGGGTAGACCTTGATCTGAATGTCATGTGTCATGATTCCAAAGACAATCAATCTCAATCAGAGAAAGATATGGGCGATGGCTCCAAGAAGATGAATGTAAAGTTATTTCTGAGCAAATCGAACAACGGGGTCTTGTATGCAGAAGGTGGGGAAGAATTCACAGATCTTCTCTTTAGCTTCCTTGCCTTTCCTCTTGGTTCTGTTGCTAAATGCTTGGGTGGATGTACTGACACCGGATGTTTAGATAACTTATACAGAGCGCCGAAGATTTGAGCTGTAAGGATTGCATGATATCTGAGGAATGCAAAGCCATCTGTAAGGATTGCATGATATCTGAGGAATGGAAGGCCATGCTACTTGACCCAAAGCTACCACCATATTTTGGGACCAAGAACCAACTACTACAGATTGAAGAACAAGTTCCATGTAAGCCCAAGTTTGTTTGTTGCGCCACTTGCCGTGGCTCTGCTGCTTTTATTACAAGCCCTAGGATGTGCTGTCATTCGAGTAGGAGGGACGTACAATTATCCACCACGAACCCAAAGTTTCCTGGTGCGGTGACGGAGCTTGGAGGAGCATTTGTGGCTGGACCAGCAATGTTTATGGTAACTGACGAGTTGGCTGTGAAACCTCTTTCAACCATGTTGGGCATCTCTCTTCTTAGTAAATTCAACATCCCCATCAGGGACATAGAGGAGCAGACTGTGTGCACTGGGGAAAAGGAGGTAAAGGAAAACAACTATATACACAAATGGATTTTGTATCTGCAACAAAGCCAAATCAAGGCTATATATTAGTGAATAGGGGTTATTCATTGGTTGGGCTAGCCCAAATGAATGCTTGCCCGACGGATGGTATAAAACCTAGTCCTGACTTGCCCAGGGTTGGCTGTCATCTTGGCTTATGAGGTCTCAGATCAGACAAATTAAATGAGAAATCGAGTTTGGGTGCACAACTTCACCAGATTCAGCACAGTTACTCGGCTCAGTGACCTTCTGAGTTAAGTTGATTTTCTGAGTGCCTAAGTATGCTCCAACCTTGGTTCAGTTAGTGGGCCTAATTATGCAGATCCAGATCAAGACCAAAGGCTCGTAGTTTGGCTCAGCTTACCTGGCCCTTTTAGAAATATTAGGCCTTTGTTAAATATGTTGCATTAGGTTTGCCCGGGCGGCACATTTAGCTATTAATCGATGAAAAAAGGCTTGTGCCCTTGGTTTATAGTAATGGCCGTCATGTAATTAATTTACCCGCTGCATACAGGTTTCTCTAGTCAATGTTACTATTGATTGGTCCATAACATTTTCTAATTTCTACTAAAACACCATTAAAACCCTTTGTTAAATATGTTGCATTAGGTTTCCCGGGGTGGCACATTTAGCTATTAATCAAGAAAAAAAGGCTTGTGCCCTTGGTTTAAAGTAATGGCCATCATGTAATTAATTTACCCGCTGTGTACAGGTGTCTCTAGTCAATGTTACTATTGATTGGTCCATAACAGTTTCTAATTTCTACTAAAACACCATTAAAACCCTGTTTTCCCCCCTATTATATTGGTTTCTAAGCACTTTTTTATGGTACAAAAACTCTGAAAAAAAAAAAAAAAAAGACCTTTAGCATGGAAGAGTTACTTAAAATGTGAGGGTTTCATGCCAGTGTGATACTTCTATGGTTAACAGGAATGTTGATTGTTCAACTGTTGGAACATTACCTAATGCATGTTTCGGCCTTTGTTAATGTGGCCAAAACAGAGTTTAAGCCATGCTTCTGCCTACCCACTGGCTTAAATTCACTTCTCACATTCTGCCAATGTTAGCTGGGGTCAGGCTGGTATGGCCGATGAACAGCCCTGTGCTGTCAATATTCAACTTTCATTTCATGAAAACCTTAAGGTCATTTGTTGTCACAAGGATAAACTACCTGCAGTTGGAATGTTGGTTTTATCATCCCTACTCTTGGGCATCAATTTATTATTCTCTTGGTCTTCTCTACATCATCATGCATAGGACAATGGCTTTTGCTCTTTGCAAAAACATGAGAGATAAAATGAGTAGAAGTCCTTCCTATTGTAGGAACCTTAGTGTCATTCAATTCTTGAGTTAGAATCCAGTTATTACTAAAAATGAGGGCCAGATCATGTGGAGCCCATATGGGGTCGTGTGGGACTTACCCATAGTAAGATGAATGCATATTACAACACATGTATTCTTATGGAATGTATGAAAAAGATGTTTGGCTGTAACAAACTAACAATCATATATGAAAATTTGCTATCCATACTGATCAACTTTTGTTTTGAATCCAGGCCCTGTCTTTGTTGAAGGCTTCTTTGGTTTCCAACTCGGTTTTGAGCAATGTCTTCTACCCTAAGAAGCGAAAGCAGATGGGAACAAAATCTAAGTGGGGGATTTTTTCAGCGCAGGATATTATCTAAAGCTGAGGCCTGATCACTTACAGTATTTTGAAATACAATTTCCTTGCTCAATCTCCAAAGAAAATTTACTTAATTATCTTGGCTTGGCTTGTTCTTATTATGCTTTGGCTTGGCTTCTTCCTATCATGCTTTGGGAAACTATAGATTTCTATAAATGGAGTTTATGATGTGCTTTGGAACTTTGAAGTGTGTATTTTTTTGTGGTATTGGATACTGATGTCAATAAGGTTCCTTACTTTAAATCCAGTAGCATTTTTGTGTGTGTGACAGACAGAGAGAGGTTGTTTACTGTAGATTGAAGGCACTTGGGGTTGTGTTTGTTTATGGGGTCATTCTTTCTCCGGTGTTCGAACATCTTTTCAGACGGATATCTCCAGCCTTTTTTGGACTTTCCAGCTGCTATCGACACATGGCCTTTTTTCCACAACATGGGAAGCAAATTTATATTGAGGTTGAAAATGAAGAATCTGCGGATCTTATGAAATTGCAAAAAAATAAAATAGAAAAAAGGGAAAAGATTACTGATTCTGATTATTCCATTTTCCGATTCTATATGCTCACTGTGTTCATGTGCTGGGCCAAACCCGCCTTTAGAAACACAGGCCCGCATCTGGCCCATGCCCAAATCAGGCCTCTGTTGCATGGACTAAGCAATGGCTGACCCAGGATTTTCGTAGTGAAGTATATGGTTCAGTGAAGATATTAAATAATAAAATTGAATTTTTAAAAATATTATCTAGGGGTTTCTTGAATCTTATCTCCAAGGATTCCTTCTACCAAAAGAAACAATTACGACCGTCTAAAAGAATAAAGACACTTTACCCCTTTCAAGTTTCAGAGAGCAAAAGAAACGAAAAGAAGCAGAGAAGAACCATTCAATTCCCATTCATTTCAACAGCGGACTTTGTAGAAACCCTTCTCAGCTTCCTGACAATGCCCCTAGGAACGATCATCAAGCTCTCCGGCAAGCAACCCAATATGGGTTCGTTGACCATGTTATATCAGAGCTTGGAGGATCTTGATTTGGAGCTCCTAAACACCAAATCATGCAAAGACATGCTGCTACATCCCAAAAGCTCTGCAGAACAACTGTGCAGGAATCTACCTCTAATGGTTAATATAGGAGCCATCAAACCTACCCAATACTACGGCTGTAAGTCTAGGAACTTGGGCGATGAAGAGCACTACTTGGTCAGCACCGTTGAGAACGCTCGATGTCGTTGCGGGGCAACCACGGATTTCAAATTCACTAAAAAGAAGGGGCTGGGTGTTGATGCAAATGGGGAAGATGGTGTTTATTAAGAGGAAGATGGGGTTTACGGTAAGAGATGATTTACAGGCGCCTGTTGTTTCTTCTATAGCGAGTTTCGCTCTGCTGAGGGACCTTGGCATCAGTGATGCGTCTATACTTGGGAAGAGAGACGTCAATGTTGGCGAAGAGTAGGTAAGTGAATTTTTTTTTTCAATAGTGCTACATGTCCCAAAAAGTCTACTTGTCCCAGGACTCATGTCCCGGGACTGGCCCGACTCCACATGGAGTGGGCACTTTGGTCATTTGCCGGGCCAGTTCCGGGACTCATGTCCCGGGACAAGTAGCATAGCTCTTTTCTCTCTCCCACTCCCCCAAAAGTCTAAGGGACATGCTACTTGTCCCGGGACTTGTCCCGACTCCACATGGAAGGGGCAAAAACGTCATTTGCCCCCCTTCCAATGTGGAGTCCCCTCCCATGTGGAGTCGGGATAAGTCCCGGAACAAGTAGACTTTTTGAAAGTCCAAGCCCTCATTGTTCACAGCTCCCCCACGTGGCATTCAGTCCCGAATTCGGGACATTTAGACTTTTTGTTTTTTTTTCCCAAAGCCCAGGTTGTTTGTCGTTTGCATGAAATTAAATTTCTAGGAAATCATGCTAAAATGGTTGCAAACAAAAGGGCTTTTAAGAAGGTGAGAATGGTTTCAAACAAATGGAGGGTTTTCGAGGATTCTTTTCGGGTGGGCCCTCACTTTTCTAGTATTTCAATTACTATGGTGTGATGGGTGAATACTCATTTTTTCATGTGCCCTTCATTCATTTTCTGTTGAAGGCCAGATTTTCCATTTTATGGCCAGTTGTAAGTCTTCCGCTCTATTTCTTCAATTTTAGCTGTTTTTAAATTTTGAATTTTGGAATTAAAAAAAAGGTTTCAACTATGATTAAATGGATATATGAGAATATACATTTTCTTAATGAAAATACCCCTATTAATAATATTGTCAACCACTTGACGATATGGTCACCCATTTCCCCTCTTTCCTCATTTCTTCTTTGCCAATGGCCCTAACATATTGGTATTAACTGAAAAAAACTTGCTAATCTTTCATCAGCTAGCGGCCTTCCTCTGTCTTGCTGCTACCCTTTTGTCTTTTGAGTCAAAGCCTGCTACCCTTTTGTCTTGAGTCAAAGCTATTCCACACGTATATGGAGGGTATGTTTACTGCAGAAATCCTAGAAAAATCACCTCTACCCCTCTGATGGAAAGGTTGGTACTGCAGATGCACATGAGGAGGTGACTTTTGAGAACTCTCTTATCAGTTCAGCACTCTAACCCTCTGTTGCTGTTGGAAAGGTTGGTACTGCATATGCGCATGAGGAGGTGACTTTGGAGAACTCTTATCAGGTTGGTACTGCAGATGCACATGAGGAGGTGACTTTTGAGAACTCTCTTATCAGTTCAGCACTCTAACCCTCTGTTGCTGTTGGAAAGGTTAGTACTGCATATGCACATGAGGAGGTGACTTTGGAGAACTCTTATCCAGAGAGTTCGTTTTTTTTGCTTATGCACGGATAACAGAAGCCATATGAGGGCTACTTTTAGTGTTGGGATGAAGGAGCTTTGGAGTTGCAGGTTCACAGAAATAGGAAATGGGTGACAATATCGCTAAGTGGCCAGCGAAATCACCATGATGGTATTTTTATCAGAAAAGAAAGTAAGGTGCCCTGTGCCGGTGTTTTTATTTTTTATTTTACTAATCTGTTTGATGAGAGTTTAGGCTTAATTTTTTTTTTTCAAAAGAGTCCTTGAATTATTCTTGGGTACTCATTTCCTGCAAACAAATGGGCCCTAAGATTCGTTGAATTCATAGGAATTCATTATTTGTGGGTCTTGACGTCTTTCATCTTTTATCCCCTAAGTTCGTGGGACTTTTTGTGTGATGCCTTTCCAACAGGAGGGTCCGAATGTGAACGGTGGAAGGTGAAGATCCACGATGGCCATTCAGATAACCTCCCCTTCGATGGGAAGTAATTACCCACCCATCACCCTACTAAATTAAATTTTAAGAAAGCGATATCGCATCTACTTGTCCACCTTTGTAATACTACTTTAATAGTATGCAAACATGCCATCTCATTTTTTTTTTCTTTTTCTTTTTTAAATAGATTCAAAACTTTGATTAATGCTATTAATAGCAGAATTTCTGAATTTTAGAAAATATAGTTATTAGAGTCGTTCTTACTTGCTGGATTCTTACAATGCTTAGGGGCTAGGGCCATTTGCCACTTTGCCAAGGTACCTCTTGTTTAGTTGGTACTAAATTTCTTGGATGTGTAAGCAACATACCTTTATGTTAAAGTGGCCGAAAATGAAAGATTAAAGTTGAGAGATCCCATTGAGGCCATTAGATGATCCAACTTGCAATAAGTAAAGATTACCCAATTATGATCCTTGTAATTGGAAAAGTGATCATCCTATGTAGATCTCTACTTTACATTCTTCATTCCGTGTTGACACACTCCTTTTGTAAAATCTCCTTTACTAGGATTTCCTACAAATTCAGAAGAAAGGGCCTTCTATTAAGGGACTAAGCTCACTAAGGGCCTGATTGTCTATTACTCAATGTGGCTATATAAATGATCCTCATGGTCCCTCTATTGTACCCTAGTTGGTTAGGGCATGGATCAAAATAGCATAGCGGCCGCTATATCGGGCGTAATGGTGCAGACCGCTATGCTAAATAGAATTTAGCGCTGCTTATAACCGTAGCGGCCGCTACGGAGTGAGACAGATATCTACTTAAAAAAAAATTTAAATACATAATACAACTTATTTCTTTTCTTCTCTCCAAATAACATTTATACGCAACTCTTCTACCTTTTTATGTTTAAAAAAACACCAAAAAACACATGATATCACTGCATTACAGTCAATACAAAGAGTTCTTCTCAATGGTTCTACTCTAGGTACATCATATTAGACACCTCATTTGGAAGAGGTATTCTTTTCTCTAGGTACTCTTTAGTCTTAAGTCACGATTTCATGACATTGGTTATATATATATATATATATATTTTATGAGCCTTTCATTAGTTTGTAAGTTAGCATAACTAACCAACATGAATACATGTGAGAAAAAATGATCATTACTATAATTATTTTCTTTATCAACAAGATGATACATAGAGAAGGGTACCCTTGTAATTTGCTTCAATCGGACCTACAATTCTACAAAACATATAGACTGAACCAAACTATATTAAAATATATTGAATCCCTTCGACCATTATGATGATCTCGAAATGGTCCATGCAAGAATTGTCGAGCTAGAACAGGTACCGAATTGCAAACTGCCAACCCAAATTCCGATTTTGAGAACTCAGAGCTAGGTAACTACAAACTCAGAACCAGGTAATCATTAATGATTTGATGACCCCAATATGTTGGGCTATCACATTTTTCTCAAAAACCAATATCCAGAAAACCCAAGTTCTCCCTCAAATCCTACCCATCAATCCACCATAACTGAATAATTCTTTCACAAAATCAAATAAAAAAAAAAAAAAAACAGTCTTCCATCTTCAACTAATTGCGGACAAAAACAGAACAGAAAGACACAAATTCTTCAACACCCACATAAATGGCAAAATAAAACTACCCCAACAAAGATGAATAGAAATTAAACAAAGGGGTATACCTCCTCCATTGAAAAAGAAGTTTTAAGGGAAAAGCTGATAGAACAACGCCCGTTGGAAGAGGCTTGTGATGAAGATGGTGGCGCTGCTGCCAATCTCAAAGCGGTGATGGGTGCCTTTATTGCCCTTTCCAGAAAAGGCCCAGTTCTGCAAATTGAGGAAAGAAGGCAGTAGTGAAGGGAAAAGGAGTCGCTTTCAACGATTTTCTCCGTATTGTATATGGAGTAGAAAGAAGATGTGAGCTTTTATAGGGTCTGAAATATGAAGGGAGATGATAAAAAAAAAAAAGATGGTTTTGTGATAACACAAGGGGAAAAATATGTATATGAGATTGATTGATGATCATCAGAAAAGGGTCCCATCTCTTTGACGAACCGACGATTTTGCTGCATGAAACCTTGGCATGTTGTTGGGACCCTAGGGTTTTGGCTTTTGACCCCGACGTTCTATGATGCACATCACCTAACAAATCATAAAGATCTTACAAGATTTCGCCCAAATTATTTCATTATTGCTAAATTAGCCCATTATTACAAAATTAATAGTTCTATGTGTTAAAAGACTAAATTGCCCAAATTATTGCATTATTGCAAAATCTTACAAAAATGAGTTTTGTTGTATAAGGTTTGTAGGATTTGTAAATATATAGGCCCCTAAAAAGGTTTTAGTATTTGTAAATAAGCCCCTGCTTCTTCTTTTTAATACCTTTCATGTCCCGAAAACCAATATTCCTAACCAGAATGGGCAGCCACCATGAGATTTGTGTTGAATTTTTATATAAACGACAACTTTGCCTTATATTCATTAAACAAAAATGAGTATATTATTATTTACAAAAATACAATAATTTTATCTCAAGTGTCAATGGTTTCTCTCAATAACTCTCTCATGCACATGACCAAGGTTGGACTCAAGTACAAGGGCCTGAGGACTGAAGGCCCCACCCATATCTAAGAAAAGTTTAAATTCCCCTTCCCCCGTGTAAGTTTTAAAAATTAATATATATATATATATATATGGGCCAGCTCTCCCAAGCTCAAGCTTAGAATAAGGTAAGCTCAAGTGTGTCATGGGGCCCACTTGGTGACCCACATAGGGTGGGGATGGGGGGCATTTCAAGAACTCCTTGGGATCTTCTTCTCTACAAAATATCAGCCCCAAATGTGATATATATATATATATATAGAGCAAAACTCGATAAAATTTCGTAAGCTCATGCTTGTGGGGCCAACCTTTGGTCCATCCAAACGGACCAAACACATGACCTCCCTAAATTGCACGTGTCCACCAACTTTCGGTCCAATCCGAATTTACCAGACCGTTGGAACGACTATGTATTGATCTGAATGGACTGTTGACCATTAAACTTTTGAGCCCATATGGAAATTATAGAAATCACGGTTGGGGTTGGTTTTTTGCAGAGGGGAAGATCCCAGGGAGTCCTTGAAATCCCTCTCACCCCCATCCCCATATGGGTCCCCAGGTGGGCTCCACCCCACACTTGAGCTTACCTTATCCTAAGCTTGAGCTTAGGAGAGCTGGCGTCATATATAGACACACACACACACACACACACACACACACACACACACACATTTTCCCCCTTCCCTCAATATTTCTTTTACATCAAGCCCAACACCACCACCCTTTGCAAATTCTAAAAATTATTATTATTATTTTTTTTTTTACTTTTGCCCGTTCCCCAAATATTTCTTTCACACCCCCTGTACATGAAGCATAATCATATATTTTGAAACTTTCATCAATCTAATGGTAGGTCATGAATGGATTCGGTAAATCATAACCAGTTATAAGTACAAGTGATGATTGTCGTCATGATCAATTTGGGTTTACTACTAGGAAAAGGACTTTTAGCGGCCGCCAAAAGCCGTCGCTAAAAGTCCAAATGCGGTCGCTAATAGTCTTTAGCGACCGCCAAGGAGGGGCCGCGGAAACTTCGTCGCTAATAGTATTAGTGACCGTCACGTGGCGGTCGCTAATACTATTAGCGACCGCCAGCGACCCCAGTCAGAAAAACTTTTTTTTTTTTTTTTTTTAATTTTTTAAAGGTATTAGCGGTCGCTAATAATGGATTAGCGGTCGCTAAATCCTCATTAGCGACCGCCATTAGTTTACTTTTTTTAAAAATTTCACCATTAGCGACTGCCAGTGGTGGTCACTAATAGTCAAATTTTTTTAATTATTTTTTAAAAAATTTTTTTGCTAATTTTTCCTGCTTTTTATACCTGTACATGAATATATTATATCAAACTACGAAAATCAATTAAAAATACTAATACCAAAACAAAGTCTTATATTAATGATATTCAAAACATTACAAAAGGTCTAATAAATTCCAACAATTACAAAAGTTTCCACAAATTATATTTAATACAAAAATAAACAAATTGTCTGAGGAGGCTGACGAGATCGATCCGATGCTCTCAAACCTGAAGAGAAAAACGAAAATAAATATTAATAGTCAATTATAAAATTTGGCAATATAAAGTAAAAATGAAAAAATGAAAAATTAAAATTAAAATTTTGAAAGTTAAACCTACGTTTCAACTCTACGGGCAATCCGGGAGTCGGAATCCCGAGCCGTCAGTTCCAACAAGTCATGAATGACTATAGGCCTGTGCCTGTCCAGTTTCACGGGCACCGGAGCCCGTTTGCCCGTTTTGGGCGCTCGGAGGTCGATTTACTAAGTTTTAACTTAAAACATACGTTTCGACACTACAGGCAATCCGAAAGTCGGAATCCTGAGCCGTCAGTTTCAGCAGGTCATGAATGACTATGGGCCCGTGCCCGTCCATTTTGACTGGCACCGGAGCCCGTTTGCCCATTTTGGGCGCTCAGAGGCCGATTTACTAAGTTTTAACTTAACTTTTGAACTTGAACCTACGTTTCGACACTACGGTCAATCCGGGAGTCGGAATCCCGAGCCGTCAGTTCCAGCAGGTCATGAATGACTATGGACCCGTGCCCGTCTAGTTTCACGGGTACCGGAGCCCGTTTGCCCAGTTTGGGAGCTCGGAGGCCGATTTACTAAGTTTTAACTTAATTTTTGAACTTGAACCTACGTTTCGACACTACGGGCATCTCGGGAGTCGGAATCCCGAGCTGTCAGTTCCAGCAAGTCATGAATGACTATGGGCCCGTACCTGTCTAGTTTCACAGGCACCGGAGCCCGTTTGCCCGGCTTGGGCGCTCGGATGCCGATTTACTAAGTTTTAACTTAATTTTTGAATTTGAACCTACGTTTCGACACTACGGGTAATCCGGGAGTCGGAATCCGGAGCAGTCAGTTCCAATAGGTCATAAATGACTATGGACCTGTGCCCGTCCAGTTTCACGGGCACCGGAGCCCGCTTTCCCTGTTTGGGCGCTCGGAGGCCAATATACTAAGTTTTAACTTAAATCTACGTTTCGACACTACGGTCAATCCGGGAGTCGGAATCCCGAGCCGTCAGTTCCAGCAGGTCATGAATGACTATGGGCCCGTGCCCGTCCAGTTTCACAGGTACCGGAGCCCGTTTGCCCGGTTTGGGCACTCGGAGGCCAATTTACTAAGTTTTAACTTAACTTTTGAACTTAAACCTATGTTTCGACACTACGGGCATCTCGGGAGTCGGAATCCTGAGCCGTCAGTTCCAGCAGGTCATGAATGACTATGGGCCCGTGCCCTTCCAGTTTCACGGGTACCGGAGCCCGTTTGCCCGGTTTGGGTGCTTGGAGGCCGATTTACTAAGTTTTAACTTAAAACATACGTTTCGACACTACGGGCAATCCGGGAGTCGGAATCCCGAGCCGTCAGTTCCGGAAGTACTTTCTAAGTTTCTACATTTATAATTTTCCAGCTTTTTAAGTTTCAAAATCTATAAGTTTCTAAAACAAATTAAAAGATTTCTATACAAGTTGAAATCTGGAATTAAAAAAATAATTATACCTGGTCAGGATCAGTCGAGGATGCTGGATCATGACTGCCCTCTCCAGCCGAGTCATGTCTCGCCCTGTGGCCGCTGCCAGCGTCTGGTGCCTGTAATTATTTATTATACAGCAAAAAACAATTAAAAAAACATAAATATTGACACATCAATGACATAATTAACAATTTAAACATACAAAATCTTTTCTTACTAACCTGAGTAGTGGGTGGCGGGTCTGATGCGATCGGGCCACGACTTTGTGATAGACGAGCCTCCAGCTCTGCTATATCAGATCTCCACTCGGCCCTCATCTCTTCCCTGACCCGCGCCTCCATGGACTGCAGCAATTGCTGGACCTCCTCATCTGTATGGAGGCGTCGGCCCTGGGAGGAGCTAGCACCGGATGACTCCACTCGCGCGATGTGCGAGCGTGGAATGCCCGTCCCATATGTGAGCGTGTATCCGTGCCCGTCCCGGCCAATGACATCGTGGAATATCTCATCCCTCTGAGATGGCAAACTGCGCTCCTCCTCAGGCAAGTCCTCCAGACGTGACTGAAACAGGGCCTGCGTAATTGATTCATTTAATATACTATCATGCATAACAAGACATAGTAATAGACAGATAATATAAGCGGTTCAATATAAAAACTTACGATGATAGCTGCAACCTCCGGGTGGCGAGGATCTCGAGAACGCATCCAGACAGACATTCTGTCTACCGGACCGCCCTCGGTCCGCAACTGTTTGGTGGAACACCTATTATTAGTATAATATCATACAAAATGAAAAAAATATAAATTACATGTACGGTCTAACTTTTTACCTCGTGGTGGACCTGCGTGATGTGTCGAGTCCCCAACCTGTGTGCGGGACCCTGCATTGCGCGGTTCCGCGCATTGGTATCGGCCTCTCTCTGTTTCAACATTTATCAATGAATTTTTGTTAGTTACGTTAGTCATTAGTAAATTGTTAAAATTAAATTAAAAAAAATTATAAGTTTCTCACCCGAGCCTCCTCGCTCGTCTAGTACCGGACGAGCTGAGTCCACTGATCCGAAAGAACACCCCTCGAAACTCGCGATAGTATGTCTGGGGCATCCTGGTGTGGCTTCCAGTGCTACATCTTTATTTTATTTTTATGATCTTTCCACATTTTTCTGCACTTAGACATGCACACTGGCCGGAACAACTCAGGACATGCCCTCACATTGTCCTGAAAAGGACAAATAATTTTTCATTAGGTTATGATTTAAATTGACACATCCTGTTGAGAAATGTTAACTTATTACCTTAACCTGCTGCCAAACACGGTCTAAGGTATCCACGGGGAATGCCTCCCAGTCAAGTGTAGTGAAAGGGAATGCATATGGATCTCAGACCATATGTCCCAACTGACTGATGAGCTGCCTAGCATACGGACCCACCGGATGCCAGCTCTCATCAAACTCCACATCAATGGGATTACCGGAATTCCACGTCCGGATCCCTCTGGCAGCGCCTCTCCCCCTGCTGGAAGATGGGCCTGTGCTCATAGAATCTATTCAAATTAGAGATAATCTAATTGAATTGAAATAAATTAATTTGCTAGAATTAAAGTCTCTAACTATATAAACGTGTACCTGTCTGTGAAGCTGATGTCTCATTAGGCTGGGAGGTCGATGGCCTAGAGGGTGGGGCCATCTCACTAGGCTGGGAGGTCGATGGCCTAGAGGGTGGGGCCATCTCACTAGGCTGGGCGACACCCCGTGCAGGAGTGGGGTCCCCAGATGGCCCACTGGTCTGGGCCTGATGCAACAACTCCTCGATCGTCCGCGGACGATCTCTTCTCTTTCGTCCTGACATATCTGTTCAAATATTTGTAACATAAATTAATTTAACGAGATAATTGATATTAACATTTAAAAAGAAATTACACTGAATGATAACATTGGTGAATTAGTGGCCCAACTGTTTACTGGACGTGTAAGTCAACTGTATCTCCTTCAATAGTTTCCCGAACCCAATTAATATCTTCATCACGTTGAACAAGTGCAGTCTGATCAAGAACTTGTTGGGCGAATGCATCAATATCTGGCTCATCACATTCAATCTAATACCGTGCATCATGCAAATCACCTATCCATAAACTGCAAACTCCTTACTATAGGGTGGTTGGTCCTATCCCATTCGAGAATGCACGATCCAACTTGCACTCAACAACTCGAATGCTTCGTCCGCCTAGTCAGACAAAATTTCGGCAGCATGTCCACGTGGTTCTCCAAGTACACGACACAAATACAACATCAGTCGTACCTATGTATGTACTCAGAGAACAATGGGACGTCAACCGAAACTCTATCTAACATCGGACTTGCATGAGCCATTGAGTATAAGATAAATAATTGCATTCCCAAACTGTCCGAACTGGACAATTCAAGAATCGCATACGACAAAGTTCGAATGTACATCACAAGAACAACGAATCTAGTCAAAGACCCAATCCGTCGCGTCAAGGATTACCGAACAGATGTCGTACACAATTCCGAACGGGTTCTAAGTTTCACTAATGCATGCAAATGAATAAAAATTGCAATGGAAGGTTCACAACCAATGAAATCTTCAATATACTTATCACATAATCCACAAAAACAATACATCTAAAAAATATAGTCTTTTCAAAAGCTGATCCATATTTCAATAAAATTTAAAACTAAGTGGGGTTCAACCATGATTTTAAATATCGGCCAATAGGTATCGTAATAGCTTGCCCAAGGTAAGATGGTATGTGTTGATCCATACAAACAGGTATTGATGTTTTTGAGAAACAATCCCATGCTTCTCATGGAATTTTCTGTTGAAAGTAAAGTAATTATTCTAAATAGTTTTAACAATGATTATTTTAGTGGTTATCCTAAATATTAAACGAATTCGGCATGTTTAATTAAATAAGAAAATTAGGTATATGTATGAGATTGGGGACTTATAAAGGCTACTACTTATTTTCTGTAACCCTTATGTTTGTAGACTTGCTCAATGATATTAAGATTTTGAATTGAATTAACTTCATATGTATATCCTTTGAATTTTCAAAAATGTTTGTGTTTTGTATTATTCTTTTCTATTCCAATGTGTGAGTCTTGGACTGGTGCAAACTTCAGTAAGTATTTGAAAAATAGACTGCGAGTGAATTAAGTTATTATAAGGTTCTTATCATATAAAGAGCAATCAGGGTTTATTGCACCAGGTGCTTTTGATAGTGACATGTAGTAGAAGAAGAAATTTTAAGAGCGCGTTGTTTAATTAAATGGTTTAGACTATCATAAATCCATTAGTTTAAAGTAACTTGGATATTCTTAGGCTTTCTAATATATAGGACCCAGTTAACCAACCTACCCATGAATAGTTTGTGATAAGATGAATAGAACCTAACATCTTATTAGAATCAAATGCTATTGACTTTCTCCTTCATATGACCCCGATGCATAGTACATAGGTGGCCTTGTGGCGATAGTGAAACTCAAAAGCACATTTAGTCTTTTCACACTAGCTAGAATTTGTTTTGGGTGTTAAGTAGGGTAGGTTTTTGAATGAGACATGTTTGAAATATAGATTTCAAACCGTTTTATTAAAGATTGAGAGGTATGAAATTTGATGAACATATGCATTTCTCTTTCCTATAAAGACCCTTCTCGGGTTGTTTTCATTGGCAAAGGACTAGTCTTATGATAGACATGAAAAGGTATTTATATCATTTTTACATGCATCTTCCACAGACTACTGACATGGGTTGATTTCCTTAGGATTTTAACCAAACATGGGCAGTTTGGTTGTTACCAAAGGAGAATGATATGAAAATAAAATAGTGGGTGTTAAGGCACCCCATCATGGCTCACTAACATGCACTTGCTTTTGGTTTCGGTTTCTTTAAGGTGATAAAGAAAGCTTACATTGACATGAGTTGATGTGGTGGGTCTGAGTCAAAGAGAGTGGAGGATCTATGCTACTCAACAACCCTACCCTATTTAAGATGTCTAATGGAAGATTTGGAATTTGGCTCTAGGAAGGGTGCAAGAGAGCATCTTTGGGCCAGAAATTACTTTTTTTTAAGGGTGACAACATTCTAAGAAAGTGAGGAAACTAAAAAGCAAGTGGATGGAATAAAGGGATGTGAAGAAAAGATGGTCATATCTTTAAACACTGCCCACCTGAAGTAGTATAAAAGAAAGAAAAAGATTAAACGTGAACTCCAACATTGTGGGGTTGGATGGTCATAGCCATTTGATGAATTATTGGTTAACCCGGTGGTCTAAATGAATTATAATATAAAAAAGTTCCAGTCATAATTAATCAATTTGGACTGTATATGATGGGTCCTCACTTTTATTGCCCACCTCTATTATAGGAAATATAAAATGAAATGAAAACCTGGAAATAGAGGATGGTAGTGACTGCAAAAGCAAGTTACATAATATATTTGAATCAAACTTCATTGCTTTATAAAGTTCTCTTCAAAGGGCTTTTGGGATGGACAAAAAGAATAAAACCCAGGGACCCGTCATATTTCTTCCCCTTTGCTTCTTGTGTGCATTCCCCTTCTTGAAAGCCAAAAGAAGTCAATTATAATGATTTGCATTCTTAAAAGTTTTGGCAGGTTAAGTAAAATACATGTCATTTACTTTTACAGTTACAGGAAAGAGACACTAGATTCTTTAACTTTTTCTTACTGGGTAGTTTTGAGCTTGAAACAGTAAATAAAATCCTAGTGACCCCTCTTTCCATTCCTGTTCCCTTTGCCTATTTTCATATCCTCTTCTTGTAAGCAAAAAGAGTCCTTTTGTATTCATCCACAGTTCACAGTTCTTGATAAATGTAACTGAAAACTTCTAATTAAACTATATATTTACCTTTCCCATCTATTTGTTCCATTCCAACTCAGATTCTGTATGTAACGCGCGCATCATCGAACAAAATATGTTAATAATCCTCATTTGATTTCTGTTTTTCTTGTTAATGACCAAGTAGGTCCATATCTAATTCCAACTCACCAACACCACTCTTAAAAAGATTATGTTGACTGCCAAAGATTAGCATAAATCACACAATCTCTCTTCATTAGCTATGGTCAAACTAATGTAATAAGTGTTAATTTCTTAATTTATAGCTGGATCATATCATCCAGTACAAGCCCAAGTGACTTCTTTCAATTCAAAATCACTTGAAGATTGCATGACCTTCATGTTTCAACGCACCTACCTTGAAATCATATGATAAAAGAGGGATCCAATTTACATTAAACTGGATGTACCACATATGATAAATGTCAAAATATTAATTAAATCACATGTAACACACAGAAATGATCCACCATTCGTTAGAAGTATCTAAGCTCATGTCTCCACATTTTATAACTACATTGTATTATTAAGCAGACTACAATCTCTTCTTTCAATTGAATTTAATTAAGCGCATATGCTACTTTGATATTAACAGTTTTCATATGGTAAAGTAAATCTTGAGGGGATGTTTGTCATTCACTATAGGTAGCATTAGAAATGGGAGAAATGATGTAATACATTTTATGGAGAGGAATCTGATGGATGATGAGACTCACAATGGATAGAGGAGGAATGTGTACTCCTCCTGTTTGAGGACTTTCAACATTTTCAATGAGCCAAGCCAAGCCAAGCTGAGGTGGGCTTGCACTTGAAGCTTGGCTTGATGCACTTAGTTGAACTCGAGTCCAGCCCAGCTTAGATTTTCTCAAAATCGACTAATTTCAAATAATAATTACCTTATTTGGAGCATAGGTCAGGGTAAAACTTGAAATTTAGGATGATAAATTATGAATGATGAAAATCTCTGTTTTTTTTTTTTCTTTTCTTTTGGCCTTTTGTTTAGGACCATATAGAACAAGTCAATCTCAAGCTCATTGGCAGACCTATGTGCAAGCATGAACCACCCCAATGGCCATTCAAACATTTAATGATCCATCTGAGTAGGCCCACATATCCTTGTTTTTACAATGCAGCCACAATATGAAATCTAGGCCATGCCGGCATCCAAGTCACACATAAAATAAGCAAGAATACAGCTTCCATGACAACACAAGAAATTTAAATGAAGTCGACTTCTTCCCCCTTGAAAGGCATTGGGCAACTAATCTCATAGAAGACTTTGGCATTTCATGACTCCGTC